>CM053786.1:241992851-243210351 GCA_028749045.1 Cupressus sempervirens | reverse complement strand
TATGATTGCTAGATCCACCTTGTTAAATGATTTGCAAACATATAATGAAGTATGCATTCTATTAGGAGATTTAAAAAAGACTGTTAAGTCTACCTAGTTAAAGGATTTAGAAAATTGATTCACCTATTAGGATGAAGTAGTGAATCTGATTGCAATTGATTGCTAATAAGATCCTTGTGCTCTGATCACCTGATGTGACAAATATATATTTTCTGCATCAATGTTGACCTTGCTATATTCCTCTGTTCTGCTAGTGATTCGCTTTTCCTCTTCTCAAAATATTGCAACACACCACAACCAACAATGATTCTTCTTAGCATCTCATTGTTTCAAATGACATATACCATTCCAATATTTACATTGGCAAGGTCGGCCAAAACACAAGTGAACAAACATTACTGAGTCAGCCAGGTGGTAGAAAACTTGGGTTCCACAAATTGACTCAGTGACCTTCTGATACTCGGCATCCACTTCAATACTCTGCATCATCATGCACTTGGTAAGAGTAGAGGCACGGTCCATACTAATCATTCTGAGTAGCTCGGAACTCGGTAACCATTGGTGACTCGGTGAATGTTGTGTCACTCGGTAGAAACTGAATCCATTGATAACCTTCTTTACTTGGTAGATACTGATTCCTTTGTTTACTTGGTAAACACTAATTCCTTCATTTACCTTGTTTACTTAGTAAACACTGACTCCTTCATTTACCTTGTTTTACTTAGTAAACACTGATTCCTTCATTTGTAACTTTGTTTACTCGGTAAACACTGACTCCTTCATTTACCTTGTTTTACTTGGTAAACACTGATTCCTTCATTTACCTTGTTTACTTGGTAAACACTGAGATCTTTGATGACTCGGTGAGCACTGTCTTCTTGGAGAACACTGTTCTGCTTGGTAACTACTGTGAACTTGGTAAATACTACTGAACTTCCCATATGCTCAGTTTCCAAAGGAATGCTCAGTATCAACTGTAGATTAGGTGAGTAGCTTGGTAAACATTCACAATCGAATAAGTGTTGTGACTGATGAAAAATATATCATAATTCCAACATAAACCCCCTGAAACTCATTCTGAAAATCACATCCCTGCTACATGGTCTCTATCCCGAACTTCTAATTTTCAAAAATTTAAAATAATTCTAAAGTTTAGACTTTAGAATAAAAACCTTTTATATTTAAAATCATGTACATGACCATTGGAGAAAATAATTAAAAATGAAAATTTAAAAATATTTTATTTTTTCTATCATTATGAGATTTGGGTCAACTTGCTTTGACCAAGCTACCATGTGGCAGCACCTAGTTGGCTCATTTTTTGCTTTGTCATCTGACCCCTCCAACTGGGTACCACATAGTATCATTGCATTTGTCCTCTACTTCACCACGTCATCACCAACTATCTGGTCACCATGTCACATTGGTAATTTTTATGCAACTTTGCTTTGGCAACATGGTGACCACTGTCAAATCTACCACGTGTCACCATCCTATGCTTCCTAAAATTTGGACCACCACATTAGATTTTGCTTCACCACACATTGCCACTTGTCACTGTCTCATTTTCCAACATTGTCACATCACCAGAAAATCATCTAGATGGGACCCATGCAACCTCCCACTGACTTTTATGTTTTCAGGGAAGTCGCTCGCTAGAATTTCAACTTTTTAGGAGGTCACCATGTCACTAACAATGAGATCCTCTCATTTTTTGGTGGCAACATGGCAACCATTGGAAACCTCAACTTTTTTGACACTTTTCTTTTGGTGACCTCAACTTGCATGCTAATTCAAAATTTATCCAGTTGCCTCCAGATGTCAGTGATAGGGTCGGACCTACCATGGAGGCCATGACTTGCAAAAGTCTTTTGGCTTGTAGACATTGTGTAATGTGTGTGGAATTGTATTTAAAGAAGAAAAAATATCCCTACTTTAGCAATGTGGGATAATTCTTTTAAACCGTTTCTTCACTCTAGTGCCAACTTTCAATGTACCTTCAAAACAAGTGGATGGAAGTACTGGGCCTATACACCATGCCTTTTTCCCTGTCAGATTTCTCAAGTTTGGAGATATTTAGACTCTAGTTGCTCGAAAATGTTGAAGAGAATCTTTGGATGACTTATTGCACCCTTTCTACTTTCTCCATTGGGACATCCCCAAAAAACATTGGGTCTATCTTGCAGTTATGTAATTTGTGTGGTGTGGGGAGATCCAAGCTAAGAGGAATCACATCACCTTCTTTCTCCACTACATTGACTGGGACAGTGCCCCTATTGCTACCCCTATTGCTACTTCCTTTCTTGTTTCAAAACTAGTGGATTTTCCATTCAGTGTAGAGGCTAGAAATGTCTTTCCTTTGACATGGGATACTTTGTAACTTTATAAACATCTCTCTACTATCTTCTTTCTGTCTAGCATGGGCACTGCAGATTTGGATGCTCCACACTTTGGCATGGAGCTTATCTCTACCTTGTTGTGGCTAAAACTATGAAGTAGATGCTTTGCATGAGGCTCTATCTCTTGATGGAAGCTTTGGACTCTCCACATGCTTCCCCTACCACAAAAGACACCCCTATTCTAACTTGCCTGTGGATTTTCATTTGTTCTTCCTTTA
Organism: Cupressus sempervirens; assembly: GCA_028749045.1. Lineage (NCBI taxonomy): Eukaryota > Viridiplantae > Streptophyta > Pinopsida > Cupressales > Cupressaceae > Cupressus > Cupressus sempervirens. Next base: position 243,207,734 of record CM053786.1, on the reverse strand, counting down.
TTGATACAGCTTTCCCTTTTTGTTTGGTAGCTTTTCCTTCCAACTTGGATTCCTTCTATCTAATATTGTGGAGATGGGGCTCCTTCCTATGCACTAGAGATGCTTTTCTTTGTTCATGCAACTTCCTCCCATCATGGGCATGAAGTTTTCTCTTTCAAACTTTCCTTTCTTTGGCTTGTGAACTTCTTTCCTGCTACTCACCTCGTGTCAAATGAAAGAGACCAAGTTACATCATAAAGACATGGAAAGGAGGGGCATATGTGCCATGAATCTCTATGTTTGGAAAAGAAGTCTTTGATCTAGGTTTAACAGCCTTAATGTGCTTTCTATTAACATCTAGAATACAGCTTTCCAAACTTGCCAATCCTTGTGTTTGTGACAGATTTATGATGGTTTCCTTTCAATTTTCAAATCCTCTTCTCCACAAATTATGTCTCAATGCTGTGATTCTTTATTATTGGTTGCCAATAACAATTCTCTATCATTATTCTTCAATTGGATTCAATAAACTCCCTGAACTATGGAATTGAAGCACAATTGTAGCTCCTAGATGAGGTCATCACTAATATAGGAAATTCAAAAGACCTTTCACAATTTCAAATTGCTACAAACATTTAAGAATTCTTTCCCTTTAATGCAGATGAACAAACCCTGGTCTCTTCACGATTCCCAAGAATAAACTTGAAACCAATTCAAAAACAACCATCACTTAATGAAATTGATTTCCTTAAGGAGGCTTTTATATTATAATTCACTTGGTTTGATTTTTGGCATTTTCTTTTCAAATTAAAAAATTTCTTTTTAACAAATGGCATTGACCTTGGTTAATGTCAGTAAATGGGCACACTTTTGAATCAAGTTGTAAAATGTGAACAATTATGTATTTCTAACTGTCATCATTAAAAATATTTAGATTGAAGAATTCATATCAGATTTTGCCTTGATTTTTGATTTGTAGTAGCTCACTCCTTCTAGAAAGTACAAATTTGCAATATGCTAAAATCAGCTAGGCCCCAAAGTGGGTCCGACTAATTTTTTTTTCTTTTTCAAACAATTAAACTGGAAAATTAATCTATTCACCATCTTAATCTCACTAGAACTAGTTTTGAGCATTAACTGATCATTAAAACTCATTTCACTTCTTATCTACAAATTGTGATTTTCTACTAACAATGCCTATCGGCTAGCTTTAAAAACTAACCAAAACATCTGATCGAGTTCTGAAATCGAACATATTGAATCTTTGTTCCACATACTCCTACACTATTGAATCTTGTCACATGATGAATTATTAGTCAAAAGATATTGACTATCAAAGTTGCCCTCTCAGAATTACTTGCAAGTAAACATGTCAGAAAACCACAAAATGCTTTCGTATTTAGCTTCAAAAATTGGGTTAACTGACACTTCGAAAAATGAAAATTGGGGCATTGGTTCACTGTCATGAGGAGAGTATAAATTTTTGATTAGGGATCATGATGAATAACAGAACACATATTGTAAGCGGTCAAAGTGGGCTACTCAAAATTGTAGACTAGAAACACTTGAAAGAAAAATGGTTTTTGCAAATGGAATTGACTTTGGAAAGTGTGCAGACAAATTCATCATTATTTGAACATTGGCACAATTAGAGTATTTTCAAAGGAGAACACAGTGGCATAATTTTTTCAATCTCACTTTTCATAGATTTTGAGATATGACATCATGAAAAGGGGTACTGATAAAATTGCATTTCTTGACACTAGTAAAAAGTTAGAAATTGCATTTGGAATAGCCTTTGAAAACTAATCAAACAAATTTGTCAGAAGCTCAAAATTGAAATATAGTAAGTCTTTGACCTCTAAAATGCAATGGAAAACAAATTTTAGCATTTTGATCAATTGGGTCAAATTATAACAAGTCAAATAGGGCTTCCTAGAATTCAGAACAATTCATATCAGCATAATATCGATAAACAACCAACTTTGAGAGATTCAAAACCTAGTCAAACGGATTCAAAATGACTTGAAATCTAAAATATAGACTCTCTGATACAAACACTAGACATTCCCAAAGTAGCGAGTCATGAAACATTATTGGGTGCAAGATATTCAATTCCAAACATAACCTCCTGTCATTGTTTGACACTTAAGCAAAAATGCAGATTTGAACATTGCTCAAAATGAGACTTCATGGAATGGCTCAGAATGAAAATTTATTTTAATGAAATGCATAGATGCACTAAATGCAAGGTATTAGAAACATTAAACACCTCTTAGGCCTCAAAAGGATAGCCAGGTAGATATGCATCAAAAACTGCTTATAGGGCTTAATTTTTTCAATGGTACTCAAAATCGAGGCTTCAATTTTGAGTAAAAAAAAAACATTAAATAAAAAATCCTTAAAAAAATAGTATTAATATTGAAAATTTTATTAGGAAAGAGCCTACAACACAATGGTAAACTATGAGCCTCTTATATGAGAGGTCTTGGGTTCAAATCATTTTTAAAAAAAAATTCTATAAGTGCATTAAAAAATGACTAACATTCCTTGTAATGAAAGTATTTTAAAATTCCTCAATATTCAATATTTAAATATTATATTATGATTGAAAACATTTGAAAATGTCCATCCACTTCTCTCTTTCCTTTATCAAGGTGAATTACATGCTCATCTCAACAATAAGAAATCATTAAATACATTACAAATCCTCTATAGAACATATCAATTCATATAAATATATTTTTTTACAATATTTTGATTAGAGAAAAATAATAGAAAAATGAAGAGAACAAAAGGTTGAATATATACATAATAAATGAAATAGAATAGAACTCCTATCCCTAAAGGAGTTGAAAACTATCCTAAATATATTCTTACAAGGAATGCACCTATTTCTAAAATTCTTAAAAATTAGGCTAATCATTTATAGTGCCTATTTAGACACCACATTACAAAGCTAATCAAGGCCATAATGGAGACCTTGGCCAAAACTAGCACAAGAGCTCTGAACATGCTATTGCTAGGTTGTCAAATGCTACAATCCAAGCTTCTCATATGCCTCTATGCAACTCATCATAGTGAGAAAGTCATTCTTGTTTGCAAACAAAAGAATGGAAATGTCTTGCAATGATTCCTCTTTGAGAAGGGTGTGCACCAACTCTCTAGCCTCTACAACACACTCCCTTTCATTGATATCCACTACATAAATAAGTCCCTTAGAATACCAAATCTAGTGTCTCTAGACAATGACCTCATCTTCTCCTGGCCTCCAACATCACACACAACAATCTCAACATTCTTTTGCTTCAATTTTTCCACATTGAACCCCACTTTGGAAATGACTTGAATGAATTATCTGAGTTTTAAACTACAAAATTGAAGATTTTCCCAAAGCATCAAGACCGACCATGAGAATATTTATCTCCTTTTTAGGGTGGAAGAGTTTGCTTGATTTGATGCCCATCTTTCATAATATATCCAAAAAGTTTGGAAAATTATATAGTATATGTTGTGGTTTCACAACGCACACCTCATTTCTCCTAGAAATGGGGACCCCTTAGTAAATTTTTGGTTTTCCTAGACCCCTAGTCTAGGGTCTGAGTCTTTTTAGGGTTTTTTGAAAAGACTAAATCTAGCCTAGCCCTCTACCCAAAAAAATTGATGCGCCAAAAAAGGGAGTTTTTAAGGTGAAAATGTGATTTTTTATGTAAAGGACACTAGTACACCTAGCGCACCCCTTAAGGTGTGCTAGTGTGCTAATTGGGCTAGTACGGAGCACTTCCCTTTAGAAGTGTACACCTATGCACATGTACAAGTGCACACCCCAAAGTGTGTGCTTCATCTTGGGTGGGACCCCCTCCTTACTTATTCATTCTCATCCTTGAGCCGTAGAAAAGTGCACCTTTGCACCTATACAGGTGCACCTGATCTACAAATTCCTATACATACACATAAAACATTAAGTTAGAAGGTGAGCGCCTTGTGCACCTATCCTAGGTGCGCAAGGTGTGCACCTTTTAAGTCACATAATTAATAGAGATAAAAAAACTCACAACTAAATCTAAGATGCATATATGTGCACCTTACAAAACATTAACTCTAAGTCTCCACTATAATGGTGTGCAGGTGTGCACTTTCCAAGGTGCACAACTATGCACTATTAAAGTTAAACCCTCCACACTTTGTATGAGTAAAAGGTGCACACATACACACCCCAAAAGGTGTGCATGTGTGTACTCTTAGTTTTGAAATCTTGAGTAAATTTTTAAGTGCACCTAGCATACCCTCAAGGTGCATAGGGTGCGCCAAAAACTGCATATCTGAGGCTAAAATAGGGTTTTTGAGAGTTTTGCATTCTAGGTCTAGTTTTTTAGTAATTAGGGTTTTTTTAGGGTTTAAAATTCCACTTTCCAAACTAATGTATTTTTTTTTGAACAAATAAAAAGGCTTCCTCCTAATCCTCACTCATAGTGAAGATTGTTCCAAAACTGGTGGCCTTTAAGTTTCAAGGTGTCCAACAAAAATTATGCTTCTAGGATGCGCATTCAGAGATTTGAGACACTGAGTTAGGTCATATTAACTAGAATACATTCTTAGTACCTTTTAACAAGCCAAATGAGAGATCCCTAATGATTTTTGCACTTAGTAGATTAGGATTGGTAAACGCGGCTTCACACCCTATGTCAGTGCAATCTTAAGAACTTGTTATGGCCTTGGTAGAGAATTATGTATCAAAAGCAAGAGTGGTGAAAAGAATAATAGGAGAGATCATAATATATCTAAAAGAAAACAACATTGAGAAAGTATTTAATCTTCCAAGGGTAGATTAATACATTGGGTTGAGTTATCATCAAGCAGAAAGACCTAGTAGAGGGATAATGAATAAGAAGCTACAAAAATTATTCAATCATCATATTTGATTGATAGGACACTTGTGGGAAGAAATGTTTGAAAATTTGACATGACTAGAGGGTATATGAAGTATGATATCAGATATTCTATTGTGCATTTGAGCAGGATTATGGGTCTACTGGCAATAGGGAACTTGAACATTTGGATGGTACATTTCCTTGAGACCATCAAAACCATGAAGATATCAATTGAATGGGCCACAATACTTAGTGAGAATCTATATGAATAACTGGTGGTTGTTAAAACTGACCCTAGATTCTATATAACTTCATATTTGGTATATTTATTAGCAGCGAGGACTACAAACTACCTAGGATTATTCAAGAGGGGAAGCATGCAAGATGTTGATACATGGCCTTATCTAGTATAACCCTATCTAGTAAAGAAGAAGCTATTGGATAAAAGTAAAGAATACAAGATAGTGAATGATGCTTTCATTTTTGCAATCATTCAATTCATTGAAGGTGATTATACAAAAAGGATGTTACTAGAGGTAACAAGAAGAATTGTAGAAATAGGTGCCTATTACATCCAATTCAAGACATTCACATACCTAAGGGTAAGGGGTACAAGTATAAATCCTAAGAAGCTCCCTAGGTATCCATGTGATAGGGTCATTTTGATAGAGATTACATGACAACTCTCATCTACATATGACAGAGTAAAAAAATAACATAAGAAGAACTAGGTATGGCCCATCACCATAGGTCCTTTTGGTGTCAAGTAGAAGTAGGATATCATAAATTTTGATTCAAAGTGGGATTAATATACTTTGCAAGGTTATAACTGCCCTCATCCATGTTTTGACAATATTGGTAGAGTTTAATACTTGGAAGGAAAATAATTTAAACATGAGGATGCTATAGAGGATCATTAGATGAATGTAGTATATGACTACAATATCTGGATAAGGGATTATTGTAGGATGACTCTTTATTTGGTAGGAAGTTCCTTGAAAATAAAAGTCACATTGAAGGTTTTTCGACAAGATATTGTAGAGGTATTAGATCCCCTATATAATCAAGATAAGATATACGATCGACTGGTCATGAATGCAAAAATTTATAGAGAAGAAAATGCTGATATTAGTCATAGGGCAAGGCATATCATCCTATTGACCAAGGAATTAATTAAGAAGCTATTCAAGTTGGACTCAGTTCCTAAAATGATAGTCTTATAGGCCACAACCTATTCTATAAAGGGAAGAGGGGTGAAAGTTATAGTACTAGCATTCACAATCCAATCTCCAATTAGGCCAGAAATGATCTATCAGCATGATAGGGAAGTTGGATACATCAAAGCATATAAAGATAAGGATAAAAGGAAAAGACTTTCTCCTTAGCGAGATGAGCCCAAAGTTGAGGGGACTCAAGCTCAAGAGGCAACTTAAGCCCAAGAAGCCACTCAAGTGCAAGATAATCCATAAAAGCCATCACTGGAATAGGGATAGGGATTTGAGGAGGAAGCACAAGAGATGTCCCCACATGTTTAAGAAGAAGAAGCCTCTCCATCAGCTCCTAAGAGGAAAAAGGCTAAAAATCCAATCAAAAGGATTAGAAGACATAAAGCATAAAGAAAGGTTATTCCTATTCCTTTAGTCTTAAAAACCATTCTTAAAGAAGCTAAAGAGGATGAAGAAGATGAAGAGGATAACCTCCCCTTAAGTCAAAGGACTCGTGTGGCATGGGCTACCAAGGCAGAAAAAAGGAGTTCCCTTGAAATGTCTCCATCTATTCCTACACAACCTATTCAAGTTACAACCTTAGAGGATGAGCTACAACAGTGGGTTGATGAAAAAGAAGACCAAGGGATTGATGTTTTTAAAATGTTAGATTTTGACTTCATGTGTGTTGGTATTGAACTCATAGGTGACAAGATAAGGGATATACCAATGAATCAAACTTTGGGACAAGATTGGAGTCAATTTCCACCTTTTGCACAAGGACCTCTAGTTGCCCCACCATCACCAAGTCAAGATTTATATTTCTTGGACAAAGGTTCAGCCACTCCTCTCCCTCTTGGTAATGAAGAGAAAGTACAAGCTGTGCAAGAGGAAGAGCCATAACAAAGACCTATCGATCAAGTATTAGAAGAGACAAAAATATATGAAGAACCTCAAAAAACTTCTCAAGATATAGAGATGAGGATTGTGGACTCAAAAGACACAAGGATGCTTGATATTGATCTCTCATAGAAAGAAAAGACTCTAAAAAGGATCAATAAGGGAAAGGGTCTAGCAGTGCAAACCCCCTCTCCATCTACGTATGTCTTTCCAATGGGAACTACTCCAAGCTAGTTAAAGAAAGAGGTGATGGTTAGGCATAAATGAAAATTGTATTGTAGTGTGGATGAGGGAAGGAAATAATTAGTTGAAGCTTTCAAGAAACTTGAGCTACTTATGGGTGATGAGTCGACATTGGCCTTTATTATGAGTAACTAAAATCAAGACTTGTTCACTCATATTTATATCCCTCCTTTACATGAAAATACTAAAGATCTGACCTTGAAAAATTATTAGATTAAAGAGGTCTTGCTGGGAAAGCCCACTGTAGACATTGCTAAATTGATGGTTACCACAGGAACTAAAGAAGTATTTAACCACATGGAAAAGGATGAGTTTGAATTATTGAGGCTTCAAAAATAAAATGAGCTTCAAAGAGGCTATTTGCATGAAGTGGTTGGTCCTTTTGACCCTAATAATCCTAAGGTGACTCTAGGTATGACACTTGATAGGAAGGAGAAGACAGTCATACTATTGGATCCATTTTTGAAGGCATGTCAACAATGGTAGGAAAGTTTTGAGGAAAAAGGTGTGTAGATAATATAAGGAAACTTTAAACTATTGCACTATATGAAAAAAAATGTAGAGAAGCTTGTTGCTATACTAAACCAGGATTTTAGATTGATGGACAAGGTACATACTTGGGGTAAGGACCTTAAAGCATTACAGTCAATAAAGGGACAATGGCATTGTATGTTGAGATAATGGGTGTTGCACACATTGCATAATATTGTTATTTTATTATTTTATTTTTATTATGTAATGTTGTACCTAGATGGACGTGCAACATGTAAAGATTTCCATGGAATATTCTTGATGAGTTGTATTGTAACATTGTGAAAATATTTCATGTAATTATTTAATATTGGGGGAAAAGAATTAAATGCCCAATATTAAATGTGGGGTCAGTGGGTTAGGTAGCACATGGTTTTAGCACATGATTTATGTAATACCACTAAGTGGTTTTGTGGGACTTGCTACTATATAAGCAGGCACAAGGGTAGTTGTTTAGAGAGAGAGAAAGAGTGACAAGGAAAAGACAAAAGGCAAGAGTCGAGCGGGACAAGGCTTGACAGGTTAGCCTAGGGAGCATTTGTGAAGGTTGAAAGCATGGCATGGGATGTGTGGATTCATGCTTGTTCACATAGTTTGCTCGGTTGTGGCTATGGCCATGAAGGCTTCCGTGGTTGTATGGAAATGGTATTTTTTGCTGAATAATACATGATGATGGATGCTTTTGGAGGCTGGGTTTTTTCCTCAATGAGGGTTTCCCAGGGTATATCTTGTGTCACATTTTGTGGGTATGTTGTCTATTCTCTTGCATGTAGATTTTAATTTCATATTTATTTCAGATCTATTATGGGTTATGTGGAAACGGTTATATTCTTTGCTATCAAGTTTCCTTACAAGTGGTATCAGAGCTATGGTTATATTATTGTAACCCTAGATTGAATCCATGGGAATGCATGAGAGGATAAAAGAAAGGGCAATATATATGAATGATTTATTGTAGATCTGAGGGTTTTGGATTTGTTGTTATGATGGGATGTTCAAAGATTTGGGCATGTGAAATTGTTGGAGAAAAAAATATTTTGGATGTTTCATTTAAAATGAGGGTTTTGGGGTTGGCTTGCAAAAATGACCTCTTGGGTAAAAATAGACCTCACCATTGGATCCGGGTCAACATTTCCATAAAATTTGATATATAGTATGCCCTAGTTTGGCCATGTTAGGAGGAAATGAAAGAGTTTTTTGGTTTCAACCCATGATGGCCGTCAAATTTAATCCCGTCAGAATTTTTGTCACTGAAAAAATAAAAAATGAAAAATCGTACTGAAAATGGTAAAAAGACTGTCTTAGTAAAATGGCCATAACTTTCTCTCAGAATATCGGATTTCAGAGTTCTTATAGACATTGGAAAGCTAATTCAGAGCACTACAAGATGGTGTAGGTTTGGTTCTATGATTTTGAAATTTTGTCAGGTTTTAAGAGCCCTAAAGTCAGATGTTGTTTATTTTGAGCACGGATTAGGGCATAACTTGGGCATATAGAGTCAGATTTTGGACTTCGAGTAGTCAACAGAAAGCTCTTGAAAAGCTCTACACATTGGTTCAGATTTGGTGCAGGTTTGACATGATTTATTTGTTGATATATTGATCTGAACAGTTTATAGATATATTTTAACTATGGTAACATTGTGAGTTTATGGCATTGGAGATTTAAGTTTTGATGTCATTGTATACTCAGTTCATATTTTAGATTGGTCTCATAATGATATGGTTATTAGTGTTTGGTTTGGATATGCATGATGACTTGTTGGGTCTACAAGTTTTGCAGTGTTGTAAGCGGTCTATACTTACAGGTTGCATTTATAGCTTGGTTATGGGTTGTCTTTGCCCATTGATCTTTCATTATTGATGCATATTCAGATTGGTGGCTTGGATTTGGGTTGTCTATGCCCTAAGTCACATGATTTTATGATTTTATCTTCATGTAGAAAGGATGAGATGTTGTTACCAGGTACAGTCATGGTGGAGGATTGTGGTTGACTATGCTAACGGGTTGGACATATTGAGAGCCAGATGCTCGATTCATGGATGTGATCATGGTGTCATGGATTTTGGCATGACATGATTGGTTATACAGGTACATCCTTGATTTTTATTAGCTTGGATTCAGTTATGGTGATATATTTTCTTGATTGAGGATCATGGTTATTTGATTTCTTTTGAGGAGCTCATGATGTGCACTTTGAGTTCTTTGATGGTTTGATGCCTTGGTTGATTCTCATGGTTAGAAGATGGTTTTTCATCATTATGTCATGGATAGCTTGGATACACGGTTTAGTGGGAGCTTGTGACAGTGATGGGGTGACAATGCAGGATTAGTTCCTGGTTTGGTTTGGATCTTCAAGTAGGAGATGGATTTTATGATGCCATAGGTGGCTTGGTAACGGTTGAGTGGGAGTTGTTGGCATTGATATATTTATTGAGTGTTTGTAGATGTTGGAGGTTTGTCTTAGATCCTGTTGCTACAGAAGCGTCTTTGACATTTGCATGGTGCACTTGTTGTCTTCATGGTGTTTGAAGATGGTAAGATCTTGAGGACTCATGGAGTTCTTGGTTATCTTCATGGTGTGTGGAGATAGTTGCATCTTGAGGACTCACAGGGTTCTTGGCAAAGGTGTGGTTTATGCTTTAATTTGGCATGTTATCCTTGGTGTGAGCATGGTTTCATTATTATGTCATGGTATACTCTTGATACACGTTTAGAGTTGTGACATGTTATGGTGTGTTCATATGGAGCATGTTATCTCTTTAGTTGAGATGGTAAGATCATGTTGTCATGTTTATGTTCCTGAGGCCATGGTTGGAACTTTGACATTGATCTTGGTTTAGTTTCTTGGTATTGAGTACACTGATCATAAGCTGGATACTTCATGATATTGCTATGTTGCATTTGGAGTTGGCATGGATTGATTGGTTACAGGTGCTCATGGATACTTAGAGACGGTGGTGACGCTGATTTCTCTTGGATTAGAGAAGTATTTGTTGGGATGGTTGATGGTTTCAGCAGGAAGTCTGAGGGGCAGTCACCTGATATGGACTTGAGAGGAGATTGTTCTTAGATGAGTCTTGGTTGGAGACTTGGGTATCTTGATGAGCATTCTCATTCCCCACTCTTGGTCTACTCTGCGGTTTCTACTTGAGAGGTATAGCTCATTGTTTCTCTTAGTTGCATTATATTTATGCTTGTCTTTCATGGATATGGATCTTGAGCTATGGTACATGAGTTAGTTCTAGAGGGTTCATTTGAGAGATGATTTTAGCATTGGTTATCTCCATGTGCATATGTTGTTATGCTGGTTGAGTTTGGGAGATGGTTTTATATTGGGCATATTCCTTGGATTAGGAATGGTTATTCCTTGGTTTAGGAATGGTTTTATTGAGTTTGATCTTCTTGTGAGAGGCTTACACCCATGATTAGTTATATGGTATGGTTTGGGTGTTGTTGAGGCTTCTTGTTGGGGTTTTATGGAGGAGATCATACTTGCACGGTTTACATCTAAAGGTGTGTGTAGAAGGACATGATACATGTTATGATTTGCATGGTTTCTCTTGGTCTTGGTTATCTTCTTGGATGTTTAGTTTTGCTTACACTGGATTTGAGATTGGTTAGAGATTGTGATCACTGGTTTGTGCTCATGTATGTCATGTGAGAGATGACATGGTTATTTCTTTCTCTTTCCTCTGTTGGTTGTGGAGAATTTGAGAGACTATTGGAGACTTGTTATGAGAGTTGTTCTTGCAGGATATCAATTTATGTATTGTGGATGTCCTTGATACTACATGGATTCACTTCTTTGAGATGTTGTGAGTGGATTGGTTATAGATTTGACATTATCTTTTACAGTGGGAGCTTCTTGGTATATATGTGGCAGGTATTTCTCTTGAGGCTTGTGATTGCAGGTTACAGATTGGATATGTCGGTGATATGAGATTCACTTGTTATACCTTTGAGGTATGGATAGTTGGATGGGTTTGGCACTTTGCTGTGGGTGCTATTTCAGCTATGGATATTTTGACAACTACAGATACATGTGATTACCTTTGGATCAAGTTTTTTGTGCTTGGAATTTCAGTTGGTACAGGATTTTATGATCTTCTAATGTGACAGGTTGGGTGGTTTTCTCTTTGGATGGCTTCTATGTATGTCCAGTGAGAGTGGCATAATAGGAGGTGAGATCATTCTTTTTTGAGATGCTGGATACTTTGATTTTGTTCTGGGTACCAGGATGGAGCACTTGGTGTATTTTGATCCATGATGGTGGATGTTCTGGGAGGGATTGTTCCCTTGTTCATTTATGTGGCTACGAATTGACCCTATGCAATGTATACAACAAGTGGGAGATTGTTGAGATAATGGGTGTTGCACACATTGCATAATATTGTTATTTTATTATTTTATTTTTTATTATGTAATGTTATACCTAGATGGACGTGCAACATGTAAAGATTCCCATGAAATATTCTTGATGAGTTGTATTGTAACATTGTGAAAATATTTCATGTAATTATTTAATATTGGGGGAAAAGAATTAAATGCCCAATATTAAATGTGGGGTCAGTGGGTTAGGTAGCACATGGTTTTAGCACATGATTTATGTAATACCACTAAGTGGTTTTGTGGGACTTGCTACTATATAAATAGCCACAAGGGTAGTTGTTGTAGAGAGAGAGAAAGAGTGACAAGGAAAAGACAAAAGGCAAGAGTCGAGCGGGACAAGGCTTGACAGGTTAGCCTAGGGAGCATTTGTGAAGGTTGAAAGCATGGCATGGGATGTGTGGATTCATGCTTGTTCACATAGTTTACTCGGTTGTGGCTATGACCATGAAGGCTTCCATGGTTGTATGGCAATGGTATTTTTTGCTGAATAATACATGATGATGGATGCTTTTGGAGGCTTGGTTTTTTCCTCAATGAGGGTTTCCCAGGGTATATCTTGTGTCACATTTTGTGGGTATGTTGTCTATTCTCTTGCATGTGGATTTTAATTTCGTATTTATTTCAGATCTATTATGGGTTATGTGGAAACGGTTATATTCTTTGCTACCAAGTTTCCTTACATTGTATGCTCATGGATGTATATATAGAGATGAATTAGATATGATAGATGATTAGATCAAGAGGATTTATACTAGTAATAAAGTAATGGAGACATTACATGTGGATATTCATAAGCTCAAGGATCAAACCTAAGAGGAGATCTTGGAAGCTGAGAAGTATTACAATGATGCCTGCCTTGACATTTTTGAAGATGAGTCAAGGGATAAACTCATGTCTATGCAAACATTTGTTGAATAGTTTTGGAAGACCTTTGAAGAAGCTTCGATTGATGAAGACATTAAACAAGCATTCAAGATAGAGGAGGCATTGCTAGAATTGGATGTAAAATTAGAAGATTTTGTAGAGACTTGCATAGAAGTGGGCAACTGCTGACATATAGTAAAGGATAAGTATGATGCTTTGGATTTTTCAGATGAAACCCAAGTGATAGAGATCATAGAGAAATTCAAGAGAAAACATCTAGACATAGCTCTAGTATAAAAGAGAGGAAAACTCAAAATCTAGAATTTTAGTTTTGACACTTGGAAAATTTTGAATTTTTGGACTTGTCAATAAGGTATGCCTCTCCAAATGTGTGTAAGGTGCACTTCTCCAAAAGTGTTTTGGGAGTTTTTTGAAAAAGTCAAAGTTGCATCGACAATTAATTGTCAGTTTTAAATTTAGAGCTTTCCATGCATCAAAAATGCATTCCAATGACAATTTAACTCCTACAATTATCCAAAGAAGGTTGAGCTTCTATTTTTGGCATCTCCAAAGATTTGTACCTCATGTGACAACTTCCTTCTTCTTATCTACTTTTTTTTTTTTTTTTAAAGACATGTAAAGGCTCAAGCACCCATTAAATGATATAGACATGGGTGGAGTCCTAAGTAGCCCCTCCTAGAGAGTAAGTTTGTATATATTTAGTTTCATTTTATTAGTTTCTACACATATATTTGCATGAAGGAATCTCTCATTCTCAACACAAATTAAGGTGATGATTGCCTATAAATTGAGGAATTAAATTTGTATTCTGGGCCATTATTTTGATGCAATAATATATGATATTCATGTTCTCATTCTAAGTGTAGTGATTCATGCTGAAGTGTGTTATGTTTTGTGGATGTATGTTCATGGAGTGTAATGGAGTCAATGGTTTTGTTGTGTTATTTTTATTGAGTGATGTCTTAATTATGGTGTTTGCCTCATGTTTACAAATTCCACTGACGTACTTATTTGGAGAAGAGATAACCTACTATTCATACATAGATTTTTGTCTCCCATGAGCACACTTTTCATGGCCTTTTCATCTTGATGAAAAGTGAAACATCTTATAGTTACTAAATTCCCATCGATGGTTACATTAGTGGTATTAAGGAAGCGCTACTCTTATTTTCATTGGTTACCTACCAATCTTTCCAAAGGCATAACTCATAGACATGTTTTAGTGGCTTATGTCCATTAGGGATTTACTTCTCAAGTCATTTTCTTAAACTTCTTGTTACCCTATCTTCGTTATTTGATTTTACAAATACTTGGTTAATTTAGGGATTCATATAGTTACATGGCTAAAACTGCATTCCTTATAAACAGAAAAAATACAAAAAATAGATTTCTCTTTGTGTGGTTATTTTTTTTTTTTCTGACATAGCAAGGATATTCAACATCTTACCTAAAATTGATTTGAACCAGCAAAGGCCTCCTCGTGAACACTCACATTTATCTTCTATTCAGCGGATTCTTGTAGGTCAGAATATTGCCGAGAACCTTGGAGTTGATTCCAGATTATCTTTTTAAGGGAGGAGTTTGAAACAATTCCTATTGTTAAGCATCATGCAAAACAAAAACTCATAAGAAGTGGCACTAGAAGGAGGGCGTTAACCATTTAGAATAGAAGAAAACAACTTGCAATTAAAAATTTTTGCATTTTTTACAAGTTCAAAAAAATTTGCATTTTTTGAAATGTCATTTTTCTAAGGTGCACAAGGTGTGCAAGGTGTGCTTTTTGGAGAGGTGTGCTTCTACAAAGGTGCATTTTTTCAAAATTTTACACAAACTAGAAGATCCTAATCCATCATCTCTATTTCAACGAGCTTTAAGATGTTCACCTCACACACACGAGTTCCTCAAACTTAGTCACTTTCGTAAGCCTTGTAGTGACAAAGGATTACCCATAATTCTACCACTTCCATTTAACATTTCATCATCTTCTTTAGTTTTGCCTCCACATTAGCCACCTATTATTCCACTAATGGCCTTTTTCACAAATTTTGTAGGCTTACCAACCAACTTAATGAGTGTACTCAATGATCTTCCTAAGAATCATAAGAAGTGAAATTTACAACTAAAAGAAAATTGCTAATGAGAATTTGGTTTTTCACTTATTCCCATACTCATTAGAAGAAGTTTCCTTTAATTGGTACATTAATTTACTACCTAGATACATTGGAGACTAGGACACTTTCAAAAAATTATTCTTGGAACCATTCAAAACTTTCATTAACCTAGCTATGATACATCATCAATTCATATCAATCAAAAGGGACCTAGCTGAGACAGTCTCACGCTTTAACCATCACTTTCATATGGCATATTGCAAGCTTAAAATGCCATACACTATACTGGTTGAAGTCACAATTTAGATTTATCTTAATTCTATGGACCACCTTATTGCTATTTTCCTAAGAAGACTTCTTGCAATAGATATCAACACATTGGACAAAGCCTTCTTAGAAGAAATTATCTTTACAAAGTAGGACAATCCTAATGGAGGAGGATAGATGTCTCTAGCTCAAGCTATTACAATGATGCCAAAATATCTTTTTGGAGCACTAGTGATGCCTATTAGACTAACTACTAGGCTTCTCCTTTAGGATTGATGACATGGCTTAATCACCTCCTATGTTCTATAAGTCTAGTGTTTGTATTAGACATTAACAAGTTGATCTTTTGGTGCAACCTCAATGCCAGCTTGTAACAAGTGGTATCATACCTTGGTCATAGGTTCAAATCTCCTTAGGAAATATTGGGGGGGAATTATTGGAATAATTTCCAGCCTTGCCCTTCAGGATTTGTGAAATGGCTTAATTGACTCCCATGTTCTATAAGTCTAGAGGTTGTATCGGGCATTAACAGGTCAATCTTTTGGTGCAAGACAACTCTAGCTTGTAACAATGCCTAGCCAATTCATACAAATGAATCTAGTTTCACTACAAGAAGCACCTACTCTACAAACCCCAACTAGACCTCCAAAAGCTACTTTTTTTGAGCAAAAGGCAACAACTTCCATTGAAGTAGACAATAGTTTTGCCTTCGAGTTTGGTCAAATGAAGAAGACCATGTCTTAAATAAATAATGAGCTGACCTGCTTGAGGTTGTTGCAAGGAAAGAATAATTTTTTTAGAGAAACAATGATGATCCATACAACAACAACAACAATTATGGTTAGAACTACAATAGCAATTTCAGCAGAAACAACAATGCAGGAAACCACAATATGACAAAAAATAATGGATCAAACAATTTCAATCCTCTTGATCACAATAATGGTTTCTAAAGATAGAATCGACAATGGACCTCTCATCCAAATAATGGAAGCATTCTTGCAGATACTAATAACAATAATGCATAGTATGTGGATATCAATCAACATGACAATAATCAAAATGCAACTAATAATGATGGCTCATATGACAATGGAAATCAAGAAGTGAATCAAAATTCACAAGGAAATGATAATGTGCCTCCCATACAATTTAATGATATGCTACTAGAATCCTATGATTTTGCATAGAACATAGAAGTGGAACCAAAAGTCAGTGAAGAATTTTATTTCCCATTTAGTCAAGAACTAGATATGCAATTAGAAGAGATATTTTCTTTCTAGAATGACAATCAGAATACTTACAATGTGTGAAGTCAGAAAGAACCTATGATAGATGGGATTCCTCTAGCATTGCAACCAACTCCTCTAGATCTAAGAGAAAGTAACAATCTAGTACCAATCAGACCCCCATATGGAGGACAACAAAACCAAAATCAAGGTAATGTACCTACCATCTTGAAGAACCCTGCATGGTCAACCAAAAAGCATAGTGTAGTGGAAGATTTGAAATAGATGAAGGCTAATATTTCCATGTTTGACATGCTAAATTTTTTTTCCTAATCAGTGGGAAGCACTAATGAAAATCCAGGATCATACAAAGACAACCCCTAACGTGAATATTACTCCTTAGAAAATAGTCTCGCAATAGGTTAATGCTTTGGAGCCCATGCCGACTATGTTTAAAGACAAGGTTGAGGTGCCTCCTTTTTTTCTTAGTATTGAGATCTATGGGAAGAATATTCATAATTTCCTAGTTGATTCAAGAGCTTCTTGTAATGTTATGGCACTTTCGATAGCACAAAGGCTATGAGTCACTCCTTAACCCTCTAATCATATAGTGATACAATTGGACAAAATGAAAGTAAAGGTTATTGGTGTGCAGAAAGATGTTCATTTACAACTAATCATTGATACCTAAATTCAAGACATCATTGACATACATGTGGTGGAAATTATTGAGACATACAGATTGCTGCTAAGTAGAGAATGGAAAAATTTCCTAAGAGGATGGTTTTCTACTAATTTCACTCAATTATGGTTACCATGGAAAGGATTGAATTATCAAATCAAGATAGATGCAAAGTAAAAGTTAAAAACAATGATTATAGAATATAATGCACCAAATGAGGTGGCATTCTTACAATCAAATTTAGGTTCTTATAAAGTAATGGATTTTGATACAACTTCAACTAAAACATTGGCTGATCAAAATGGAAGATCCAAGATTCTTATCCCAAAAGAAGAAACTGTGACACAATTCATAGATAGCATGGTGGAAAATTTACAATGCCTAGGTGAAGAAGCAGATCCAAATGTTTTGATTCTTCTAGGATTTTTTAGATTGCATAAAGTTAGTCATTTAGAGTTTTAATGTTCACATTTCCAAGAAGCAGTAACTAAGGTATTAACATAGATAATGGAAATAAAGAATGACCGAATCCTAAAAGAAGTACCCATGAAAAATCAAAGTTCTACAAACATATCTAAACTTGTGGAAAAACTTGAAGAAGAAATGGAAGATCTAAATGTATCATACAGTGATACCTCTTTAGATGGTGGAGGTTTATCTCCTCCTCCACCAGGAATGATCAAGGTTCAAAGGAGACATTACATAAAAGGTCAAGGTTGGACTTTAGTAGTCATTCATCCCAAGCCTAAAATGGATGAAATTACATAATTGATTGGGGAAATTTAGGACAAACAAGATAAACATACACTCCTCGTATCAAGGAATAACAATGAAAAATCATCAAGTCCACCTTGCAATAGATTATAATCGGTTCCAAAGAAAAAATCTTTTAAAGTCTAAGTAAAAGAAAAGCTAAAGATGAATAAGCATAAGTCTAGGAAGCCCAAAGAAGAACCCATCTAGACACTCAAGTTCGATGGCTCCAATTTCAAATTAGGAGCCGACATAAAGTATGAAGCAAGGATTTGAGGACTTTTATGTAGACTAGAGAAAGGAACCACAACTGTCATAATCGAAGGAGAATCCTAGTTAGTGGTAAGACAAGTGAAATTGATATACCTTTGCAATGATAAGATGTTACTCGCTTACCGAAAAAAGAGTATGGGATATAATGGATGACTTCAAAGCTTTGAACATCAAGTCTAGTGCAAGGAGGAGAAACATGGTAGCAGATGCCCTCACAATTTCAGCTAGTGCATTATAACTTGTTGAAAGAACAAAATTGAAAAGATTTTCAGTAGAATTGTTTGTTGCCTCATTTATCCTAGACAATATTATGAACTTCCAAGTCTTTCAGGATGATCAATATATACTAGAATTTATCATGTAAAATGAGCACTTTAAAGGGCAATAGATTGATGACACTCCAGATGAAAAAATTGAGGATGATGAACATGAAGACAAAGATGGGATCCTAAATTTGAAAATCAACACTATCCATAAGCAGATGGTTGAGTTCGAGTGTATCTTTGTTCAAGATGAATCAACAATTAACAAAAGAATGGTCAAAGAAAAGGGGATCGAGGAATGCAATTCATTTAATTTGGGTACTGATGAAGATCCTAAAATGGTAAGGATTGGAAAGGTGTGTAATGGTTAGGAAAGGGAAGATATGCTCAAGTTGCTTAGGGAATACAAGGATGTCATCACTTGGAGTTATGAAGAGCTCAAAAAATATGATCCTAAAATCATCACGCATGACATTCCATTGAAACTAGATGCCAAACCTTTTCATCAAAGGAAAAGACCTATTAATCTGATTATTTAACCCTTGATAATGAAGGAAGTTAAGAAATTACTCGATGCTAAGATTGTCTTCCCTATTCACCATTCTACATGGATGGCTAACTTGGTTCCTGTGAGGAATAAGACTAGAGAAATTTGTCTTTGTGTGGATTTTTGTAATTTGAACCTAACATCTCAAAAGGATAACTACCCTTTTCCCTCACTGGATGAAGTACTAAAAATTTTCAATGGTTCCAAAATGATGTCTTTCTTTGATGGATATTCTAGATATAACCAGGTAATGGTTGATGAAGAAGATAGGCTAAAGATTGCTTTCATGACTAAATGGGGGACTTTTTCTTATAGAAGAATTCCTTTTGGGCTGATTAATGTGGGGGCTACATTTCAATGAGCCATGGATGAATCTTTAAGGGATTAATAAACAAGTGTAAAATCATCTACATGGATGACTTAACTATCTTTTCAAAGGATCGAAGAACTCACATTACTGATTTAAGAAAGGTATTCAACAGATGTTGTAAGTATGGCATATCACTTAATCCCAACAAGTGTTCATTTGGGGTTACTAAAGGAAAGCTCCTTAGTCACATTATCTATGAAGTAGGAATCTCCATTGATCATGATAGAATTGAAGCCATTCTAAACTTTTCACCTCTACACAATCATAAAGAACTCAAGTCTTTCTTTGAGAAGATAAATTTTGTGCAAAATTTTATATGTGGATTTGCAGAGATAGTTTGCCCCCTTAATGATTTACTCAAAAAGGGAGCAAAAGTAGAATGGGTTCTGGAAATTAAGTAATCATTTGAGGATATCAAAGTGGCTATTTCCACAGCCTCAGTGCTTGTGAGTCTAGATTATGGACTACCTTTCAAAATATACTCTTTTTCTTCAAAACATTCATGTGATTGGATTCTTATGCAAAAGAAGGATAAAGTGTAAGAATTAGCATAGAATAGACCAAAGTATGAATAGAATAACAATATCAAAATAAATTGATGTAATTTCATGTCCATACACACTAGGAGTGCCTAAATATAAAGGCCTCTAGAATGCTTCTAGAATGTCTAGGAGTTAGCACACTGATAAGTCTTACAACAAGGCACATGTCCACCAGGAGTGGATTATCCTCCATTAAGCACATGAGTTAGTGTGATGATGAGTGGATAAGCCTACAAAGGTGAAGCACATAAAATTATGTTGTAGACCCCATGTGATAAAATAAGAGTGCAAATATCTATATCGTCTACATGAAAACTCAGTTAATTATGCAACCTCTAGTGTTGTAGACACCATGTGCTGAATTAGAGTTGCTTACTCCAATGTTGTCAACATGATAAATCATATGAGTATGCAAACTCCTAAGTTTCAAACTAATAAATAATAAAATAATGCTTTGACCTAAGTAAACTTAAGTAAAGTGTAAATAGTGAATAATTATTTACACCAACACCTCCCCTTAAGTGCAACTTAGGGGAATGCACTTAAGCTTATGAAAGTTTTAATGAAAATGCATGATGGGTCCTAACTACTAGGCCATGTTAGGTACCCATGTACAATTGCAATGCAATCTCTCCTAAAGTAGAGAAAGAGGGAAAACCTCATGGGAAAATCTCTCCCCCAAAAAGAGAGATGAAAAAACAAGATCCATGGATGGATGGAGTAATCAAGACCCCCCCATTACGATATACATCAAGTATATACAATAGAGAAGTATGAGAAGAAAAAAAATCCCAAAAGAGGGAAAGGTAACAATATCATAGGTACATATGAGATGCTTCCCCAATGTGTAGAAAGAATCTCGATGATGAATGGTGTCTGTGAAACCTACTCAACTATCCTTGTGTTGATACTGATGGTCACTCCTTTCAACACTACTGGAAAGAACAAGTGCAAATCTAACAAGGATGGATGTAGAACATGTCCCAAAGAACCAATTATCTCCTCAAATGATAAAGAGACCTCCTACGCTTTCTATACATAAGGATCCATAATCATATCAACCTGTGAAGACCGATCATGTAGAGAATGGACAAGAGGGTCAAAGTATGCCCTTGTAACAACTAAAGAAGGATCTTCCTCATCAAAGAGAATATGTATATCATCAATGATGTCTCCTAAATCTTCTATGTGGGATTCCACCAAAAAACCTAAAATATCTGCTATGTAGTCATCTCTTGTTGGTGGAACTAGAAGGTAAGGTGTACCTGACTATGCCAGATTACATGGACCTATCATTGTAGCAATGTAAGCATGTGGAATGTGTTGATGTTGTGACCTTGTCCTATATCTATCAATAGGATCCCACATATTTGAATCTATTGAATCACTATCACTATTGTCACTATTAGTTTCTAGAATGTATAAGCAGAGAGGATTAGAGGATAAGCTAGGTAAACTTTCGTCAAAGTGAACATTCCTCTCTATGAAAATTTCATGAGTCTTAGGATCCACAAGTCTATATGCCTTAACACAATCTTCATATTTGATGAAATTACAAGGCCTTGGTGGTGGTGTGTTGCATTCCCTAGAAGATATGTTTGCCCATGTTGGACAACCAAAAACTCTGAAGTGTTTCACAATTGGTTTTCTACTGCACCATGCCTCAAAAGGAGTCTTTCCATCTAAGACATTATGAGGAGACCTATTAAGTATGTGACTAGAACTACTTATATCTTTGAATTCAAGTGATGGATCAAGAGACTTGGCTTGAATCATGCAACTTGCCACTGACTTAAGAATTCAAATCCTCATTTCTACAACACTTGTCTTTTGTGGACTAAATGCTACTAGATTTTGAAGATCAATACCCTCAAGTTCATAAAAGTCTCTAAGTCTTGAGTTTACATATCTTCTTTCATTTTCCATATGAAGACCCTTGATGGCTTTCCTTTATTTCTTTTCAACATGACTCTTGAAGGCTAGAAACTTATCAAACACTTCATTCAAGTGATTAAGAAAGTAGATTGATGTGTAGTATGAAAATTCATCAATGAAAGTGAGAATGTAGCAACCCTTACTGATTGATGTCACTACAAAAGGACCTACTAGAATTGTGTGAACCAACTCAAGAGTGACTGATGCTCTCTAAGATTTCCCTTTATCAATCTTCTCTTCTAGATGCATATCCATTGAACAAGTTAAACATTCACCCTTAGAAAAGTTAATTTTAGGCAGACCTTTAACCATGTTGTTTGAGAAAAGTTGATGAAGATTGAGGAAGGGAAGATGTCCATATTGCTCATGCCATAATTTTCTTTGTGAATGATATTGAGTCAACAAGGCATGTGAAGGAGACTTAGGCACAAAGTGGGAGAAGGAATAAAGCCTTTTGTCATGATTGACTTTACCCACTGCAACAAATGAATCATCTTTAAGATTGTGCACCATTACCGAATTAGGAAGGAACTCAACTTTATTGCCATCTCCATAGTGAGTGATGTGGTAGATTCAAAGGAGATTAGAGCTAAGGTTGGAAACATAGAGAACTTCTTTGAAATCCCCATTTTCCATCTCAACTTTTCCTTTCCTTTCAACTTCCATTTTTCCATCATCCCCTAAAAAGATGTGCGGTACCTTAGACTGCTTCAATGAACGAAAATATCCTTTTGAAAAACCTATATGATAGGAGGCACTTGAGTCAAGAATCTATTCCCCTAAATAACTTGAACTTGCCATAAGTGCTTGCCCTTTTCCCTTTGAAGTGGGTGGAGTTGAATCCTTGGAAGCATTTGGCACATTGATTTTGTTATTTCTAAGTAAGTTTTTCAACTCATCGATTCTCTTAGTCTTGCAATGATACTCATCATGATTTGATTTCTTGCAATATGCACAAAATAGTTTATCCTTCTTATCATTGTTTCACTTCTTGTTGGAAGAAGAATTTCCTTGTTGTGAGGAGGTAGATTGTTGTGTCTCCGATTATGATTTTTGCTTCCACTACTTTTTCTTGCTGTTGGTAGAACTATTTCCTTGTTGAGTTAATTGGTTCTCATTAATAGCCACCAATGCTTTGGTCTTTGATGACTTGAGAATTATCATATCTATCAGCTTGGATTGTTCCAACATCAACATTTCTATGAGTGCATCAAATGAAGGCTTAGTGAAGGAAATTCCCATGGTCAATCTATGAGTGTTGTAACTTGACACAAAAGATGCATACTCTAAAGCTAGCCTCTTCAAGATGTGATGAATCAATTGATCATCCTTCATGGGATTACCACAATCCTTAAGTAGTGCTCTCAATTCATTGGCTTTTTTTATATAGTCTAGAATTGTGTCAAAATTCTTAGGATCTAAGAGGAGTAGATCATCCTCAATTTGATATCCTTTTTCCTCATCCACCTTACCATACAATCCTTCAAGTTTGTCCCAAGCAGCCTTGGCTTCCTTAAAGCTTGAAATGTGGAAGAAGAGATCTCTATGAACACAACTCCTAATGATTCCTAAAGCTTGATTTTCTTTGATTTGCCAATTAACTAGTGTTGTAGCATTAGTGGGTTTTACAATTGTACCACCAACATATAGATTTAAACCATTTTCCATTAATCTAGACCATACAATATCTTTCCATGTAGAATAATTGTGTGAAGTTAGAAGCAGAATTTTAGGTGAGCACATGATGTAGAAAAGTAAAAAGAGAACAAAAGAGAAAGAGACACAAGAACACAAGAGACAACCCTCCTATTCACTCAATCAAAGAACCCCCCCCCCCCCCAAAAAAAAAAAAGAAAAAGAAGAAGATGTTTTTGGTACTTTATATGTAGTGCGTGTACAATAGGCCACTTGTCAAAATGTACAAAGTGGGCTTCTAATTTTTCTATTTACAACTGCATCTTGAGGTTCAAATCTGGTACTAAGCACTGCAGCTCAGATGTACAACAATTTTGAAGAATAATCAAAGCAATACAATGCAAAAAAGGACCTAATTTGAAAGTGATAATTTTTCCACACAAACTTATAATCTGATTATGGCTCTAGAAGGTAGACAAAACATTTGGCACTTTCAAAAAAATGGAACCTAAAAATGTGACTAGATGAGCCCTTACGGAGCATTTGAAGTTGCAAAATGTAGGATTGGACAAATATAGTCTCCAAAAAATGTTATTTTTGACATATCCATGCACCAGAACTAGAAAATGATAGCACCACTTAAAATTTTAGGAAATTGTACCCAAAAAAGAAAAAATTGCATTTGATTTGGAGTCTAGATGACTAAGTTATGGCCTCCCAAATTCAGACTATCAAATCAAAACTAAATCTAGAGAGGGGTTTGGGCATCAAACTATGAGGTTAAATTTGATGGTCAAATGACCATCACACTAGTGTATTCTAGGCTACAAATGATAGTCAAACAACTATCAAATTTAGGCTCATGACTAGCTAATGTCAGCAAAAAAAAACCTCTAGCTAACATTGTAGGTGACATCAACAATTGTATGGTATTGTATGACCTATGACATGGAAACTTGACGTGTTGTACATAGGATGTCACCAAAAGCTAATGTGGTGGGTCAAGCTAAGATGGAAGCTGACTGGGATGTATGACCTATTGACATGTCAAGCTATGGGCTGGTGGGTAAGATCCACATGTCAGTTGAGTCAGCTTGCATGTGACTTTTGTAGGGTCCACATGTCAGATGGGTGGCCTGTGGATGTGGATTGGCAGTAGTGTCATCGACGGTGAGTCATGGATGATGGGTGTTTAAACAATGGGTCAAAAAGTCTATTTGTCAGACACCAGAAAGCCAAAAATGTCAGTGAGTCTTTGGAAAATAGTGGGCCATGTCAAGAGTTAAAAAAAAAATGTTGTCAGAGTTTTGATTTGCGCATCTCACTAGAGAAATAAATGCAGACTATGGCTGGGCTAGAATTCATCACTATTGTGCCAGAATAAGTTGTTGGTGGGGAGAAATAAAATGCCATGGGGTGGTTAGTTTTCTCTTTGTTAGGCACCAAAAATGTGGGAAATATCCCACATGCTCTATGGGAGTACTTGGTGGGATTTTAAAATAGATGTTACCGAGTAGTAACTCAAAGAAAGACCGTCATGTAGTATCGCTTGATGCTGGTGCTCCCTTGATTTTTAAAGTGGTCAGATGGTTGTGTAGTCCATGTGAGATTAATGGAATATTCGACCGGATCAAAAAAGAATATTCCTTTGTAGGGGCTGGGGTTTCACCACCCCGTTCCTACAAAAAATGTTTCTCTGAAGGCCTAGTAAGCTAAAAAAAAATTTCCAAAAACTTTCAAAAAATGCAAACAAAAATTGCAGAGAAAATAAATCTGAAAAATGGTAGATTTGAAAAATAAACTTGCAAATCTAATAAATGATCATACCAAATTTGCAAATCTGGCCTTCGGGTGTCAGTTTGTAAAATTTTTTTGCCTCAAATTTGAAAATGGCCTAGGGTAGGTGAATTTATAGTCAAATTTCACCGAATCAATGTTCTAGATGAAATGGAAAGGTTTGATTTGGCTCTAGATGCTCCCAATGACTGTGACACTTCAGATCTG
This sequence comes from Cupressus sempervirens, assembly GCA_028749045.1. Taxonomy (NCBI): domain Eukaryota; kingdom Viridiplantae; phylum Streptophyta; class Pinopsida; order Cupressales; family Cupressaceae; genus Cupressus; species Cupressus sempervirens. The sequence continues at coordinate 243,182,117 of CM053786.1, read as the reverse complement.
GGTTGAGGTCCTCTAAGAGATGAAGCAAGAAATTGGTCTCCAATGGCTATGTGAAGAGAAATTTCTCTTAGCTCTAATACCATGTAAGAATTTTCCTTAGGTAAAAATCACCCAAGATCAAGGAACTCAAGCACAAGCACATAATAGACCAAAGTATGATCAGAATAACAATATCAAAATGAATTGATGTAATGTCATGTCCATACACACTAGGAGTGCCTAAATATAAAGGCCTTTGAAATGCTTCTAGAATGTCTGGGAGGTAGCACACTGATAAGTCTTACAACAAGGTACATGTCCACTAGAAGTGGATTATCCTCCATTAAGCACATGAGTTAGTGCAATGATGAGAGGGTAAGCCTACAAAGGTGTAGCATGTAAATTTATATTGTAGACACCATGTGCTGAATTAGAGTTGCTTACTCTAGTGTTGTCAATATGAAAACTCATATGAGTATGAAAAATCCTAAGTGTCAAACTAATAAATTATAAAATAAAGCATTGACCTAAGTAAACTTAAGTAAAGTATAAATAGTGAATACTTATTTACAGCAACATAAAGAAGATGAAAGGCCCATTGATTTTATGAGTTTCCCTCTAAAAAATGTTGAGTTAAACTATTCTAATCTTGATAAACAGTCTTTAACTTTGATTAAAGCATTAAAGAAATTCTACCATTAAATACTTAGGAGCAAGGTATATGCAATCATGTTTGATCTTGAAGTTAAGTCATTGCTGATGCAAAATGAATTGGGTGAAAGGAAAGGAAAATGGATGATAATCCTTCAAGAATTTTATTAAGAGATTCAAGCTATGAATTTGGTAAGAGGGAAAGGATTATAAAAAATGATAACTGATAAGAAGATCAAGAATGAGTAGAAATTTTGATTTGATGATGAAACAGATGTAGAAGATCAAAAGAAGATTGTAGTATCTCAAGTTGATATTGATCAAGGGATAATAATGGATGTCTGGTACTAGGATATTGTCTACTACCTTATACAAAATTAGTACCCCAATTGGATGAATAGTTCACAATGTAGGGGACTCAAAATGAAGTGTGAATCCTACAAGTTGCATGATAGAAAATTGTACAAAAGGAACTATGAAGGAATTTACCTAAAGTGTTTGGGATGAGAAGAAGTAAAAGAAGTTTTGGAGAAATTTCATGATAGTTATGGTATAGGACATGGTTTAGTAGAGGCTACAACCCATATTATTTTAAGATCAGGTTATTTTTGGCCTATGATCTTCAAGGATACTTTTGAACATGTGCATACTTTCCATTTATGTCAAACTAGTGCTAACAGAGAAAGACATCCTATGATGCCATTACAACCAGTGTTTGAGGTACACCCCTTTGCCAAGGGGGGACTAGACTTTACTAATCCATTAAACCCATTGACATAAATAGGACACACTTTTATTCTCACAACTATTGATTATTGCACACACTGGATAGAAGTAGAAACTTTCAAAAATTGCACTGCAAAAATAGTCACTAATTTCTTGGAAGAACATATTGTTACTAGATTTGGGATGCCATGCTTTCTAGTTTGTGATAATGGGTCAGCCTTTGCATCAATATTCCTTACCTAGTGGGCATTTAAAATAAAGTTATAATTAAGTTCTCTTCAAATTACTATCCCCAAGGGAATGGTGTAGCAGAGTCCATGAATAAAAACTTGATCATAGTAATAAGACTTTTGCTGAAGGAAAATCCTAGAGATTGGCATACTTAGCTCAAATATGCCCTATGGACATAGTGAGTTAGGGTCAACAATTCTTTAGGAACATCCCAATATCTACTCATCTATGGATAGGAGCTAGTGTTTCCACTTATCTCCAATATTCCAATTTTTAAATTCATGAGTGGGTAAACCAAAGATGCTGATAGGGTTTAGATCAGACTAATGAATCTCTTAGAAATGGCTAAAAAACAAATCACTTCTTTAGAACATATGGTGAAACATTAGGCTATCATTGAAAGGTGGTTCTACAAGAGGGACATGATTAAATCTTTCAAAATATCTAATTTTGTTCTTTTATGGGACAAAGCAAAAGAAAAGTTGGGCAACCATACTAAGTTCCAACACTTTAGGATTGGCCCATATTAGATTGTAGAAATTCTGGGAGAAAATACTTTTAGGTTGAGTTCCTTACAAGGGGAATTGGTTGCATTTCTAGTCACTAGGAAATTTTTGAAACATTAATTTGAGGTCTAAAAAATAATAAAAATAAATAAATAGAAATTTAAAAAAATTCTTTCTCGCATGTGCGTTTATTTTTGCAAGTCATGTGTTTATTTCTACAAGTTTGTTTGTTTTCAGTTGTGTATTTTTTCTAGAGTCATGTTAGTCTGGGGGTTAAGTGCAATCAAAATTTTATCTTGACATATTTAATAAAATATTTTCTTGTAGTTTTGGCTTTTAAGAAGAGGTATTTCTTTGCCAAAACATTCAGATGATATGTATCTTCTACCAACTGAAGGAGGATATTACTTACAGTCATAAAGGACTTATAGTCTTGAAATTAGGTTTGTAGATTGATAGCTCTCAACACTTTGAAAATTTAAAGAATTGACTATCTCAATGCTTTTGAATCAAGGTTGATAGTAGTGAAGGACAATCTAACTTACCACTTCAAACAAAAGGGTCTCTTAAAGTAATTGGTAAGGTTACCATTTGGTGTGAGAGTCTTCACAAAGTTCATTAAAGAGGAACAAGTGGTTATCAAATTAAAGGAGAGAATGAGAAATAACACTAATGCCTTGGCCACACCGTTTAACCATGGTCAGGGTACAAAAAGAAAACCAAAAAAAAGAAAGGTGTTAAGAATGAAAGATTTTAAAAAGGTTTGAGAAAAGTCTAACAATAAAGATAGACACTCCAAAATGGCTATCTAGTATTTATCCAATCACTTCATGGAAGAATCAAATGGAAACATGTGAACCCTATGAAGCATAACTCAAAAGATTGCTCAAGATCTAAAATGCAAAATTGATAACCCATTAAGAGCCCTCATGAATATATTCTCTCATCTGGTCAAGCATCAATTGATACATATGATCTATGAAGATTTTGAATGGATGGATCAATGGAGCAAAAGACTGTTTCCAAGTTGCTAAAGACTGATGACAAGTTTGTACCATGAAATGTCAAAGGGAATGAATACACTAAGCACACATTGAGCTTAAAAATTTGAGATTTTGAAGTTTTCACTACCAAGGGACTTGAAAACTGGTTAAAGTGTTCAAACTCAATTGGTGGTTGATATGTTTCAAAAGGATGTTTTCTGGGGAAGAAATGCCTTCATCATTTCTTCCTTTTTATTGGGGCTATTTTTTGTGGTTTCACAATGCACACCCTATTTCTCCTAGAAATGGGGACCCCCTAGTAAATTTTTTAGTTTTCATAGACCCCTAGTCTGGAGTCTGAGTCTCTTTTGGGTTTTTTGAAAAAGTCTATATCTATCCTGGCCCTCTGCCCGGAAAAATCCATGTGCATAAAAAGGGATTTTTTAAGGTGAAAATGTGATTTTGTATATAAATGAGCACACTAGTGCACCTAGCGCACCCCTTAAGGTGTGCTAGTGTGAATAACTTCCCTTTAGAAGTGTCCATCTATCCATATGCACAACCCCAAAAGGTGCACTTCATCCCAAGTGGGAAGCCCTCCTTACTTATTCATTCTCATCCTTGACCCATAGACAAGCACACCTTCACACCTATAGAGGTGTTCCCAATCTCCAAATTCCTACACATACACACAAAATGTTAAGTTAGAAGGTGTGCACCTTGTGCACCTATCCTAGGTGCATAAGGTGCACACCTTTTAAGTCACCTAATTGGAAAAGCTAAAAAACTCACATCTAAATGCAAGGTGTGCATATGTGCACCTATCTAAGGTGCACATATGCACACCTTAAAAAACATTAACTCTAAGTCTCCACTATAATGGTGCATAGGTGTGCACCTTCCAAGGTGCACAACTATGCACTATTAAAGTTAAACCTCCACACTTTGCACAAGTAAAGGGTGTGCACATGTGCACCCCAAAAGGTGTGCATGTGTGCACCCTTAGTTTTGAAAGCTTGAGTAAATTTTTAAGTACACCTAGCGCACCCTCAAGGTGCATAGGGTGTGCCAAAAACTACATATCAGAATCTAAAATAGGGTTTTTGAGGGTTTTGGTTGGGTTTTTCATTCTTGGTCTAGTTTTTTCATAAATAGGGTTTATTTAGGGTTTAAATTTCAACCTTCTAGACTAATGTATTCATGTTTTGAGAAGATAAAATGACTTCCTCCTCATCCTCACTCACAACAGAGATTGTTCCAAAAATGGTGGTCTTTATGTTTCAAGGTGTCCGACTGAAATCACAATTCTAGGATATGCATTTAGAGATTTGGGACACTAAGTTAGCTCATATTTGTATATGATCAATGTTAGTATGCTAATAGAAACCAAATTTAAATAAAGCTTCTACAAACTAAACAAAATTCATAAACTTCAAGATAGACTAAGATGAGCTCTCAATTGAGAATATGAGCCATTAATGGGCTCTCTCAATAAGAAGCTCTCTTGTTGCGTGGCTTTCTCTAAATAGATAGGATGTATGCTCAAGCTTCAAACTATGATTCAATGGAGATTTTTGGGATTTTTGGTGTGGATGTATGAGATTGGTATAAAACTTGGTCTTAAAATGGCATTATAACTTTAGCTCAAAAGTTGTGATGAAATGGCTTGGGAGGGGATTCAATTTATAGGCTAAGGGCTCGAGGGATGGAGGGTTAAGATGCAAGGAGAGATGAAAGCTTAAGGAGGGCTAGGATGCACTCAAAGGGGAGCACATGGATTGTGCTTGTTTAGCACCAACCAAGGAGTGACACATGTCACATGGTGAGTGGATGGAGGCAAGGGGATGGATGAGTCAACAAAGGAGGCTCAAGGGATAATATCTTCATAAAGACCCTTCATTATGGCTTGTAAGAGCTTGTAAGAGTCTTTATTGCCTTTGTAAGAGCATTCATTGTTGGGTGGTTGGGATATTTTGGAGGGAGTTGAGATTTTTGACTTTGCTTGGCTTAGGAAAGTCTTAAGCTTACTTTAGGGAATGTGACAAGGTTAGGGGGGGGATTAGAGGTGGTTTAGGATTAGATTAGGCTTGTTAGAGATTTGCAAGTGGATGGAATTAAATGAGGGTGGGTGAGTTAGTGGCTAAGCTTGGTTAGTATGGGTGGATGGGGTGGATTAGGCTAAAAAGGGGGTTTAGGATAGTTTAGGGGTTATTAGATTTGAGGGCTTTATTTATCAAATAGATTTATTTAATAAATGAGGATTTTAGAATTTAGATAGAAGAATAGGATTAATTGATAAATGATAGGTCATTTGATTTATCAATTTAGGACTATAGATGATTAAGTAAATTAATCAGTTAGGGGATGGCAAAGGATTAATTAAATAGGAATTTAATTAATGATGCCTTTAGAGATAACTAAATAGGATTACCAAAGTGGTGTAATCAAATTTAGGTGTCTACAATTTGCCCCTCTTTGACGTAGTGTTGAGACAACACTATTTCAAAGAAGTTAGAATGAAGAAGACACAAAGAAGATGTTTTTAGCAACAAGGTTGCCCCAATCTTGAATAAGAAGAGGAGAGACTAGACTTAGATGATGCCCCCTCAAGAAGGCAATGGGAAGAGAAAGCGAGGCTCGACGGCTTCTTAAAAAGTACAAGAATTCAAGATGAGCAAGGAGACTCAGGTTGGCTTAAGAGAAGTGGTTTAGTTAGCTCAAACTCTCACTACAGGAGAATGATAAAGGGAGAATCAGAGGCACAAGAGGAAGCAAGCTTAAGACTTTCGGGATTGGGGGGAGGATGAAGGAGCAGAGCGCTATAAAAAGGAATCCAGGATAGAGAGATGGATGAGGGTATTATAAAGCTGATGCAATAGGATTTCAAAGAGTCAGATTGGTAGAAGATGGGTTTCAGAGATCCCTAGGACTAGGATTGTGGATCTCGAAAGATGAGGCTTGGTGGATTGATTGGATTGGTGGATTTCTAAGACTAGGATCGTGGATCCCTAAAGCTAAAAGTGAAGATTGATTTAAAGAGATATTGATGCATAAGTTGGGATAGCTATTGGATATGGATGGGGGATAATGGAGATGAAGGGAATCCATTGAAGGTTTTTGAGCAGGGGGATACTTCAAAGAGAAGTACCACCGTGTAGTTGAGCACTAGTTTTGCTATAGGACTATTGGTTAATTGCCCAGGTTACCAAGAACATCAAGGACTTTTCACCAACTGTCTAGAGGACTGACAGACCGATTCAACACAAACATGCAAGGATTGCCCCAGCATCACACATGAATCTTGAAAGAATCAGAGTGGAACCAACACTGGGTAACCCACAAGCAGAAAAGAAAAACAAACAAAAGACTTGATCAAGACCTTACACTCAGATTGCCCCATTCACAGTATACCATGATATGGAAGATCATGGAAACTTCAAGACCCAAAAGGGAAGATTCCAAATCAAAAAAAAGTGAAAATAAAAAAGAGAACCATTTTCCAACGAGATGGGTAGGACGAGGTACTAATGGACCAAGATCAGACATGAGGAAAGCTATATCCTGCAAGGATCTATCGAAGAGCACCTAAGCTAATGGATCTGGATGAGTGATGCATCTGGCAAGCTGAACTAAGAAGGATAACACTTTGGTGACAAGCGATCTAGCTAAAGGAGGCATTGGAATAGCTAACCAAGATGTATGATGTGTGTAAGATGCTGATCAAGGACAAACTGACACGAACACTGGATAGATACGATGGTACTAAGCTAAAGAGGATGTACAAGCTAATAGACCAAGATATGTTACAAATGTACAAGGTTTTTCATGTTTGGGTTTTGTGAGATGGAAATTTTTGTGAAGGGTGGGATGTCTACAATAGTTGATAGGTAGATGGTTTGCGAAAAGCTTAAGTGAAAATGGGATTCTTTGTGTGCATGTGATAGGATACAAGCTAGGACACAAGATTATTTACAAGCTGGAATATGGTACAAGCTTTGGACAAGATTTGGATATAAAAGCTATGATACAAGGGGGGATACAAGATTTACAAGCTAGGGTACAAGATTTACAAGCGGAGGTACAAGATTTACAAGCAAAGGTACAAGATTTACAAGCTGTACAGGAGGTATTTTACAAGCGCCATTAGATTTTGGATATTTGGTTGGAACACCAAGGGAACAAGCAGGTGTTTTATGGGATGGTGGGTGAATGGATGAAGGATAGGATAGTGATAGATAATGGATTAGTCTTAGTACACAAGGTGCCTAAATTACCAGGTTTTCACCAAGGTACCTATCCAAGGCGCTTGAATTGCCAAGTTTTCACCATTGGACGCTTATATTTTTTTTATTTTTTTGTATTTTTCAAAAGCTGGGTATACCAAGGATTTTCAAGCATAGAACTTCTTGAGATGAATGATGAACTAGTAGGATCATTCAAGAGTTATCCTTCTGGTGTAGATAGCTGATAGGCTCTGGAGCCAAAGGAGGCAGTGACAACATAAGGACCAAGCCATGTAGGTTCAAACTTGCCTTTCTTTTCTCAATCTGCTTGGACTTTCATATTTTCTTTGAGGACAATGTCACCTGGCTGAAAGTGTCATGGAAGCACCTTCTTGTTGAAATTCCTTTTGAGATGAGTTTGATAGATGGTGAGATGATCATAGGCTTGTTGTCACTTCTCATCTAAGAGATCTAGCTAGGTGAGCCGAGCTACTCTGTATTCTTTATCTGATATTTTCCCTTGCAAAGATATGTGCAAGGAGGGAAGTTCAACCTCTATAGGTAGTACCACTTCGGCACCATAGACTAGGGAGTATGGAGTTGTGCCAGTGGATGTACGAAAGGAGGTTCGATAGGCCCATAGGGCTGGATTTATTTGTAGGTTCCAATCGCGGCCAGAATCATTAACAACTTTCTTTAGGATTTTGAGGAGGGTTTTGTTAGTTGCCTCTACCTGGCTGTTACCTTGTGGGAAATATGGGCTAGAAAAGTGGTGATGGATGCAGAGGGAATTACATAATTCTTCCATGTTGAGATTTTCAAAGTTACCTCCGTGGTCGGTGAAGATGGTGGATGGGATGCCGAAGTGATAAACAATGTGGTACAAGATGAACTTGGAGACCTGAACTCCTGTCGCTGAGACTAGGGGGACTACTTCCACCCATTTAGTGAAATAGTCCATAGCTATTATTATCCATTTATGTCCATTAGATGAGAGGGGTGTGATAGTTCCAACTAGATCAAGGCCCCAACAAGCGAAAGGCCAAGGTGGTGCAATAGGCTGTAGATCTTGTGCTGGAGTGTGCACAAGATTTGCGTGCTATTGACATGGGAGACACTTTCTGACAAAGTCATAGGAGTCTTCTTCAATGGTAGGCCAATAGTAGCCTGCTCTAAGGATTTTTCCCGCTAGGACAATACCACTCATGTGGGCACCGCAAAGTTCAGAGTGTACTTCTTTTAACACCATCGTGGCCTCATTTTGGTCTAAACATCGAGAGAGAGTATCATGATAACCCTGACAATATAGGGTGTTGGCTATGATAACATAGCCAGATGATTTTTGGATGAGGTTCTGGCATTGGGTACGTGTGAGGTGAGGGGATATGATACCATCGTTAAGGTAAGCGTGAATCTCATGGTACCAAGGGGATTGGGGACCAACCGAGATATAAACATGGTTTGAATCCTCATTCGCATAGGTAGGTGTGAGGAGCTGCTCGACTAAAAACTCATACTATGTAGCTGCTTGGGGAATTTCCAAGAGCGAGCCTATAGTAGCCATAGCATCTGCTACTCTGTTCTATATTCGAGGCACTTGTGTAAACTGAACCTTTGTAAAATGCTCGGTTAGCTAATCAACTAGCTCTTTGTAGGGTAATAGATTTTCATCTTTAGTTTGATATTCATTTAGGGCTTGCTTGATGATGAGCTAAGAATCACCAAAGATTTGTAACTCAGCAATGTTCCACTCTGCAGCTATCTTTAATCCTGCTATGAGAGCCTCATATTCAGCTATATTGTTGGTGCTAGGGAATTGTAGCTTGAAGGCTTCTGGAATGTAATCTCCTTGAGGTGTGACCAAAAATATTCCTGCCCTTGATCCATGAGATGTGTATGAACCATCAAAATAAAGATTCCATGGGGGCTATTCTTCAATTAGATAGATATGCTCATTTGGAAATTCTGTGATCAAAGGATATGCATCTATTAGAGGTGCATCAGCTAGGTGATCTGCTATAGCTTTCCCTTTGATTGCCTTTCTGTCCACATACTAGATGTCAAATTTGCTAAGGAGCATAACCTATTTGGCCAAATGGCCTGTAAGTGTTGTTCTGGAGAGCATATACTTGAGAGGGTCAATCTTGGAGACGAGTTGGATGGTATGACTTAGCATGTAGTGGTGAAGCTTTTGAGTTGAAAAAACAACTACCAAACAAGCTTTTTCCATAGGAGTGTAATTGAGTTCATAACCAACTAGGGTTCTACTGATGTAGTAGATGGCTATTTCTCTACTGTAGTCATCAAGTTGTGCTAGAAGTGCCCCTAAAGCAGTAGGCGTTGCTGATATGTACAAAATTAGGGGATGACCAAGAACTGGTGGAATCAAGATAGGGGAATTGGTGAGATACTACTTGAGCTGATCAAAGCTACGCTGACATAAAGGATCCCACTTGAAGTTCTCATCCTTCTTTAGTAAATGTGAAAATGGTGTACACTTATCTACAAGCTGGGAGATGAAGCACCGAATAGATTGGAGTTTTCCTTGAAGAGAGCAAAGCTGTTGTAGTGTCTGGGGAGGAGGCATGTCTAAGATAGCCTTGACCTTCTTAGGGTCGATCTCTATACCTCGTTTAGAAACTATAAAGCCTAGAAACTTGCCAGATGTGACCCCAAAGACACACTTCTTGGGATTCATCATGAGATGATATTTGGGTAACCTATCAAAGACTTTCTCTAGGTCAGCAAGATGATCCATGAAGGTATGAGATTTGACCAAGATATTATCCACATAATCCTCCAAAATGCTATGGATAAGATCATGAAAAATGGTTGTCATAGCTCTTTGATAGGTAGCCCCAACATTCTTTAGGCCAAAAGGCATCATGTTGTAACAAAAGGTTCCCCAAGGGGTAGTGAATGCTATCTTATGTTGATCTTGTTTTGCAATCTTGATTTGATTATACCCAAAAAATCCATGCATGAGGGACAAAATTTCATGTCCAGCTGTAAGATCTACAATCATATCTATGTTGGGCAAGGGAAAATCATCTTTTGGACAAGCTTTGTTAAGATCTCTAAAATCAGTGCAGATTCTAATGTCACCGAAAGGTTTAGTGATGGGGACCATGTTGGAAATCCAATCTAAGTAGTCAATAGGTCAGATAACCTTAGTAGTTAACATTCTTTCTAATTCAACTTTGACTAGTAATGCCAACTTGGGGTGCATTTTTCTAAGCTTTTTTCTGATGGGCTTGATCTTTGGATCGACTGCAAGATGATGAACTACAAGCTTTGGATCAAGTCCTGGCATGTCCTGATATGAACATGAAAATCAGCCAATGTTCTCTCTTAAGACCTCAAAGAGGAGGTCAGCTTGGTCTTGTGATAGGGATGTAGCAATGTGAACAAGTCTGGGGATCTCTGAAGAACCAATTTTGACTTCTCTAGTATCCTCAATTAGAATAGAAGACACCTCTAGTCGATTATCTTGAGGAGGCAATGCTAAATCCTCATGTTCTTCTTGTGGCTCTGGATTTTCTTGTTGAGGGGTTCTCTTCACTGCCTTAGGTAGTCTCAGATTCACCTTAGTTCCAGTTTTGGGTGTATTGAAACTAGGTTGGGGATTTTCTCCAAAATACCCCTTAGGATCTAGCTTGTAGATATAGGCAGAATCTAGCTTTTTTTTCTTGTGAGGAGTTTTAGCTCCCATGAATCTGAGAAGTGCTTCCTCTAATGTGAACTCATTAATGTGTATGATGCTTGGTTGGTCCCAATCTATGAGTTGTGGATGGGCGAGTGGTAGGTCAATGAAATGGATGGATAGTTCTTGGAGAATAGAGTCTCCTTGGGAGATTTGGTCTAGGATATCATCAGAGGCTCTCTTTTCAACTTCCTTAGGAATGTCTTCAATTTTGACAAGGTCATGGTGAATGTTTGAAAAAGTGCGATCGTCCATAATGGTGCCCCCAGTTGTGGGTATGCCAAAGCCAAGACCTGACTTCGATTCCCACTTGTGTGCGTCGATGGAGCACTGCATGCCTCTTTCTTCTAGTCTTAGAACACCACCTTGATAGTTCCATTTGTCAATGATGAGTTTATGTTCTTGGGGATACTTCTAGCTGAAGTGATCAAGGCGTGCTTGATTTCTTTGAGGTGCATCCTTATGTAACCAATTGTTGATATTCGGAGTTAGCTCCTCATGAAGAGGGATTTTTGAGGATACAAAGGTTGTTAGGCCAAACTGTTTGTATCAAGGAGGTGGAATCTCCTTGGCTTTTTGATATGTTGATCATCCATGGGCATGTGGATCAAGTAGGAGTGCCCCGACAACAAATGCATCTGACAGACTATACTCTCCATAGCCTTTGTTATTGATCTTCACAGTCGACAAGGTGGAGGCGAGGATGGTTTCTGGGTCATTGCAAGTGTGGGATGAGCTGGCGATGGATGTGCCAATATAAATTCCAAGGCAATGGTTTGTATATGAAGCTTCAACCGCATTGTAGTAAGAAAAGGGTTCTAGATCAGCATGGATGGTTACCTCAGTGCCCTGATGTAGAAATTTGACGCACTGATGGTAAGAGGATGGAATGACTTTCATGGCATGAATCCATGGGCGATCGAGGAGGATGTTAAATGGTAGGTTCAGATCAATAACATGGCAGAGTGTCTCTTGGATGACTAGTCCAACCTTGATTGGCAGCAAAATAGTTCCTTCTGTGGTTCTTTCCAAGTTGTCTTAAGCTTTGATGGTGATAACCTCACTGATGATATCTGCCTCAGTATACCCAGCTTGTTTTATGAATTTTAGGGTGGAAATATTCAAGACTGATCCATTATCTATCATTACTCTTTTTATGGAAAAATTGGATACCATGATGCCTATGTGAAGCAGAAGGGTGTGATCTGGGTCGACCATGGGTATGTTGGTGAGTTTGAATGATAGGGCACATGAGGAGGGTAGGTGTCCAACAAGATTACAAAAATCAGTAGCGTTGGTATCTGAAGGGACACAGGTTTCTATGAGAGCACTATCAAGGATGTTCGTGTACATAGGACTAGTGTGAAGAAGGTCTAAAATGGAGATTTGGGCTGGCATGTTCCCAAGGTGTTCCAAGATATTGTACTGGCTTTCTGATGGAGCTGATGGTGCTGGTGAAACTAGTGGGCCTACAATATTAAATTGTGCTCTTTGAGTGGTGACTGCACACTCATTGTTTCATCCTTGGATATTGATAACATTGACAAAAGGCTCTTTCTTGGATATACAACCTATGAGGCTAACATAGTCTATATAGGATGAAGTGTGGTCATTGTTCTTCCCATGTTGTTGGTTTGGCTGGCGGTTGTTGGTGTTGTTGTTGTTGTTGTTTTGGATAGGTGCTTTTCTAGGATTTTGATTGTTGTGAGGAGGAAAAGAATTTTGATAGATCTATAAGCCTGCATTGGGAGAGGTTTGGGCACCAACAGTGATTTCTTTCCAATCAATGAGGTCCTACATGTAATCTTTCAGTTTCATGCATTTGAGGGTAGTGTGACCTTTTACCCTATGAAATTCGTAGTACTCATTGTCTTTGTACCATGCAACTTTGGATTGGCTTGGGTCGATTTGTTGGGTAGGAGGAAATTTGATGAGATTTTCCTTGACTAATTTCTCAAAAATTACATCCAAAGGTTCACCAAGGGGTGTATAATTTCTAGGTGCAGGTTATAATCTGGGCTTTTGTCCTGCAGCTACATTGATGGCATTAGCTTGATTGCTAGACCCTTGAAAGTTGGGTCTTGGATTGTGGTTTTGATAGCTTTGGTTATTTTGCTATTGGTAGTTGATAGCTTGCTGATTGTTTGATTGATATGGTGGATTAGACTGATTTTGGGAAGGACCAACAATATTCACATGTTTGGTGTCAGTGACGCCATCTGTTGCAACATGCTTGTTTTTGTTCCAATACCTAGACTTGTCATTGGAATGTGATTGATTTTGGTTGGCTTCCTTGTAAATCTTGACCACACCATCTTTAATGAGTCTTTTCTCAAGGATCATTCCTTTCTCTTTGATATCTTTGTAGGTCTATAAATAGTTCATGGTCATGTGGTGAGCCAAGCTAGGATGGGCATTATCAATAAACATTTTCACCAAATGGCGCTCTGGCAAGGTGCAAGATATGCGGGTGGTAAGGGGTTTTCCATCTTTGCAGATATTCAAGAAGGCTTTCTCCACCTTTCTGCTTAGTGTGGACAAGATCAACTATTGATAGCTCTGTTTCAACAAGATGGGCATATTGAGCTACAAATGCCTTAGACACTTCAGCAAAATTTTTAATTGTGCCATAGGGGATTCTATAAAACCATTCAAGAGTTGGTCCGACCAAGCTTTTGGGAAAGAGATGCAAGAGGAAGATGTCATCATATGCCACTTCTTGGCAATGCATGTAAAATTCTTTGATATGTGTGATAGGGTCTCCTTTTCCTCTGAATTTGTCAAACTTAGGTGTCTCAAAATGCTTGGGAAATGGTGTCATGGTAATGGCTCTGTCAAATGGGTAAGGACACACACTCTCAAACTTGAAGGTTTTTGGATCATTTCCCTCTTGGATGTTCTTCAAAGCTATTTTCATGGCTTCCCATTCTGAATTAATGGGTGATGGCTGGGGTGCCCCCAATGTAGGAGTGCCTTGAGGTAGGTATGTGCTAGATGGGGCAATGGAATATGGATGGCTTTGAGGTATGGAATGGTAGGGATTTTACATGGCTTGGGAAACTGAATGGTAGATGATGGGTTCTTGAGGTGGAGGTGGCACATATTGCTGTTGATATTGGATTTGAGGTTGGGATTGAGGAACATAAGCTAGCTGTGGGATAAATGGATGGCTTTGTGGAGGTAAGTTATAAGATGGGTGTGAAGCTTGGGGAAAGGATTGGGGAGCTTGTGGAACTTGACTTTGGATTTGAGGAGTTTGACCAATATATGTGGGCTATGCCCCCATTTGGGAAGGTATCTGCATGGCAAAGGAGGCCAAGTAATTGGTGGTTGGTGGTGGTGGATTTCCTCCTAGAAGTGTCATAGAAAAATAGTTGGTAATAGGAGGTAATGAATTTGTTGGTGGTGGAGGTGGTGGGAATTGAAAGCTTGGAAATGGAATTGATGGGGTTTGATAGCTTGGTGGCTGGATTTGAAAGCTTGTAGAGTGGTGGAAAGAGCTTGGGTCACTTGAGAGCTTGGCAAAACATTGGTAGTAGCTTGTGGGATTTGATAGCTTTGTGGAATGACGGTAGTAGCTTTTGGATTTGTGGCTGATGAAACTGAGCTCCAAGGACCTAGTGCAAATTATGGAATTGTGTTTTGAGTTGAGGTAAAAAAGCTGGGGGTGATGAAGGGTTTGTTACTTGGCCCCATGCGTGGCATCCCGATTGTATATTGCTGAGGTTGGCCAAAGATACTAGCACTGATTTGGGAGATGGGTGGATTTGGAAGGCTAGGTTGGGGAGTAGCAGCAACAATAGTGAAGGGAGTGAATGATGAGGTGCTTTGGGCAAAGGGGGCTTGGGATGGAGTGGTATGGACAAATGGTGGAGTGGTAATTGCTGGATTGGCTTGTGGAAGGGAGATTTCAACTTGGGTGGAGGTTGGTATGTTTGGGTCTATTGGATCATATGGGGTGGGTTGAGGCTCTTCTTTTGGCACATATTGAGGATACCAAGGGGTAAGATGGATCTGATAAGGGGGGAGGTCTTCCAAAGTCAAAGGTTCCAATGTTGTCCCTTTGAAAGTTAGCCATGATTGTTTCCTTGTTTTTGTCTATAATGGTGTTCAGCAATACTGCATTTCCTAGTTGGTTCATGAAAGCTTCAATGTCATTAGGTGATGGTTAGCATTCTCTGGGCTGAAGGATGGTTGAGTGCTCATGGGAGTGATGCTGTTGGATCAAAATGATAGGGCTCCATTATTTCCTTCTTCTTCTTGCCTAAGCAAGTGATGGGTGGCATGAAAATGTAGAATGTTCCTAGGGATGAGATGCAACAATGCTGATGGATGCAAAAGGGGGGAAGGCTTTTCTATGCAAATGATTTCCTAGGTTAAGGAAAAGCTATATGAAAAAACCTAAGGGGGATTAGGTTGGGGATGCTAACTGCAAAGATATGTTGTCAAAGCACGAAAGGCCTGCTTTCCTATGTGCAAGTTTGGTGGTGATTGTGTCAACTTAAGGATAGACTGATGATCCTTTAGGAAGAACACGAGATTGACCACTTGTGGATCCCAACCTTTAGCTCAAGGTGATGAGGGATAACAAGTGACAAAGCTAGATTACCTTAGACAAAGCTTTGTCAAAGGGATAACCTTGGTGAGGCTAGTGGATTTGGAAGATGTTAGGAATGGAAAACTTTTGGAAAAGTGACAACAATTTTGAAGGCTTGGATGTGAAGATTTTTTGGATTGTTGGCTAGATGGTTTGGTTCTAAATGAGATGGATGAGCTAAAATGCTTAAGAGGATGACTAAAGATGGCTAGCTTACCTACAAGGATGACTCTAAAGTGAAGCTTATGCAAGAAGATGTGGAGAAACAAGGGGGTCTAATCATAGAAGTCATGCCTAGTTGGTAAGGCATAAGCATTGTTAACTCTTGGATGTTGGTTAAGTTGGATGGTGTGATCTAACTAGGCATCTTGAAGGGCTTTGTCGACAGCTTTGTCTTTTGCTTTGTGGAGTTTGGCAATGCAAGGGCTTGGTGTTAGTTCCTTTCTCTTGGCTAAAAGTTCTTGGTATGCCTGAGATGGCTTGAGTTTAACTTTGTGAAACTTCTGTTTGGGTTTGGGTTGTTCTGACATGAATTCTTGAATCTGCTTGGCTTTGAGAGATCTTGGTTGTTTTGGTTCAACTCATTCAACTTCTGGAATAGGAAGTGACTATGGTAAGTGTGCCCTAAGATAGGATCGACCAAGTTTGGCAAACATTCATTCAACAAGTAAAAGATCAAGCAATAGATAGAAACAACCAGATAGAAGTTTTTGATTCTCAAAATGTGATACTTGCGCCAAGGAGTGTGTATGTTCTACAAATGTTTTGATCAGTCACTTCAAACACATTAACATCCTAGATGGTTGTCTACAAGGCTGACAGTTGTTTTAGCTAGGGAGTCCTCGATATACCCAAGGTACGTGAGGCCCAAATTCGTAGATGAAACCAAAAAGATGTCACACAGCCAAGAGGAGCGGTAACCCACTTCTCCTATTTCACTTCTCAAATGTATAAAGTTCCTTGAGGCTTAGCCCGAGTGACAAAATCTTGATTCCAAGAGATGTGTCTTTAGATTCACCTCCCAATTTTTATACTCCACTAGAACACTGGAGTTGAGGTCATCCAAGGGGTGATGAAATCCCCAAGCAGGTCTCCTAAAAAGAGAAACAAGGTTTTGGATCCTAATCTTATGCACCCAAGATGGCCTCGAAAGACGACAAGGGGAGATAAGACTTGGATGACCTTGGGCTAAAAAACATGCTTGTTCTTTTACCAATTGACTCTTATGTGTGCTGATCTAGACTTTGCAATAACTCATGTTTAAGAGACAATGTTCAATTTTTAACTTTGGAATACGCCAACAAAGCAAAATTGATCGAAGAATGCGAACAAGAAGAAGAGTTAGGGTCAACAAGAAAGTAAACCCATGTTCTCAGAGGCCCTCCATGTCAAGTATCGATTAATTTCCTTTAAAGCATTCAAGAGTTGGTGTGTTTGTTCGTTTTAAACCCAAAACAAAGCTATGTGAAACTCGATTGTCAAGCGCACACCTAGAGGCCCTCCACGTCAATAGTTGTTCAATTTTAGAATCCAAGTTTTGAAATGTGATCAATTCAGTCTAGAGTTTTGGTCATTTAAGAATTTTGATAAAGTTAAAGAAAACGTTCAAATACCAAGTGAGTGAGTTAGATTGTGGAACATTTAACACTTTTTTCAAGTAGACCCATCCCCATAAATGGCGCTGAGATTGCAACCAATGGTTAGATTGATGGGTGATTAAAAAAGAGGTGAGTCCAAGGAATTAATCAAATGGATTTTTGCAATTTTGTGTTTAACTTAACGAAGTTTCTTAAATGTCCAAAAATCAAACTCTGCCTAAATTTCATGTGGAAAAGAGATTTGTTTTGTTCAATTTTAAAAGCTCCAAATGAAGTGTTTGATTTTTAAAAATTTTTTTTTTAAACATACAGGTTCATTTGTTAGGGTTTTGAAAACATGCAAAGACAATGACTTGGACAAGATAGCCAAAAAGTAGGTGACAAATATGAGAAAATAATACAATAAGTGGAGACGCCAATCTACAGAGACGTCAAAACTTGCAAATGCTGATCTGCACAGACGACAAGATTCACTTCGGAGACGAAAATTCAAGATTTGAAGAAGATAGTTCAAGATTCAGAGACAACAGTTCAAGATTCAGAAATGACAGTTTGACTGCTGGCGACAGCGGAGATGACAGTTGACTACTGGCGGCGACGAAGATGATAGTTTGATTGATGGTGGTGGTGGAGATGATAGAGTGACTGATGGTGGCAGCGGAGATGATAGAGTATGTTTTGAATAAGAAAATTGGCCAGGTGGAGATGATGGTTAGAGGCAGAGACAAAAAAATCTAGGCAGAGACACTGAAACTCGGAGATGCTAATCTGCACAGACGATAGGATTCACTTCAGAGATGACAGTTCAAGATTCGAAGATGATAGTCATCCAGTCGGAGACGCCGATCTGCGGAGATGACACTGCACGAGACTAGGTTTAAAACACATAGATTTTCTTCAGAAAAATTTTGGGATTTGATTTTTGAAGTCTTGTTTTTTCTCCCCAATGCTTCCTTTAACTTGCAAAAACAAGATTAAACCCTACAACTCACTCAAACAACAAGAAACATTAGATTATTAGCAAAAGGCAATATATAGATAGAAATAGATGATTGAATGATCCATAGTGTGGTCCCCCCGGGCATGCCAAAATGTATATGAGCAATGTTAGTATGCTAATAGAAACCAAATTTAAATAAAGCTTCTACAAACTAAACAAAATTCATAAACTTCAAGATAGACTAAGATGAGCTCTCAATTGAGAATATGAGCCATTAATGGGCTCTCTCAATAAGAAGCTCTCTTGTTGAGTGGCTTTGTCTAAATAGATAGGATGTATGCTCAAGCTTCAAACTATGCTTCAATGGAGATTTTTTGGATTTTTGGTGTGGATGTATGAGATTGGTATAAAACTTGGTCTTAAAATGGCATTATAACTTTAGCTCAAAAGTTGTGATGAAATGGCTTGGGAGGGGATTCAATTTATAGGCTAAGGGCTTGAGGGATGGAGGGTTAAGATGCAAGGAGAGATGAAAGCTTAAGGAGGGCTAGAATGCATTCAAAGGGGAGCACATGGATTGTGCTTGTTTAGCACCAACTAGGGAGTGACACATGTCACATGGTGAGTGGATGGAGGCAAGGGGATGGATGAGTCAACAAAGGAGGCTCAAGGGATAATATCTTCATAAAGACCCTTCATTATGGCTTGTAAGAGCTTGTAAGAGTCTTTATTGCCTTTGTAAGAGCATTCATTGTTGGGTGGTTGGGATATTTTGGAGGGAGTTGAGATTGTTGACTTTTCTTGGCTTAGGAAAGTCTTAAGCTTACTTTAGGGAATGTGACAAGGTTGGGGAGGGATTAGAGGTGGTTTAAGATTAGATTAGGCTTGTTAGAGATTTTCAAGTGGATGGCATTCAATGAGGGTGGGTGAGTTAGTGGCTAAGCTTGGTTAGTATGGGTGGATGGGGTGGATTAGGCTTAAAAAAGGGGTTTAGAATAGTTTAGGGGTTATTAGATTTGAGGGCTTTATTTATCAAATAGATTTCTTTAATAAATGAGGATTTTAGAATTTAGATAGAAGAATAGGATTAATTGATAAATAATAGGTCATTTGATTTATCAATTTAGGACTATAGATGATTAATTAAATTAATCAGCTAGGGGATGGGAAATGATTAATTAAATAGGAATTTAATTAATGATGCCTTTAGAGATAACTAAATAGGATTACCAAAGTGGTGTAATCAAATTTAGGTGTCTACAATATTGACTGGAATGCATTCTTAGTACTCTACAACAAGACAAATGCAAGATCCCTGATGATTTTTGCACTTATTAGATCAGTATTGGTAAATGTGGCTTCACACCCTATACTAGTGCAATATTTAGAACTTGTTATGGCCTTCGTAGAGAATTATATATTGGAAGAAAGAGTGGTGAAAAGAATATTAAGAAATATAATCTTAGATCTAAGGCCAAACAACATCAAGAATGTATTCCATCTTACAAGGGAAAATCAATACATTAGGTTGTCTTATCATCAAGTAGAAAATGTGATACAAGGATAATGAATAAGAAGCTACAAAGATTATTCAATCATCATATTTGATTGATAGGAAACCTATTGGAATAAAATCTAGAAAATTTGACATGACTTGAGGTTATATGAAGGATGATATTAGATATTTAATTGTTCTTTTGAGTAGGATTATAGGTTGGGCAATGTTAGATGTCACCAAGATCCCAATTAATAGGTAGGATGGGTGAATCAAGCATCAAGATCATGACACTTCTAAGGGAGATAAAAAGTGGAGAAAAATATAAAGTGAAACTCTTTTAATTGGACAAAAAAAACTTGGTGAGACCTTGGTGAAGGGGTGAGAAAAAATAGGCAAGATCCTTTGACTTTTGGTAGAAGGAAGGATGAATAGAGGACACAATTGGCATGGTGTTAATTATTTCAATGTGAGGATCTACATAAATCTCTCCCATACATGGATAATTATGTCAAAATTTACACCATGGATATAACAATGTGGGGAGCAAGAATCTACCTTCCTCAAGATGCATGATCAATTTTGACAAGACTATGTTGATGCCATATTTGGAGTAGAATTATCCTTCAAGGATTATGTGACGGATTTGTGGATGAGATTTTATTGGTGACCAAGAAACTATAATAATGACATTAAAGAAATATTGGAAAGATAAACTTATTATTCTTTGATGTATCTAGGGAAACATTAGCATGAGAATGGGTTCATAAGGTTGATACATATTTCCAGCTCATGCTTGAAGAACAAGAAATTAAGTTCAAAGAACTTCACTTGGAAGGATTCTCTCATGAATGGTGGCACCATGGGATGGTCACCCTCAGTCATAATTGAATAACTTTATATGCCAACTTCATAGAAAAACTTATAGACCACTTTGATGGAAAGGATCTAGAGCTTAATTTCATGGAGTTGGCACAATTAAATCAAACTAGATCAGTGATAAAGGATCTACGTCACATAATTTCAAAGACTATCAATATTAGTGAGTAATATTTCAAAGAGAATACTTTTTTTGTTATTCATGGATGGATTAACTGATCTTCAAAGTGTTGGGTGAAGGGTTATAACCAAAACACACTTAATGTTGCAGAAATCAAGAAGGTGCAAGACATGACAACAACAACTTCTTCTTCCAAAATTTATTCACGTTTCAAATGACCCCTTGGCCCAAAGGAGAAAGATAACAAGTCTCCTCCATAAAATAATTCAATGGAAAAATCCATGTGACAAGAGTTGAGGAGGAGGAAGATTTATTTTAATTATAAAGAGTCATGGGAACTAGGGCACCGATTATTAGGCAAGGAAGAAATCCATTACATTAAGCTACTGTCTAACAACAAAGAGGAGTATGAGGAGTTAGAACCTATAGGAAATGATCAAAAAGATTCCAAGGAGATTAACATAAACCTTACATAGAAGATTATTACACTGGTATGATGTGCATGCACCACCTCTCTAGTAGGCATTCTAAGGTGTACAATATTTTAGGTACGAGGCACTGTCTAGGGAAAATGGTCATATTCATGCTCAATAGAGGGGACACACTTATTTTAATTAATTATTCAATCATAAAAGGAAAAGGTTTGGATACAGAGGAACACACATGATATCAAGTCAAGCTAGTGGGAGGAAACCTCCTATCATGTATCCATATGGTCCCAAAATTTAGCATTACCATGAGGAACCCTATAGTGACACCCAACTTCTTTGTAGTAGATTTGGATGACATAAAACTCATACTCTACATCTAGTGGATGGAAACTTTGGACTAGTGCACACTAAGATTCAAAGAGATGGAGATTTCATTCAAAGTAGATAACAAAAAGGTAGTTTTGAGGGGAATGTAAAATAGAGGGGTAAAGGACATCTTGGAACAATAGATGGGTGCAATTTTTCAATGTGATTGAATTTTATGGGAAGTACATTGTTTGATCTCAATGGAACTAATGTAAGGGAAAAATATTAACTACTAGGATAGTGAGTTTTAGGTAGTGTTGGATAAGCATGGTATGGTCTTCACTGGAATCCCTCCTAGAATACCTTTACATAGGGGCATTGAGAACACCATTTAGTTAGATAAAGGTACCAAATCTATAATCACTACACCCCACCACCATCGTAAAAGGTGTAAGGATGAGATAGAAAAGATGATCCAATAACTCCTAAAGAAAGGATGGATTAGACCCACTTCTAGGCCCTTTAATATCATTAGCAATATTGGTTAAGAATAAGAATGTATCCCTTTGAATGTGTGTGGAGTACTGTGCATTGAACAAGAAAACTATCAAAGATTGGTATTCCATTTCCAATATCAATGAATTATTGGATGAGTTACACAATGCCATCTATTTTTCCAAAATAGATCTTTGTTTTGATTACCATCAAATTTGCACGAGGAAGAAAGATCTTGAGAAAATTGCATTCCATTGTCATTATGATCATTAAGAATTATTGGTCAAGCCATTTGGTTTGACCAATGATCCAACCACTATCCAGTCATGCATGGACCAAATCTTCAACAAAAGCTATGATAGTTGCTACTAGAATTTTTTGATGAAATAATTATTTATAGTAAGACATGGGAGGAACATCCAAGGCATTTGGATAAAGTTCTTAGAATCATGGAGTCCCAATAATTGTTTTCCAAAAGATCTAAATGTGAAATTCAAAGACAAAGATATTGTATCTAGGGCACATAAGAAGTTCTTGAGGGGTTGATGTAAACCATAAAAAGATTCAAGCTATTTTTTATTGACCCCCAACCAAGACTCTCTCTAATCTTTGACGATTCCTTGGATTTTGCATTTATTATAGAAGGTTCATGAAGGGGTTCTCTTATCTTAGTGCACCACTAAAATACTTGACAAAAAAATATATTTCCATTGGGATGAGAAGGCACAAAACATCTTCTACAAGTTGAAGGAAGTTGTGAGTTCATATCCTATGTTGGCACTACCTAACATCAATCTACCCTTCATCTTAGAGTATAATGCATCAGAAGAATATATTAGGGTAGTGTTGATGCAGTATCATCACCCCATTACATTTAAGAGTTGTAATATCTTAGGAGAGGAGAAAATTCACTCCATATATGAAAAAGAGATGCTCACAATCATGTATTCACTAGCAAAGTTTTGGCACTATCTCACAGGAATAAAATTTGTGGTGCAAACAAATGACAACAACTTGCAATATTTCTTAGAGTATAGAAATTTGAATGAATGAAAAAAGAAGTGGGAGAGAAAAATAAAAGCATTTGACTTTGACATTGAGTATGTGAAGAGAAAAAATAATTAAGTGTCTTTTTCTCTGTCAAGAAGGCTTGTAATATGCACTTTGTTGAAGATCATATTTCATTAGATTGGAAGGAATACCTATTGGTTGAATACTCTAAGAACATATTTTCCTTTTAGTTGATAGATGGTCAAGTGCACAATGATATGTATAAGGTAATAGATGACACCATCTACTACAAGGTAAATATTTATTTGGTTCTCAAGTCCAAAATCTAGGAGATAATTTTGAAGGAGATGCACGACTCACCTTTGGTTGAACACCCAGGATACCTAAAGAACTACAAGAAGATCTAAGAGTAATTTACATGGAAGGGCCTCAAGAGTAATATCTTTTAGTATGTATGATTTTTCCACCTACTAACATACAAAATCTAACAACATTTTACTAGTAGGGCTTCTTCAACAATTTCCAATCCCTGACCAAAAGTGGGAAGTATCTCAATTATTTTCAGCACTAGGTTACCCAAAGTGCAAGGAAAGGATTGCATTTTTGTTTTGGTTAATTGTTTGAACAAGTATGCCTATTTATTGTCAATTTCCAATGGGTACCAGACATCTCAAGTAGGAGATTTATTCTTTTGTGAGGTATTTATTCCACTTAAATAGTCTCCCATAGAATATAGTAAGTGGTAGAGATAAAATTTTTCTAAATACTTTTTGGATGGAGTTATTTAGACTAGTAGAGACAAAGTTGTCACCAAGTATGAGCTACCATCCAAAGTCTGATGGAAAGACATAGATTATGAATAAATGGTTGGAGGTATATTCGAGGAGATATGTTTCAACTCATTAAAATGAATTTAGGTTTATTGGATACATTTGGGTGAGCACTGTTACAATACTACCTATCACATGTCAATAGAAATGATACCCTTCAAAAATTTGTATGGCTACAAACCTTCATCATTCATGGATCTGGCATTGGATGATAGTCATGTACGAAGGGTTAAAGATTTCTTATAGGAGAGTTGAGATATTATGAGATCTCTTAAAAAAAAAATATTAAGTGCTCAAAACCAGTAGAAGAAATCTAGTAGAAGATTTATGCTAACCAACATTAGGTAGAGAGAAGTTTTGAGGTTGGTGATCTAGTATACCTTCAGCTTAAATCATATAGAAAATCCTCCCTAAAGTCATCTAGTAAGGAGGAATCAAAACCTCACTTCTATGAACCATACAAAGTGGTTTAGAGGTTACACAGATCAGCCTATGAATTAGAGCTTCCTGAAGGGAGCCAAATATACAATGTTTTTTAGTCATTTTTGAAGAAGGTTGTTGGACATCGTATCACAATTTTGAAGGAATTTCCTCCCATTGGGGAAGATGGGAAATTAATTGTAGAGCCAGCTAAGATTATAGATGTTTGAGAAAAGATGCTCAATTCCCACACAATTAAAGAGTTTTTGGTATGATGGAAGGATCTTCTAGTCAAGGATACCACCTAGGAAGGAAAGAAAATTATGGAGCATCCAAGCTTGCAATTTGTTGAGGGAAAGCAATTTTTGAGCAAAGAGGAGAGGACTTTGATGTCAACAATAATATTAAATAATAATATCTATTATATGTGACTAAAAATTAATATATTTATTTTTTAGAAAGATATTTATCTATTTTTGGTAGCTTTTTGGCTTGGAAACATTTTTTTAATCTTTGGGAAGCTTTCCTGAAGTTGTTTATAAGGTCATCTTGTATCTTTTTGTAGGTATGCAATTTGGATTATTTTATTTTTCTACAAATTCATGTTGGAGTTCTCTTTTGTTAGCCATTTTAGAAGTGGAAGATCTCCCCTACTTGGCTACTTAGGTTTTGGTGAGATTCAATCCTCACCCTATTCAGTTCTCTGTATCATTTCACTAGGTTCAGGCAAGTTAGAGCACCATCTTTGTTTGTAATAATAATTACAATTTGGAAATAAAGCATGTTTTTTTGGTCTCTCACTCTCTCTCTCTCTCTCTCTCATTTTAAAAGTTGATTGTGCAATTGGTATTCAAGATATCATCTCCATTCACTATGAGTTGGGTTTCCAAATCAAAACACATATTCTCCATCATTTCTATCAACATGTATTGTGTTAGAAATCTAATAGGGAAAGTGAGATACTAAAAGGGGGAGCGGGGGGGGGGGAGTGAATTAGGATGTTGGTAATATGTCCAATCAATTAGATAAGGTAAGTTATGGTTGTCATTTATGGAAACATATTTTTTTTGCAGATTAGCCTCATTTAGTTGCAGAAAAAAATTGTCTAAGTATTAGATAGTGTTATAGCAATAGGATGATTTTGATGATAATAGAATATTCACTTGGAATATTCTCTTAATTAGTTGACCAGAGATGCATGATGTCATAATGATGATGTATACCAGTGCGCATGTCTATACAATCAACCGAGTTCAAGTTATGAAGGAATTAGTAATGCAGTAATGACACCGTGTAGAATAGAGCATATCAACAGAATGTGTTTAACAATTTGATTTATTGTTTTGAGTTATAATTTCTTGTTGAGCTGACTAAAATGATGTCATATGAGCTGACTAAAGAAGAATTTACTAAAAAAATTTGTATAAGTAAGAGCTTGATTTGCGAAGTTAAGGGGACGAGAAATATGATGATAATGATGAATAATCAGTGATTGTGAAGTTGATATGATCTTGTGAAATGAGAGTAACAAGTGAATGCAACATTGTGATATATGATCTGAAGAATTTTTATACAAAGATATGAGGTAGTTTGATATGTGCACAATCACTCTTGTGTGAAGAATCATCAATTAGAAAATTTGTGAAGTACAAAAAACAAGTCAGTATTGTATGTATACCTATTTCTTGAAGAACTTATTGTAAAATTGCATGTTAGGGTAGTGGTCTCTTCTTGCACACATTTATATATGGTTCACCAACTACTAATAGGGTTGAGGCTTCTAACAAGGCCTAGTCTCATAATAGGGCCTCCAGTCACTATACATGCTTCATAGACTCCTAATAGGGTCAATATCATTAACCGAATTCTTTATATAGTGAATAATCTAGTGCATTCCATCCCCACCGGGGTTTTCCCTTGGCCAGGGTTTCCCTAGTTAACAAAATATGGTGTCATGATCTCTCTTTGTGTATGGTTTTTTATACTATTCTACACTATTGGTTTATTTTCTCATGCACATGATAAAGTAAATAATAATATTCAGTTGTGGCTAAAAAGATTGAAAATACTGATTCACCCCCCCTCTTAGTATTATCTATTTCTAACAATTGGTATCACAACTTAGTTATTCAAAAGAGGCTTAACAACTTGAATAAGATCCCTATGGATATGGAAAAACTGAAGAAAAATCTTGAAGAAGTGCTTGAACAGATTGATCTTCTTACTGATGAAAGAGATGGCCTCAAAGATAGATACAAGGATGCTAAAGCCTACATTGGTAAATTAAAGGACAAGATAGATGGCCTAAAGTAGAAAGAATCTACTAATCAAACTAGTGATGATGATATTAAAGATCTAAAGAAAGAAAATGAGATCCTAAAACATGAATTAAAAATAGTTGAACTTAAGCGGAGTCTTAAGAAAAATGGAGGAAAGATTGACTCTGAAATAAAAGCTAAAAATGCATATATGAGATCCTAGTTAAGCAAGCTAACATCAGCCCTAGAATCTATTAAGTTAGAACATGTAGAATTAGAGAAATACAACACCATTGTGAAAGGTGAGTTGGTAAAAACCAAGCAACAACTTGAGAAATTATATACCAGTAGTGATAAAATTGAGGAACAAATATGTGTGCAAAGACCTAGTTATGATAAGACTGGACTTGTATTCTTTCTTGGTCAATCCACCAAGAAATTTGCTAAAACAAAAGAACGTATTACTTCTAAAGTCAATAAGGACCTAAGCAAGATAGATGATACATCTAAAGTCAAATTGAATGTTGCTCTCTCTAAATCTGATCAAGATATGAATACCAAAAGGAAGGAATATTTTGCCTGGTGTGATGAACCTAAAGACATTGAAGCCAATTGTAAAGGTAAGTCTTTCAAACCTATTTCAAAATTTTATTGTCATAATTGTCATGGATATGGTTATTATGAAATAGATTGTAAGAAACCAATATTTGATAGTGATAATGCAAATAGTAGGATGCATATGAACACTAACCATGCAGAAAACAAAAGAAGATCCCATAGTAATGAAAGTGGAGAAAGAAGATAGATTATTTGCTAGAGATTCAATAATCATGGACACATTGCAAGGAATTGTAGAGAACCAGATGACAAATTGAATGAATAGAAAAGAGATGTACCTATATGTTAGTTGTGTAACAACTTTGGATACACAATGAGGTTTTGTAGAATGGATAGAAGAGATCTAAATAGGAATCAAAATTATAGAAGGAACAATAAAAGAAATGAAGTAAAAGAATAGCCAAGTGAATTGAAGGAATCATTTGTGAAGGCAAAGGAACCAGAAAGCTCTCATACAACTATAGAAAATGCACTTGATAGGACAATGAAGTCACTTATTATCTATGACTCCTATCACCAAATTGAGCATTCTTAGTAGAATAGAGTATCAATTTTTGATAACTGATGCTAGAAGAAATATTAAGGGTTGCACAGTTAATAGTAGTTAGTAGAAATTGGGAAAAGTCTACAGTAAAGTGCACATTCCTAATATGATCAAGATGAGGATGTATAAAAGGATCAAACTCTCTATTGCATAGAGATGGTATACTAAACTAGTGGTAGATATGCATTTATTGTGCAGTACAAATTGTGAAATATTTAAAGGATGTGAACTGACTTGCATACATCATTTTCTTGTGCAAATTTTGTGTTGATATTGAAGCAAGATTTGGAGAATTAGAGAGCCCTGCAAACACACGAAGTCACTAGAAACCCTACAATGCAAAATTGAGATTTTTGTGGAATTGTTGAGCAAAATCCTTCAAGAATGGAAAGGAAAGAAGTTTATAATGTAAGGAGAGGGCCTAGGTATAATTTCAAGAAACACCCATTTGTTTCTTTTCTCGATGAACCCATTGGAGCATTTTTGTGAGTTTTCTAAAATATTCTTCATGTGGAAGATATTAGAGGATATATTCACTACAAGATTGAAAGTATAGGTGATTTAGACATTCGCAAGGATTTGGAGAAGATGTACAACAATGATTTATCATTAAAATTTGAAGATAGATATCTAGAACGTCTTAACCTAGTTAAGCATATGTTTTGCATGGATTTCAATAATAATGATTGGACAAAAATAATCCTTAGTAGAGTACATGATGATTTTCTATGGTTCGGAGATTCTATCATCAACATTGACAATGACCTAATTCACAAGGTCACGTGATTGAGCAATCAGGGTAGTAATCTAGTAAACATCAAGAATGTGCACAAACTTGTTGAGGAAAATATCAACACATATTTCAATGGAAGGAACATGAAGGTCAACTCAATCCAAGATCATGGAGTGAGACTTATTTACAATATTTTGAGTTACAAGTATAATCATGGATCAAGAATAGATTCAATCCTTGTAGAATTTATTCATGCAGCTTACCTGGTAGCAAGAGGTGAAGAAGTGAACATGTGTGATATTGTTAGAACACAAATATTGGATAATATCTCAAGAATCAAGAAATCAAGAAGTGAAATATTTAGATTTGAATCCCTTCTGACACACATATTCTTCTATGCTATCAAGAAATTTCATAGTATTATAGTTTGGAATGAAAATGAGTGCACTATGCAGTAGATAACTTGAGCTTATAGGTTGAGACTTGAAGCAATTAAAGATAGCAACTTGGACTAAATCATGAAATATTTCCAAATAAAAATGAAGAAAAGGTATAGAATACCTCCAGCACTAGTGGAAAAATATAAGGATGAGTTATGTTTCATGGTTGAGATAGATTTTACATGCATGGAGGTAGTAGTTCCCCAAGTGAAATTTATTAAACCTATGGGATATGAGATGAGTGAGGATCTAATTGAAGAGTGTGCACAAATAATCCTTCATTTTGAAGTTGATTCTAACTATCCTAGATGGGGAACATATTCAGAGAAAATGAGAGAAGTGAAAACTAGTCAAGTCATGAAGGATTCCAAGAAAAAGGTAGAGAAAGCTATTGATTCTATCTTGAAATAATCTAGGATGACAAGGAAAGAGTTTGATGAGGTAAAGGGAATAGCTATGGAAATGAAGGCCAATGGCCAAATTGAGATATTAAACCCTACACCTATTGCAATGGTAGCACCAACTGAAGAGGTCACAATTACCCAAACAAGTGCACAGACTCCTTCTATGCCTTATGTAGTAGTTGCGCAGCACCAACCTCCAAATAGACCAATGAAGATGGAGGAAACATCAACATCAAGAAAATACACAAGGATAATAACCCCTCTTAAAAGGAGAGTAAAGAAGACCATCAGTGCCCCAAGAAAAAGAAGGAAAACTCTACAGATTAGCTCATCTAAGTCTGAGGAAGAGACTCATGAAAGACTAGTTGAAGTAGTTGATCAGGAAGCCAAGACATTAGCAGGATGCAAAGCATGCAAGCCAAAGGTAGAAAACCTTAACATGCAAATTATTAATGATAACAATTTTGTATAGTTAAATAAATATTATGACTTATATAATAACATAGATAGGAGACAACTAGAAAATGTTATAGTTAGAAACATGATTTTGAAAGATAAGAGGTTTGATACTATAAGAGGACAAATACCCAAAGATTTGTACAATAGATTGTTAAATAAGAAGAGCAGGGCTATAGAAGACGATAAATAGATAAGAATAAACATGGTGAGAAAGTTATACACTACAAATAGTGAAGAAGACATAAAAGAAAATTTGAAAGGTACAACACCATTACTAAGGCATAAGAAAAGATCCATTCTTATTATGGGAGGAAATTATGAGGAAGTCAATAAAGAAATTCAGGAGGCTATAGTTTCTTTCATTTCCACTATGCCTAAGCATAGTGTGCAAAATAAGAAGGCAAGCCAAATGCCTGGAGAAAATGTGCAGATACCTAGAGATAATGTACAAATGCCTAGAGCAAGTGCATAGGTAGAAGAGGTAAGCAAGAAGCCTAAAGTAAGTGCACACTCTATAGAAGCCAGCTAGATACCCAAGGAGAGTGTACAAATAAAGGAGGATAGTCCTATAGCTTACAACCCTCCTCATAGTACTGAAGTAATAGCTACACCAAGTTCTCCTCCTCACATCACTATTTTCAATGACTCTATGCAAGTAGACAACACCAAAGTGATTGTTGACAAATTAGAAGATCCATTCAAGGATTTGGTTGCCAACATTATTGGAAATATTGTGGATTATAATAGTTCTAATGAAGAAGAGGCTTAGAAGAATACTAAAGAAGTTACACATAAAATGGAGACCAACATTGTAGTAGGTATCTCAAGTGTAACTTTGATAGCAACAATAGTAGTAGGAATTTCCCCTCCTCCTACCCAAATAGTAGTAGCAACAACTCCAACACAATCTGATGAAGGAGATGAAGCACAAAATCTTATATCTTCATTGAGCAAAATCCTTGGTAGAAAACACTTTGATGATAGTTTTGGACAAAATGGAAAAGGTAATAAGCCTTGTTGACACCCCAACTGATATTCAACAACATGAAACAATTTTATGCAAGGCTTTTGATGATGAGTTTTTTACACTCATAAATGTATCTACCATTCAAGCATAGATTGAGAATAATGGTAAACTTATAAACACCATGTGCACTAACATGGGAAATGATACAGAGCCTCTAAAAATATGTATTAAAGAATTAAGGTAGTGCATAGAGGAAGGAAAACAAGCATATGCTAAGTGTAAATTAGCATACATTTATCTGAAAGAATACGATGATCAGATCAACGATAAAGTGACTGAGCTTTAGAAAGTCATTGACAACTTTTTGAAGTAGAATCAGAAAGTGGACACCATTGAGCATATAATTCAACTACTTCTTGATAATATAAGGGAAATACAAGTAGAAGAAAATTCTAAAGAGGTTCACTCTTTTGAGAGTACGTTTATTTCCTATTTCTTGAAGAATCTATTGTCAAGTATTTTATGTATACCTATTTCTTGAATGGCTTATTGTAAAGTTGCATTTTAGTGTAGTGGGCTCTTCTTGCACACATTTGTATATGGTTCACCAACTCCTAATAGGGTTGAGGCTTCTAACAAGGCCTAGTCTCCTAATAGGGACTCGAGTCACTATACATGCTTCATAGACTCCTAACAGGGTCAATATCCTTAACTAGATTCTTTATATAGTGAATCATCTAGTGGGTTCCATCCCCACCAGGGTTTTCCATTTGCCATGGTTTCCCTAGTTAATAAAATATGGTGTCACGATCTCTCTTTTTGTATGGTTGTTTAAGCTGTTATGTACTATTGGTTTATTTTCTTATGCACATGATAAAGTAAATAACAATATTTAGTTGTGGGTAAAAAGATTGAAAATACTGATTCACCCCCCTTCTTAGTATTATCTATTTCTAACATAGGATCTATAAAAATTTTCACACTTCAAACATGAAACATATTTGATATCATCACATAAAACCTCATTTGAAAATTTATCTCATATCAATTTAACCATATACTTCAACATATCATCAAATCTAACTTCTAACTGCATAAATGAAGCTCATAAACACATAACACATTAACAAATAGGTTTAGAAATGAAAAAAATCTCCAAGGTGAAGGTAAAATTATGGTGGGGATGAGTCCCAAAAAAAGTCATTACTACAGCAATAAAGTTGTGCCTCTTGAGGCTACAATATTTGATCATTTTTGATGATCTACCCTATGAGGGGTTTGCCCTATTAAAGGCTTGGTCTACCTTGGTTAAAGGATTTTGCATCACAACTAAGTGACTAATCTATTAGGAGATTTAAAAAACCCCATTAAAGATACCTTGTTAAGAGATTTGAACCCTGAAACATCTATTAAAATGTTTAGTACCTAATCCTTTGGTACATGTTATATTGCTAATATCAAATATCCTCTATCCAATTCCTTAATCACTTCCTCTGATCTCATATATTTCTTTTACTCTATAATTCACAACTTAGTCACCTATGTCATTATCTCATTAATTCACCTTAACTTAGTACTATCGTGCAACTTCTTTCATCTCACTTGTTTGCATTAGGGTTTACTCTTCCTTTATAATTATGTAACATTTAGTTTCTAGATCTAAGTAAACAATCAAGATCTATTCCTTTTTTTCACTTAGTTCTTCCAATTTTTTGATTGGTTAATTACCTTGCATAGGGATTGAATCTTTTATGAACACATAATCAACTCCTTGAATCTTTCCTCAATCCTCTAAACATACTTCCAAATCAGCAAAAAATTTACATACAATTCTACGCTATAACAAAAAATTATATAACACTATCTTACTCAGCTTCTATAATGTACTAGTGCTCGGCCTTAACTAATTTTATTTTATTTCCCTTGGTATAGATTGACCTTTGTTGGATATCTCAGCTTATACTTCTATCTAACTCGACTTCTTCATTACTTGACTTGAATTGTTTTACTTGGCAATAATGTC
The DNA here is from genome assembly GCA_028749045.1 of Cupressus sempervirens. Taxonomy (NCBI): domain Eukaryota; kingdom Viridiplantae; phylum Streptophyta; class Pinopsida; order Cupressales; family Cupressaceae; genus Cupressus; species Cupressus sempervirens. The sequence goes on along the minus strand of CM053786.1, from coordinate 243,149,546 downwards.
GTGTATATGACATATACTATTACTCGGTCTTAGCTAAATAATTACATGACTACATTCATTTATTCATCCTATTAAGAGGGTTCAGTTGCTATGATGACCAACCAACTATGCCAATAAAATGACTACATGTTTGACACTAATAGAAAACATGCCTTATGGATTCAACAATCTCCCCCTTTGACATTAGTGGTAAAAAAACTTGGCCATGATCAATCTAATTACTACACAAAAAACTTCAAAATAGTTTACCTTCAAATTTTCAAAACTACCCCCCCATGAACTAACTTCATACCTTACACTTGGCATTCATTATGTACATACTGAATTTTCTCTTTCCATCAAAACTTCTATTACTTACTAACTTTTCTTTGCCCCAACTAGTTCTTATAGACTCCAAAACTTGAATCTTAATTTCTTGTTAAACTACTAGATCTACCAAACTATTCACTATAGAGAGATTTGGATCTCTTTGCACTAACTCCTTAGCTAATTGTACCTCTCCCTGTATAAACTCCAAGTGAGGTATCAACATTTTCTGAATTGAGATAATCTTAGCCCTTAATTTTCCATCCATGACTATCAACTTGACCAAACTTTCATTGGAAAATGTCAACTTATTAAAATGAAATGAGCTTAAACTTGCATTCATGGTCAATGTGCTTCCTAAATATTCTAAATCAGCTTGTAGCTTATCTATTACCTCTTTATTTTTCTTGGTAAAATATATAACATCACACAAATAAATAAAAAAAGAATGTACGTTCTTAACAAATTATTCTAAAATATTTACAAGGTTTGAAAGATTAACTTGCCTTAGTGCAATTTCTATGGAGACTTTCTCCAAAACATTCTATGGAGACCAATTGTTGCATTATAGTGCTTGCACATTGAGAGTTTCCACATCAACAGTCTCTAGGAAAATATCTATGATCTCATGTAATATTTTCTTTTGTTGTTACTCTCTCTTCAATTTTTTTTTCTTTTTCTGGCTAATAACTCTCTTAGAGATTTAATTTTCTCATAGGTTAAGTTATCTATGTCCGAATTTGGAATCAAAATAACTTCATCAATCATGATAGTTTTTCCATATGATTTCACCTTCTTCTTCTTGATCCTATTTCCTTTGGAGTTTAGGGTACTGGAGCTTGGCCGTGATAGCTACAAGACTTGTTTTTAAATCTCTAAGAATGGTCCTTGATTCATTGATTATGTAGCCTTGGCTTCCTTGGGCTAGGTCTTTGTTGGTTTGAGTTTATTAATGGAACTTGGGTGTCTTGCATCCTCTGTTCCCTCAATGAGAGATCCTGAGGCTATTGGTCTTACATCATCAGTAATAGTTTTCTCTTCTTGATAATCTTGGTCCCTTTCTACCTTCTCTTCCTCAACATTTACATATGTACTTCCCTCTTGTGCATTTTTTCCTTTATTTTCCTACACATCCTATTAATCAACAACAATAGCATCATCCTTTTTTTTTGTTTCTACTTGAACATTCAAGCATCAACATGAATTGTAAATGTATCCATGATATTAATGGTTAACTATTGATATTTCTCTTGACCTTTGATCTTTGTATATTATTTGATATACATAATGATAGGATTGGGGTCCAATAATGTGTCTCTTATTGGCTTTACATTAGGATCTTGTTCCTTCATTTCTTGCTTGGTCTTCTCAATCTTTTCTGGCACTACTTCAACCTCAGTCACATATATGAACACATTTTCTATGGATTCATCCTCTATTGTGATTGTATCAATTTGCTTCACTTTCTTGTGCCATTTGATGTATAGTCTCTACTAACTACTCAACATCATCATTAATATCATTTTTATTATCATGTTCTATTTCTCCAGTCTCCTTTTATTCTTTATCATTTTTCTCCTCATATAGGTTGTTCTTTTTTCTATAAATATTTTTAGAATAATCCTTTAATGCTATAGATAAATGTTGCTTACCTAAATCATGCATTAATTTGGCCAATATAGCCTCCTTCATCAATCTCTTTTTTGTTAATTCCCATTTCCATTTATCATCAATCTTATTATACAATTCTTCAAGTAGTCCCTGGCATAATTCAATTTGTGTGTACTTGAAATTTACAATCATGTTAGAAATAACATGATCTACTTTTCCCTTATTATCCTTTCTTAAAGGTATCATACTTTATATAATTTAATCCTATTAATACTACTATATTCCTCATATTTTCATATATTTCATCAATATCTTGAGGTCTCTTGTGTATAGCCACTATCAATTGTCCAAAATCATTAGATTATGTCCTCTCTGTCTCATCTTCAAAATCATCAGGCTTCACTATTAGGCTTCTTCTTAGTTTCTTTTTTGACTTTTTGTCCTTGGCCTTTGGAGTATCCAATATCCTTTTATTAGGACTTTTATTTTGAATGGGTTTAGTGACCTTTACTATACCTTTCTTTGGTGGCTCAACAACTAGGGTGCTAGCTGATCTGGATCTTTATCTTGTTAGCCCTTGGTGGTGTGGGAGTAGGCTTTGTATCCATATTGTTTAGATTTTTCTTCACCTCTAGGTCTACCAAAACAAATTTTTCATCCTTGGTTGCCATGGCCTCAACAACTATCATTTCTTTTCCTTTATCTTGTTCTTCCTCATCTTCTTCACCACTCAAATTCTCTGCTTTCTCTCCTAAGATCATCAATCATTTTTCACTAGATGTAACTTCTATGTTCTTTATCATCTTTTTTCTTTTCCTCCCTGACTTGTGAACATTTATTTGGATTATCATTTTGTTGGAAATATTCAAGATTAGCTAGGTTACTTAGAGGGGAGGGGTGAATTAGTAACCACCAAAAATTTTCCAAATTCGGATCTTAATTGCAATAATCCAATTACCATTTAGTTCATCAAATCAAATTTAATTGTATGCATGAGAAACTAAAAACATAAAACATTCATAACACTTGAACACAATAATTTTTTTGACTTAGAAAACTTCCAAATAGAAGGTAAAACTGGGGTGGGGATGATACGCAAAAAACTTCAATACTACAACATAAAGTTGGCCTGTTAAGGCTTACAATGATCACCTCTAATGATCTTCCCTATTAGGAGCAATTAGGACTACTAGGTCCACCTTGTTAGAGGTTCTACAAACACACAAGGAAGTATGCACTCTATTAAGAGATTTAAGAAAAGACTATTAAGTCTATCCTGTTAAAGGATTTGGACTAGTTCACCTATTAGGATGAAACAATAGATCTTTAACTTGCAACTAGATTGATGATAGAGATTTTTTTAAGTACTGATCACCTTTATGTGATAGATATGACACTGCTCCTGCTTTTCTAATATGGCCTTCAATACACTTTATTTGTGTTGATTCACATTTGCATGCTTCTATTACACATTGCTTTCAAACTTTCATACTATTCCACACCTTTTTATTATTTTCTCATAATTTCTCACACTTGGATATGATAAAATACATTATATATATATATATATATATATATATATATATATATATATATATATATATATATATATATATATATATATATATATATATATATATATATATATATATATATACCAATTTATACAATTACAAAGTTAGTCAATATACAAGTTAACCCCAATATTACAAAGTCAGCCCAAATGTAGATACTTGAGTTCTGAAGACTAATTTGGTGAAGTTCTAATACTCAACATCCACTATCACTACTCAGAATCATCATGCATTCAGTAGAAGTAGAAGCTCCATCCATACTAATCATCTCTAAGTAGTATCAAACTAAGCCTACACTGGTGACTCGATAGATACTATATAACTTGGTATAAATTGAATTACAAGTTTACCATGATTGTACTCAATAAACACTAATCATCACATAGCTTAGTTAACATTAACTTCGCTTCACATAAATTTTTTGGATTAAAGAATAATTTTGACAGCTGAGTAAATCATTTTTGTAGCCGACATTAGGTAAATCTCGAATGATCTAGAGATAAGAACAAATCTTTTACATTTTCTATGCAATCTGCATGTAGCCAATAGGAAAATTGGAAATGCATGCAACCAATTAGCAAAAAGGGAAGTATTGAGTAGAAAATTGAGATTCAATGTGGATCATAGATCCATATCTAACCCTAAGTCTTCGAAGTCTTTTAAGGAAGATAAAAAGATTCACTGTAATGATGATGAGAGAAGGAGAATAGTGTTAAGGAAAAAACATAATGGAATTCAGTGAATGAAGACATAGAGAGTAAGAACAACAATTCAATATTCAGTTGATTAGAACAAAGCAAAGGAGACAATAAAAAATCAGATCTTAGAGGATCGAAATCAAAGAGAGAGCTAGAACAAGTGCCTGCATTCAACAATCAAGAATCGCAAACTATCAAGTTTATAATACCTAATACTCTCTTACCATTGTATTAGAAAGGAAATCCTATGTAGATAGGTTGGCTTAACAGCTATTTGTAGATCCTTATCAAAAGGTGATTAAATATTTTAACAGGGTGACACTTCATGTTAAGTGTTTGTAAATCCTTTGACCAGGTCACTATTGACATAGTGTAAAGCCTTTAATAGGGCAGACCATCAGAAGTGGTTGAACAATATTACTGTAGTGAATTTTTGTGGGTATCATCCCCACCCCAGTTTTACCTTCTTATTTCTAGAGGGTTTTTGGGTTACCAAATTCTAGTGTTATGTGTTGTTGATGCATGTTTTAGTTTCATATTTTCATGATGTATTTACATGCATGCAACTTACTTTCAGATAAAAGTTTTATTGGATAAAGTAGAATACTTCTGATTCAAACTCCCCCCCCCCCCCCTCTCATCAGTATTCTTTCCATCTTTGAATATTCCAACAATTGGTATCAGAGTGGATTAGGTTCTCATAAGAAAAAGCCTAACATCTTGGAGGAAAGGATCTAAAGATGGAAGTTTTCAAACTTGGAAAGATCATTGAAAATCAGGTGATAGATGTGCAACTTGCTCTGCATAGCTTGGAGGAATCTAGAGATAAGTTGAGAAACTCATTGAAAAGAAGTAAGGATTTAGCCATAGCCAAAAATGAGATAAACTACAAGGAGATTGATACCAAAAATATATTTTCCAATGGAGATACTAAAGAGTTTGATGCAGCAATTGCAGAATTGATGGAGAAAAACAAAGTTCAAACAGATGAGATAAGATCTCTCAAGATGGAACATGAATCACAGGCCATAATGTTATGTGAAATCACTGAACAAAAGAAAAGAGTAGTTGAAGATAAAGTCATGATGGAAAATGACAAAAGGAATCTTGCAAATAGACTTGAAGAAAAATGTACTGAATTAACAAGGATCTCAAACATGCAAATGGATACACTTGCCTAAATGATGAACCTTCATCATGAACTTAATGTGAAAGACATTGAGATCTCTACACTAAAGATGCAGAATGAACAATTGCAGAATGACTTAAGAAGAGAAAAGGAAATTTCAGAAAGCTTCAACAAACCCAATGAAGCCATCAAGTATTTTGAGCAATTAATGAAATCCCCAAGATCAACCCATGATACATCAGGACTTGGGTACAATAGCACTAAAGTTGAAGAATCATCAAAGAGTGCTGAACAAAGAAGCTAGAAAGGTAAAAATGTCAAGCTTACATGTCATTTCTATGGAAAGAAAGGACATACATCTAATGTATGTAGAAGCAAGAATGCCCATTAGCACGATAAGACTAAGAATGTAAACTATTGTCATAAGTGCAAGAAGCAAGGTCATCAAGCATATGAATGTAGAACCAAGACTATTAAGCAATCAAGATTTGAGGGTCACTATCATAATTGCAAGAAATATGGACATAGAGCTTTTGAATGTAGATCAAAGCCTATGTGGACATCAAATCAACCTGCAAAGACATCAAACCATGAATTTTGGGATTAAAACACCAGGTACAGTTGTCACTATTGTCAAGAATATGGACATATACCCCAAAATTGCATAAGAACACATTTTAGGGAAAACTATAAAAGATGGTTGAGTCAAATCACATGTTTTAGTTGCTTAAAAATTGGTCATATCAGCAGGAATCACCCAAAAAGGTCAAAGGCACCAAGTTCTAAGTTCAACAATGGAAAGGCAAAGATAGATGTTGAACACATTAGAAGTGAGAAGAATAAGAAATGGAAGAAGAAAGATGAGTGTAGCACATCAAGAGCATAGATCACTTCACCTAATAGGTCAAGTGATCACACTTCATCAAATTAAGCAAGAATGAGTTTGTGGGATTGATAAACTAAGTTACATCATACATCAATCCCAAAACATAGAAGAACTGCAAAGAAGAAATCAACATAAGCAAAGATGCTAAGTCAAAATTAAGAGTCTTGCAAAATTTGCCAAAATTGTCTTCAGGTGCCGAGTTGCTAATAGTGACTGAGTTGATAGATGATGCCAAGCTATGAAATATCAATGGGAGCCGAGTGAAGTGAAACACAATGAGTGCCGAGTCATGTTGAAATCCTTCAGGTGCCAAGTAGATAATTGTCAGCACACTAAGCATTAATTACTCTATTTTGAAGAGTACATAGTTCATTTTTTGATCATTTCTTACCATTCAAACATGAAGCAAAGATGAGAAGAGCACAGAAGATCAAGGCCAACTTAGAAGCCATTTGTGAAGATTTCCACAGTGATTCAGCATGAGTCTCATCAATTTGAGGTATTTTACTTAAGTTCCAAGCTACGTAGTGTTTATAAACTTGTTTAAACTATAAACCCTAGTTTGGCAAACAATGGAATCTGGGTTTGGAACCACTAAGAGCAAAGAGAGTCATGAGATACAGTTGGTTAGTAATGAAGTTAAGCAACCAGAATTCAAGCCCATTCCAAAAGTTGCATATAAGAATGATCCTGCAGGTGCATTATCAGTTATTCTTGATAAAGTTGTTATGGTCCAAGATGTTTGTAGATGCTATAACTGCAAAATTGGAGCCATAAGAGATTTAGAAATTCACAATGCATATGACAAGCTATGTGAGAACAGCATATTGAAAGATGAGTTCTCAATAGTCGAGAGAAAAGGATTGACCAAAACCCTAGAATTTCTGATTGTTTTCAAAGTTGAATGGGTAGGCATAGTTTTGAGTAGAATACATGATGGAGCCTTTTGGTTAGAAACAGGGCTAGTGAAATTCAACAAGAGAATTGTTCATAGGGTTACTTGTATTCCAACCCTAGATCGGCCAAAGACCCTGCGTAGTGACAAAAGGGAAGTAATAGAGAGAAACACGGGTGCTAAATGGAATAATAGGGGAATAACTATTGATACAATCATAGAACCCCTACTGGATTTTTCTGTGAGAATCATCTCACACAAATTTTATCAGTCAAGTAGGTTAAATAGTGTGCCTTGTATAATAGTTGATGTTGCATAAAAATTGATTAAAAAGGATCATACCTATGATCTAGCAGAGCTCATGTTTCAACAGATTAATGAGAATCTGGGAGCTATAAGGAAGAGCAAGGGAGCTCAGTGCAAATTTGGATAAGTTTTTGTGTGCATGTTTTTCTATCTGATGAAAGAATTCCCTTCTATGGGTAAGGTGAGATGGAGTCCAGACAAAACAATTTTTGAACAAATCAGTGGATATATTGAACAGATGGGTGATAATTTTGATGCCCAAATGACTAGTTACTTTGAGGACTTCAAACAGTCCATGAAACAAAGAATGAGGATTCCAGTCTCATTGACTGAAAAATATGAAAAATATATTTGTTTTCTTGTAGATATTGATTATACCTATATACAAGCAGTCATACCTAGATTAAGATGGCTTAGGCCACTAGGTTATGAACTCAACATTGATCAAGCCTCTGTAGCAATAACAACCCTCCTTGCAGAAGAAGTTGATAAGAATAAAAAAGCCTTTGGAACCTATGATGTTGTAAAATCAAGAGTGATAATAGATTTGAAAACTACCTCAGTAGTAAAGAAGAAAGAAAAATTGGTAAGGAAAATCAAACAAAAATTTGGTGTTGAAGAAGAAGGAACAATAGAAGAGAAAGAAGAAGACATTGAAGATGAGGGAGATGAACCACAAGGTCTGACTCAAGGGTTAGGAGAAGATAAAGAGGAAAGTGCTGAGGAAGAAGAAGCCAAGGAAGCACAAGTTGAAACCAAGGTCACAAAAAGAAAGGCCACAACTCCTCCTTCTCCTCAACCCAAGAAAAAGAAAGTAGCTGCTCCAGCACCAAAAAGGCCTACTACAAGGGTTGCAGCACAAAAAGCCCAAGAGGAGGCAAGAGAGAAGAAGAAAACTTCAAAGAAGACTGCTTCTGAGCCAAAGAAGAAAAGAAAATTTGTTTCCCATCCTGAAACAGATGAGGAGAAGATTGAGTCAGAGGACAACAACAAATTTCAAGTGGTAAGGCACAAACCTTAGACTACTATTGATAAATTATGTTCAAAGATCAAGAATGATGATTTGAAAGGTTTAAAGAACCTAAATTTTTCTAAGCTCACCAAAGAAGAAAAAAATAAATTAGAGGAATCAGTGTATGCTATGATGGCTAAGTATAAGCACACACCTCTAGAATTAGATGAATCAATGCCTAAAGATTTGTACAAAATTGTAGAGGATAAATGGCATTTTTGTTTACAAATGGAAAGGGAGATAAGGGAATCAACATTAGCTAGATTTTTGCCTAATTTGACTAAGGATCAAGTAACAAATGCAGTCAAGAGGCATAACAATAGATTCACTCCCAAACATGGAGCTTTTAGCATTTTACAGAACAAAATTGAGGAGGTAGTTACAAAATCCACAAGATTGTGGAAGATAGTTTACAAGAAAATAGAAGATGTGTATAATGAAGAATATAAGGTAGAGGCAAGTGTCAAGATAAAGGAGAAGACGGCATCAAGAATCAAAGAAAAAGAAAAGGAACAAGTAGAGAAGAAGGTTGAAGAAGAAAAGAAAGATGAAAAGGCACATACAAAGGAGAAAGAGGAAGAGAAAGATACAGTTGTGCAACAAGATCAAAGTATGCAAGACACACATGTATCCCCTCCTAGTCCTCATCATGCCACCATCACACCTGCAGAGATTATCAAAATCAAGGATGTTACAAACACTTCAAGTCCAAACATCAATCCATTAACTGCAGAGGATTTAGAAATCCTTGACCAATCAACACTAGTATCAAAATTATGTTCAAACCCCGTATTGGTCAGTGTTGATGAATTGTAGAATCCAATAGTCAAAACAAAGGAAGTCAAGGTGAAAACACAAGAACCACCTTCGATCATACAACCTACTAATATTCAATTCCTTCCTCCACCACCTCCACCAAGTGTAGTCACTGACACGCTTCAAATGTCGAGTACAAAGTAGGGGAAATTAAAGAAACATCTGAATAGCCAGCAAGTTCAACCCCACCTAGTGATCATCAAAAGGATATACAAGCTGAAGAAAAAGATGAGACAAGCAAGAAGGAGGAGTCTGCAATACAAACATTAGTTGCATTACCCAAATCTGGTACTCCAACATAGACTCTTCAGCAGCCAAGCACCGATAGGTTACAATTACAAATCAGGACACCAGGCTCGAGCTCATCAAAGGTAGTTAGGAAACTTCACTATGGAATTCCTGAGCTTGATGAAGAAATAAAGATTCCATATTATGAATCCAGCACTCTCACTGAAGAGAAGATCAATGAAATTCAAAGTGCATTGGACAAAAGAAGGAGACAAGAAGCACTAAGAAGAGAACACAAGCACAAGCTTACCTTGAATGAAATCAAAGACATATTCAAACAAGCTTTCTGCTTATAGTCTCTAGATGAGTGAAGGCCAATTGTAGAGCAACTATCTGATATAGTTGACCAGGTGACTAGTGAAGATCAAGAAACAAACACCAAACTAATGGAATGGTCAGAAAGAAAATTCTAAGGCAAGGTAAACAAGAAAATATTTGGTGATATAGCACTATCACAAGTAGAGCTAGCTAAGAAAATTGAAACAGTCAAAACTATACTTGGAAACATATTTTCCCTGTACAACAAGTTGTGTGACTTTTCCACATTCACACAGGACACTAGCTAGAAGATACTAAGCTTGGAGAAAAATTTGAAGATTTCTAGCATGCAACTCCCTACAAATCCAGCTCAGAGTGAGAAGCATTTTTCCCAGTCGCTTCACACACAGAGAGAGTTAGCTATCTTAGCAGCAGAGGAAGCAACCAGAAAAGCTAAATTGGTGTAAATTCAATCCGCTATCACTCCTCATTCGGAAATACTTCATAAGGAGAAGATGAATGTAGAGATAGTCCTCAAGAAAGACCCCAATCTTTCTACAATTGATGGACTTGTACACCTAGTAGCAGAGATTGCCATCTAGCATAAGTCATTGGATGTTGCATTAGCAAATTGGGATGCAGCTCTAAAGGTACTCCTTGAAGTAAATAGTACATTTTTGGCCAAGTATGGCATTTCCTTATAAGACCTTCGACATAAGTGTCAAAAAAGGGGAGAATAAGTATGGGGGAGTTAAGTACAGAATGAAATGGTAAGTATGATGAAAGGGGGAGATAGAGAATTTTTGACAAATTTTGATATAACATATTAGTCAGAATGTGGAAACAGGATAGAAGTCACTAAGTGTACAAGGCATAATCAACTCATAGGGAGTCATAAGGTATATTGTTATTTGTTTCTAAAATTTTTGAAGCAAATAAGAAGATGCATGAAATAATGCCAGGATCACAAGATCTTAGTTAAGTGTTTTTTCCACTCATGTCAAAGGGGGAGATTGTTGGTTTAAAGAATAATTTTGATAGCTGAGTGTCAATACACTTAACCATTTTTCACTATACATGTCGAGCAAAGAGTAGGTGCCGAGTTATTCAAGTGCCGAGTGATACAGTTTTCTTTAGGTGCTGAGCTATCTAGGAAATAACATGTGTAGAGCATTAGTAATGCTTCAGGAGCCGAGTAACTCAGGATATCAGCATAAGAGTTTGTAATTGCACAAACTATGATGTAAACCATTTTTGTAGCTAACATAAGGTAAATCTCGAATGATCTAGAGATAAGAATGAATCTTTTACATTTTTTATGCAATCTGCATGCAGCCAATTAGAAAATTGGAAAGGCATGCAACCAATCAGCAAAAAGTGAAGTATTGAGCGAGAAATTGAGATTCAATGTGGATCATAGATCCATACCTAACCCTAAGTCTTCAAAGTCCTTTTAAGGAAGACAAAAAGATTCATAGTAATGATGATGAGAGAAGGAGAATAGTGTTAAGGAAAAAACATAATGGAATTTAGTGAATGAAGACATAGAGAGTAAGAACAACAATTCAATATTCAGTTGATCAAAACAAAGCAAAGGAGACGATCAAAAATTAGATCTCAGAGGATCGAAATCAGAGAGAGAGCTAGAACAAGTGTCTGCATTCAACAATCAAGGATTGCAAACTATCAAGTTTATAATACCTAATACTCTCCTACCATTGGATTAGAAAGGAAATCCTATGTAGATAGGTTGGATTAACAGCTATTTGTAGATCCTTATCAAAAGGTGATTAAATCCTTTAACGGGGTGACACTTCATGTGAAGTGTTTGTAAATCCTTTAACCAGGTCACTATTGACATAGTGTAAAGCCTTTAATAGGGCAGACCATCAGAAGTGGTTGAACAATATTACTGCAGTGAATTTTTGTGGGTATCATCCCCACCCCAATTTTACCTTCTTATTTCTGGAGGGTTTTTGGGTTACCAAATTCCAGTGTTATGTGTTGTTGATGCATGTTTTAGTTTCATATTTTCATGATGTATTTACATGCATGCAATTTACTTTCAGATAAAAGTTTTATTGGATAAAGTGGAATACTTCTGATTCACCCCCCCTCTCATCAGTATTCTTTCCATATTTGAATATTCCAATAGAATTGCTAGCTTAGTAGAAAATGAAAAGCTTGGTAACCATTGAAATGCTCGAGTTGAACTGTTGTACTGCACACTGCCTGATTCTACTCGGTTTGAACTATTACACTTCGCACTAACTAAATTCCCTTGGTAACCACTAAAATTCTCTGTAGGAACTATAAAGCTTGGTATCTACTGAAATACATGGCAAACACTATAGATTATTCAATGAGCTCGGTAACCATAAAAAATTTGAATAAGTGTTTTCACTATTAACAAAATTGACTAAATGTCAACAATTTCCCCCTTTGGCATTAGTGACAAAAATACTTATCAGCCAAAACTTATATACATCATAGTGTGATACTAGCTCGGTATGGTAAATTATTTTTGAGATTTTTCAAAATTTGTCTTTGTAAGTATATACAATATACTATATCTGAAAATTCTCTGCTATATATACTTTCTTCCTTTGCATGATTCTCCCCCATACAATATACATAGTATGACTAGTGTCTCTCCCCATATAGCATATTAAGTGTCTCACCCCCTATATACATACTAAGTGTCTCTCCCCCTTTTTGACAATAATGCCAAAGATTAGTTCAAAACTTATTTACATGGAGACACAAATATAAGAATGTGGCTTAAGTATGAGTGCTAGAGTCTTATCCCAATTCTCTTGCAAAAATTTGTACGTATGTAGAGAAATTTTTACTTCTACTGATAGTTCTATCATGTGATCTGCTATGGAGAAGTTGTTGTCATGGATCAATGTTTTTGAATAAACAATATGCTTATACATTGTATCCATGATGGAAAGGATCATACTCTAAATATCTATCAATGAAGACGGGATCCTTGCTTCTTCTCTCAACAATTATGCCTGCATATCTGATAAGAATATGATTTTCATATGATGTGCAGAGCTTGAACTAGGTTCAAGTTGCAACTGTTGTGCACTAGCCTTTAGATCTTCATCAATCTTTTCTAGTTTTCTCTTTATTTCCTTTGTAAACTTGGTAACATTACATAAATTAGAATGAGTGCTAGAGTCTTATCCCAATTCTCTTGCAAAAATTTGTACGTATGTAGAGAAATTTGTACTTCTACTGATAGTTCTATCATGTGATCTGCTATGGAGAAGTTGTTGTCATGGATCAATGTTTTTGAATAAACAATATGCTTATACATTGTATCCATGATGGCAAGGATCATACTCTAAATATCTATCAATGAAGACGGGATCCTTGCTTCTTCTCTCAACAATTATGCCTGCATATCTGATAAGAATATGATTTTCATATGATGTGCAGAGCTTGAACTAGGTTCAAGTTGCAACTGTTGTGCACTAGCCTTTAGATCTTCATCAATCTTTTCTAGTTTTCTCTTTATTTCCTTTGTAAACTTGGTAACATTACATATCTTTCCAAAAAGTGATGCTACATTTGTGCAAGAGGTTTCAAGATTGGTCAAAATTGAGGAAAGCTCTACTTTCTGAATAGTTATTTGCTGAGCAATGTGCTCAAGCACTTTATTATCAAATTTTTTTTCTGCTTTCTCAATCAATTTGTCTTGACCATTGGAGTCCTCATTAAACTTTTGGACTGCCTCTTCTAATTGAAACAAAATGTGTTGAGAAGTATGAACCTCGACACCTATCACCTTAGTCAAAATGTTCTTGACATCATCAATTATTTTATATTCTCTTTCTCTTTCCTCTCTCAATTTCTTTTGTATTACCTTCTTTTGGAGGAGTTGACTAGCTATATGCATTTGATCCACAATGATATTATCAAAATCCCATTTTGGAATTTTAATCTCCTCATCTAGGTCTATATCATCCTCTATCTCCTTTCCTCTACTCAAGAATCTTATACTCGGTTGAGCCTTAGGCTCAACTATCCTTGTACTTAATGCCTTAAAGTCTAGAATAGAAACAATTATAGAGATAGAAGGATTAGCTTTGAAGATTGATATAGTCCCAACTGATGGAATACTAATTGGTATGCTTACTAAATCCAAAACTAAAGTAATTAAAAAATTATCCAAAATTGTAGAAGACAAAACTATAGAATCAAAAATTATACTTATTGTAGAAGAATACAAAATTTTAGAACATACTATATTCATTACCAATGATGCTAACTCAGGAGATGAAGAAGAGGGAGGCTGCAACTTGATAGATGAAGTGGTAGACACTTCTATTAGTGAGATTCTGAGGTTTGTGGGAGCAAAGAGTGATTGGATATTTGATGTATCTATTGTGGTCACAATCAAACTTGTTGAAGCTATCTCCAAACTAAATGTTTTTGTTGGTTTGCTTGGAGAGTGAGGAAGTGAGGCAATGACTATGATTTCTATCTTTATAGGATCAATCTCCTCATCATCTTCTTTGTCTTCCTTGGTAGCTTCTTCCTCTTTATCTTCTTCAACTTCTTCATTGTCAAAATGTGTAGGCTCAAAGTATGTTTTTTCTTCTTCATCATCACTATCATCATCCTTGACTTCTATAGGGAAGTCACTTTATTTATGCAAGTGATAAAAATTATTCCACATACTTGTGGCATTCCTAACAACATGTTCTATATGATTTAACAAAATCAAACAAGTATTAAATCTAAGAGTCATCTTATCTTCATTTTTCTTTAAAGACTCTTCTACCTCAACATCTATAATTCTTCATAACAACTTCCTCAGGGTTTGTGCATAGATATCTTTTGCTATTTGAATACTTGAGTCCCATAGTTTCTTTAATTTCTCTAATAATTCATTAGAGATATAGGAGGCTATCTGATCAGGGGAATACTTCCATTTTCCCATCTTGGTTAATACCAATTCTTCAACCTATTTCTTCTCAACCTCTAATTTGGTTTCATACTTCAATGATTTGAAGTTGGTAATGCCTACACCTTCTTCCAATTGTTTCAATTTTTCTTGGAAGGTGGGAGGAGGCTTTTTAAAAAAAAATTCACTACCTTTCTTCCTTGATCTCCTTGTAAAAACTATAGTGGATGGCTTGGTGATGATCACCTTGCCTTTCTTCTTCACTGGCTCTTCTTCCTTTTTTGACTCCTCTTCATCCTCTGCTTCTTCCACATCTTCTCCTTTTCCTTTGGTCAACATAGGAGGTGTGCTTTCTTTGAGTTTTTCTATTCTCCTCTTGCCTTTGTTAACCACTCATGGAAGATTGATTTCAAGCTCTATCCTTATCTTAGAATCATCATATGTTCCAAAGTGTGGTGCCTTTGGATCAACAGGTTCATTAACTAGGGCTTCAATAATGTCTTTGTTTTCATCTATATTCACCTCATATGGAAGAGGTTCTACCCATACAACTCTTGGTTTCATTGCCTTGATGTAGACTCTATCACAATCTACCATGAAGCAAACATCATCTGTGTAATCTTCAACCAATTTCCTGGGTATCTTGAACCTATTATTCATTTTCTCCTTGAAGACATCAAAGTAGTTATCCATTATGCTAACAAAATTTTCTCCCATTTCTACAATATATTCATTAATATGGTATAGTATTGGTACATCCTTTCTCCATACTACTAATTTGACCTTTTCCCTACCAAAATTTTTAAAAAACTCTGAAAGGCTTCCCCAGCTTGAGATGTGTACAATATACAAATTATACTACCAATGTAGTATCTCAATCATCTCCAAACTTGGTCTTTTTGCCTGATCCTAATAAATAAATGTCAAATTTAGGACCTCCATGAACTTGAATGCCAAGTCTACTACTTCACATGACATACTATTTAGATGACTAGAAATATAGATCTTGTGTGCTATCACATGTATGCCAAATTTTAGTTATGCAATTGTTACACTACTAATATTCATACCTCTACCATTCCACTCAGCTAGGGTTTTCTTTTCTAACTCCACTTGACCTAGGGTTTTAGTGATTTGGCTTTGGAGATCATGCGAAGGCTAGTGATGTGATGAATCATCTTCTTAGTGATAAAAACTGGTTGCTCAAGCCATAAGTGACCATTGTGAACTTAGCTTAGGATGTATCTGATCCACTTGATTTGGAAACTTTGGGGCAGGTGGGGAATGTGGGTTAAACCCTTGGCTTCCAATTGCTTATGTTTGGGCTTAAGAAAACCATTAACACATAATTATCCTAGGGCATCATCCATCTTTAGGGTTCCTATCTCCTAAATTGCACATTTAAAATGAGTTCAAATATCATTAATTAGTAATACCTTAGGAAGGATTTGCAATTGAGCTCCATTTGGATTGAGGGTTTTAGCATCTGCCAGCACAAGTTTGAAATTAGGTGCTTTCCATTCCTCTCCTTGGACCAACATTTCTAACCATTTTCTTGATTTCTTGCTACTACTTGATGCTACCATGGCTACTTGGTAAGCTATAAAAAAAACTTTGAAAGATTTTAGCTGCAAATTTCACTTGAAGTCGCTTGATCTCTCTTAATCACAATAACACTTAGAATTCTCTGTGAAAAATGAATTTGATTTCTTGATTTTTGTTAAAACTTTTCCATTAATGCTGGGTACGAAGGTAGCTTTGATGACATCATTATTTGAGATAGCTATCATCTACTATTTTCTCGAATCACTTGGTAAAGGCTTCATAACTTGGTACCCATGTGGACTTGTTACTCCTGACCTTGCTCAGTAGAGTCCATGACTTGACTTTACTTGGTAGAGAAATTAACTCGGTGATAATTGATACTAATCTCACTTGATGATCCTTTTGTATCTTGAATATTGATTTGGATCTTTGCTTCCTTTCAATTTGTAACTGTTTGAAATGTGATCTTGATAATGCAGTTCCAATTCTTTCTTAAGTACTTAGATGGAAATGGTGGAGTCACCCACTTTTTGACTGACATGACCATTACCTCTTGAACTAGTTTCCTTAGTAGATTTAGGAATCCATTACTACCCCATCTGCTTTCAAATGTTATCTACTTGTGCTTTCTTTTCATCTTCAATTCTACCCGTATTTATGCAATTCTTGGCTAGATGACCAAGTTCTATACAAGTGAAACATCTTATGGTGGTATCTCTCTTCCTTGTGTGATGATTAACACAGTTCATGCCAATGTGTCCATATTCTCCATAGTAATGACATCTACACTAGGTTTTATAGTCCCAACCAAATATTGCATTCACAATTTGATTTGCTAGATTGAATGACTTGGTTTTGTAGTCTAATGCCTTGTGACCTTTTTTTTGCATTTGTGACACTTACCTTCAAATTTTGGTTTCTCTTTACATTCATTAGCCTTGTGACCATGTTGATTGTAATTGTAGCATTTACCTTTGAATTTTGTGTTACCATTACTCCAACATCTATTTAATGTATGACCTATCTTACCATAGTGATTTCAAGTAGTTCTTTGATTCTTTTGAGCACTTTGTTTGGAGGATTCACCTTCTTCTTTATATCCAATTTCTACTTTTCCTTTTTTCCTATAGAGATTCTACTCATTCAGCTAATTCAATTGATTCATGTCTACTTGAGATTTCATCATTCTTTCATTGAATTTCTTTTTAGTGTTTAGGTCATTTTTAAATCTTTCATTGATATGTCTTTGGCTCATGATTTCCACATTTGCATTGGAGATTTGATCCATGAGATATGCATGCTAAAGGGATTGGTTTTGGATCTCATTGTTCCTTCCATCCATTTCTTCTTTCATGTTGTTGCTTTTTTCCAAGATTTCACATAGCCTTACTGACTGAATTTCTTTTTCTCTTTTGAGCTTTCTTAATTCTTCTTGTAGGGAACCATTATTCTCTAAGATTTCTTTGATTGCATCATTTGCTTCATTTGAATTTCTTGAAGGGAAAAAGTCTTCAATCTTTTCTTCAATGTATTGATGATCATTCATTTGATTTTCAAGTTCCTTCCTTCTTTTCAGGGATTGGGTTTTATTGAGTTGTGTAATGGCCATCTCTAGATCTAGCTTTTCATTGTCAATGGCTTTGTCAAGTTTGAATATCTCCATTGTCCTTGATCTTTGCTCAAGTTGTAAAACTTTATCCTAAGAGCCACAAAGCTTTGATACCAATTGTTGGAAATATTCAAGACTAGCTAGGTTACTGAGAGGGGAGGAGTGAATTAGTAACTTCAAAAACTTTACTAAATTTAGATCTTATTACAATAATCCAATTACCATTTAGTTCATCAAATCATATCTAACTACATGCATGATAAACTGAAAACATAAAACATTCATAACACTTGAACACAATAATTTTGGTGACCTAGAAACCTTCCAAATAGAAAGTAAAACTGGGGTGGGGATGATACCCACAAAAGTTCAATACTCTAGCATAAAGTTGGCCTGTTAAGGCTTACAATGATCACTTTTAATGATTTTCTATGTTAGGAGCAATTAGGACTGCTAGGTCCACCTTGTTAGAGGTTTTACAAACGCACAATGAAGTATGCACTCTATTAAGAGATTTTAGAAAAGACTATTAAGTCTACCCTATTAAAGGATTTGGACTAGTTCACTTGATAGGATGAAACAATAGATCTCTGACTTCCAACTGGATTGCTGATAGAGATTCTTTGAAGCGTTGATCACCTTTATATGATAGATATGACACTACTACTCCTTTTTTGATATGGCCTTCAATACACTTTATTTGCTGCTGATTCACATTCGCATGCTTCTATTACAAATTGCTTTCAAACTTCCATACTATTCCACACCTTTTTTTTATTCTCTCATAATTTCTCATAGTTGGATATGATACAATACATACATACATACATACATACATACATACATACATGTATGCATGCATGCATGCATGCATGCATGCATGCATGCATGCATACATACATACATACATACATACATACATACATACATACATACATACATACATACATACATACATACATACATACATACATACATACATACATATATATATATATATATATATATATATATATATATATATATATATATATATATATATATATCAATCCAATTTACATAATTACAATGTCAGCCAATATTAAAGTTAAAACCAATATTACAAAGTTAGCCGGTTCTAAAGACTAACTTGGTGAAGTTTTGATCTTGACATCCACTATCACTACTTGGCATCATCATGTATTTTGTAGAAGTAGAAGCTTGATCCATACTAATCATATTAGAGTAGTCTCAAACTTAGTTTGCACTAGTGACTTAGTAGATATTGTGTAACTTCATATAAAATGAATTACATGTTTACCATGATTACACTCAGTAAACACTAATCATCACATAACTCAATTACCACTAACTTCACTTCACATGAATTGCTAACTTAGTAGAAACTGCAAAGCTTGGTAACCACTGAAATGCTTGGGTTGAACTGTTGGAGTTCACACTCCCTGATTCTGCTTAGTTTGAATTGTTGCACTTCACACTAATTGAATTCCCTTGGTAACCACTAGAATGCTCGATAGGAATTGTAAAGCTTGGTGGCTACTAAAATATATGACAAGCACTACAGATTGTTCAATGAACTTGGTAACCATACATAATCTAAATAAGTGTTGTCTATAATAAAAGACTTGACTAAATGTCAACACATTTTCACCTTGGTTGTCTCATAAGTATCGAATGGCTCAACATTCTTATCTATCTCTTCAACCAATAATGCAATTATAGTAGCTAAGACTTTATCAATGTTCACCTCATATTGAAAAGGTCTTAACCATGCAAATATTAGTATTATAGCTTGAACATAAATATAATCATTAGTGTTAATAAGAAAACACATGTGATCATAATATTGATCAACAACCAACTTATTGATTCTAAATATGGTCCTCATCTTCTATTTGAAATCCTCAAAGTAACCATCCATTACTTTCAAAATTTTCTCTGATTTGGTTGATATGTTCACTAATTTTGTGGATTATTGTATTTTGTTTATCCCACACAACATCTCCTATAGTAGGGAATGATTTTTTCACATAAAAGTAAATGCAAACAATAAGTGAACCAAGCTTGCATGTACTATTCTTCACTTTCCTTATTGCTCCTAGGTTCTCAACCAATTGGTTGAGTTCAAGATCAGCCACATCATAGCTATGGTCCTTCTTCACAATTTTGTATCCCACATTTATGCCAACACTTGACATATTGTTCAGTTGGATCAACAGGTAGAATTTATGAGCAATGAATTGAACAAAAAAATCAATCATAGGGTCTTCAATGGTTGTGATTGAAATCCCTCTTCCATTCCATTTTTTCTTGATATTAATTTCAATCACATCTCTTCCTTGGTATAAAATTGATTTAACCCTGTCTATAATAGGGTATTAATGCATAACATGTTGCACAATTTCCTTAGTAATATTTACTAGTCCATTCTCAATCCAAAACTTTATGTCATGAATGTGACTTAACAAAATCTTCATCCATTCCACTTTAAAATTCCTTGGGAAATTTAGGGCATGTGTTAACATTTTCTCAACTACTACATTGTATTCATCTTTAAATCTAATATTTTTGCATAACTTTTTATACATATTCCTTGTCTCAAAGTGTCCAATTTCACCTATATTACATGTGTAACATGATCTCACATCATGAACCATAATTAATCAAGGTAATATCAATCACAGTGCCCCAGAAGAGTCTCCCTTCAATCTAATGTTGCTAGGGTAAACCTTGAATTTTGGTGGAGGAAAAGCTTTGTTTTGAATAATATGAGCATTGCTATGCTTCAACACATCCTTCTTCTTTCTTGTAGCATTAAATGTTATTGATAATAGAAGTCGAGTAGCTGATTTAAGTGCTACATAGAGAGTATTGATGACTATGATTATGAAAAAGGACTTGTCACAAAAAAACCAAGTTCAAACAATTTTTGAAATGCTCAATCTATCTAGAAGAACTATTCAAAGATACATAAACAGGAGAAATTTGCTTGATGAGAACATTGAAAAGAACTTGGTTAATATTTGTCAACTTCCACAAAATGATAGAATTTATGAAGATGTTAGAAGACAAGTTATTGAATATTGGACCAGCCAGTCACATGTTTCTTCTGATAGAAGAGGCACTATGAAAATCAAAGATGAAGAAATAGGTATGAAAATAGCACATCCAAAACACTTTGTAGAAATAATACAAAGTGAATTATTTGAAACTTTCAAATTTTTTTTTGAAAAAATCAAATGTCAAAATTTTCCAAATAATATTTGAGAGGTTGCACCCATGTTTTGTATGCATAAATAAGGTACGTGAAACTTGTTGATTTCAAAATCATGTTTAGTTTCATCTTTATTTGGAATCTTTTAGAAAAGCTATGACAACACTTAAGCTAGATGTGATAATTCTTAGAAATGCAACACAATTTATCAAGTCTTTGTTATGTGATAATGCTAAAGAGTCAGATGAATTAAATGTATAATGTATAAAAAATGCATGGTCAAATCATGGAGAGCTACAAAAATTTCCATATGAAATGGACAATATTGATGTTTCAACTCTAGTTGTGTGGAATAGATTTGAGTATGAGATATGTCGAACAAAGAATGGAGAAGAATAAAAAAAATATCCTTGAAGGAAAGAAATTTTCTATATGGTGAATTTATGGATAAATTTAGAACTATGATTTATCCACACATCCAACATTTTCATGGTCCAAGATGGCAAGCCAAATAGTTTCAAGATTCAAAAAAATGTTTTCCACTAGGATATATTCTATCTATTGTAGACTTCTCTAAAAACTATACTTTTTCCCCTCAATCTAAAATTCAAGCTAAATATTATCACTAAGATCAAATTGCAATTTTTGTACAAGTTTGCTATAGACATGTGCAATTTGAGGTGGAGGGGGTAGAAAGTATTGATCCAAATGAACACATTATCATCAAAGAGGTCTATTTTTATCTTAGTGATGATAGAGTTCATGATAGGAGCTATGTAGCTCATTGTTTTGGAATGTTCTTTGATGATCTCACAAATCATGGGATAAATACTTTAGAACATTGCATTTAGTCTGATGGTTGTGATGGTATGTGTATTTGAAAGTTAAAATTTAAAATTTCATGCACATATTTAATTAACAGAACAATTAATTATATATAGATTTGATTACTCATAAATTTATCTTAATTTTTTTCCTAGGGAAATTAAAGTCTGCAAAAGAATTCAATTGGCTTGCAACACAACATGTGAGATGAAATGTTAAGTTTCTTTAGAACTTCTTTGAAAGTGGTCGTGGAAAAGGAGATCATGATGGAGCAGGAGCATGTGTAAAGCATGCACTTTGCCAACACAAAATTTTAGGTATAATATTGTTATGTACTAATCAGATTTGATGTAAATGACCATCTGCTAGATAGTTCTTTTATATTTTGTTAAAATTGATACAATTTTCTTTCCTATACATGTGCAAAGATAGACAAAGAAAATCAAGTTGTTGAATGGTGCAAATCTCAATTTTCTCCTCGTGATACAATATATAATAAATGTTTCTTTTGGGAAGTGAAAGGTAAGCTTTCCATTTTTCTTTGACCTAATTACTTTAATATATTGATTATTGACATAGATACTTGCCAATTTAATGTGTTATATCTATATTGATCGATCAAATCTTACAATTTTCAACCCATGATTGGACTTAGAAGATTGCATCAACTGATGACTACTGAACAACACAAACCTTCATTAATTCAAGTAAGAGAAAAATCATATTTTTGTGATGTTTGCATTCAAAACAATGCAATGGATCAATGCAAGAATATTGTAACTAGCTATGTCTCTGAATGGACATGGGCAAACATAATTAGAATTATGCCTTATAAAGAAGATGAAAATGATATAGACATTCACAATCTTATGTATGCAGCTGATTATGTAATTGTTTTTTATTTAGTTGTTCTAGTTGAGTTTCTACAAACATGTTTCATTTTTATATTAATTTGTCTTCATATTTATTTATTTCCAATTTTTATTAGTTTTGTAAATTTTTAGGTGACATCTTTGCTATGAATGTGGATCCTCAAAATGTGGAAGGTGTGGAATATTATTTACTTAGATGCACAAAAGAGAAAATCAAATTGACTGAACCATGTACAGATGATGATAACTAGTCATATCCAACTAGTGTAGTTGTTATAGAAGGTATAGATTATCCTCTTATGAGATGTATACAACTAATTAGAGAGTGATAGATTAATTGTAAATAACTTTTTCTTTTCTATATTATTAAGAATACTAAATGAAGTATAAATCTTATTTTGTAGGCACCTATTATCAACAAATGAAAATTGACCACAATGGTGTTCAATTTATTGAATGCATTCCTTACAAAAAGGTTTTTCATTATAGCCACTTGGTTTTAGCCACAAAAATCTAGTTTGACATTATGCCAAAAAAAGGACATACCAAACCAAAGTGGAGGTTAGATATCGAGAAGCATGAAAAGTAGTTGGAGATTATTAAAGATAAATAGGATCTTGACCATATGTATCAACAACTTCCTGATTAATAGATAGGTTTAATGATTCATAAAAATATTTCAAATTTATATATACAGAGATTGTTTTTCAATAGTTATACATTTTTTTTTTTCAATATTTATACACTTTTATAAAATGCTTGGAAAATGATGTAAGATGTATCTCAATTAATTTATAGAACATGTAAATCTATTACACATTAACAATTATCTAAAAAATATATATTTATTTCTATTTACATTTACATTGACTATACACTTTTACAACACACCTAGAAAATTATGTAACACATATTTTCATTAATTTATAGAACACATAAATTTATTACACATTAATAATTGTCTTAATAAAAATGTAGGAGATATTTCAAAAATATGTTTCCACATTTATGTAAAAGATATTCTATAAATGTAAAAATCAAATATATCAACTACATATAATCATGGTCACATAACTCATGAAAAAATCATATATGTCATCTATAAATGTAAATGTTCACATAACTCATGAAAATATCAAATATGTCAACTATAAATGTAAATGGTCACAGTACTCATGAAAAATCAAATATGTCAACTATAAATGTAAATGGTCACATAACTTGTCAAAATATCATATATGTCTACTATAAATGCAAATGGTCAGATAATTCATGCCAATATGAAATATGTCAGATATGAGCATGTTGTAAATGTAAAATGTCCCATAGTTGTGAATCTAAATGATATCATTGTAAATCAATATCAAACATCATGTATATGACATATATGAATATCAAACATGATCACATCATGCTCCATGATGTGATCAATTGAGACAAGATTGCAAACCTTGTGTCCAATATAAGAACAACTGTATCATGAGCATGTGTATAAATTCAATAAATAATGACATAAGTACAGTTAAATTTACTTGTGACTTAAGATGACTAGGGTCAATAGATATCTCTCCATCTTCACCCTCATGAGCTATAGATGTAGTCTATATGCAATAGAATAAACAAATATGTCACAAGTTATACTTTACTAAAGTTTTAAATATAAGATCTTTAGGTCCAATTAAATAGACATGTTTGTAAAGTTTTACCTGTGTCTCCTTGTGCACAAGATGCATAGGTGTCTACAAGTCCCCATATGCCATCATCGTCACAAATATATGCCTACCTCTCTCATTCAAGTTTGTATTACTGTAGGTTGTATCTCTGATGTCAAGTGTAGGATTTGTGAGCATATATGTGAACAATGAACGTCGTGGTGGGTAAGAACCTATCTCAGTGGGGGGGCTACATCCTTCTCAACTATGGTCTATGGTGGAGATGTAGCTACAACATGTTTTTCCTCCTACCCCTAACCACCCCATGCCTCTAAATACCACTCACATATGATGGCACCACACTAAGTGGATGTCTGATCAACTACTAAATAGCTCGATATGCTGAAAGTAGATAAGTGTACAAGTATCTATTAATAGCCCTCAAGTGGTCTACTAAAGACTCCATGGAGATGTCTACTAGAGATGGGATGTCAACTTCATGATACATATCATCACCTAAAGATGATGTAGCAGTGCGACCAAATTTTGATCGTGTCATATATATGTACACCCGGTTAGAAGACATCTCATGCATCTAGGTAGAAATAGTGGCAATCCTCTTATACCCATCTCTATGTGTATCATTTACTACTCTATCTCCAGCTATAGCTAACTCCAAATGTTTTAGAATCAACAAAAGGTTTGGATCAATCAATGCCCATTTATTAACATGCATAGGAATATCTGGGTGTTTGAATTTATCTGAGAACCTACACTAACCCTACCCAAGATGCCCAGGGTTATCAGTGTAATCAGTGAATTTATCTAAGAACCTATGCTAATTTTGCAAATAACTATTTGTAGAAATATAAGGGGAACTCATCCATTTGGGGCCACATGTGATGTATGACCAACCAATGAGGATACATGAAAGGTGCCACTAATGGATTAATACACCTCATAGTGTGGCACCCTCTGACCTTTTTCAAAGGTTGATAATGTGGGAACATGTTATTTACACTCTCCACTAAGACCATCTCCCTCTATCATAAACCACCACTAAGAGTATGAGATAGAGTGCTATAAAAAGTGTCCAAACTAACACTATCATAAGGTTTAAAACCGTCAATAGTTTGCATCATGCTAATTATCTCATCTCTAATCATAGCCACCTTATCCCCTATGTTGTAGGGTAGGTGAAGCCTATAGACTCTGATCAATAGTATCAAGTGCACTCTGTAAGCATTGAACAATATCACTAAATAATGTCTCCCTATCCTAGATACTAGTAGTCGATCTATGAGATGAACCACTATGGGGATGACCATGTAGACTGTCCTCTCTAGAATCACTAACCCCCAATGCCATACTAATGAAAGATATAAACAAACAAAACAAGATATATGATAATAGAGATCTACACATGCATACATATACATATATACACAGATTATTATATAAACTAATTGAATCAAAACACACTAAATGAATCTTTCTAAACAAGCCTATTGTACAACATATGAATAAATGTTAACTAATTTTTTTATTTTTTTTTAGTAATAGGTACAAATCAAATTTAGATAGCAAGTTTAGCGATTATGGTGTTAGAGAGCAATTTAGGGTTTCGAGAGATGGGGTTTAGCAATTAGAGAGCAGTTTACGATTTAGAGAGATGGGGTTTATGAGTTATAGAGTGGTTTAGAGTTTACATAGATGGGGTCTAGGAGTTAGAGAGAGACAAAGGGTTAAAATTTTTAGATCCAGAAATAGAGAGATGAGGTTAGGGTTGGGAGAGATAGAGTTATATTATTTCTATAGAGAGTGAAATCAGGTTTAAGAGTTACAGAGTGGTTTAGGGTTTAGAGAGATGGGGTCTAGGAGTTAGAAAGATACAAAGGGTTAAAAGTTTGAGATCTGGAAAGAGAGAGATGAGGCTAGGGTTGGAAGAGATAAGTTATGTAAATTCTAGAGAGAAATTTAGGAATTATGGGGTTAGAGAGTGGTTTAGGATTTAGAGAGATATGGTTTAGGACTTAGAGAGTTGTTTAGGGTTTAAAGAGATGGGGTTTAGGAGCTAGAGATTGGTTTATGGTTTAGAGAGATGGGGTTTATGAGTTACAAAGAAATTTAGGGTTTAGAAAGATGGGGTGTAGGAGTGAGAGAGAGACAAAGGGTTACAAGTTTGAGATTTAGAAAGAGAGAGGTGAGGTTAGGGTTGGGTTGGGAGAGATGAAGTTATGCGAGTTCTATAGAGAGAGAAGTTTAAAGGGATTATGGGGTTAAAGAGTGGTTTAGGGTTTAGAGAGATGTAGTTTAGGACTTAGAGAGCAATTTAGAGTTTAAAGAGATGGGGTTTAGGAGTTAGAGAGTAGTTTAGGGTATAGAGAGATGAGGTTTCAGACTTAGAGAGTGGTTTATGGTTTAAAGAGATAGGGTTTAGGAGTTAGAGAGTGGTTTAGGGTTTAGAGCGATGGGGTTTAAGAGTTAGAGAGAGATAGAGGGGAGAGATGAAATTATGTTTTGGATTATGGGTTAGGGTTGGGATAGATGAGGTTATGTGTGTGTGTATGTGTGTGTGTGTGTGTGTGTGTGTGTGTGTGTGTATGTGTGTGTGTGTGTGTGTGTGTGTGTGTGTGTGTGAGAGAGAGAGAGAGAGAGAGAGAGAGAGAGAGAGATGATATAGGAGAGATGAAGTTACATTCGAGATTAAATGGGGTTAGAGAGTGGTTTAGGTTTTAGGAGGAGTTAGAGAATGGTTTAAGGTTTACAAAGATAGGGTTTAGGAGTTACAAAGTGGTTTAGTATTTAGAGAGATATGGTTTAGGGGTTAGAGAGTAGTTTAGGGTTTAGAGAGATGGGGTTTAGGAGTGGAAGAGATGACATTATGTAAGAGAGAGATAGAGAGAGTAGGTTAGGGTTGGGAGAGATGAGGTTATGTAAGATAGAGAGAGATGAGATGGGAGAGATGAAATTACATTAGGGATTATGGGGTTAGAGAGTGATTTAGGGTTTAAAGAGTGATGGGGTTTAGGAGTTAGAGAGAAGTTTAGGGTTTATAGATATATATAAAGTTTACAAGTTAGAGAGGGATAGAGGGTTAAAAGTTTGAGATCTAGAAAGAGAGAAGAGTTTAGGGTTGGGAGTGATGAAGTTATGTAAGTTAGAGAGTGAAAGAGGGGTTTTGAGATTATATGGTTACAGAGTTGTTTATTGTTTAGAGAGTAGTTTAGGGTTTAGAGAGTAATTTAGGTCAACATATTTTGATTTAAGGTACAATATAGGAGTTAGAGTCTAATTTGGTTCAATGTGAGAGCTTTAGATCAAATTTGATTAGGTTTAATGTTGTGATTTAATTACATTCAATGTTGAGTTCCACTCCTACCTATAATTTATAAGGTTCAATGTTAAGGTTTTAATTAGAATTAATTTGTGTTTATGGTAAGAGGTAAAGTCTGATTTAGTTCAATCTAATGGTTTTAGTTACTAGTTTACAGTTGTTTCTAAACCTTTACCTTTAGAAAATTTCTAATGATTTTTAATAAACAATAAATAAAAATATTTAAATTCTCTAATTTATAGCTAACTAATTTTCTATATTTAATAATTTTTTTCTATTGTTTTCTGAAGTTTCTAAACTTTCTAATTGTTGTAGTATTTTCTAAATTTTCTAATATTTTATAAAGTTTCAAAATTTTCTAACTGTTATAATCTTTCCTAAATTTTCTATATAATTTTCTACATAATTTTCTACTATTTTTTATAAATAATATTTTATGATTAATCTAATTTCTCTAATATTTTATAAGTTTTACTAAATTTCGTTACTTTTTCTAAGCTTTATCTAATATTAGAGTACTTAAAAAAATAAACATATATATTTAATATAATTTTTTTTGAACTATTTAAAATAATCTACATTAAAAATACACATTAAAAACCATATTTCTACCTAAGAAAATATAAAATAAAGCTTAAGAAATATTTAAAAATTAGGGGAAATTGCTGACATGCCTGATCCAACTGAATGAGTCCTATAGCTCTTCATGCTCCACAATTCTACGAAGCTCATATGATGCAAATGACTGGCAGATTTTTCCTTTTGCGGCTTACATTATTTTCATCTTTTTGACCAGATTAGATCTGATTGGATCCTTGTAGATGTGTACACACCACTTGGCATCTAGTTGGTGCCATGTGGTTACAGACATATTTGATCCCCTTGGAAGCCATCTGACTGGATTTGGTCCCCTCAGAATCCATCTGACATAAATGAAACTCATAAATACATAACACATTAACAAATAGATTTGGTAATGTAGAAACCCTCCAAGTTGAAGGTAAAATTATGGTGGGGATGAGTCCCACAAAAGCTTCATCATTGTAGCAATAAAGTTGTGCCTATTAAGGCTACAATATTTGATCATTTTTGATGAACTACCCTATGAGGGGTCTGCCTTATTAAAGGCTTGTAGAATTGCTAGGTTCTACCTTGGTTAAAGTATTTTGCATCATAGCTAAGTGACTACTCTATTAGGAGATTTTAAAAATTCCATTAAAGATACCCTGTTAAGAGATTTGAACCCTGAAACACCTATTAAAATGTTTAGTACCCGATCCTTTAGTACACACTATATTACTGATAATAAATATCCTCTATCCAATTCCTCAATCACTTCCTCTGATCTGATATATTTCTTTTACTCTGTACTTCATTACTTAGTTACATATGTCCTTATCACACTAATTTACCTTAACTTAGTACTTTCATGCAACTTCTTTCATCTCACTTGTTTGAATTAGGGTTTACTATTCCTTTATAATTATGTAACAAAGTTTCTATATCTAAATAAATGATCAAGATCTATTCCTTTTTTCACTTAGTCCTTCCCATTTGCTGATTGGTTTATTACATTTCAAATAGAGATTAATGAAACGTTCATGAACACATAATCAACTCCTTAAATCTCTCCTCAATCCTCTAAACATACTTCCAAATCAATTTTTTTTTAACATACAATTCTATGCTATTACAAAAAAAAATATAAAAGTTATCTTACTCAGCTTCTATAATGTACTGGTGCTCAACCTGAACTTATTTTATTTTCTTTCCCTCAGCTCATACTGAGCTCAACCTTTTTTGGATATCTTAGCTTATACTTTTATCCAACTTAGCTTCTTCATTATCAACTCGAATTGTTTTACTTAGCAATAATGGTGTGTACATGACATATACTATTACTTGATCTTAGCTAAATAATTACACCACTCCATTCATTTATTCAACCTATTAGGAGGGCTTAGTCATAGTGATGACCAACCAGCTATGCCAAGAAGAAACACTTGGTGATGATTAGTGTGATTAAAAAACTCTTGG
The DNA here is from genome assembly GCA_028749045.1 of Cupressus sempervirens. NCBI lineage: Eukaryota > Viridiplantae > Streptophyta > Pinopsida > Cupressales > Cupressaceae > Cupressus > Cupressus sempervirens. The sequence continues at coordinate 243,119,755 of CM053786.1, read as the reverse complement.
TCATGATTAGTGTGATTATTATAAAAAAAAATTCAAGATAGTAAACTATAAAAATTTCAAAATTGCTCCCCTTATGAACTAATTTCATACCTTACACTTGGCATTCATTATGTACATACCAAGTTTTCTCTATCCATAAAAACTTCTATTACATACTAACTTTTCTCTGTCCATCAAAACTTTTGATATATCCCCCCTCATTTTTGTCACTTATGGCTGCTAGGGAATGCGGGACAAACCATACTTGTCCAAAAATAGTTTGTGAATCTATAATATCATTGCTAGAGAATTGTCCCAACTTGTTCTTATAGACTCCAAAACTTAAATCTTAATTTCTTGCATAACTACTAGATCTACCAAACTATTCATAGTAGAGAGATTTGGATCTCTTTGCACTAACTCCTTAGATGATTGTAGCTCTCCCTATATAACCTCCAAGTGAGGCATCAACATTGTCTGAATTGAGCTAATCTTAGCCCTTAATTTTCCATCCACGACCATCAACTTGACCAAACTTGCTTTGGAAAATGTCAACATATTAAAATGAAATGAGCTTGAACTTGCATTCATGGTCAATGTACCTCCTAAATATTATAAATAATCTTGTAGCTTATTTATTACCTCTTAATTTTTCTTAGTAAAATATGTAACATCACACAAATAAATATATAAAGAATTTATATTCTTAACAACTTCTTCTAAAATATTTACAAGGTTTGAAAGATTAACTTGCCTCAATGCAATTTCTATGGAGACTTTCTCCAAAAAATTCTATGGACACTAACTGCTCCATAATAGGGGCTTGCACATTGAGATTTTCCACATCAACAATCTTTAGGAAAATATTTGTGATCTCATGTAATACTTTCTTTTGTTGTTACTCTCTCTTCAATTTATGTTTCTTTTTTTTTCTCGCTAATAACTCTTGTAAAATTTTCATTTGCTCATAGGTTAAGTTATTTGTGTCCCAATTTAGAATCAAAATAACTTCATCAATCATGATAGTCTTTCTAGATGATTTCACCTTCTTCTTCTTTATTAGAACCTTTGGTGTTATGGGTACTAGAGCTTGGAAGTGATAGCTGCAAGCCTTGTGTTTGAATATCCAAGAACGATCCTTGAGTCACTGATTATGTAGCCTTGGCCTCATTTGGCTAGGTCTTTGTTGGTTTGAGTTTATTAATGGAACTTGGCTATCCCACCTCCTTTGTTTCCTCAATGAGGGATCCTGAGGCTATTGGTCTTACATCACTATTAATAGTTTTCTCTTCTTGATAATCTTGGTCCCTTTCTACCTTCTCTTCCTCAACATTTACATTTTTACTTCCCTCTTATGCATTTGTTCCATTATTTTCCTACACATCCAATTGATCAGCAACAATAGCATCATCCTTTGTCTTTTTTTGTACTCAAGAACATTCAAGCATCAACATGAATTGTAGATGTATTAATGATATTAATGGTTACCTATTGAGATGTCTCTTGACCTTTAACCTTTGGATATTCTTTGATTTACACAATGACAGGATTGGGGTCCAATAATGCATCTCTTATTGGCTTTATATGAGGATCTTGGTCCTTCATTTCTTGTTCGGTCTTCTCAATTTTTTTCTGGCACTGCTTCAACCTCAGTCACATCCATCATAATTTTTCTATGGGTTCATCCTCTATTGTGACCGTATCAATTTGCTTCACTTTCTTGTGCCATTTGATGTATAGTCTCTACTAACTACTCAACATCATCATATATATCTCTTTTATTATCAAGTTCTATTCCTCTAGTCTCCTTTTCTTCTTCCTCATTTTTCTCCTCATATAGGCTCTTCTTTTTGCTAGAATAATCCTTTAATGCTATAGACACTTGTTTCTTTCCTAAATCATGCATTACTTGGGCTAATACAACCTCCTTCATCTGTCTCTATGTTGTTAATTCCCATTCCCATTTATCATCAATCTTATTATACAATTCTTCAAGTAGTCCCCGGTCTAATTCAATGTGTGTGTACTTGAAACTCATCATCATGTAAACAACAACATATTCTACTTTTTCCTTGTCATTCTTTCTCAAAGGCATCATAGTTTATATAATTGAATCCTAAAATCATGTTGTATTCCTCATATTTTCATATATTTCATCAATATCTTAAGGCCTCTTGTGTGTAGCCACTCTAAATTGCCTAAAATCATTAGATTATGTGCTCTCTACCTCATTTTCATCATCATCAGGCTTCACTATTAGGCTTCTTCTTGGTTTCATAGTTAGCTTGTTGTCCTTGGCCTCTGGAGTATCTGATATCCTTTTATTAGGACTTTTATTTTTAATGGGTCTAGTGACCTTTATTATACCTTTCTTTGTTGGCTCAACAATTGGAGTACTAGCTACTTTGGATCGCTATCTTGTTACCTGTGGTGGTGTGGGAGTAGGCTTGGTATCCATATTCTTTAGATTTTTCTTCACCTTTGGGTCTACCACAACAATTTTTTCATCCTTGGTTGCCTTGGGCTCAACAACTATCAATTCTTTTTCCTTTATCTTCTTATTCTTCTTGTTCTTCCTTATGTTGTTCACTACTCAAATCCTCTCCTTTCCCTCCTAAGATCATTGAGATCATCAATAGTGTTTCACAAGATGTACCTTCTAATTTCTTTATCATCTTTTGTCTTTTCCTCTCTAACTTTTGAACCTTTGTTTGCATTATCATTTTCACCTTGGCTATCTCATAAGTGCCAAATGGCTCAACATTCTTATCTATCTCTTCAACCAATAATACAGTTATAGTAGCTAAGAGTTTATCAATGTTGAGTTGAAGATCAACTAGATTAGAGCTATGGCCCTTCTTCACAATTTTGTATCCCACATCTATGATGACACATGGCATATTATTTAGTTGGATTGACTCATAGAATTTATGAGCAATGACTCAAACGAAAAAATCAATCATAGGGTCTTCAATGGTTGTGATTGGCATCCCTCTTCCATTCCATTTCATCTTTGTATTCACTTCAATCACATCTCTTCCTTGGTATAAAATTGATTCAACCCTGTTTGTAGCAGGGTATCAACCCATAACATGTTGCATAATTTCTTTAGTAATATTTAATAGTCCATTCTCAAGCCACAACTTTATGTCATGAATGTGACTCAATACAAGCTTGATCCATTCTACTTTAAAATTCCTTGGGAAATTTAGGGCATGTGTTAACCCTTTCTCAACTACTACCTTGTATTCATCTTTCAATCTGCCGTTTATGCATAACTTTTCATATGCATTCCTTATCTTAATGTCTCCAATTTCACCTATCTTAAACATGTAACATGATCTCATGTCATGAACCATAATCAATCAAGGTGGTATTGATGATAATGTGCTAGAAGAGTCTCCCTTCAATTTGATGTCGTGGGGGTAAACCTTGAATTTTGGTGGAGGGAAAGCTTTGTTTCAAATAATATGAGCATTTCTATGCTTCAACACATCCTTCTTCTTGCTTGCAAATGCTATTACATAACTAGGGTTTGAATTTCCAAACTTCACAACTCAATTCACAATAAACTTCACACAACTAACCTTGAATTACCAATAACACACAATGAATTCTTCCACAAATTTTCCCAAACTCTCTCTTTAGTTACCTAGTTGCTTGCTCCATAAATTATCAATTGCTGGGTGAGAGAAATGATTGATAAAATATTCTACATAGGTTCAAATGGTCAAATAAGGTCTTCAATTAATGCTCTATACATAGGGTAAGTGCCCAATAATTATGTCTATCAACTATATGAATTTTAGTAATCACATTACCACTCATTTTGCTAGGTCACTACCTTGACTCAGTTCATACTAGATTTACACTCGTCACTCCAATCTCCACTCGATTGATAGAGTAGCTCAGTTCATGCTACAAATCAATCATGCTAGATTTTTACTTTGGTACCATAATTCATCTTAGCTCAAACATTAAATTCTATCCTTATGAATCTATCATTATGCTGATTTGGAATTATATAAATATAATATTAGGAACTAGTGTATGATATAGTAATTTGTAACATAGTTGCATACATACCTCTTTTCATTGGTTTGAGATGAGGGAGTCACCTAATCCACTAGATTCAATGATCACAACTTTACCATTAGAACTTGTGCTTTAGTCAAACTTATTCCTCATGTTTGATTCATTTCATTCCTTACTTCTTCAACATTGACCTTTAGCTTTCCATTGTTCTCTTCAACATTGGGTGATGATGCTCAGTTCATACAATCCTATCTTAGGTGACTGACCTCCTAACTATTGAAATATATTGGTCCAAAATTTCTCTAGTTTCCACATCTTCCTCTAAGATTTATCCTAGCACAATTTTCTACAATGTTTCATATTTTCCACAATATTGATGATTTACCAAAGTATTGAAATCCCTATTTATGGTATTATCTTGCTTAGGTATTTTTCCTTGAACTTCAGGTGTCCAATTGTTCTTTTATTTAGATATGCAATCTTGTGCCTTATGATCATAATTTTTACATGTATAATAGTAACCTTACATTAGTCAACAATTTGTCCTCCTATTAGATTTCATAATATTGACTCTTTGATACCTAGTGTTTGGAAAGATAAAAGGATGTTTACCAACAAATGTGTCAATGCATATATTATATCACTTCCCTCTAAATTGAAAAGGTACAACTCCCTATGATTTTCTATGATATGAAATGAATATATTTTTATGAGATCAAAAGTTTTGATATTATAAGCTCTTAACTTGAGAGTAGTAAAGGATGACCAAATTATTTGTGGGCACAAACAATTTAGGCAAAATAGATTTGGATGACCTATTAGACCCAATGAAATGATTGTAATAGATGGTCTTGAGATTTCTTGACTCTTACTTCTATTCTAAGTGTAGTATTAACCATCTAAATGAAAAAGAGGAAGAAAAGAAGAAATGCACTTGAGGGAAAATGGAATTGCTTTGACTACTAGGCTTGAATGAAATGGAATTCAACAAGTTAGTAGTAGATTCACACACATCTATCCTTCAATTACCAATGAAACTATCTTGCATAATATGAAATGAACAAGAGAGGAAGCATAATTATATATGAAGAAACTAAATGGAATCACCTCTATTGAAAACATCAAAATGAAATGGAATCCACCTGATTGTCACAAGATCATATATAATTATCCTTCAACTCTTAATGTAGAACTAATCTATCCATGGGAAACAAAGCATGACAAGTTATATTCACCATAAATTTTGCCAACCTTTGTATTGCTAAATGAAGTTATATTTGTAGTTCTCCATCATTTCTTAATTTTGGCAGAGCAACACTCATATAATAGAAAAGAAAATGAGAATAAAATATGAAATTATCCAATCTGCATCATGATATGAGCATTTGTTTTCTGTTCTATTGATGATTCTAATTCTGTGATATTCTTGAAGACACTCTAGGACCTTTCAGCTTCCCACAATCTTTAGAAAATCATGTAGAAAATTAGTATTTTCTTCATCTTCTGTCATTTCATGTGAAACCCATGTATTTCATATTCTAATGCTCACTACATTTTTGAACTCAGGTCATTGATCTTAAATTAACAACCATGATTAAAACATTATGACCTTCGTTTATAACTTCCTTTGTGGGTCCCTCCATGTACATGTGCCTTTTCATCATTATGTCACTATGAATATTTCCCTTGCAACTTTACTTAATGAGATGGTGACAAACATAGATTTTCTTTTGATCTAAGAATGGTAATAAAACAATGTTAGTTCTCTTTGTTTCATGGTGCGGGTCCAGTTTCCTACTAGGTGTGTCATGGTAGATAGATGGCAATAATTCATTACTCGAAAGATCTGACATTGACCTAGTGTTTCTTCATGAAATGTGATGGCTCATAGGAGACATGTCTTTCTACTGCTTTGTCGCGTAGATTATCAAATTGGCACCTTTTTATGATGACATAATGATGATCATAGATCTTGTAAGATATCATGATTGAAGACATTCAACTTTTGTTTAATATTTGAATGGGACCCGATCTGAGAAATAAGCATTTGACTTTTCAACTATCCAATATCATGCATTCTTTTGTTCAATTGAATTTTCAACTTTGCAGTGTATACGTGCAGATTAAATATTAACAGTCAATTTTATTTCAAAGAGAGTCATACCACCTTTGACTTGTTTATTTTTCCATTTTTGCATTTTGAGCACTCACTTTGTATTGAATTCAACTTATCTTGCTTCTAACTTATTCTCATGATCTGTATATCAATCTTTTATCCTCAGTCTTCAATGTTGTCTACTGCATTTTCTCTGAATATGTTTGTGATCTCTTTAAATGTATCCTTCTTTTAGATATAAAATTTTGACCATGAAGTTAGAAACTCTTAGAGATTTAGAAATTCTTTCATGAAGAACTACTTCAAAACATGAATCTTTGTCTTTGACATGATTAGAAACAAGGAAATATGAATAATCAAAATATCAAGACCTTCTTCTCATCGAGATAATGCATAACAAACTCTCCAAATCCTAATCACATAGCTTTGGATTGATTCTTTGCTCTTATGATTCCCACATTAAGTTAACTCAAAAGAATGATGAGAAGAAAGATCATCCTACAGGTAATCTAGACTTAGACTCAAGACATTGACACTTGACTTGACTCAAAATCTTAGAGAAAAAGATATGAACTGAAACTTGGGCAACAATTGGCTCTATCTCGGGATTTAAGCATGATAATGCTTGAAAGAACTTTAGAAATATTTGATTTCATAGAAAAGTGATAACTTGGAAATGAAAAGAATAGACTAGACTAGGAAAACAGCAACAAACTATCTAAGGAAACAAACAACTAAGCAAGGAAGGAAAACCTACCTATCTAGCTACTATGTAGGGGTTACTTGTTTTCAATTTTGCATTTGATACAAATTCAAATCCTGCCCATTAAAAGAACATGGAATGGTTTCTCTTGTGGGATATGCCAACTTGAAAGAGTTTTAGTGATTTTCTTGTATGATTTGAAATGGCCCTTTCCATAAAGACTAAAATTTTGAATGCATACCTCTTGGCTTATGTCTCTTATCCCATAACAATACCAAATCACCTTCCATAATTTGTCTAGGCCTTTCCCTTTTATCAATCAACTTGTTTACCCTCCCTTGGTGTTCAATAATTTTTTCAACTATCTCTTCCCTTTCTTCTTGTAGTTTAGTGAGATACATGATTCTCTTCTCTAATCCATCTTTGAAAACATCTTCTTCAATGACAATCTTTAATTTACATGCAACAAGTTCTAGAGGCAATGGCAAATTAGCTTCCACTACATAGACTAATTAAAAAGGTGAAATATCTATGGCTCTTTTAGGTGTGATTCTATCAGCCCATAAAGCATCATGAATCTTCTTGTGCCAATCTTTCTAATTGTCTAAGACTAATTTCTTCAAAATATTAATTAGATTCTTATTACTAGACTTAGCCTGTCCATTTCCTTGAGGAAAATAATCAAAGGGATTTCCAACTTGAATACCATTATCATAATAGAACTCAATGGTTTTTGAGGAAAAAAAAAGATGCAGTATCCATTATTAATTTCATAAGAAATCCAAACCTGATTAAAATTTGCTATTTGAGAAAATCACATACCACCTCTGATAAAGTTTTCTTCATTGGCTTGGCTTCAACCCATTTACTAAAATAATATGTGGTAGTCAATATATATGCATGTCCTTGACTAGAAGGATGATTGATTGGGCCTATAAAATCTAAACTCCATTGATGAAAATGAGCTTTAATTACCATTGGTCTAAGAGATAAGACATCTAGCTAAGGTTTACTAGTAAACATCTTGCATTTCTCACAATTAGCAACCCACTTATATGCATCTTTAAACATACCAGGCCAATAATAACATTGTCTTAGAATTTTGAATGTAGTAACAGTGCTAGTAAAATATCCTCCACATGCTTCATCATGAAAAGATCTTAACAACTTTATGTGCTACTCCTTATCCACACATCTTAAATGTTCCATCAATTTCTCTCTTAAATAGGACATCATCATGAATCACATACTTCACAACCTTTATTTTTAGATCTCTTCTTTTCTTAGTAGTTAATCCATCAGGGCATTCACCATATGTCAGAAAATAAGAAATGTTTGAGAACCAAGGATCTTGAAGACTTACCATAAGAACTTTTGGAGTATCTTCTTCTTTTCATTGTTGATCCCCTACCAAGGAATTACAAAGTACATTTCCTCTCACAAGATTGGTTGGATTAATATCTATATCATATTCTTGGAATTTTTCTATCCAAACACATCTATTATTGCAACTGATATCTTGTTGTGTCAAGATACTTTTTATTGCAGGATCTAGCACATATATTACTGAATGAGAATGCAAAATATAAAATTGAAATTCTTAAGGGCTCTCACCACTGCATATGCATGTTTTTCCATCTGTGAGAATTTTTTTATTCTTCAATGGTATACTCGTGAAAGCAATTGGAGCTTGTATTCTTTCACAATTCTCTTGCATCAATATAGCTGGCATAGTATGTTTTAAGGCATAATAGCAAATGATGAATTATTTAGTGTAGTTAGGATGGACAAACACATGGGCTTTGGCAATGGCAACCTTGATATCTTAGAAAGCCATTTTCCCAACATCATTCCATTTTAAATTTAAATTTCCTATCATCATATCAACTATACATTTAACTATCTTAAAGAAATCAAGCACAAATCTCCTCAAGAAATTTACCTGGCCAAAGAAGGACTTCACCCTAGTTTTACTCAATGGAAGACTTAATTTCTAAATAGCTTTAATTCTCTCTAGATCAATCTTCACTCCTTCTTGGGATACAATATGACCAAGCATATTGCCTTCTATCACACAAAATACTGACATACTGACTTCTTTGGATTTAGTGAGATACCATGACCTTTACATCTTTGCAACACCTTTTGTAGATCTCTAACATGATCTTTTCTCTTCTTGGAAAAGATTGTCAAATCATCGAGGTATATGACAATAATTCTATCTTTCAAATCTTCAAAATCCAAATTCATGCCATGCTGAAAAATTGCACCTGCATTAATTAGAACAATCGACATTCTATTGGAGGAAAAAGTACCCCATGGTGTGGTAAATGTAGTTTTGAATTGATTTGCTTCATCAACTTGAATCTGATTATATCCTAAAAATCCATCTAACATGGACATCATTTATGATCCTACAATAGTTTGTAAGTTGAGATGGTCCAATTAGGAAGAGAAAAATTATCTTTGAGTGGGGCTTGATTTAGATTTCTAAAATCTACACAAACTCTTATCTCTCCATCCTTCTTCCTCACTAGTACAATATTAGAAACCTAGGTAGAATAATGAATAGGATATATAATCCTAGCCTACAACATCTTATCAATCTCCTTGTAGATTTCTCCTTCAACTATAGTTGTATAGTTTCTTTGTTTCCACCTGAATGATGTTGCTTTTGGTTTAAGAGGGATTTCATGTTTGAACTTTCCACCCATGAAATTCTTTAGGTCTTCATAGCTCCAAGAAAATACATCTTGAAATTCAACAATTAATTTCCCAATCTCTAGCCTCTGCTCTAGTGTGCAACACTTTCCTATGCTTATCATCTTTTGGGTTGACTTCTATCCCTATATTAATTCCATCATCTTGACCATAGGATTTTCCTTTCTCATCTTTTTTCCCTCTTTATGTATGCATCATGTCTATGGAAATTTTTTTCTAAAGAGATTAGATGGGGTGGAATCTTATTACCTTTCAATTGAATTATATTAGGTTCTATTTTATTTTTATCACCTGTCATTGAATCATCACTATTTGCATTAGTGCTTCCTTCCAAATACAAGCATGCAAAAGGATCTTCCCCTTCAATGAATTTTAATATTTTTTTATCATCTTCAAACACCTGGCATGAATCTTCATTATTAGGGACATTAGTCTTGAATAAAATTTCTGCTTTATAGGTTTGATCTTTAAAGTTAGGATGTGGTAAGAGCAATGATGTAGAGACTGCCAAAGAATTAACTCTTGAATTAAATTCTCTAACTACTGATATAATTGAGAAGGCATCAAAACCCCTAGTTTCATCCCACACTTTATTACGCTAACTTCTCAATATTGAGTTGTTTATTGCATATTGATTTTTGACTTGTCTTACCACCAACTCTACATCTCCTTGAGCTTTAAGTATCTTGAATCCTTTTTGTTTTGTTGCCATTATTCCAAGGAGAAGAGCTTCATATTTTGTAGTATTATTTTTCTTTTTGAAATCTAACTTATAGTCCAAGAAAGTCATTTCCCCACTAGGTGATGTCAGCACTACCCCTACACCTGAACCAACATTAGCACAATTGCCATCAAATTCTAGAGTCAACAACTAATCACCTTTAATTTTTTCTAATTCATTTGATATATCAAGGGTGTCAAAGAAAAAGCATGTAATTACCAAACTACGATCTAGGGTCATTTGATTTTAGGACAGTAAATTTTTCCTTCTCTTCTAATTCTAACTTCACCTTTTTATCTCCAACTTGGATAGTGGTACAAGACCAATCTAGTTTTATCTCTCCCCCATATCTTTTGCAAAAAAAAATTCTTAGGAGCATTTCATAGCTTGTAGGGATGTTTGCTACTAGGATGGTAAGTTTAAGTCTCTTTGAAGGATAGGTAGCTAGGGCAACTTGAGCATATTTTATTTGTCCAAATAAGGGTACTTGTTTTTCATCCATTGAATAATATCTACCAAAGGTTTTAGTTAGTGGAAGCCCTAAAGATTTTGCTATAGATGTAGTGCTTACCCCTAGTTCACATTTCTATTATCATCTCTGAACTCTTTTAGGTTAGTTTTATGCTTATGATTAGTGGCATTATTTTAAGATTATCTGATATTGCCTTAGATTCAGCTAATTATATGATGAGATTACCTGATACTCTATACTTCATGTATGCATGATGATTATTACAGTGTTTTCAGTTATTGATGATGATTAGTTAGATGTTTTCTTATGCATACTTACCCCATACTGCATGTGTATGGTGTGCATGTTTATTTTCTTTATGTATGGTGTTTTTGATGTGGTTAAGGAAGGGAGTTGTAGTCACCTGCTAGTCGGGATCTACACAATGCACCACTTCCCGCCATTACCTGTTTAACTTAGAATATTGTGTTTGTACATATATAGATTTTATGCAGGTTGTAGGTACTAGGTATCGACTTCCCTAAATTGCCAGGATGAGTGTCCTCTATTGCACTATCTCAATGGTAAGAGAGGGGAGATAAATTCTTAAGTCCAAATCCTAAAACTTTAAGCCATTGACTTAATTAAAAAGTAGGACAAGTATCTAAGTCAAGTACCCTCTGAATGCGTTGAATGATGTTAACTTATGATTATAACCCTTTTGTTTGATTTAGTATGTGTTTTGCAATGATGGGTTTTCGTATTTTACTTTATGAGTCTTTGGTATATTTTCTATGAATTAAATCTAATCAGAAGATTAAATTAATGGAAAATTATTATGATATTTTAATATTTAATTATATTTAATTAGTTGAGAAATTAAATAAATAAAAAGAATTAAATTTAGAGATAAAAGTTATAGTTTAAATTTTAGAAAGTGATAATATTTATTTAGTTTAATAATAATATATTTAGAGTTCATTTTTAAATAAATGCTAAATATTATTATTTATTGAGTTAATAAATATTCTATCAATTAAATTTCTAAAATAAATTAAAAGTAGAAAGATATTAAATTTATAAAAAGATTTTAGACCGCATGATGCGTGCATGAGTTTAAAATAGAAAAAATTAATAAAACATGTGGACTTAATAAAGATATTTTAATTTCATAAATTGTGTGTGAGATTAAAGTTAATAAATTAATTAAATTAGAAGTCAAGTGAAAAATTAATAAGGTTATTTGATTATTCATTTAACATGCATGAAAAAGATTAAGAAAAGTTAATTGAGAGTTTGAGTCTTGTGAGCAAGGAGTCCTCTTAGGTGAATGTACAAATAGTGCGCTGATTTGAGGAGAGGACTCCTTATCACCACTTGAGGGTTCATTTTCATGGGACACAAATTTTGGAGACGAATTTTGGAAGCCAATTTCAAAAGGAGAATTCTAGGAAAAAATTTCAGAGAAAGGTTCTTGAAGAGGAGTGAATTCTCTCATAGTTTTTGGGGATTGCATATTAACATCATGTCCATGTAGGGTCTTGTGTTTTGATCACTGAGTAATTACACAATTTTTCTTTCATGTCTTCTTCATGCCTGTGGATTGTAAATTTGAATTTCTCTGTGATGATTTGTGAATATTTCAATGTTGTAAATTACTGAAAACATGACAATATCTTTTGCACACATGGTGATTAGGAAAGCAATTGAAAAATCCCGTTTTGTAGATTAAAGAAATTAGAGTTTGATTCGGGAAGGGTTTGAAAGAAAAAGAAGATTTTAGATTGAAATTCAAATGGTTAGAATTATTTTCTCTATCAGATTATAATTGTAAATGTTTATTAAAAATAAAATTAATTAAAAATAAAATATATTTTTTTAATTATTTAAAATATTATTATGGGAATTCTAAAATAAAATGAATTACATATCTTATTCAATTGGAAGGGGATTGTATTTAATTATACATATTTGGAGGGGGGCTTGAATTGTTTATTTAATTAAACATGAATCTTTTCTTAATAATAATATATACTACTTATTATAATTTGGGATAACATTTTTTTTTAGTTATTAAATCTAATAAAATAATAATAATAATAATAACTCACCCCACAGACTACACAATTCGCACAGTGTACCTATGAAGGTATAGTGGTTGCACGGCTTTTAAGCCAATGACGTCCTTTTAAAAAGGGTCGCAAGGCTTCATTTGGCTGGTGGGCCCTAAATGCATGGTAAGTATGTGTTTTAAAAAAAAATTATTTTATTATTATATTTAATAAAGTTATATTATCTTATATTAAAATAAATTTATTAATATTGATTTTAATAATTATTATTTAAATAATTATTAATTTAATTAATATTAATAAAGTTTAATATAGTTTATTTTAATTTAGTTATTAATAATTCTTATTAAATAGTATGTTAATTATTAAGTAATTAATAATTAATAAAATATTAATATAGTTGTAGGTTATAATTAAATTTATTAAAATATTTAAATTTTAATGATTAATTAAATGTTAATTATCAAGTTATTTTATAAATAACTAATAATTAGCTTTATTAAATTTGATTTAATTGACTTTAAATATAAAGGGGGTAATTTTGTATTTTATCTGAAAATAGAAATGGGTTAATTGAAAAGGGGTGATTGTGAAAACTTATTACTTGAAACATATATGAAACTGGAAATAGAAACCTTACATTTAATTCAACTGCATGTTTTCAAATCAAACCCAATCTATTAAACTATACTATTTTTCTTATACTATCTATGCTTTGGGGTTCTTGGGGTTGATTAGATGTTGACCAGTTTAGGTTGTTACTAGAGGCTTGGGGGTTCTGTGAATGTGATGTTATGATTATTTGGTCTCGATATTTTTAAACCTAACCATGGTGATGTGTTTAGTATGCTCTATGATGGATGTATTTATTGATTGTTATTGCTTTCCAATGTTCTTGTGTGAAGATGAGGTGTATGTATATGAGATACCTGACTTAACTTTTTTTGAGTCATTGATCAGTTATATTTGATTTTCCTTCCAGTCATTTTAAGAGGATTGAGATGTTTTGGATGATTTTTTTATGATGATGTCATGTTGTGACATGTTTGACTTGACCATTTTGGAATCTTCGATCAATATTATTTTGGGATATTTTCTAGTTACTTGTTGAGAACCAATGGATATTGTGGGATACTTTCTAGTTGTTCATTGGAGGACTGATGGACATTGTGATTTATCATTTCATGCTATTTAGTTGCTCATGGAGAACTGATGTGATTATTGTGGATTATACTTATGATGCTTTCAAGTCGCTTGTATAGGACTAAGGTGATTTTTCTATGATTTTTGATTTCATGAGCCTAGGGTAGGTTATCTATGTGTAGTGTCGGGAAGTGGCTTGCAATGGGGGATGGGGGCCCTAAGAGGCTCTAGGGATGACTCATTGTAAATTATTTTTTTTAATAAGTGATAAAATTACACTAAATAATGACTTAAATGAACCTAATAAGATAATTGTATATTCTCCCCCATGCCTTGAGTGCTAGTATAGATTAGGATGGGGTAGGGAGAATTCTTGGTTACGGCCTTGCATTCCATAGTATGCCTCATCAGTATGAGAGGATACTAGTGGCCACAGGATCACTGGGGACCCAAGATTCCTAAGGGATTTCTTGGGTAACTTCCAACATGATTTGTGTGATGACACTTTTCCACTTGCATAGTAGGTTTCCTATGTGTCTTGCATGCCTCTGGCTCTAGATGTCAGTTTATGTTAGAAACTTTGAGTTAGTATACTTTTAGAATTTCTTGGACATAGAGAGTACTTATGATATGTGATTTGATATCTTGTTTGGGACTTGAGACTATCTCCTCAATGTGGTGGGAGTGGACCATTTAAGTTCCACGCGGTCGGGTGGTAGCACGCTTTTCACTCTTACCATTTGAGATTCATCCATAGTCACTATGGCTGGAGCTTTTTGGTATACTTGTTTATCATGTTTAGATGATTTTGTTTACTTATGCTTTATTGTAGCATGTTAGATTTCTTTATGCATATGTTGTAGCATGTTTTAGGATTGATGTGCCTATTATGATAGCACTGATGATCTCTTCAATGGCTTGGGATGTTATGCATGGGGGATGGCTAGCACCCACAATGGTCTAATGATGCTATTGACAGTTGGGAGGAACTGCACACTTAGTTATGTTTTATGATGGATAGTTGTATTATTTGATGGATGTTTTATCTTTTACGATGGATGGATGTATCATGTATGTTATTGGTTTCATTTATTTTATTTTACTTGTATCATGGATCTAAGGAGGATGTTGTATTTATATTTCTTCATATGTATATTCTTTTAGCCTTTCATACCCTATGACATGTATAGTGGATGATTGAGTGTTCTAAATTAATTTTCCAAAAGGCATTTAGAAAAAAAATGTATTATGGACTTTGGACTTTCTAATTATTCTTTCACGTGGATGTGGTAGTTGTTAGACCTAGTATTAGATTAAATTTAAATGTAATTCAACATCATGGGATCCTTAAGGAGTGTAACCTATGATGTATGCTTTTAGTTGATTGTATGTTATTGCTTTTGCTACTATGTGTTTGATGTGTATGGTTATACTTTCTTTAAAAAAAATTGTTTGGAAAACTTAGTAAAAATTTTGGTCATTTCTTTTGGGTCCATTGCTAGGGCATTACAATAGAGGTAGGCATAACATTATCAGAGGCTTCTGAATGTATGATGCAATTACTCAATCTATTTCCATTGATGAACAAGGAAATGTAGAAGGGATTTAGTATTTGATCTGGGCATATAGCTAAGACACTGGATTCCTCTTCTTGAAACAACTTAGGGAGTGCAAAATCTTCATTAGTTACAAAAGATCCATTAGTATTAGCTTTACTAAGATAATCAATATTATCATTAATAGTAACTCATTCTTTATCTTTATTGCAATGTTCAACTAACCTTTTCAACTGATCAAGATTAGCTTTTAAGTAATCTAGTGGAGAAATTTGAAATCTTGTCACTTCACAGTATTGTATTATGTCAAAAGAATAAGGTGATTTACCTTGCTATTCTTTCTATAAAGTTGAAATTACCATGCCTTTATCATTATTAGTTTTGTTTGATGGTGCATTTTTTTTGATAGGGACTAAATTTTTTATCTGATTTTTGTTCTTCTAACCTTTGGTCATTACTGTCAATTGAGGCCCTTCTAGAGTTGCAAAGTAGTCACCTCTTGTCATTGAATTTGATTCATACTCTAAGAAATAATTTTTAGAGTCACTACAAGGAGCATGATCATCCTCACTTTAAAGATATTCATTTTTTTTTCTTTATTATCTACCATCTACTTATATTTGATCATATCAACACATGTATCTCCATCACGATTTGCTCTTAGATGAAAAGAACACATATTTTTTCTTTTAGGGACACCTTCAATTGCTAATATTTGTTGAATAGGTGGTATTTGCAATGCTTTACCTCCATTTGGATTTCTGTAACCTTCTTGATGAGGTTGATGAAAAGAATGAGGAGGCCTATTGATTTGTTTCTTCAATGAAATGAGCTCATTAGAAATTTTTTGAAGCATGGCCTCTATATTATTAGAAGTACTAACTGTATTAACCATGGTTCTAGATTGGAATTCTCTTTTCCACTTACAAGAGGCTATCATGTCATCCTCCATCTTCACAACTAATGTCTGTGAAGCTTGCAAGTTTGCTACATTGGCTCTTCTAATTTGATATCCCAAATCAGAAGGCATAGAGCTAATGTAGAAAGTCTTCTTATTATCATTTTTAGGTGCACTTGCAATAGTTATTATTTTGATGAGTTTATTTAACTTTGCATTAAAATCTCTCATGGAAACTGATGGTTCTTTCTTTATTTGTGCCAACTGTAACAACAATACTTGTACATCCTACATGCTTTTATAACATTCCTCAAACCTTTGTTTCATAGTGTCCCAATTTGTGATACATCCTATAGGTAGGTCTTGAAACCAATCAATAGCATTGTCCACTAGTGTATCTACAAATATTTTGATAGCCACATCCTCATGTTGAGGATTTACTATACTACAAGCCTTATGGGAAGCACTTAAGTGCCATTCTACAGAGGTGGTACCATCACAATTAAATCTTGGAAAGTTCTTCCTTGATGCTTTTGGAAAATCATTATTAACTATAAGGGAAAGACGACCAATAACTTTTCCCCATGGTTGTGCCATAACTACTAGTATAGTGATTTGGTTTGTCTAAAAAGTAACAAAGAGTGGAAGTGTTGCACCAATCAGCAACAAAGCATCAAAAGTAGAAGGAATGGAAGTCCTAGCAACATGAGGAGAAGAAGATTGACTTCTCTTTGTTCCATTAGGAGAAAAAATTGTAGATAAGAGAGTACCTTGCAGTTTCTTGGTTATAGATTCCCTTGCACGTATTCTTCCTCTTTTGTAAAGGTCTTCTAAGATAGGAAAGTTAGCCTTCTTGAGCTCTTTGTATATTGGGTCAATCTTTCCTTTCTCCTTAGCAGTCTTGGTATATTTAGAATCCAAAGTGTATCAAATGTTCAGAAAATGGTTTTTTGAATTTACCTTACTAGTCTTCAACTTTGGATTTGCTTCTTTTCTTTAGTAGGTTGACACTGTAAAAATGGTGTCAAGTTCTTATGGAAAATACTTAACTACCAAAAATCCTTTCTTGTAACTCAAGTATATGGCATTAGATTGAAAATTAATATGAAGGAAAATTCTTTAGAGATTTCATATGAATTTTCCTAGCAGAGTCACCAAAAATTGTTGGTTAATAGTTTGTCCTCCTATAAGATTTTATAATCTTGACTCTTTGATAACCAATGTTTGGAAAGAAAAAATGATGTTTACCAACAAATGGGTCACTGTATATATTATATCACTACCCTCTAAATTGAATAGGTACAACTCCCTATGATTTTCTATGATATGTAATGAATATATTTTTATGAGATCAAAAGTGTTGATATTATAAAATCTTAACCTAAGGGCAATAAAGGATGGCCAAATTGTTTGTGAGCACAAAAAATTTAAGAAAAATAGATTTGGATGACCTATCACACCCAATGGAATGACTATACTAGATAGTCTTGAGATTTCTCAACTCTTACTTCTATTCTTAAAGCAATATTAGCCATGTGAATGTAAAAGAGGAAGAGAAGAAGAAATGAGCTTAAGGGCAATTGTAATTGCTTTGGCTACTAGGCTTTAATGAAATGGAATTCAACAAGTTACTAATAGATTCGCACACATCTATCCTTCAATTTCCAATGAAACTATCTAGCATGATATGAAATGAACAAGAGAGGAAGCATAATTTTTCATAAAGAAAGTAAATGGAATAACCTCTTCTACAAATATCAAAATGAAATGGAATCCACCTAATTATCATGGGATCATATATAATTGCCCTTCAACTCTTAATGCAAAACTAATATATCCATTGGCAACAAAGCATGACAAGAAAATAAGGTAAATGGAATTAAAAACCAATTCACCATCAAGTTTTCCAACCTTTGTATTTTCAAATGAGGTTCTATTTATAGTTATCTATCATTTCTTAATTCTGGCAGAGCAACAGTCATATAATAGAAAAGAAATTGAGAATAAAATATGAAATTATCTAATTTGCATCATGATATGAGCATGTGGTATATCTTCTATTGATGATATTGAATCCATGATATTCCTAAAACCACTTCATCAACTTTTGGCTTCCCACAATCTTTAGAAAGTCCTGTAGAAAATTACTATTTTCTTCATCTTCTATCATTTTGCATCAAACCCATGTGTTTCATATTACAATGGTCACTGCATTTTTGAACTCTGGTCATCGATCTTAAATTTATGATCATGTTTAAAACATTATTACCTTCCTTTATAACTTCCTTTGTGGGTCCCTCCATGTACATTTGTCTTTCCATCGTTATGTTGCTATGAATATTTTCCTTGAAACTTTACATAGCGATATGGCGACAAACATAGATCTTCTTCTGATTTGATGGTGGTAATAAAATGATGTTAACTCTCTTTGTTTTGTGTTGTGGGTCCACTTTCTAACTAGGTATTTCATGGTAGATAGATGATAGTAATTCATTACTTGGAAGATCTGACATTGACATAGTGTTGCTTCATGAAATGTGATGGCCCATAGGAGATGTGTCTTTCTATCACTTTGTCACATAAATTATCAAATATACACCTTTTTATGATGACATAACGATGATAATAGATCTTGTAATATTTGATGGTTGAAGACATTCAACTTTCATTTAATAGTTAAATGTGACCTGATCTGACAAATAAGCATTTGATTTTTCAACTAGACAATAGCATACATTCTTTCATTCAGTTAACTTTTCAACTTTGCAATGTATATGTGTGGATTAAATATTAACCATAAATTTTATTTCAATTAGATTCATACTACCTTTGACTTGATTCTTTATCCATTTTTTCATTTTGAGCACTCACTTTGTATTGAATTCAACTGATCTTGCTTTTGAGTTATTCTCACGATCTATATATCAATCTTTTAGCCTCAGTCTTCAATGTTCTCTACTGCATTTTCTCTAAATATGTTTGTGATCTCTTTAAATGTATCCTTCTTTAAGATATAAATCTTTGACCATGAAGTTGGAAACTATCAGAGATTTAGAAATTCTTTCATGAAGAACTACTTCACAATATGAATCTTTGTCTTCGACGAAATTAGGAACAAGGAAATATGAATAAGAAAAATATCAAAACCTTCTTCTCATATCAAGATAATGCATAAGAAACACTCCAAACCCTAATCACCTATCTTTGGATTGAGGCTTTGCTCATATGATTCCCACATTAGGTTAACTCAAAAGAATGATGAGAAGAAAGATCATCCTATAGGTAATCTAGACTCATAATGAAGACATTGACACTTGACTTGAATCAAACCAAAGAGAAAAAGATATGAACTGAAACTTGGGCAACACTTTCAAATCTAGAAGTAATTGGTGTTTTATTTCCCTTTTATCTACACTCATGTGCTTGATGACCTTGTTTGTTGCAAGTGAAATAATAACCATTAAACTTGGGTTTATGGTTTAACTTACCAACCTTTCTCCTACAAATATTTGGTGTGTGGCCTATTTTTCTATAGTAATAACATGGAGGCTTCTTGTTCTTTCATTTTACACTCACATTCCTTTGTTCTCCTTTCTTTGATGATTCTCCTTGCTCAACACCTGATAGGATCTCAACATAGCCTAGTCCAAAAGTATCATGAGGTCTCCTTCGTGCATTCATTTGTTCATTAAGAAATCTCATAGCCTCTTTATATTTTCTCAACCTCTTAAGGAATTCTTTAGGTTTGTTCAACTCATTCACCAATTTGTCATTTTGAAATTTCATATTTGCAATCTCCAACCCCTTTCTTGCAATCTATTGATTTACACATAGTAATTGATTGATCATGTCAAACTTATTGTGGGTCATTGAACCTTTCATCAAGTATTGTAATCATTTCCCTATTGTGTTCATTAGACATTCCAAATTTTCTTACACAGCCTTTTCTTTATAGATTCCTCAACCTTTTTCTTTTGTTTGGTCACTTCACATAGCCTTTTTTCTTGTATCTCATGTTCTTTTTTCAATGCTCTGACTTCTTCATTTAAAATGTTATTCCTCCCCATTAGATATTCTATTACTACATCCATTTCACTGGAACTTCCTTCATCACACAGTTCTTCAACAATTTCTTCTTTTTATTGGATGTGATTTTGTTGAATTGTGATCTCTTTCCTTCTCTTTAAGGATTTCATAAATATCTCCTTTGTAGCCTTGACTTGTTCAAATGGAAGATGAACATCAACATCAAGTTCTCAATCATATTTCTCAATTTATAGGCTTCCATCTTCAAGATCTTTAATTCTCAAGTGGTTAGACTTTTTCCAAGAGTACACTTCTTTGATACCAATTGTTGGAAATCTAATAGGGAAAGTTAGATTCTAAGAGGGGGAGGGAGGGTGAATCAAGATCTATAAAATGATTTACACTTCAAACATGGAACATATTTGATATGATCACATAAACCCTTATTTGAACATTTATCTCATATCAACTAACTTATAACTATATAAATGAAACTCATAAACACATAAAACATTAACACATATATTTGGTAAGGTAGAAACCCTCCAAGGTGTAGGTAAAATTGTAGTCGAGATTACTCCAACAAAATCTTTGTTACTGTAGCTACAAAGTTGTCCCTATTAAGGCTACAATGTTTGATCACTTTTGATGATCTACCCTGTAAAGGGTCTACCATGTTAAAAGATTTCATAATTGCTAGGTTCTACATTGGTAAAAGGATTTTGTATAATAACTAAGTGACTACTCTATTAGGAGATTTAAAAAATCCTATTAAAGATACTCTGTTAAGATATTTGAACCTTGAAACACCTATTAAAATGTCTAGTACTTGATCCTTTATCTAATTCCTTGATCACTTCCTCTAATTTGATATATTTATTTTACTTTGTACTTCACTTCTTAGTCACCTCTATCCTCATCTCGTTTATTCATCTTAACATAGTAATTTTATGCAATTTATTTCATCTCTCTTGTTTACATTAGGGTTTAACCTTCCTTTATAATCATCTCACAAAGTTTCTAGATCTTAATGATTGATCTAGATCTGTTCCTTTTGCCACCTAGTCCTTTTAATTTTTTGATTGGTTAAATAACCTTGCATAGGGATTAATGACCCTTTCATGAATCCATAATCAACTCCTTGAATCTCTCCTCAATCCTCTAAACATACTTCCAACTTGGCAAAATTAATTTACATTCAATTCTATGCCATTACAAATAATTATACAAATATATCTTACTCGACCTCTATATTGTATTGGTGCTAGGCCTTAACTAATTTCATTTTTTTTCCCTTGGCTCATATTGGGCTCAACCTTTGTTGGATTTCTTGAATTATACTTCTAGCTTGGCTTCTTCATTACTCAAATTGAACTATTTTAATTGGTGACAATAGTGTGTACTCAACATATATTGTTACTTGGTCTTAGCTAAATAAGTACACCAGTCCATTCATTTATTTGGCTTATTAAGAGGGCTCGGTCATAGTGATGATCGACCAACTTTACCTAGAAAATGACTAAGTGTTTGACACTAATAGAAAAAATGCCTTAGGGATTCAAAAGTATTCTAGTGAATTTATTTTTTCCTCTAACTCATATTTTCCCTCTATCCACACACATTCTCCTCATATGTCGTATTTCATTCTAGATATCATATGGTAGTCCTATCCCTCTATATGGTGAAAAATCCCACTCACTCTACCCTACACAAATCATGCACCATATGCTTCTAGGTGTAGATGTGTATGAACTCCTTTCTTTCCATATAACCTCATTACCATACACTCTTCACAAAAGCATACCACATGCCAAATCATATTTGGAATCATAAAATAAGTACTAGAAATAGGTAGTATCCAAAATATTTAGTGAATTGGAAAGGATGTCATGTGGAAGATTCAACCTGGTTATCTAAGGTGGTAGTTAATAATTTGGCTTTTTCTAAATCAACTGATACATGACATGGACACTTCTCAAATCACCCTAGGTGTTTGATGTAGGAGCATCCAAATGTGCTAGGGGGATTGTGTATCACCTAAAAAATATGCCTAGCGATAGTTTACATTTGATATGTTTTTCATTTTTGGATACCCAATCAGGAAAATTAGACATTCCATTTCTTATATTTCCACTACTACTTTTATTGGTTACCATTTTAGGCACACATGAAAAAGCAGGAAAATGATCTATTTTGTAGGAGGGTCATAATAATAAAGAAGTAGAGTGTGTGATTTTAAGGGAAGGTGGTTGTTAAAATTATTACCATTCTTAAAAAAATTTATCTCAAAATGTTTCACTGTTTAAAAGTTATTGCATTTTAAAGTTGTCTAAAGACCTCGTAGAAACCCTTACAAGTTAAATTTGAGGCACTAGATATCCTTGTACAGAGATGGAAAATGAGGGATGAGCATAGGTTGTCCATATTTCTTTTAATAACTTGGAGATATTTCCAATTATGTAAAAAATTCGTCAATCAAAGACCCAAATCAAAAGTTATTCTTCCTAGAATTCAGACCAGCTTTTTTGGAACCTTCTATTTTCACACCTACTTCTAATTTAATTCTTGATCTTCTATTCTAGCACTTGACTGCCAAATTTTAGAATGCAAATTTTATTCTTGGCTCTAATTGAAATATAGGTTATTTAAGGCCCATCCCTATAGTGATTAGGAAATCTTTGGGAAGTTTTGAGAGAAGGTACTTGTTAACTACCAAAATTTTGCACACTTTACTGAACTGAAAAATGTTTAATAATTTTGGAATAACATGGGAGTCACTTTGATGTGGGACATGCAATTAAAGTGAGACCTTTGGATTCTAGTTAGGTTCCTATAAAATGCTTCACTTAAAACTTTTAGAATTTATGCGGGAAAGGGATAGAAAGATAACATGGAAAATGAAACTAAACCTATGGTGATGAACCTAAACTTCAATCTGATGATATTCAGATAAACTTTAACACTTAAAACCCAATAAGATCAGTAATAGATTCATATAGCTTGGCTGTGTGATGTATGCACATTAGTATTTTGAAGAAAAGTTTAAATACATACTTTCTCAATAAAGGAAAAGACAATTTTCACAATAAGGAGCCTATTACATTCATTTAACATAATCTACAACCTACACATTACACTTTTTACAGAATAGGTATATCAATGAGACACAACTAAAGGAAAAGAAGAATTCCAGTTACAGTTTGATCCAATCACATTAATACATGACTCCATAATTAAGAAGATGATAAAACTTGTCCCAAAATGGTCTCTAAGGTAGCCTATACATATATCATCATGAATGAATTACAAAAGAAATGTAGAAAATGGCCAAATGATAGAGAAAAAACACTAAGAGCTCAATTTTTCATAATTGATAACTCCTTTCAAATGAGTTACAAAACTCATTAAGTACAAACTCAAACTCCAGCTCTAGTGGTCAAATGCTAGAAAAAAGGCTCCAAAAATGGGGTCTAGAAGCCATGAAAGGACGATATCTATTTTGAAGAAGTCCTTCCAACCCATGGGGAACTCAAGACTTGAGTTAAAATACATTAAAATTCCCTTTAAAGCTCATAGAAATCCTCCAACAATCACGATAAAATCCTAACATGAGTTTCTCCTAGAATCTCTCTAAAAACTTATATAGCCTCCTTATGTCTCTACACCAACTCAACCTCTATGAACAAGTCATCATAAAAAACTAAAGACCCTCTCCTCTTTAAACTCATAATGAACAATAAAGATCTTCCACCACTCCCCTTTTTGAATAACTTTGACTCCTAACGAATGTCATTACCCTTTGTCACCAAGAATTAATCCAAGATACCTTCATTTAGCATAAAAACTGCCACCTCTTCAATTGACTCCATATTTTATCTAAAACTTCACCATGACAAGGTTATTTATAACAATATAACACAAAGAATATTGAATTTCGTTTTTAGAATAATTGTAATATTTTACATTAATAATAAAAGGAAAACCCTTCTTAACTTAAATAATGTATAAGAGTTTCGATGGATAAAAACAGTATTCATTATTTAAGTCAAAATACCTCTCATTTTTTGACTCATGAAGAGGTACTAATAAAACTTTGGAAGTCCTCCCTTTGAATGACCTAAACTTCAACATATTTTTCCATTTGATCCTTTTGGAAGAGAAAAGAAGAAAGAAGAAACTGATCTCGCCGCCATTTTTGCTCGAATCAGTTGAAGAATTTAATCTCGTATCTTACAAGCATGGTATGTATTCCTTCATGAGGCCATTCAAGCTTTGAATTTTCTTGGAGTATTTTGAAGAAAACCAATTGACTTTATTTATTTCAACTGTATATTTTGCAATCTCTGCCCTCACAAGTTTGCATTCTAGTCGTATCTCCTACTAGGGTTTGGTTTGAATATTTTCTGAGCTCACCATTGTTGGATCATTTTGTGTCTATATGCCAGCATAAGAAAACAAAGAAAGATTTCTAGAATACCACATTGCTGAAGAAGCTATATTTGTTTCCTCCCTGAAAGTACTTTACAAGGCCGTTGTTGGTAGAGACCCTTCTTTCTTTTATTTTCCTATTTTTGACATACGATCTAGGCATTTGCACTTTCAGCGTTAGATTAAAAGCCAAACTTCTCAAATCTGGTTTAAAAAAGAATGTGATATCTCTAATGTTGCAATATGGGTTTTGATTAAAATCATTGGACAAGGATACCAACCATGTCACTTTGCAAATTTTTTTTGCTTTGCGATTATATGCAATAGATTTAGACAATTTTGTTGTTGCTAACTTCACAGATGAATCTACACCATTCCTTGATAGAGGTTTTTTTCTTCTTTCTTCTTTTGGGTTTCTCTGCATAAGTGTTATGAGCCATGTGATATTTCTGGTGCCAACTCTCGTATTTATTTTTCTTTGTAATCCCCTTTCCTACAATACTCCTCCTCACTTTGTTCGAACAACAAATTTGTTCGCATTATGGTTTAGACTTGGCAACTTTTGCTCATAAATTGTCACAAAAAATGCTCCCATTAAAGATACACAATCCTGCTATTGAATACATTGAAAAACTATCGGCAGATTGGGGAATTTGTCAAGAACATAAGTTGACTTTTCACTTTACTTTGAAGTATTGTTATTTCTCCATTAAAAATGCTAAAATCCGAACATGCTTTTGAATATTTGAACCTTTGAATGATTAATCTGTTGTCATTTTGGATATCCAAATACAAACATCGTTTTTTGTAACATGAAGATCATTTCCTGTGTGTTGGGCTTTCTATTGTAGACGTAGGGAATATTATGGATTGCTTGAAATTTTTTTAAACACCATTTCTAATTTGTTGCCATTCAGTTTGAGCTGGAAATTTGACTTAACTTCCAACTACATATTCTATCTTGAAACAACCCAAAAAGTTTAGAAGAACCATAGCCACCCTTGTAATAAATACAATGCACCTCACTTATTTTCTAATCCCCATTAGAAAAGAAAGTCTTTGAAACCTTCGTGTGATACCATTTCTCTGTTTCTCTGCTCAGGAAGCTCATATGGTGTTGTTGAAATGTTTTCCTATCCATTCCCATTAAAGGTTGTGTCTCGAACATGACATACAACTTCTTTAATATTACTTGCAATGGTCCTCTATGGTTTCTACTTGTTGACATTAAGATCAATTTTTCTATCAGTGACTCAACACTTAGTCAAATGGTTACATTGCTACCAAGCTCTACAGTTGCTATCGAGCTAAATAGACAGTTTGCAGTTCATGCTGAGATACACAACATCTACCAAGCATTAGAGACAGTTTATAGTATAGCTCGAGCATAGCAATGTCTACCGAGCTATCCAATGGATGTGATCAAGACTCTAGTGTTAATCGAGCTCTATAGTGTTAACCAAGCTCTATAGTATCTACCAATCTTGTAGTGTTAACATAGTGAATCTAGTGTTGACCGAGTCATGTAGTGTCAACCGAGTGATTCAGCAGCTATCGAGTTTCTTAGTGTTTACCGAGTCACATAGTGTAGACCGAGTTTGAGTTACTCGAAAGTGACCAGTATGGATCAAGCTTTGACTTCAACTGAGTGATAGAGTTTTTCGAGTGTTGACAGTATTTTTTCATGTATCATAACATCACCAAGTTTTTCTTTAGAACCTAAGTTATACTAGTTGGGCCAACTTTGTGAATTATGATGAATTTGGTATTGTAGCCAACTCCAAAAGGTAATTAATTGGATTGGTATATATGTAATGCATTGTATCATATCTGAAAAAAGTATGTGAAGAAGAATAAGGAGTGTATGAGTGTGAATTTAAGAAGGCTACAAGTAGTGTAAGGGACAATAGAGACTTATCTATCACATCTAGGTGATTATTGTAATACAAGGAATCTCATTCATCAAATCAAAGTTGAAAATCAAAGATCAACGACTGATTCATCTTAACAGGTGCAACAGTCAAATCCTTTAACAAGGTAGACTTAACAATCTTTTGGTAAATCTCCCAACTAAGTGCATGTACTTCATTGTATGTTTGTAAATCCTTTAACAAGGTGGACCTCACAGTCTTTATTGCTCCTAATAGGCTAGATCGCCAGAAGTGGTCAATTGTAAGCCTTAACAGGTTAACTTTATACTATAGTAGTAAAGCTTGTGGCTATCATCCCCACCCTAGTTTTACTTTCTAATTGGAAGGTTTCTAGGTCACCATATCTTGTGTCAAAGTGTTATGAATATTTCATTTCATCCAATCTTTCATGCATGCAATTACATCATAATAATAAATGAAGGAGTAATTGGTGAAATAAGATAAAGATTTTATTGGTAACTGATTCACCCCTCCCCTCTCAGTAACCTAGCCTACCATATATTTCCAACACTACTATAGTGTTTATTTACTTCAAGAAATGCTCCATTTGAAAACTACAATATAGTTATGAACATTGCATTTTTCCTCTGTGTTCTTTCTTTTTTGTCGTCTTCTCATTGTCCATTTTGAAAATCTGTATAATCATTGTTGTTGTAACATCCTCTTGACTTCTTTCACTTGATTGCATTTTGAAACAAAAGATTTTTAAAATTATAATTTTTTGTTCTTTTGATGCTTCATTATTCCAAGTGATACTTTGAGTTCATGATCATTTGCATGTAAAATTAAATTTAGCATATAATTTCTAATCTCCTACTGATACATTGTTTTTATTCTATGAAAATGTAGAATGCAACTTTAGAATAGGATATGTATGCATGAGAATGAGGTACTAACATTGCTTAGATCCTTGGGATCTAATTTATCTCTTTTTCTACAAGACATAATTGATAGATTTGGATGCATGACTTGAGGAAACTAATGTGATGACATAGCTAGGACAACAACATGACCAACCATTCACAATAGGAAATGACTAGTTACATATGAACATCTTTCATATATTCTATTTCCTTCTTCTATGCTCTTTATATTTGCATAGAATATGTAGTATTTAGCAGTAAAGGTTAAGGTTGCTCACACAACCTTATAGTGTGGGGGGTACATTTGTAATTCAACATTTATTTTATCATTTCATCAATTGTTTAAATAATTGAACATCATGTGTATGAATAATCATTCACATAATACTAAACTTTTGAATTGAAATATGTGTACCTTTTTCAAAAATACAATTTTCCCTTTGCTTGATACTTCAATTTTACACATGTACAAAATTTAGTACAGTACCATGAGAAGGGTTTTTCATTAGAATCTAATGATATTGTAGCCCATATGGTGTATAGTTGTGTCTATTTAATCTGTAATGCATGTAATAACTTCTTATTTCATATAATAACATTTTTCTATTCTATGGTGTACATTAATGTCTTGAATTGAGCCTTCATCAACTTGGCATACACATATATATTGGTTACCTTATTAATTTCCCATAATGTTTCTTGTTCATGGCATCACACTCTATTTCATGATAGTCTCTCTCTATTGAAAAGAATAAGTCTCTTGCCATCACAACTCAATTAATTATAGATGTCTCCTATTGTGGTGGAGATTTTATTTTTGAAAGAGGTTGATTATTTATTTACATGGTCTTCTCTCAATTGTACCTCTTCAAGTGTGGGGTAGATTTATGTTTTAGTCTTCATGCTTTCTCTTCCTCTATTTCTCCTATCAAGGTGGACTGCTCTCCTGTCAAGATGGAGAGGAGAATCATAAGAGAGGTTTGGACTTGATGGTCAAATATCTAGCTAATTGCTACAAATTGGATTTAAGAGTCATTTCAAAAAGCAATATGAAGGTTTGGGGAGACTCTAGAAATCCTATGGTGATATAATATATTTAGGAGTTCTTTCCCCCCTAGTGAGTGCTACTTATTTAAATGTTTTAATCTAGAAACATTAAGGGTGTGGAAGCCTCGTTAAAACCCATTAATTAGATTTAAAAAGTTTGGAAAACCCTTAGGTCATATTTGAAAAACCCACACTAGTAGAAGATTGTGATTTGTATGCTAATGTTTATTATTTTTTTGAAAGTTGTTTTGTAGAATTCTATCACCATATAATTAGAATGATTATTGAATCAATCATTAAGATGATAGTCAAAATAATTTATGTTGAATATAATACAAATTAATTGAAATCAATTATAATTGAAATAAATATTATTATATATAAAAATGTTCATATTATTTTTAAAACATTGTTATCATAATATCCAAAAATTACTGTGAAAACTAATATAAATATCTTTATCAAAAATAAATAATAATTATAATTAATAAAAATTATGAAACATATTAAGTACTACAACTTAATATTGTAAAATAATAATTTTAGATATTTGTAAGAAGACACGTTTATAAAAATAAAAGAAATAAGATTCAAGAGCATACTTTCAATTCTAAGATTGTGTTCAAATAAATTCATCTACATGAAATTAAAATTACAATTACAATGTTCAAGATTGTAATTATAAAGTTGAATACTAATAAGAAGAAAATATAACAACTATATTTCAATGGTCCTTTCTAGATTTTGATTGACCACACTAGGGCTTTGCCTTATTGAAAAACCTCTTATTGGTGGTTGTGTAAATACATATTATGCTTCTGTAAATATTATGGAAGTTGAAACTTAAGGTTGTGGGCTAAATATCCATATGGTATCATCAATTCAACTAAATTAATGTTCATTAAAAAAAAATTAAAAATCAATGTAGGACCTTTACTTGAAACATATGCAACATTATAACTTGTAAAATATAGGGGGCATTATACTAGTGTTGGAATTACAATAGGAAAGGTAAACTTCTGAGAGGAGGGAAGGGGGGAGGGGGGGTTGAATCAATAGTTTAAACTTATACCCATAAAACTTTCACCACACATCCATCTCATACATTCAATGAGTAAACTGAAATAACATGTAAAACATATACATCAAAATCATGTAAACACATAAGTAATCATAACATATGACACTAGATATGATTACCCAGAAACCCTCCAATGAGAAGGTAAAACTGGGGTAGGGATGACACCGACAAATATTCATTACTGTAGTAATAAAGTGTATCTAATGAAGGTTACAATGTTTTGACCATGAAACATGATCTACCCTATGAAAGGTCTACCCTGTTAAAGGTTTACAAAGACTATTAGGTCTCACCTTGCTAGAGGATTTCAACACCCTATTAGAAGTATGCCTTGCTAAAGGACTTTAACTCACAGTTAAGTAAGCACCCTATTAAATGATTTCATATAGCCTGTTTGGACTACTCTGTTAAGAGATTTTGACTAAAATCACTTGTGAGAATGTCTTAGCTTTGATCATATAGTTAACACTTGCTTTCTTGATAAAGACATCACCTCTAGACAATGTCTTTTTGATCCTTCTCGATCATAAGTATCTTTGTTGTATCCTTTTCTTTATCCTCTATTCTACTCTTAATTGATTATGTAATGTAATTTCACTTCATAACTTCTAAGCCACGGTGAATGCTCTATTTTCACATGCAAACTTCTCCCTTCACTCCTTCAACCATCATAGAGAGTTTAGGGTTTGTCCTCCTTAAGAAGAATTAGTGACTTAGGGTTAGGTATGAATCTATGGCTGAGATTCATCCATTTTTCTACTTAATCCTTCCCATTTTCTAATTGGTTGAATGTAATTGCATAGGGAATCCAACTTGAGATTCATCCTTATCTCCAAAATATCAAGATTCAATCTTAAGTTAGCTCAAAAATGGTTTACATATTTGTTTGTGCCTTTACAAAAAATATGTCAAAATTTTCTTACTTGGCATTTGAAGCCTTTAATGCTTGGCATACACTAATCTCTTTACTATCTCTTGGCACCTATATTGATTGGCATCCACTCTTTACTCAGCTCCTATGTCATTCAACATATACTATCTTCTCAGCGCTTGAGTGACTTGACATATGAGTGGCTTGACACTCACTATGACTCGGCATGATCTATATACATATTATGCTCGACATGTACTACTAGTTCTACATGTCTAATAAATAACTTAAGTGTGTTGCCACTCACTTGTCAAAACTGATCGAAGATCAACAATCTCCCCCTTTTGCAATGAGAATATGTTCTCAATTACCTTCTTCACATCCTCAACCTTTTTTGCCAATGTAACTTTTTTTAGTGCTATATCACCTGATATTTTCTCATTCACTTTGTTTTGGAACTTCTTTGAATCTAACCATTCTAACAATTTTGCATTAGTATCTAGCTCTTGATTACTAACCTTTTCCACTATATTTGTCAGTTGTTCCATTAGTGAAATGGTCTCATCTAGAGTTGGAAAGCTGAATGCATCCAAAAATATGTCTTTAATATCTTGTAGGGCCTACTTTTGCCTATGGTCCCTTCCAAGAATTTCTTAATGCTTTTTCCTTGCTAGGGCTTGCTATAATATGACCATTTGTTCTATAGTCATAGTATCATATAATCATACTTAGGCAAAATTATCTCTTCATCTAGGCTCACATCTCCACATTAGATCACTTCTTCCTTTGATGTACTTGGGCTTGGTATTGAGATTTGCAATGGAGTAGTATCTATGTCTAGCTTCTGAAGAGTATGACTTGATGGAGTGCCAGATATTGGTAAGGTTACCAAGGCTAGGATGACAGTTTGCTCCTTCAATTGTGGTGTCATCTCACTCTCTTCAGGTTTACCCTATTTTTCCATAATGACTAGACTTGCACCTTGTCCTTGTGCTATAGGTGCAGGTAAGTCTATCTGGCATGTTTCTATAGTAGCAACCTGTGCTTCCACTGTGCTCTTCTCTATAGTATTAATCTTGGCATTTGTGTCAACCTTGTTGGATGTATCTTCTAAAATTTGGACCAAAGGTTGTACATTAGTGACTAGAGGGATGATAGAAGGTGGTTCTTTTGGATTCAACTTTTCCCTTGCAACATCAATCAATGTCATTTGTAGCACATACACACTAACCAAAATAGGATTATTACAAAGTTTGGCCTACAATGTAGAATGATCTAATATCTTCTTCAAATTATCTTTAGTAAGGGGATTGATGCTATGAGCTGATATACTCGAGACATCCTTGATGGTTACTATGTCAGTAGTCTCACTTGTGACATGTGGAGGACTGATACTCGGTAATTGTGTGTTTTGCACACTTTATTCTTCTTACTACTCTTCCTTAGCTATTGCCTTGTCATCTTCTTGCTTTTCTATTCCTCCTTCAACAATGTTAGCTTTATCATCATCTTCATCATCATCATTCACTTCAATGGGTGTTTGTTCTCCTTCCTTAATTGAGGTCAACCCATAAGTGAGCTTCCACATCTGTGTGGACTTCTTAACAACATCCTCAATATTGTTTTACAAGATGCTAAAGCCTTTGTATTTAGGTGTGAACCTAACTACATATTTCTTTACAACCTTATAAATTCGTGCCTTAGTTAGTTTAGGCATCA
Source organism: Cupressus sempervirens (assembly GCA_028749045.1). Lineage (NCBI taxonomy): Eukaryota > Viridiplantae > Streptophyta > Pinopsida > Cupressales > Cupressaceae > Cupressus > Cupressus sempervirens. Next base: position 243,087,394 of record CM053786.1, on the reverse strand, counting down.
CTTGGGCTAGAGATGTTTCTCTAATTTGTTTCTCCAAGTCTAAAAAATAGTGCCATTTCTGCTCAACTTTGTCATACAGACTCTTTGGCATTGAGTTGGCAATCTCTAGAGAAGTTGTCTTGAATTTTTCCATCATGACATATATGGCCTCCTCCAATTTCTTTTTCTCTACTTTACCCAAATTATAAAATCATCATGACCAAATCCTGATAGGTATGCACTATTTCTAACATTTTCACATAAATTGTCACAATATGAAAGAGGATTATGACTCAACACCTTAAATTGGTTGTTGTCATCTGACTCTATTTTCTCTTCATTAGAATTTGATTGTGCCACATATTTCCTTCTTGGTCTCTTCTTCTCTTGACCTCATTTTTCTATTTGTTTTGTCTTTTCCCTGGCCTTTTGTGTAGCTGCACATGTTTTGGCTCTTGTGGCAAGTGTAGTGGGCTTGGACTAACTCGGCTTAGCTACCTTCTTAGCTTTAATCACCGGTTGGACGTTATCCTTCCTCTTCTTTGACTCAGTAGGAGTAGGTGCTTCCTCCTCTTCTTGGTCTTCTCCCATACCCTAAGTCAATGCAAGTGGTGCTTGTACTTGGGTTTCTTCTTCCTCTTTGTCTTCTTCTTCTTCTTCTTCCTCCTCGGTATCCTCTCCAAACTTAGCTTTTAGTTTCTTCACTATTTTCTCCTTTTTCTTCATGGCAAAGGTAGTCTTCAATTCCATGGTAATTTTAGACTTTACCATCACATAGTTTCCAAATACATTTGCAATTTTATCTACCTCTTCTACAAGTAATGTTGTTATAGCTACAGAGCCACCATCCACATTTATTTCATAATGTAAGGTTCTAAACCATCTCACCCTTTTGGTAGTAGCTTGTACATAAGTATAATCAACATCCACAAGAAATCATACATCATCATAGTGTTTTTCAACTAAGGATACTACTATTCTCAATCTTTCCTACATTGACTTCTTGAAGTCTTCAAAATAACAAGTCATCAAAGATTCAAAATTCTCTCCTAATTGCTCGATGTACTCACCAATATGTACTGCTATTGATCTGTTGGTTTTTCGTCCAATATTACCAAATGAGGGAAATGTGTCTTGGACATAAAAGAATATACAAATCAATATGGAACCAAATTTTTATCATGCACTCTTTTTCTTTCTGATTGCTCCAAGGTTCTCCATCAATTGTTGCAATTGTAGCTTTACTAGATCATATGTGTGATCTTTCTTTACAATTTTGTATCCCACATCCACAACTATATAGGGCACACTGTTCAATCTACTAGATTGGTAAAACTTGTGTGAAATCAACCTTAAAACAAAGTTTATTAGAGGATCAATAATTGTATCAATTGTCATGCCTCTCTTGTTCTAGATAGCTCTAGTATTCTTCTCAATCACTTCCTTAGAATCACTTCTCAGTGTCTTAGGCTGATCTAGGGTTGGGTAACCAGTAACCCTTTGGATTATTCTCTTATTAATTTTGATAGGTCCATTGTCCAACCATAATGAACTATCATGAATTCGATTAAGCACTCCTTATCCACTCTATCTTGAATATATTCAAAAAATCCAGGGCTCATGTTAATCCCTTTCTCTCAACAATTTTGAATTCTTCTTTTAGAACACCATTTTCACAGAGTTTTTTGTATGCTTCCCTAATCTCCATATCAAAAATGCTTCCTATCTTATAGTTTTAACATTTTCTTACATATTTTACCATTATCAAATTCGATGGAATCATTGACAATGCACCAGAAGGGTCTTGGTTTATGCAATATCAATGATAACTTTGAAAATGGGTTGCTTGACCTCATTACTTACTAACTAAACATTCAAAACTTCCTTCCCTTCCACATTCTTCAAACTAGATGCCATAATGTAAAACTAGGGTTCGTGAAATTTGAACTACATAGCTTAGCTCTTGATAAATACCATATGTGATCTGACAAAATGGTGAGGAATTGCTACTCAAATCTTTTGCATCTACTTGGAATGAATTTCTAGATCACCTTCTGCTCTGCTCACTCTTTCTCAAATTTGAAATAATGGAAAATGAGCTAAAATCGATCAAAAATCCTTTGAAAACCTAGCAATTGATGTTGAGTTCATACATAGTAGTAAGCTCAGCATCAACTAATTTTAGGTTCACTCGGTATCCATTGACATTTCAACCACTCGAAAACCACTATGAACTTCTTATCAACTAGCCAGTTTGTAAGCTCGACATCTTCTAACATTTCACTCAGTACACATAGGAAATATTTTATTCTCAGCAGCAACATGAAAAACTTAAAGATTTATCTTGGATTAATAACATCTTACATCTTTATTCATGCTAATGTAATCTTTTTAGTGCTAAGTCATTTTGAAACTGATGTATGATATAAACTTTAAATATTAGTTCCACATACTTCTTGATTACCTAGTTTTATGAGGTGTGGTCACCTGATCCATTAGGTGAAATGATCTCTTCTCGATTTGATGTGTTGCAATCATCTTCTTTTTCCATGTTTTATTCATCTCATCCCTAATGTGTTTAACATCTAACTTTCCTTTTCCTTTATCAAATTCAAAACTTGGTGCCTTTGACCTAGTTGGACAATATCTACTAATGTGACCAGTCTTCAAACAACTAAAACATTTGGTTTGACTTAACCACCTTTGATAGTTACCACTAAAGTGTGTCCTAATACAATTCTCAAGAACATGTCCATATTCTTGACAATAATGACAACTATATCTTGTATCATAGTCCCAGTTGTAAGAGTTGCCATTGTTCCTTACATTTTCTTGCCTGTTTGATGACCACATTGGTTTGGATTTGCATTCAAAAGCTCTATGTCCATACTTTGGATAGTTGTAGCAATATCCTCCAAATCTTTGTGTTTGCATGGTTTTGGTTCTACATTCATGTGTTTGATGATCTTGCTTGTTGCACTTATGGTAGTGAAACATGTTCTTAGGCTTGATATTCTGATTTACAGTCTTGCTCCTGCACACATTAGCAATACATGTCCTTTCTTACCATAGTTATGACAAGTAGCTTTTGAGTTCTTACCTTTGTTGTTCTTTTCTTTTGCACTTTTGGATGATTCTCCTATTTTAGTGCTTGTGTATCCTAGTTAGACGTATCATTATTGGATTTAGGGGATCTCAATAGTTGCACAAAGTATTTGATGGCTTCATTTGGCTTGTTGAAACTTTTAGAAAATTCCTTTTCTCTCTTTAGGTCACTCTACAATATTTCATTCTACAACTTCAATGTAATTATCTCAATGTTCTTGAAATTCAATTTATAGTTGGCATTCATCATTTGACTTAGAGTATCCAATTGCATGTTGGAAATCTTGGTTAGTTTTGATGATCTCTCTTTGAGTTTGTTAGCCAATTTTTTTGGTCTTCTTCAATCATGGCTTTGTCTTCTATGGCTTTCTTCTTTTGTTCAGTCACCTCACATAGCAATATAGGTTGTGATTCTTGCTCTAACTTGAGATTTCTAATTTGCTCAGCTTGGACTCTATTCTTTTCCATTGGATCTGCAATTGCTACATCAAATTCATTGGAGTCTCCATTTGCAAATAGCTTAGTAGTGTCTATCACTTTTTATTGTGTCTCATTCTCTACAAAAGCAATTTCCTTCCTTCTCTTCAAATATTTATTTAGTTCTTCTCTTGCTTCATTCAGTTGATGTAGAATGAGTTGTATTTCAATTCCCTAATTCTCAATAGTCTTTGCCAAATTGTAGACTTTAATTTCAAGATCTTTCCTCAAAGTTGCAAAGCTTCTCTTTTATAGAACAAAGCTCTGATAAGAATTGTTGAATTTACAATAGGAAAGGTAAACTTTTGAGGGGTGGGGTGGGGGGGTGAATCATTAGTTTAAACTTGGATTGTTTAAACTTTCATCACACATCCATCTCATACATTCAATGAGTAAAATAAAATGACATGTAAAGCATATACATCTAAATCATGTAAACACATAAGCAATCATACACATATGACACTAGATATGATTACCTAGAAACCCTCTAATGAGAAGGTAAAACTAGGGTGGGGATGACACCCACAAATCTTCACTACTATAGTAATAAAGTGTATCCAATGAAGGTTATAATATTTTGATCATGAAACATGATCTACCCTATGAAAGGTCTACCCTGTTAAAGGCTTACAAAAACTATTAGGTCTCGCCTTGTTAGAGGATTTCAATACCCTGCTAGAATTTTGCCTTGCTAAAGGACTTTAACTGACAATTAAATAAGCACCTTATTAAAGGATTTCATATAGCTTGTTAGGACTACTCTATTAAGAGATTTTGACTGAAATCACTTGTTAGAATGTCTTAGCTTTGATCATGTGGTTAGCACTTTCTTTCTTGATAATAGATCACCTCTAAAAAATGTGTTCTTGATACTTCTTGATCAGATGTCTCTTTGTTATATCATTTTCTCTATCCTTTGTTATGCTCTTAATTGATTCTACAATTTACTTTCACTTCATAACTTCTAAGCCACCATGAATGTTCTATTTTTGCATGCAAACTTCTCTCTTTGCTCCTTCAACCATCATAGAAAGTTTATGGTTTTTCCTCCTTAAAAAGACTAAGTGACTTAGGGTTAGGTATGAATCTACGACTGAGATTCATCAATTTTTCCAGTTAATCCTTCCCATTTTCTGATTAGCTACATGTAATTACATAGGGAATCTGACTTGAGATTCATCCTTATCTTCAAAATATCAAGATTCAATCTTAAGTTGGCTCAAAAATGGTTTACCTAATTGTTTGTGTCTTTACAAACAAATATGTCAAAACTTTCTTACTTGACATTTGAAGTCTTTGATGCTCGAGATACACTAATCTCTCTATTGTGGCTCAACACCTATATTACTATGCATCCACTGTTTACTCGACTCCTATGTCAGTCAACATATACTATCTTCTCGACACTTGAGTGACTCGGCATATGAGTGGCTTGACACTCACTATGACTCGACATGGTCTATATACATATTGTGCTCAACATGTACTACTAGTTCGGCATGAGCTAATAAATAACTTAAGTCTATTGACACTCACTTGTCACAACCAATTTGAAATCAAGAACTAGACTATACTAGATGACAAGTGGATGTATGACAACATGGACATTTTTTAGGGTATGAACATGGACATTTTTGAGGTGTCTAGTCAGAACTCTGTAATACCATATTTCAAAAAATGTTCATAAAATCTCAAAAATAATAGAGAATTAGTAAAATCTACCTTCCAATATTGATGCTTGAGCTCATATCAAGAATTTGAACTTTGGTCTTTTCATCTAGATAATATATAGAATTTATACTTGTATTTTAAATGCAAACATCATGTTTTTAAAATTTAGATATTACTTAAAAATATAAAGTAACATTTAAGCATGCAAGTTTTACATTTAAAAAATAAAATAGCAATATAAAAACATCATAAATAAGTTTATCTAAAAAAAAAATTTTATATTCAGTCTACTTAGGAAAATCACTTAGAACATGATTGAAATCTAAATATATCTAATCATATTCAACTCCAACATTCTAAACATAAATTGATATAGCAATTGAAGAATCAGAAAGTGATAATAACAATTCAAGCACTCGTCCATCCATAACTAAAACCATCACTCACATTTAAGAAAGAACATTTTAAGAATAATTACTATTGTAGTAGATGTGAGGATTTCAAAAACTAAGTGACCACTGGTTACCAAGCTAATAATCAAATCTTTATTATTTTTCGATGAGCTCTACAAATTTATTTATTTTTTTCACAAAGATACATATTTCAGGATAAACCACCAAATTACATAAATTAGAATGCTATTACATTTCAAAAGTAAATGTAAATAAAAATGATCCAAAATACTTCAATTGTAAAGAATTATATGTAGTTACCTTTGAATTAGGTTCTTGTTGTTCAACAAAGTCACTAGTACTACTCGCATGAGATTGAAGTCCACTAAATTACTTAAATAAATTTTAACTTAAACATTACATTCTTACCTAAATTCATCTACCTCCTCTTGAATTCCATAATAATTGAAAGAAATCAATTTGTAGTAAAATATTGGGGCAACTTGTTGAAGGAAAATTATAGTAGAATAATATACTCACAATCTCTTATGTTTTTCAAACTAGCCAACAATAGGGATATACTTCCAATTAAATTACAATTTGTCATGTCTTGCCCTAGGATCATTTTCTTTTCTTGCATATGTAGTAAATTTGACTTGGTCAAAATGGATTAATCGTAATTAAGGATAAATGAATGAGTTATTCTATGGAAATTTATGAGATATTACATTATGATGATGATGTCATTTGATTTATTCTTAAATGTTGTGCTTAAATATGCGATTTAGTTAATGTTTTACTTCTTAATGATGATGTAATTAAGTTTTGATACATTGATTATGATTGATACTGACTCATTTTTGGTTGCGAGTGCTTGAGTGGATGCAGGGATCGACACAACGAGAGTGTGGTTGAGGTAGAGAAGGCTAACCTCTTGAAAGGGGATGTGTCAGATGATCATGCTACCATACACATGTCACATAGGATTCATGTGTTTGTTTTATTTTATGTTACATTATTAAGATTACCTTGAAAGACCAAAATGAAATAGTTCATTTGATTTGTTTAGTGAAAAATGTTTAGATAGATTGACTTGTTTTTATGTTTTACTATGAAAGATGAACAAAAGTCTATTTTGGTTTTGAGAATAGAAATTAGAAGCATTATTTTATTATTAAAAATATTAACAAATGAATTTGACTAATAAAAAATAAATATAGATATGTGTGTGTATATTTAGCAATATACATATGTGTTCATTTAAATAAACAAAATGGTTATTTGGATGAGTTGATATATTTTATTTTTCTAACTCTAAATGGGAAGGGGAAGGTCATCGCTTAGGTCTTGTTTTAGATCAGTTATTTTTGGGTTTTTAGGAGGCTATTTTAAAAGGGAGGAGATGGGAAAACCACGATGACAGATAGGGAGGAGGAATAATGAAATAATTGGAAGGACAAGGTATCAACATCGGGCAAAAATTAGTCGGCCTATAGGAAACAACAAGAGGATTGGAAGCATTACAACTCCAGGTTCATTCTATTAGATGAATTTCTAGTTTTACTTCCTTATAGTAGAGTAATGGATGGTCTATTCAAAATGTACGATTCTTGCTTAGTTACATTAAAATAATTTCTCTTTATTCTTCTGTGCATTGTGTGTTTTGAGTGTCTGATGGAAGATGGTGTATTATTCCATGTATATCTTATTGTAATCTCCAACTAGGATATTTGAAATTGGTGTAAGATTGGGCTACATTTGTTTTTTTTAATTAGGAATTCTAAATATAATGGTTGAGGCTTAATACCACTAAAGATTTAGACCCAACCATAGCTTCATTCTCAGAGTTAATTCTCATTGCCAGCCATATGGGTTGAGTTCTTTTCCTTTAATGAAATCCTTAACTTAGTGCAAAAACTCTCCTATCATAGTCTTTGTTTTATTTCCTCTCACCCCTATTGGCTGTAAGAAAGAATATCTAGTCAATAAATTAAAGACATTGTGATAGTAAACAAATTCTTTAATGAAGAGTAGAACATGCACAAAAGTTGGAATTGATGGATGTAGTGCTATGATACATTACCTCTATCAAGACTTGAACATGAACCAAGAACAACACATGTATCTTCTTGAAAATTCCTTAAACTTTTTCAAAGCATGTACAAATGTTCAGTAGCTTTTCTTTTATAGTTTGTATATGTTGGTTGGAGTCTTATTTAAAAGGTTTAAGTTGTATGATTGGTGCAACTCTATTGATATTTCTTACATAACAAGAATCTGATAGAGAGTTGTTTGGTTAGGAAACTTGATGTTTTGGATGCCAATGTAGATGTTTTTCTATGATGGTTGAGTCTTAATAATGACACCAGAACTATAGCTCCTACTTATCGTTTTCTTTACATATCTCAAACCAAGAACAAGATAAATTTTGAAAACCTTTCTTTACCATGTATATGCTGACCACTCCTAAAAGAAAATATGACCAAATATGATAAAGCTTACTTTTTTTTTTATTCTCTCCCTACAGTTATCAAATTATAAGATAGATTTCAAGCATTTTGGGTGTGTAAATGAATTGTTTTAGAATGTTTCCAGCCAGTGATTAAGGTGTTGAATGGATTTTGTTGATTTAGTAATTCCATTTAAACATTCTTTAAGTTACTATTGCTATCATTTCAGCATTCTTTAAGTTACTTTTACTATTCCAACATTATATTTCTATCATTTCAGCATTCTTTAAGTTACTATTATCATTCCAACATTATATTTCTATCCTTTCAGCATTCTTTATGTCACTATTGCCATCATTCATGAGTTTATGTTCTCAGATATATATCAGCTTTTTTGATTGAACCTCTTGTTGAAATCAGTAATTAAGTGTTTTACTATAGAGAAGGAACACTCATATATGTGTTAAATCTACTATAAAAGTATTGAAACAATGTGATATGTCTAGCTATACCCTACGAAAGGGATAAATTAAAAAAGCTACCTTTAAAGGAAATCAGATTGGTTGGAACGTCCTGTTGTGGTCAGTATATGGAGATGTTTATTTTTCCTTCATGGTTGGGTGTAATTTAGAAATTATGGGACATATAGATGGATACTTCATGTTTAGTTTATCTATCTATGAGTTTTGTAGAATGGATACATGTATTTTTTGTTTCTTCTATAGGTAAATCTGGTTTTTAAAGTGCTTGGCCAAGCCATTTATTTTCTAGATATTGCATATATGTAAATGGTGTTGGAATTTATAGTTGGGAAGATTTACTTCTAAGAGGGGGGCAGGGGGGAGTGAATCAAAAGTAACAATTTTTTCCCTCTAAAACTTTTAACTGTGATTATTCACATGCATCTAATACATATAATTAACATGAAAATAAAGACATGCATGAAAATAGATAACACAAGATTTGATCACCTAGAAACCCTCCAAAATGAGAAGGTAAAACTAGAGTGGGGATGATACTCACAACTTATCACTGGAGTAATATGTAACTAGTTAAGGTTACAAAGTTTGACCACCATCAATGGTCTGCCCTGTGAAAGGCCTACCCTATTAAAGGCTTTACACCCTATTAAAAGTGACCTATCTAAAGAATTTACAGACATTCACTTGGAATGTCACCCTATTAAAGGATTTACAACATGGTTGTTAAACCAACTGATCATCATAGGATTTTTATTCTCCTAATACAATGGCTAGAAAGTATAATGGAATGTATTGATCTAATGACTTACAATCTTCAATTGTTGATTCCAGATCCTTGTTCTGTTCAATGTGATCTGATCCTTCTTGATTTGATATATTTCTGTTCGAAGTGTTGATACTCTATTTTTGACCAACTAATTTTGCAATGCTATTCTTCCTCTAAGTCTTCTCACCTCTTCAAAAACTTTAGTAGCATTCACTCATGCATTCCTACACAACCTCTTGCACACTTGAATTATGGGGTTTCAACCTCCTTATAAAGGTTTTGAGACTTAGGGTTAGGTATGAATCTACGATCAAGATTCATCCATCTTTTCCTACTCAATTCTTTCCATATTTCCTGATTGGTTGCATGCTCTCTCCATTTTTCTGATTGGTTGCATGCTTATTACATAGGGAATGTAATAGATTTGATTTTATCTTTTATATCCTTCAAGATTCATCTTGAGTGAGCTCAAATATGGTTTACATTTGATTTTGTGAGGGCACAAACTCTTATGTTGATTCTGTATTACTCGACACTTACTGATTGCTGATGCTCAGCTCATATAGGATTTTTGTCTTCCTCGACTTCTATACTTGGCTCAACACATATACTAGCTCGAAATTAATTGTCAATTGGCACTTGAAACTTTCTCGACACTTGAATAACTCAGCACCTGTTAAATTTATAGCTTGGCACATACTATAGCTCAACATCTATATTATACTCGACATCAACTTTAGAAATTTCTTAAGTCTATTGACAATCAATTGTCAAAACCAATCTAAGACCAACAAATGGTTATGGTTATTTGATTTTACTACATATGTGTAGATGTTTAGTTTATTTTTTTATTCCCCACTACATTCCATGATTAGGCTACTAGGCACATGGTTGCAATGTAGTGTGTTTCACAGTCGCATAGGTTCCATCCGATCCATCTTGTTCTGGGAAGCTAGGCTTCTCGTGCCAAGGTTAGGGAATTCTTTGTGTTAGGAAGAATCTTAGGGAAGGTTTTACTCTATGGTTGGTGAGGTTAAAGCACCTAGGCTACACTCTCATCTCAGGTAGTAGGTGGGAGATGTCCTACGACTTTGAAGATAGGATATGCTGAAGAACACAATGGGAAATGTTATCTTAGCCTGATTGTATTGTTCATCATTGAGATGTACTGATATATGTAATTGATTATGTAAAGCTGAACTGATGTAAAGAACTATAAATTATGTGTAATCACTATGATTGGTGTATGTTAGATGAGTAATCTATTTAATGTTACAAGATTTGATGAGTGAATAGTCATCACCATTATTGATGTAACATTGGAAATTTCTGAACATTCATAATAGTGGAATTGCTAATCAACATCTTTTTAGTTTTGTTATGTGGTTAAACTAATTGTTAATAGTTAATCAGTTTGACTATTTCTCTATGTTTTGTTTGGTTCCTTTTTGCATTTTTTATATTTGATCATGTGGAAAAGTTAATTAGGACATGGTTCTTACATATGGTATCAGAGCCAAGTTTAAACCTAGGCCCATGAGCTACTATGCTAATTGTGCCTATGTTTGACAGGTGTTTGAATTATTACCATGGCCACAAGATCTAAACAGAAAGTTGGGTCCAATAGTAGTGCATGGGCTGAGGAACCTAAGGAGAGGTTAGATTAGATAATGACACTATTGACCCAATAGGGGGCTTTGTTACAACAACAAGGTTAGAGGATTGATAACCTAGAGCAAGGGGCTCGAGGTAGACACATCGAAGAAGAGGCAAGGAAGCATGATAAACATCAGCACTCTAAAGCCCTACATAAGCAGGAAGAGGAATTGAGAAAGAAACATGAGGATGAGCAGTTGGCTGAGGCTCTCAAGAGATCTGAGATGGAGCACTAGGGTGATCCCACAATAATGGGTTCCACTTTTTGACCAATTTTGACACTGAAATCAATATTATTGCAACAAACATCCTGTTCAAGTGACTATATCTCCAAAACTATAAATAATTTCAAGATGACATAAACTAGTGATTTTGAGTACTTTGTTCCTACTTTGTAACCATATTTTTTAATCTAAAAAAAAAATTTATTTATGTCAATTTTTTTTATCTTCTCCAAAAAGTGGTACATAATAAAATTCAATACTTTAAAAAGTGACAGTCCGTTTGACACACATAACTTTTTTTCTAGAAATGATAATGGAGTAATTCTTTCGGCGTTGGATTTTTAACATCAATATCCAGTGTCTGCATTTGGTTTGATTTATTTTTGATGAATATTGTATAGTTTATGAAGTTTTGAACTGACATGAACCATAATTCAGACACACGTTCCGTTTGACATAGATAATTTGAAGTCAATTTATCATAAACCATTTTTTTTTTTGAATAGAAAGGTATCTATATAAGCCAGTGCCTCCATATTTTTCAAAAAAAATTTGACCTAATTTACTAATTTTCTCGAGGTGTCAAAGTTGGTTGATGTTCAATCGGTAATGAACCTATAATGAGTTAAACTCATATTTGAAAGTCTTAATGATTAAATTATGTAATAAAATTATAGTCATTGGAAAGATTTCTCCGAGCAGCACATTTTAAATTTTTTTATTTTACAGTAGGAGATCATTCTCCTGCAATTATGGCAGTCAAAAGAGAAAAAAAAAAAAAAAAGGTTAAAATTTTTGTGATTTTGCATGTTCGTGCGAACATGGCATTCGCGCGAACACGTTTACCATGTTCGCGGGAACGTATGTTCACGCGAACATACAAATCATGTTTGCACGAACATATATATCACATATGTTCGCACAAACATACGAAATATGTTCGCACGAACATGATTAAAAAAAAAGTTCACGGGAACACAATAAGTGTGTTCGTGCGAACATATGGTAAACTCAATTTCTCATTTTGCAATTTTTTTCATTTTTGTTCATCCCACTAAAGTGGAACCCATTAATGTGGGTTCACCCAGTAGAAAGCAAAAGTTGGCCATCAGAGTGCTCTCCTTAATTCTAATAGGATTTAGATAGCTGCTGACTTGAGCAAAGATCTCAACAAGGTGACTCCACTCATGTTTCATGGTAGAGCTTCCAGGGAAGATGCAGAGGCATGGATTACTAGCATGGAGAAGTACTTCCTAGTGCAAAACTATATAGGAAAATCTAGAGTATTTTGGGCCACTTATCAGTTAATGGGTGAAGTAGCTCCTTGAGGGGAAAATTTCATTGCTGAAAAGAAACTCTAGCATGAGGAGGTAACTTGGGAAGAATTCTTGTAGCTTTTTTGCAAATGATGGTTACCTCAGCTATACTATGACAAGAAAACAATAGACTTCTACAAACTAGTTCAAGGGAACATGAATGTTACATAGTATCATGAATGATTTTTTCATTTGGTGAAGTATGTTCCTTAGTATCAGCATGATGAGCTATTTAGAACTCAAAAGTTTGTAATGGGCTTGCGACCAGAGATCTATAGTGAGTTTGAGATGTATGAGCTAGAGACCATGGACTTTGCACTATGTAAGGCCCTTAAGTAGGAATAGAGGTTGAAGGATGCTTCATCATATAAATCCTCCAACCAAAACTATAAAAAGAAGTTTCAGGATAACAGGTCATATCAGGATAACAAGGGTTATCAACATAATAGGCCAAAGGGAAATGGAAAGAAGCAAAAAATCAGAAACATGAAAGATAAAGCACAAGAAAATTTTGATAGGAACAAGGAAAATTGGAACAACAACAAAAATCCTAGAACTGGAGGTGGAAGGAATGGAAACAACTGAAGGGATTAGAATAGGAATGAGGATAGAAGGATACCTAGGACATGTTGTTTTTTGTGTGATGACAACTATTTTGCTGCTTAATGTCCACAATGAGCTGATAAGAGGGACTTTCCTCTACAACACCACATTCATGTTTTAGTTGATCATCGACAAGCAGGTTATCAGGCCACTCCTATATAGATGATTGATACACTTTTTGGTTACAGTATTTCTATCCTTATAGATATTGATGCTACTAAATCTTTGTAGATCCTAAGATAGCTAAGATACTTGTTAGGGTTGGTTTTATGGCTGAACCTTGGACTATAGAGTGTGGTAACACGGTCAAACGTAGGGTAGAGCAATGTTTGTTTTGAAATGAGTTGGAGCTCCCTAAGTTCCGAATAGAGGTCAATTTATATGTGGCACCTTTGGGCTCATATGATGTCACCCTAGGCATCAATGGGTTAAGTGAACATAAGCCTTTGGTAGATTGTCAAGATAAGTTGATTAAATGTCTCAATGACATAGGATATTCAGTGACACTAAATGGTGTCAAATGACCATTAGAGTTGAGGAAAATTTTAGCAATGCAGTTGAAGAAAGCCAAGAGGAAAGGATGTCAGTTATATGTTGCCCATGTTAATAGTTTGGAAGAGACTCCACCTCGATCGGATGATCATGTTTCTAGATGATTTGTCTAAACTACCCACTCAGAGGGATTTTGATTTATCCATAGATCTTGTACTAGGAGAAAAACCTTAATCAATGGTTCCCTACCATATGACTTCCATAGAAATATATGAGTTGAATACTCAGTTATAGGAACTCTTGGATAAAGGTTTCATTCGCCCTAGTGTATCATTGTGGGGAGCTCCTATAATCTTTGTCAAGAAGAAGGATGGTACCTTAAGATTGTGCATTGATTATCGCATGTTGAATAAGGTGACCATAAAGAATTGGTACCTTGTCCCAAGGATTGATGAACTTTTCGATCAAATTAAGGGAGCAACCATATTCTCTAAGACAACATTCAAAACAAGATATGGCCATTATGAGTTTGTAGTCTTACCTTTTGGACTGACAAATGCACCAGCTACTTTCATGAACCTGATGAATAGTGTTCTCAAAGATTGTCTTGATAAATTCATGGAGATATTCATAGATGATATACTAATATACTGCAAGAATTTGGAAGAGCATGAAGAACATTTGTGCATAGTGTTGTAGCATCTGAGAGACAAAAAACTATATGGAAAACTCTCTAAGTGCTCATTTTATCAGATGAAGGTCCACTACTTGGGACACATTTTGTCAGCAAAAGGCATCGCAATGGACCCCAAAAAGATCAAAGCCATCCTTGAATGGCCAACTCCATAGAATGTAAGTGAAGCTAGGAGCTTCATGGGTCTTACTAGGTACTATAGGAAATTTTTTGAGAGATTTTCCCACATAGTAGCACCAATTACATCTCTTTAGCAAAAGGGTAAAATGTTTGTGTGGATGGAAGCATGTGAGAAAGCCTTCCAATTACTTAAGTAAAAGATCACTACAACTTCTATATTGATTATACCAAACCCAAATGGACATTTTGTTGTCACCACAAATGCATTCAGAAATGGGCTTGGGGGTGTTTTGATGCAGGACGGTAATGTTGTTTCCTACGAGTCTAGGAAAATCAAATCACATGAAGTAAATTATGCTCCTCATTATTTAGAGTTTTTTGTGATAGTACATGCCTTACAAATGTGGCAACATTACTTACTGGGGAAACCATTTGAGCTCAAGATAGATCATATGGGGTTGAGGTACATTTTCACTCAAACTAATTTGAATGCCCAATAGAGATGGTCGCTTGAGTTCCTTAGTGAATATGATTTTGGCATCAAGTATATTAAAGGAAAAGAAAACAAAGTCGTAGATGAACTTAGTTGCTGGAGATAGATTGCTGCTATCTCTACATCTTGAACTTGAATGAGAGAGTATATCCTTTAGTACTTTCCTGAAGATACCCATTATGAATGGGTGAATTTAGTATTGAATATTGATGATTCTAACTCATGGTTTGATGATTATTCCTTTGATGAGGATGGCCTGCTTAAATACCAAAATAGGATTTATGTTACCAACTATAAAGGAGTGCAAAAATTTGTACTTGAGGAGATGCATTGCACACCATTTTTCAGGGCATCTAGGGGTAAAAAAAATGATGGTTGGTTTGAGGCCTTTATACTTCTAGCAAGGACTCAAGTGGGATGTGACAAAATATGTAGCCTAGTGTTTGGAATGCTAGTGTGTCAAGGCTGAGCATGCCCATCTGGCAAGTCTTCTATACCCCCATGAGATTTTGCAGTATAAATGGCAAGTTATCAGCATGGAGTTTGTATAGGATTTACCCATGACTTGATGCAGGCATGATGTCATTTTGGTCATAGTCAACAAGTTAACTAAAGTTTCCCATTTCATTCCTAGCAGTTTGAAGGATAGATCTCCAGAATTAGCAAGAAAGTTTGTTCAAGAGATTTTTCAATTACATGGTATTCTAGAGACCATTATTTTTGATAGGAACACTTGAATGACTTTAAGGTTTTGGACAACCTTGAACACTACTTTGGGAACACATTTGAATTTCAGTACATCATACCACCCTAAGACTGATGGACAAATAGACTAGGTGAATCAAATGTTGGAAGATTTGTTACGCATGTACTACATGGATCAATAGTACAAATGAGAGGAGTATCTTCCATTGGTGGAGTTTTCCTATAATAACACCTATCATTCTTCTTTGGGTATGGCTCCATTTGAGGCTCTCTATGGATGGAAATGTCAGACTCCTATCAATTGGGATAGGGTTGAAGATAGAGTTATTTTGGGTCATGAGATGCTAAGAGAAATGGAAGAACATGTGATCTTAATCCTTAGTAAGCTGAAGGAGGTAGTAGATCAATAGAAGAGTTATGTAGATAAGAAATGCACTTTCCACCAGTTCTAAATTGGGGATAAAGTGTTTTTGAGGATTATGTTGCAAAAGAGTTCAATCTTGTTCGGGAAGAGTTCAAAGTTTGCTACGAGATTTGTTGGCATGTTCAAGTTCTTAGAAGTTATCAACCCAGTTGCTTATCGGTTTGCTCTGCCACCTGCTTTATCTTGAATTCATAACATTTTCCATGTGTCTTTTCTTAAACCCTATCATCCTAATATATCTCATGTTCTTGACTAGCATGCATTGCAAGTATAGGATCTAGGGGTGATGGCAGTTCAACCCACCTGAATCATTGAGCAGTGTACGCTTAGGGTATGAGATAGGGATGTTCTCCAGTATAAGGTCCAATGGTACCAATTTGGCATTGATAGTGTCACTTAGGAAGATGCAAAGGAGTTACATAAATCTTTTCCCCATCTTTTTGTATAGCTATTTTATTCAACTTGGATAACAGTTTCGATATGTGTATATTAAATTTTATTGTGAAAACCATTGGGACGATGCCTTTTCCTAGTAGGGAAGGATGTCACACCTTGCCCTAGGATCATTTTATTTTCTTGCATATGTGACAAATGTTGACTTGGTCAAAATGGATTAATCATAATTTAAGATAAATGAATGAGTTATTTTATGGAAATTCATGAGATATTACATTATGGTGATGATGTCATTTGATGTATTCTTACATGTTGTGCTTAAATATGTGATTTAGTTAATGGTTTACTTCTTAATGATGATGTAATTAAGTTGTGATACATTGATTATGATTGATACTGACTCATTTTTGGTTGCGAGTGTCTGACTAGTTGCAAGGATCGACACGATGAGAGTGTGGTTGAGGTAGAGAGGGCTAGCCCATTGGAAGGGGATGTGTTAGATGATCGTGCTACCACACACACATGTCACATAGGATTCATGTATTTGTTTTATTTTATGTTACATTATTAAGATTACCTTGAAAGACCAAAATGAAATAGTTTAGTTGATTAGTTTAGTGAAAAATGATCAAATAGATTGATTTGTTTTAATGTTTTACTATGAAAGAAGAACAAAAGTCTATTTTGGTTTTGTGAATAGAAATGAGAGGCATTATTTTATTATTAAAAAAATTAATGAAGGAATTTGACTAAGAAAAAAAAAATATAGATATGTGTGTGTACATTTAACAATATGCATATGTGTTCTTTTAAGTAAACAAAATGGTTATTTGAATGAGTTGATATATTTTATTTTTCTAACTCTAAATGTAAAGGGGAAGGTCACCACTTGGGTCTTGTTTTAGGTCAATTATTTTGGAGTTTTGGGGAGGCTGTTTTAAAAGGGAGGAGATGGGAAACCCATGATAGTGGATGGGGAGGAGAAATAACACATTTTCTTTAACCTAGACATTCTTATGCTAAGGAGTAACCTGATTGGAAGGACAAGGCATCAACAGTGGGTAGAAATCAGTCGGTCTTTAGGAAACAACAAGAGAATTGGAAGCATTACAACTCTAGGTTCATTTTATTAGATGAATTTCTAGTTTTACTTTCTTATAGCAGAGTAATGGATGGTTTTTTCAAAATGTATGATTCTTGCATAGTTACATTAAAAGAATTTCTCTTTATTCTTTTATGCATTGTGTGTTTTGAGTGTCTAATGGCACATGATTTATTATTCCACCTATATCTTCTCGTAATCTCTAGCTAAGTTATTTGAAATTGGTGTAAGATTGGGCTACATTTGTTTTTTTTTATTAGGAGTTATAAATGTAATGGTTGAGACTTAATGCCACTGAAGATTTAGACCCAACCATAGCTTCCTTCTTAGAGTTAATTCTCATTGCTAGCCGTATGGGTTGAGTTCTTTTCCTTAAACAAAACCCTTACCTTAGTGCAAAAACTCTCCTATCATAGTCTTTGTTTTATTTCCTCTCACCCCTATTCACTGTATGAAAGAATATCCAGTCAAAAAATTAAAGACATTGTGATAGTAAACAAATTCTTAAATCAAGAGTAGAACATGCACCAAAGTTGGAATTGATGGATGTAGTGCTATGATACATTACCTCTATCAAGACTTGAAGATGAACCGAGAACAACACATGTATCTTCTTGAAACTTCCTTAAACTTTTTCAAGGCATGACCAAATTTTGAGTAGCTTTTCTTTTACAGTTTGTATATGCTGGTTGGAGTCTTATTTAAAAGGTTTAAGTTGTATGATTGGTGCAACTCTATTGATATTTCCTACATAACAAGAATCTGATAGAGAGTTGTTTGGTTAGGAAACCTGATGTTTTGGATGCCAATGTAGATGTTTTTCTATGATGGTTGAGTCTTAATAATGACACCAGAACTATAGCTCCTACTTATCATTTTCTTTACATATCTCAAACCAAGAACAAGATAAATGTTGAAAACCTTTCTTTACCATGTATATTCTAACCACTCCTAAAAGAAAATATGATGGAATATATGATAAAGCGTACTTTTTTTTTTCTTCTCTCCCTACTGTTATCAAATTATAAGATAGATTTCGAGCATTTTGGGTGTGTACTTGAATTGTTTTAGAATGTTTCCAGCTAGTGATTAAGGTGTTGAATGGATGTTGTTGATTTACTATTTCCATTTAAACATTCTTTAAGTTATTGTTGTTATTATTCTAGCATTAGATTGCTATCATTTCAGCATTCTTTAAGTTACTGTTATCATTCTAGCATTATATTACTATCATTTCAGCATTCTTTAGGTTACTATTATCATTCCAGCATTATATTGCTATCCTTTTAGCATTCTTTATGTCACTATTGCTATTGTTCATGAGTTTATCTTCTCAGATGTATATCAATTTTTTTGATTGAACCTCTTGTTGAAATAAGCAATTAAGTGTTTTCTTGTAGAGAAGGAACACTCGTATATGTGTTAAATCAGTTGTAAAAATATTCAAACAACATGATATGTCTAGCTATACCCTACAAAAGGGATAAATTAAGAAAGCTATCTTTAAATGAAATCAGATTGGTTGGAACGTCCTGTTGTGGTTAGTATATAGAGATGTTTATTTTTCCTTTATGGTTGGGTGTAATGTAGCAATTATGGGATAGATAGATGGATACTTCACATTTAGTTTCTCTATCTAGCGTTCTGTAGAATGGATATATGCTATTCTTGTTTCTTCTACATATAAATCTAGTTTTTAAAGTGCTTGGCCAAGCTATTTGCTTTCCAGATATTGCATATATGTAAATGGTTATGCTTATTTGATTTTACTACATATGTGTGGATGTGTAGTTTATTTTTTTATTCCATACTACATTTCATGATTAGGCTACTAGGCACATGGTTGCAATTAAGTGTGTTTCACGGCCACATAGGTTCCATCTGATCCATCTTGTTCCAGGAAGCTAGGCTTCTCGTGCTAGGGTCGGGGAATTCTTCGTGTTAGGAAGAATCCTGGGGAAGGTTTCAATCTATGGTTGGTGAAGTTAAAGTGCCTAGGCCACACTCCCGTCTCAGGTAGTAGGTGGGAGACATCCTACAACTTTGGAAATAGGATACGCTGAAGAACACAATGAGAAATGTTATCTCAGTCTGATTGTATTGTTCATCATTGAAATGTATTGATATATGTAATTGATTATGTAAAGTTGAACTAATGTAAAGAACTATAAATTATGTGTAATCATTGTAATTGCTATATGTTAGATCAACAATCTGTTTAATGTTACAAGATTTGATGAGTGAATAGTCATCACCATTATTGATGTAACATTGGAAATTTCAAAACATGCATAATAGTGGAATTGCTAATCAACATCTTTTTGTTTTTGTTATGTCATTAAACTAATTGTTAATAGTTAATCAGTTTGACTATTTCGCTATGTTTTGATTGGTTCCTTTCCACATTTTTCGTATTTGATGATGTGGAAAAGTTAATTAGGACATGGTTCTTACACAATTTGTGAAATATTGAAAGAATAAACTAAAATTTTAATGCTGATCTACTTAATAGTTTTAAAAAAAAAATTGTACTTATTATATATTTATAAAATGCTAATATTAGAATAAAAATGATAGGATTTTAAGAGCGGCTAGACTGCTAAGGAATACCAGTGAAGCTTTTTTTTATTAAATTTATAAGCATTTTCAATTTTATACACACACACACACACACACACACACACACACACACACACACACACACACATAAAAACAAATGAGAGTTTAAGTCCTCACTTACAAGCTTATGATTCTCATTGTTGCAAATTGACCAATCCCACTAATAAAATAAGGGTAATAAGACAAGGACAAGCATGGATCCCAAACATAAGTAAAATTTAATTGTTCCATAATGGCTAATACTTTCACTATAATCTTAAAATAAAAAATATAATTAATCCTTCATGCACAATTAATAAACATGAATATATTTCAATTCTTATCTATAATTTTAATATTAATCACTATTAAATATTTGCCAATCAATTTTTTTTTTCACTCAAATTAATACAGTTCTTATTTGAGAAATATAGTACAATTATTAAATATTAAGCAGGAGGAAAGTGAAAAGATATTATTGGTGATGGAGATAAATATTAATAGCAATAGTTCTTTGTCAAGGGCTGGAACTAATAATAATATAATTATTTATAATATATTTATTTGAATTTAACACATTTATAAATTTTTATTAGTTATGTAAAAGTAGAAACATAATTTATAACACATTAATATCGTTTCATCCACTTAAACACTATTTTAACACACGTCTGAATACATCATATAGGCTCAAACTTGATTTGCTTAAATGATATGAATTGTTCTATTTAATAGATTAACCTATATAATTTTATATGCAGAGGCGCTTTATTTCTTACAATGTCGCATGCTTATGTAATTCTATTTCATTCCTTTGAATTTCCCATTGTTATTAGTTTCTAGACGTCACATAATATTCTCATGACTGCTCGGAACACACGTGGATTCTTTGTTGGCAAAACTGTGCAACCTTTTCTCTCATTCTGAAATCATCGCATTCAACTCTATCTTATCTTATCTGCGAAAACGATACCCGGTGTGATGCGATATTATAAAAGATCGGCAGTTCATAAAGTCGAAGGTGAAGATGTTTGTGGGTGCCTGCTAGAAGTGCTACGTGGGTATCAATTAGTGGTATATATGACGGTTTCCTTAAATATCTTCAACGAACAGCTCTGTCCTTCCTTGGAAGAATGGTAGATATGGAGTGAAGGTCGGCAGGAGAGAAGGATATATATAGAGGTATGTATAATGGATTTAGGAGCATTGCAAACATTCTTACTCAAGTAAAGTTTTCAAAGCTATACGAAAGAAGAAAGAAGAGGAAGAGTTGTAAGAGAATTGTAAAGATGGCTGGTCATGGACCTGGTGGCGGTGGCGGTGGTGGGCCTGGTGGCGGTGGGGGAGGACCTGGTGGAGGTGGTGGTGGTCAACAAGGGGGTGGAGGTCCTGGTGGCGGTGGTGGCGGAGGTGGTGGTGTTGGAGGTTTTTTCAGAGGGATTTTTGGAGGTCGTGGTGGTGGTGGAGGTGGTCAACAAGGTGGTGGGGGACCTGGTGGAGGCGGTGGTGGTCAACAAGGTGGTGGAGGGATTTTTGGAGGTCATAGTGGTGGTGGAGGTGGTCAAGGAGGTGGTGGCCAAGGAGGTGGAGGTGGCCGAGGAGGAGGAGGAGGAGGTGGTGGAGGTGGTCATGGAGGACGCTAAATAATTCACATAGATGATAATATATGTGAAAATGTTTGTTTATTATCCTGCTATCTCTTGTATAAGAGAATCTAAGGGCCATAAAGTTTTTCTTTTGTAAGTTTGATATAATGAGTGAAATAAAAAGAGAGCAAATATTAGTTGCTACATTATACCAAATAGAAATATGTTATTTATGTATAAAATAATAAGTGATTAGTCAAACATTCAAATATATTAATAATCATTTATCATTGAAGGAATGGTAATAAGTTGTTTTTATTGAAGGAATGGTAATAATCTCGAACAAGTTGTTTTAATTTTCTTATAAGTTTGATGCTTATGGAGAGCCATGGTATGGTAGTTTTCTTAAAATTTAAATACAAATTTGATTATTTTAGGTGTTTTGACATAAATATTTAAAACATTTAGATTTAGATTTTTTTTGGAACTTTTTATTTAAAATTTAGATTATTTGTAATTCATTGGCAACAAGAGCACAACTTTAACTTCATAATTTTTTAATTTAGACATGAGGAGAAGAGTTGCTATTGTGCTAGCAACATGGAATGCATGAATTGTGAAATCAAAGAAAATTCCACCACCCTCAGAAATGACTCACTCAATTAAGTAAATATCTTTTGTTAAGTTAAATACATTTTGAATTTTTTTTTTTTTAAATGTAAAAATATTCTATATTCAAAAAAGTTTGACACCCACACTATCATTTAAAATGATTTTACTATTATATGATACAAATATGATTTATTTTGAATAAATATATAAACTTTACAAGAAAGTAAATAGTAGTACATATAGATATGCAAGTGCCTACACCAAGGAAAAATTGTGAGTCTCTTATGTGGTTCGAATCTAAAAATTTAAAAAATAATAAACATATAGATATGTTAAAAAAATCACAAAAAAAGATATAAAAATTATTTGTAAATTATCAAGAACACCAACACTTATAATTTATCAAATTTGTTTTAAAAGAAAATTTAATATGTTTATACTTGATCAAAATAGTGATATTTAAAAATTGCACAATATTCATATTTAGAAAGTACTAATGAAAAAAAACATAAAAGAAAGGCTTTTATTTTCTTCCTACTTTGAAAGATAAGAAGTCAAAAAATTTGAAACAATTTCAGATAATGGAAAGGGTAGTGGAAAAAAAATCCAAGCTGCTATGAAAATTCGAAAGGATAAGATTTTAGAAAAACCAAGAAAAATTGAAAATTTGAAAGTTTTGGAATCTACGATATTGAGGAAACTTGAAAATCAAAAACATCATGACAGTTCTAAAGGGCGAGCATATCAGAATCCAAATGAGAAAACTTTCAGAAAAGTTGAAAATTTAAAAAAAATAAAAAATTCAAAAAATTCAACCTCGAGGAACAGGAGAAATGAGAGGATAGTTGATAAAGAATAAAAGGAGAGGATTCTACCATAAACCCAAAATCATGTCAAAGTGGGTTGCAATTGGTGATATGGGCCTTGATGGCCTTGATTTGAAAGAATTCAGTCAGAGAATATTTTGATACAATGACCATCATCCTACACACCTAGCTACCAAAATCATGAGAAGTGGAATTATCACTACAACTAGTTTCCTTCCCACCTTTTAGCATCTAGAGTCGATCATGTAATGTGCCAAACACCATAGTCCTAGGGATAGAATGATCAGGGATTTAAAACAAAATATTTGCACAGATTTTTTCACAACATCAGTAACTGAAGCATTTGGGATACCTTCACATCTGAGAATATTGACGAAAACACAAGAGTAGGAACTTAGAATCTTCACTGATTGAATCTAGTTTTGTGAAGAAATAATCAACAAGAGATGGTTGAAAAAGAATACATCACATCAATACAAGATTCCTAAGGAACTTGTATGGATTGACTTGTAGATAGAGTATAGCAAGATGATCATGATGATTAGTCATATTTTTAGCATATGTAATTCCTATAGATTTGAATCTTGGATGTGGTACTTTGTTGAGCAGGTGTTAGAAGAAGGTGACATGATAGATTGGGTTGGGCTCATAAGTGACAACTTGGATGAACAATTGATAAATCTAGAGCACACAAGAAAATTCTACATGAGTTGTTACGTCTTCTATATGCTAGCACACAGGATGAAATATGATGGGTTGAGATGCAAATGACCAATTGTGAGTGGAACCCAACACTTGAATGTTCATGAATGCTACCTAGAGTTGCATTTATATTCTAGGAATGCTTATGTCAGGGTTAATGATGTCCTTTCCATGCACATTGTGAAGACCCTACAAAAGAAGTTTCATATGAGATTATCAATTGGCAAAATGAAGTTAGTGGAGGAATATGGCATTTGGTTCATCCAATTTCCCACCTTTCCATACATCCAAGTTCAAGGATTTTCCATGGACCTATTTCCATCTTTCTCGATAACCAACAAATAAGATGGTCTTGTTGGAACTCACTCAACAACTCACAATGTATGACAAGATTCAAAAGGGGAAGAAGATGTTGGGATTGTAGTTCCCATTTTAAATCAAAAAAGGAAAAAACTATGACATGTCCATGTATGAAGGAAGCAGAGAGATCATAAGATGAACTCTACTTCTTTCATATTCCCCTTCATCTGAAAAGCTCTGATTTTGATCCCTTCAACAAGATCACATTAGTAGAAGGATCAATGTATCAACATAAAATTTACCTTGAAGATTTTAGGGAAAATGTTATGGATGAGCATGAGATTAGAAAGAAGATGCCTTCATATTCTCATTGAAGATTATTAGAGCATGAAAAATATTCAAGGTTCCTAATCAGATGGAGGAGGATCCAAATGTGATTCGAAAAGGATTCAATCCAAAAATGATAGTTCATCTATATCATTGGACAAATAAAGAAATCATAGATTTTGATGCTCTTTTAAAGCTTATCTTGGATTTTACAAAGTGGTGGATTGGGTGAAAGCTTTAAAAATGAGTTGCACCAATGAATGAATTCACATATAGATTCATTGGTCATTGATCACTTAGAGATCAACAACTAGAAGAAATATTTGATGGGAGTATCAAAGAAAGAGGAACTCCATCAATAGATTATAGGAACTAAGAAAGGGAAAGAGGTATCTCGAGAAAATAATCTGAAGAATGGTACAAATATCCAAGAGCCTTAACATAAGAAGAAAAAGTATGGAAATGCTCCCTCTTCTTTGAGTCACACTTTTAGTGTTCAAGAGATAGAAACATTCAAAAGGAATATAGTAGAGACAAACATAAGGAGATTTGAGTGAGAAGAAAATATTGATAGGCCAGTGCATGACATCTTGAGTATAAATGCCTATGGAAAAACCATGCAAGGGAGAGGGAGAGATCAAGATAAAGATATGGAGGAAAGTCTCACTATAATATTAGAGGGAGAAATGATGTAGGATGAGGCTATTTTAGAAGAGGAAGAAGATCATTGCAGTAGTGATACACTTTCTAAATGTTGAAGTTGCAATTCCTTAAGTGATAGCGGATAGTGTAGGAGGTGAACAGGAGATTGACATTCAAGCAGTCCAAAGGAAAGAGCAATTGGTGATCCTAGGGGACTAGAGTATACCCATTCTAGAATGGTTGAAACAAAGAATTCAAAAGAGTCAACAAAAGGATGTTGATTTGGTAATTGAATTACAAGAAATTTTGGACCAATAAAATCAATCAGAATAGAAAGGGAAATAAAAAATATTCATTAAGGTTGTCATCAAATAACTGGGGTCTAGGATTTTTCTAATTGCAACTCCTATAGTTGATAAGGGTAAAAATTAGATTTCTCAAGATGAGTACTATGTCACTGAAATCAATCTTGGCCATGCCTCCTAGAAGTAAATCTTACAAGAATTCAATGAATATACTCAAGCTTTGAAAGATAGATTGGAGAAACTGAAAGAAGGATGCCAAAAACCAAAAAGAGAAATCAAATCCCTATGTCAGTACATCAATGAAATGCCTCATCTAGTAACAAAGAAATTTCCATCATTTGTCCTTCCAGCAGGTTTTTTTACTTGAAGTAGTTTATGATATTGATAGGATCAAGTAGAGTACACAAGGTGTGAAGGTTTGGGATGAAGGAATTTAGGAGGAAGCATTCAAACACATGGAATAATTGGTGCAAGTGTATACTAGGGCTTTATTTGTACTCTCTAGGATCTAGTGCATGGGGGAATCATGGGAAGTTGAGCATATTTATAAAGATGAAATGATTTCTAACATTCAAAATTTGATGGTGAACCCAAAGAAGACATTGATTGATTGTTGAGTTATTATTGAAGGGGACATCTACGATTTCCTTTAATGGTACTATGCAATGATCAAAACTAGGGAAATGTTTGAGAGCCTCACCAAGGAATCTTCTCAAGTAGGAAAAAGGTTGTTAACATCAAGCATGGGGTGTCCAATACAATTGCATCCTTGTTGTCATAGAGAATGGTGGAAGATGAAATGACAATCAATCATTTGAAATTCAAGTTAGAGGAATTGTTATGACTAAATGTTTTTGAAAGAAGTGTAATTAAAGCAAGAATTGACACCTAGCATCAATACAAAAGAGTTGGAAATGACATCGGATTAGTTCCATGCCTTCAAATGGGGGAATCAAGGATAGATGCATTTAATTCATTCTAGGTGCTCTTCTTGGTCATGTATTGCACTCCACTCGCTTCCTAAATTGGCATGTGTAGTGGGCATTTTTTACATACTATAATAGTGGATTCCTTATTACATTAATGTAGATTCCTTTTCATTTCCCTAACCCTAATTAGAGATGATGTGGCATGATCTAGGCCATCGGTTATTGTGGTCATTTGGGCCATCTGTTGTAATTAAGGACCTATATAAAATCCCCACTCCTTGTTTTTAAAAGGAGGATTTTATGAGATTCTTGGTATGAGCTACTAAGATAATAGAGTTTTCATTGAAGCTTGGCGAATAATTGACATGTCTTGGTGCTTTCTTTTTCTTGTAAAATCCTTCACTTAGATAAAGTTTAGTTTAGTTAATGTGTTATGAAATAAAGAATGTGATGGTGTATTGATAAATTCCTTTGGTTCATACTTTTGACATTTTAGTGATACCAAATCATTGTCTAAAGTTAGCATGAACCCCTTTCATGCATATCTTTAACTTCTATCATTTTTATCAATTGTTCTTTATGATGGTGCACATGGTGCTATGGAAATATCTCACATAACCCTTGAATATTGCACCAGCTTGCATGTAGTTGTACTATAACTAGGCAAAGCAAAGATCAAAAAGTTGAGGAATTTGTCCACTAAAATACCATCTATTTTCATCACTTCCCTCAGGAGTACAATTGGATCTCTAAACTCTACCATTTAATTCCCAAATATATTGTGAAAACCCAAAAAATTACTTCATTACAAAAATCTTAAAATAACTCCCACATCGAGTATGGTTTGAAATGAATCTAAGTAAGCATACATAAGGCCCCTTTGATCATCATCAAATCATATCAACTACAGCAAGACCTAACATTGAAGGAACCATGATGTAATCATATGATCTTCTAGAAATCATAGCATACATCAAACATTATTGAAGAGAGGATAAGATATTTTAGTATGTTGTTCTACTATTTGGTGTGTCATAAACACACATCAAGAGAAACTGACGCTAGAAGGAGGGCTTGTTTGAAAGAGAAGTTTCACATACTAGAGCACATTAATTCATGCCCACCTAAGGGACATCAAAGGTATTTAAGATTCACTCCAAGAGTGCTAGAACTGTAATAGTTGAATGTTGATCTAAAACCTAGACAAGACAAGAAAGAAGCATATACAAGTAAGAATTCACCAAGTATAGTTGATCTTACAAATATATTCCAAACTTCATGACCTTGGCATCAAGGACAAGGAATGTCAGAAGGAGGACTTTGATAAGGAGATATATAAATTCAACAATTATTTGTGCAAATACCCATTCAAGTTGTTGCACCCACAACTATCCAACAAAATCTTCCAACAATTCCCCAATACTAGTGTCTGTAGAATGCATCACCCCTTGCAACATTATCTACCTACCATAATATGACAAAGAATCCTAAACATTTTTTTTGCAAGAAGAGGACTTTTCTTTCAAAAATTTCCCTTATTCATTGGGAGAGGAGGAATTAAAATGGTATATTAACCTACCTTCTAACTCAATACAAACTTGGCAATAATTGAAGGATGCATTTCTCTAGAAGTTTAGATTACCTATCACTCTTGTTGAATTATATAGGCAGTTCTTCAAGATAAGGAGACAAGACCATGAACCAATCAATACTTTCAATAATCAATTTCAAAGGGCTTATTCAAGATTGTCTAAAACACCTTATGAATTATGGTATGGATACTCACCCAATGTTAAATATTTTAAGGTATTTAGAAGCAAGTGTTACATTTTTAAGGATAACTAAAATGGTAAACTTGATGCAAAAATTGAAGAAGGTATATTCCTATGTAGTGTTTAAATACCAACACTAACAAAGTTGTGGATATTGCAAATGTAAAATTTGATGAATATATATAAATACATGAAGATGAACAAAAGAAGAATACTAAGAATTACAAAACCTTTATGTACTACTATGAAGGCATGTATGTTAATGATAATTATATTGTAGCTATTAATCAACAAGAATTAGTGACTGTCAAGTCACATACAATGGATGTCGAGTTGCATTTAGGAGTAGAGTTACAATCAGAAGTCAAGGTACATTTTGATGCCAAGATCAGTTTACAAGAGAGGAATGCCAAGTTACCTGACAAAGAAATACACATCAAACCTAAGATTAAACTTCATGAATGACCTATTGTTGAAAGAAGAATAGAGAAAATATTATCAAAATATGTCAGAAGACATCATCCTACTAAACAATTCATTGGAGAAAAAATAGGTTGGGCTAATGACAAGGAATATATTAAGGAATGAGACATGTTTTTTAAGCATACATGAACATAAATCAGTGAAGTATGAATTAGAGAATGAAGACTAGAGTCAAACTATGAAAGAATAAATTGATCAAATTGATAAGAGATAAACATGGATACTAGTGCCAAGACCAGAGGTCAAGAATTTTATTGGAACCAAGTGGGTATCCAGTAACAAATTAGATGAGAATGGTGAAGTAACAATGAATAAGGAAATGCTAGAGTACAAAGATTACGCACAAGAAGAGGGAATTTACTATGGAGAGAAATTTTCCCCACTTGCAAGATTGGAATGAGTAAGAACTCTGATTGCTTATTCTACTTATAAAGGGTTTTAAGTTTATCAAATAGATGTTAAGTCAACATTTTTGAATGGTATATTGGAAGAGGAAGTTTAAATTAAAGAACTTGAAGGGTTTTTTGATCCAAACAATAAGAACATGGTGTGTAGACTGCACAAAGATTTATATGGTTTAAAGCAAGCTCCCAGAGCATGGTTTGAAATACTACATAACTATCTTGTGAAGATTGGTTTTGAGAAGACTGATGACAAAAATAATCTATACTAGAAGATAGGATTTAAAGGAATTTTACTATCTGAAATATTTGTTGATGATATCATATTTGGAGGACAAAATGCACTGTGTAAGACATTTGCAAATAAAATGATGAAAGAACTTGACATGCCAATGTTTCAAGAAATAAATTTTTTTGTTGGATTATAAATTTATCAGATCAAATATGGTATTTACATTACTCAGTCTAAGTATGTAAGGGAAATCTTTAAAAAAATTGGTTTGGAAGATTCAAGACTAGTAAGTACTCCTATGGTGATAGGACATAAACTATCCAAAACTGACAATTCTTCGAAAGTAAATCAAATATTGTATAGGTCTATGATTGACAAATTTCAATATGTAGTTTATAGTAGACTTGATATTGCACTAGCAGTTGAGATTATTACAAGATTTTTTGCAAGTCCTAAGGAGAATCACTTAATTGTTGTTAAAGGATTATGAGATACTTGAACAGTACAGAAGACTATTGTCTATACTACTAGAAAAATGATAAGTTTGAATTAAGAACCTTTATAGATGTTGATTGGGCTACAAACATTGATGAAAAAAAAGGTACAAGTGGAGGATCATTTTTCTTTGGAAAAAGATCTTTTACCTAGATTGCCAAGAAACAAAATTGTATTTCACAATCTACTTTTGAAGTTGAATATGTGGCTACTACTTTAAATTGCACAAATGTGGTGTGGATCAAATAGTTACTCAAAGGAATGAAGGAAGAAAATACTAGACCTATGGTAATTTACTGTGACAATACAAGTGTTATAAACATATCTAAGAACCCTATGATGCATACAAAGACAAAGCACATTGCAATCAAGTATCATTACTTAAGAGAGTTGGTTCAAGACAAAGAAGTGAGAACCAAATATGTGAATACAAAGGAATAGATAGCTGATATATTCACAAAGGCTTTAGCTAAGGATGCACATGAATATCTTAGAGGTAAACTAGGGGTGATACCCATATCCAAAGATACTTAAGAAGCAAGAGTAGTTCCTTGCATCAACTAAGTTGAATGGTATATTTCATAAGTTGATGCAACGGATCTTACTTTAGGAAAAACCTAAAGAAAGGAAGGAGCTGAAACATATTAGTTTTAATCATATGCAATGTGATAGAGGGAGAACCTGAATTGTTGATATTTACATGAGAAGATGTCAAGTCTTTGGCATTTTTGTCAAAGAGGGAGAAAATATTGAGGGAGAAAATACACGGAGAAATTAGGGAGAATTTGAATGAGAAAGAGGAAGAGTTACATCGAATATCTGAAGAAGAAGAGATATTGTAGCCTATACAGAAGAATGATAGATACTAATTGAGGAAGAGATTTCAATACAAGGTATTAAGTTTATTTTTGGTATTGTTGTTTGTATTGGTTTGCCATCAATGCCAAAGAGGGAGATTGTTGAAATGAAGAAGATTTTTTAAGTATAGAAATGAGGAGATTGATGAAACCTATCATGGAACAATCATTATTTTGTCGCTAATGTCAAACCTATTACTTATTGGGGAATCAAATGCTAATTTTTTTTGAATGATATCATTTGATTGATTGATGAAGAGGATTTGAAAAGAAAGGAAAACAAGAGTACCTAGAGAAAGGTTGAGTTATAGGGTGTATAAAGGGATCACTAAGACCAAGTAAGACTTTGATGATATAATGTATTGTTTATTTGCTTAAGGCTACAATGAAAGGATACTTGGGAGAAGACAAGAAGAAGGCTAAGCAAAGAAATGTCATGTCTACCAAGCCTGAATGAGCAAAGAGTGGAAGCCAAGCAAGTCAGTGCAAGCCAAACAAAAATTTAGTTGAAGCTGAGCAAAGTAACTTCAGTATGTGCCAAGCAAAGAGAAATATAGTAGTTGTTGAGTGAAGAAAGTTTAGTGTGTTTTGAGCACCAGTAAAGATTTAGTGTATGCCGAGCAACCTAGTGTTGACTGAGCATCAACAAATAGTAATTGTAGAGCAAACAACATGTTATTGCAGAGTGCTAGTAAAATGAGTTTGATCCAAGATTTGATGAATCTAAGTTGATATTTAGTTGATTTCTTAAATTGTGTGACACATGTGGAAGATAAGTATGATGAGCTGGTGGCATAGAATTCAAGATAAACTATATTGAGACAAATTTGAAGAGGATTGTAAGGGATGTTTCTAGAGGGAAAAAAATGGAAAAGAGGGTAGATTCCATGAATTTGACCTAACCCTAAGATGGATAATTGTGGTTAAGAGGTTCAAATGATCTAAATTCTCTATATAAGGAGATAACAAGCCATAAGAAAAGTATCATAGTGTGAATCAGAGAGAGACAAGGAGTCTTGTGGTATTGCTTCATTTGGTGGCTGAAGGGATGAAGCTACAATTGGCATACTAAGCATGAAGGCTTAATGCAGGAACATCCCTAGTTGGATTGCAATCCTACAGGATGGTATGGTTTGGATTTGGAGTTTGGAAACTCGGTGGAAGATTGAAGTGTGATTCGATCGATACTAAGTCGGTTTGGTTGTTGTGTTAACCAAGTGACTCAATTAATGAATACATTCAAGAAATCTTGGGGCGCTTGGTAGATACTAGGAGCTCAGTTTGCACTAGGAGCTCATTAGTAATGTTGCTTGAGTCATCTTAGTCATTGAAGAGAGCTCGGAAGATACTAGGAGCTCAACATATAGTGTGGTGCTTGGAATGCACTGGGAGCTCAGAAATGCTTGGGAATTTTTTGATGCTCGACATGGTCTTTCTGACATTCGACTTGGTCTTAGTTTCTATTGGTGCTGAGTTTTTTGTGAATTGACTTTGAATATTTAATTTGTGTTGTAGCTGACTTGTGGTTCAACATATATTTAATGTGAGGGATTTAATTTAATTGTAATGAACTAGGCTGACTTGTGGCTTAGTTGGGTACAAGTAGGGGGTTTTGTGGAGTCTTTAGGCATTATCATCCAGCTTGGAGAATAGGATGAAGGGTAGATGGAACTTTGAAGAGCTAGTAACTGTGGTGTGAGATCTCGATAATTGCTTGGTAGACTTGAGGGTACAAATGTGGATTCTTCTTGGTGTTCTTATCTAGTTGTGGTTCTAGACTAGTTGAGAGTGGGATTGCAAGTTGGATCTTGTGGGATTTCGCAGAACCAATATTGTAATTGTTGTTTGTATTTGGCCCTAACCCAAAAGGCCTTATAGTTGGGCATATTGCATATAATCAGTTATATTAGGAATAAAGAGTTGTGATTTGCTATCAGATCTTGCATTATTGTTGCTTCTTGTTGTGTGTTTTTTTTGTGGTTATTTGCTAAGGGTTTGGACATCTCGTTTGGGGATTTTCTTACAAGTTTATGTAATATACAAAGTGATTTTAGTGTAATTAATTAATTACTATAAAGTTCAAATATTGTTAGTTTTTTTTTGAAATCAATCATCAGATTTTAAAGATAATCAATTAAGAAAAGGAAAACTATTTTGAAAATTAGCTTTTTATTTATTTGATTTTTTTTCCTTAATCTTTTTCTTATAGTAAAACATGCAATATAGAAATAGTTTTAAACAAGTGTAATGTAATGGCTCAGTACTTGCCATATTAGTATTGTAGTAAAATAATAAATATAAAATATAAAATATAAAATAAAATTTTAATTTATTAAAATCTTTGTTAAAGTTTGTTAATGTTATAATTTTGTTAGATAAATTATATTATATATATGAGATATATAATATATGACAAATATTATATATGAAGTAATTAACTTATATTAAGAGTTATATATATATATATATATATATATATATATCTTATTATATAATCATTATATATTGAGGATATATTAATTGTGTTTTAACTATAACTAATGTGAGTTAATAAATGAAAGAGACATGTCTCTTCAAGAGGGATGCCTCTATATCACATTTATATTCATTCATATAGTAATTTGGAAAAAAAATTAAAAAATCTACAAGTGTTATTACAAGTTATCGAATAGTCGATCTTATTTCACTAACATGATATGAGAGCATGTTTGATCTTAGGGATATTTTGAGACTTATATGGTGAGTAGTAGAATACTATGATGGTGATTATGTGTGGAATGCGGTCTCACACTGTACTTCAAAAATAGTAACATGTTAAACATTGACATGTGATTGAGTTGCGTTACAAATGGAGACAATAATCTTTAGCATGCTAGGAAATCACGGGAGGAAGACATTTCAACATCAGTTTCTATGAGACGGGCAAGAAGCACAACCAGTTGCTATGTGAGGTCTCTCAAATGTTTACTTCCTTGTAACTTGGTTGGCATGATTTTAAAAATGCTTTGGCCGTGGTTTTCTGAATAAAGTGTCATCGCGGTGTCATCGAAAGTGATCTTTTGAATGGGAGCCCCCCGTTTAGACCTTGGGTTTTGTTTTTCTCCCTTGTGGGTAGAGCCTATTTTTGTGAACAAGTTGAATTTCAATCTTGGATTCTAAATTGTGATCAACATTGAATCTATGAAAGGGGGCCCGTGTGAGTTTTGATGCAAAGATGGGAAAATATCTCTATGAAGGGCAACTGATGATGGCAAGAGAAATTTTGTTTTTCTATCGCAATGGCTTGAGGCCAATACTTTCGATGGTGATAGGGATCAATCAGACGAGTGAGAGCTTTCCTTCCAATCTGTTGGTGTGGTGCAAATATGGGAAGAAGCCTATGAAGTGTTCTCCGTATCCCAAGGGTTACTACAGATGCAACATGATACAATGCCTCCTAGGGTTGTTTGGGCCCGCCAAAGTAATTTGTGCAGTCGATCTGATATGAGAATAAAGGGTAGAAATTGAATGTTGGTAGAGATCAACTTTGAGATAGAGTCATCAAGCAATGCACGTTGATTGTGAAATTGAGCACATGTGATCCTTAGCCAAACTTAGT
This sequence comes from Cupressus sempervirens, assembly GCA_028749045.1. NCBI lineage: Eukaryota > Viridiplantae > Streptophyta > Pinopsida > Cupressales > Cupressaceae > Cupressus > Cupressus sempervirens. The sequence continues at coordinate 243,053,178 of CM053786.1, read as the reverse complement.
CACTATTAGAACATGTGGAATAGACTTTGTAGATCTAGAGAGTTGTGGAGAAGTAATCATAGGTTTGGTTATTGAAGACAATCATAGGACAAAATATGTTAGAAAAAGAGTTATGGAAAGGGGCAAGTCATGTTGTCTTTGATGGACACCCCCAATAAATTACATCATTGAACTCATAGAACTAGAATCAAAGATGGTCTGAGCGATAGATAGCTTATTGGAACAGAGAATAGTTTCATATTCTTCCATCTAAATTTATATTTGGATAGGTTCCGTATTAATGATATACCAAACTGAATAAATAGCTGATTACAAAGTGGGAATTTCGGTGTTAATGGATTAAGCATCTGACATGTACAAAGACATGTATAAAAGTATTTTATAGAACGTGTACTGGCAGTTTAGAGAAAAGTGTCTTTAGAGAATTAGATAAATATTTCCATTGACAACAAGATGGGTCGTGTGTAGACCTAGGAAGGGATCTGAGTAGATTTCACCAATGTGCAAACGTTGCAAACGAAGAAGTCGCCAAGTGGAGAAATGATGTTGTCATATGTGTTGTAGTTGAGTGTTGAGGTGGAGTATGCACTTCACACCAAGTTGAAAAGTCACTTCTAACTTTATTTTTTTCTTTGTTGTATGAACGAATTGATTATAGTGGGTCTATTGCCACGTGATGTACAAATTTAGCAGAGGTGACATGGATAGTTGACTTTTCAAAACTTAAAATGATTCTTGCAACAACATAAGAAAATAAATTCATGAGAAATTAAAGAGTATGAGGGTAATACATATCAATGCATCCATATGGACAAAATCATTGACTAGTCTTAAGTGGGTTGTTAATCATCCAAAGGTTCTTGGTGTTATAGAAGATACTCTATATAGTATAATAGGTTGAATAGTATTCAAAATCTATTTAATCGAAAGGAAGTATTGATCAAATGAACATTTATGAAATAACATATATATATATGTGTGTGTGTGTGTGTGTGTGTGTGTGTGTGTGTGTGTGTGTGTGTGTTTATGTATGTATGTATGTATGTATGTATGTGTGTGTATGTATATATATATATATATATATATATATATATATACATATATGTATGTATATGTATATATATATATACATATATATACATATATATATATATATATACATACGTATATATATATATATATATATGTATATGTATATGTATATATATATGTATATGTATATATGTATGTATATGTATGTATATATGTATGTATATATATACATATATACATATATATATACATACATATATACATACATACATATATATATATGTATGTATGTATATATGTATGTATGTATATATATATATATATATACATATATATACATATACATATACATACATATATACATATACATATATATATACATATATATATATATACATATATACATATATATATATATATATATATATATATATATATATATATATATATATATATATATATATATATATATATATATATATATAGAATCTTGGATTGACTCAAGATGTTTTCTTTTGTTAGATGTAAATTGGGGGATCATTCCTTAATGTTTTATTATGAAAATTCATCATCTATTTCAACATGTCCTAAAGTTTGCAGTTGATGTATAGACCACGTCCGAGTGCATACAACTATGAATGATGTCACTTGTTAGAATGAATGCAAGAATAGAATTTAGTCAAAGGAACGAGCTTGGATTATAGAGATCTTGTTCTACACAAAGATCGTGTCTTTTGTACAGATTATGTTTTATGATGGATTTTGTAGGGATCACCTTGAAGTACCAATTTCTATAGATTGATACAAAGACCTTAGAAAATGATGGACACAATTTTGTTGTTAAATTTAATTCATTTCAAAATATCAAATAGAATTGGGAGGTACCAATCAGTGTCTACCAAGAAGGTCAGATAAAGGCATCAAACATAGTTAGCTAGTATAAGAATGGGAATTTCAAATTCTGAGGGAGAAATAGTAAAAAATGTTTATTCACATTTGAACCATCTTTAAAAGAGAGATGTTCCATTCTCAAATAAAATTAGAAGGCATTTTGTGATTCAATGTCTATGGACCTTCATGTTCAGATAGGTATTTCTCATCTTCCATTATTACACTTTTCTACTCATTGTAGTCTCTCTCTTATGTGTACTTCTATATGTGCTATAAAGAGTCATTTTCCTTAATCTTTTTGTTTGTCTCTAAGGATGTACTTGCAGGAAAGAAGATTGGAACATTAGGCATGCTACTAAATATTGTACAAACTCAATCTTATAATAGTAGCTCCAAAGATGCTGTGATGATTATGTTGTATAATGTGAGGCTCTTGAAGAAAATATCCTTGATGATTGAGATTATGATAGGGAGTCTAATAGTTCATTAGAGGTAGCCATGGAGAAACAGAGTGATCGGAAAATAAATGCTTAAATCAAACTTTTGATGATCTTGGTTCAAAAGGAGTAGACCTTGTTGATCGATTCTTCACTAGTCAAAAATTGTAACAACTAAAGAACTATGATTTGTGGGATAAAGTCTCATGTACGTAGGCTGGAAAGACTTATGCTATCATAACCATTGAACTAAGGAAGAATGACATGACTTGCTACCAAGAGGTCAGAAGAATGATAACAGATTCATAGAAATTCTGATAATTAATCAGAGAGAACCTTGTGCTAAGAGGTGATATCAAACTAAGAGGGAGAAACCTTATTCTTTGATATGTTTCATGGTGAGTTGTGTGACAACATCACATGACAGTTTTTGTGGAGACTTCATGCAAAATTTTGATGTCATACATGTATGAGCTTGTCCCCTATCTACATCATGAAGAAGTGACAACTTCTAAATAATTATCACTTGTATTAGGAGAAGTTGTTGTAAAGTGACATCCTTATAATAACTTGTAGCATGATTCATTTTGTGAAATTGTTTCATGTAAAGGTTTTATCTTATAAATCAACAACTAAGTGTTTGATATCATTAATTTGATTATCTATAAGTTGCTTGTATAGATATATGTTTGGTACTTGGTGAATATCCTCACCTAATATTTTGATAGGCCAATACCCCACTGAATACTTGGTGATCATCATTCAATTGATGTTTTTGATAGGCCATTACTCTTGAGAGCTTGGTGAATATCATATTGTTGATATTTTGATAGGCCAATGCTCATGTTATCTAATATGATATTCAATAGTAATTGGTGAATATCATATGTTGATATTCTGATAGGCCAATACTTATATGATATCATATATTGTAAATCTTTTAATCAAAGATTTCCAATGTGTATTATCAATGAAATATTACCTATGGTGTTTAATAGCTATGTGTTTTATCCTTCTTCATTAAGAGGGAGTGTTAATGTTATAATTCTGTCGGATAAATTATATTATATATATGAGATATATAATTTATGACAAATATTATATATGAAATAATTAACTTATATTAAGAGTGATATATATATATATATATATATATATATATATATTGAGGATATATTAATTGTGTTATAACTAATGTAAGTTAACATATTAAAGTGACATTTCTCTTCAAGAGACATGCCTCTTTATATCACATATATATTCATTCATATAGTAACTTGAAAAACACACAAAAATCCACAAGTGCTATTACAAGTTATAGAATAGTCGATCCTATTTCACTAACAAAGTCAAATATATTTTTATAATTTATTTTAATATTTAAAAATAGTATTATATTAAAAATACAAATACATATTATAATATTATTCATTTGACTTTTAATTATTTATAATATCATTTTCTAAAAAAATTCTAATATATTTTATTTTAAATATTTTTATCATTTTATTAATAAAATTATATACTACTAAATTGAATGATTATAACTATTAACTAATTAAAATAATATGTAAATAAATAAGAAATTAAAATAATTCACAATCAAAATTAAATAATAATTGAAAAATCTCTTCGATTTACATAGTTGGTATGGTTTATCTTAACTAGATTAGCTACTCCTTAAGCGTGAAGGTTGTCAATTAGATTTTCTTTTTGTTGAGAAGAGATCTTTGCTCATTTTGTAATATTCAATGTCTGCTCTATTTATTCAATGGGTTTCTTTCGAAACAATTGAATGTTGCCTGGTACCATGTTAGGCTAACTTAACTTTTAGATTCTCAGAAAGTTGGTTTGTATCTGCAAGTTATTGATGCATTTTGTGCCACTCGAACCAAGAATGCCTATTATCACCATGGCTTTGTTAATTCTTAGATATCGGGGGTTTGGTTTGGTTTCATGATGTAGACCCCTTATCTTGGCCCCATCTGTGAGAATATCCTCTGTTCCTTCTTTTTTGCTTACTATCTTTTTATCCTTTCCTTGCTTATTTTTCATTAGTATTGGTAGTATTATTCATTAAGATTTTTAGTCGACTCTATTCTAGTTTTTCATTGATCCTCTAAGGTAGATTTTCTCTTGTTATTCCCTTTTCTAAAATATCTAGCTTAGTTTTACATGGTTTTATCTTGCTCTGTTATGATTATTTTGGTATTATCTTGATTGATCTCTGCGGATTGAAATTCATATTATTTAAAAATTAGCTTGCTGGGTCATTTCTTGTTATGTTTTTCCCATTTGGACGAGTAAGGAGTATCTAAAAAAAAATCTATTTTTATCTAGTTTCTCTTAGTTTTTACAACTTATAGCTACTTACATGGTTTTAGATAAATTTGCACGTTGAATCAACTCAAGGATGGCTTGACCATTCTAATTCCTCGGATGGATTAGCTTTGTTTTGTTTCTTTATTTCTTACCATTTAATATGATTAGCTAGTTGGCAAGCTGTTACAAGTGTCAAATTCTCCTCTTCAATGGAACTTTGGTCTTATATCATTTGATAGCAACTTTGGATATTCAAATGAAGATGCAATTTTCAGGGGCATGCCCCTATATCGATTGTATTTATGTGTAGATAATATAGGTCATTAGTTCATGGGGGTATGCCCCTTTTAACTTGTAATAATATAGGACATTTGTCCCAGGCAAAAATGGAGGTTTTCTTCTCCATTCTTTCCTACCAGTGCCCATTTTAATGGAGTAAGCTATTGTTATTTATCATTTTAATTAATAAAATTATCATTGCCTTGGCCATTTACCGATCAAAATAAAAGATAAAAAATAATAATAGAATATATTAAATATTCCAAAAATATATAATAGTTATAGATAGAATAGTATTTTACATCTAAAAATATAACTTAATAATTAGTTTGAAATAAACATTTACCATATTGCATTATAATAGTTCATACATATAGCTAAAAATATGGTACTAAAATTATTATATTTTAGAAATTGTTGCTATTATATAGGTAAAAATTTGATACTAAAATTGTTAATTTTTTATATTCTAAAAATTGCAAGTAAACCTTTCATAGCCAATTACATAGTCAATAAATAAATTTTTGGATTCATTAACTTAAAAAATGTTCATGTAAACTATAAAAAAACATTAAACTCTATACATATTGAATTTTAATTCATAGAGATTGGTTGGAAAAGAACAATTTAATAACTAGTTAAGAGCCACAATTCAAAGGGTGATGCAACACTTAGGCTATCAACAAGCACTAATAAGATTTGAAGGCATTTGGTTTGTTTATGCTAAAATTAAAAAAAAGGACATGTGATTGATTAAGTAATTAATAAAATAATTAAATTTTAGATTTTAATTCTATATTAGTGTCATATGACAAGCCTCTGTAAGTCTGGTATTCCATATATTTAAAAAAATGGATTGAAGTAGAGAATAAAGTATGATAGTACAATATGATTCACCATTATATTCCTTCATCACATGCATTGGATGCAAAGAACTCCCTTCCCTCATTTTGGAGCTGTAAAATATGAATATTCTATTAGATAACATGCCTACCAAGCTAAATTCAGCAATACAAATCATGCCTCTTTTTTTTGAGTCATCAGTTCATAAATTGCACATTTAAACAAAATATTGACATGCATCAAAACATAAGAGTGCGATTACTGTCATAAACATGGGCAGTGACACATGAATGATTTTAGAAGATACCTTATAGAAATGTGGAAGCATGTAAAGTTGTGTTTATAAGATATGTAAAAAAAAAAAACATTTAGCATAGGCTAGTCATAAATCCAAAACTCCAAAATGTTTGTCTGCATCATCCCAATCATTTCTCATGGTCACAAAACATGAGCTATGTTAATGGCCCAATATTTCATTTTAACCATTAACAATTGATTTCCCAAAAGAAGAAGTTTAACTGATAGTGCAAATAAAAATAGAGGAAAATACAAGTAATTAATAAAATATTATTATTCACACACACACACACACACAAGCTTTTATGATTAAAATATTTACTTAAAATTTAAAAAATATATTAAACAAAAAATAAATAATTTTAATTATTAAATAAACTTAAACAAAATAAATTTCAATCATTAGATCATACAAAAAATGTTACGATGAAAGTTTAGACTTACCATCCATGTCAACCTTCTAACCTGACAAACCTCAATTAAAGATTGGCATCTCAACTTAAATTGATTAGTTAGCTATACAAAGATATAGAGATGTATAGAGATGCAACCAATGATGTACTTGTGCAAATAAAATAAAGAAAATTTTGGTGGCACAAGGAAAAACAAGGTTGGGAGATTGCAACAATTAATATCAGTGTGCACCCAATCTTAGTTACTTAAATTTAAGAACAACTTCTACCAAAAGATTGTCCCCACTTTGTTGAGATTAAAATAAATATATTGTTTCATGCAGTGTAAATTTGCATTTGTTGAGCTTAGAAGATCTTGTTTTTGGCCTCAGATGAACAAGACCAATGTCATGTCCCCTTTTCAAATAATTAAAAATAATAATCTTTTCTAAGGCAGGTAGGCCCAAAAAGGTGAAGTTTCGGAAAAAAGGGATAATCTTTGGAAGCCAATGGACTAATAAATGAAAATTATTATTAAAATATGTTTTATTAACCCCTCTTGGACGTGAGTTAGGGTTATGCCCTCTTTTAAGGAGTTTGGAGGCATTTTGGGCTCATTCAAGAACTTGATTTTTGCGCATTGCTTTGTTGTTCTTCAGAGGCTGCCAAACCTGTGGAGAAGGAGACCCAAGAACGGGATTTTTCAAGTTTCTAGGAAGGCTAAGGATGGAATTTTGAAGCCATTCCATGTGCATGCTCATGCAGAGCTGGCCTTTGTGCTAAACAGTGCAGATTTGTGGGTTTTCAGGTGTGTTTTTTGTAAGAGTTTGGTGGTTTCGGTTGAGTTTTTCATATCAGTTTGGGTTGCTGCTGTATTTCAGAATTTTAGATGTTAAAATAGAGCTGAATATATGTATTTGTTCATGATTATACTTTTTTGATAGATTATTAGTATTTTTGTGGTGTTTCTGAGCTATTCTGTGTTGTTTTGGGGAGCCTGATGAGCATTGTTTTTATCCTCTGTTTGGGAGCTATTGTGTAGATGCTATATAGATATGGAAATGTCATTTTGTAGGGTGTTATTCTGCTGAAGTTTCAATAAAAATTTCCACTTTCAAATTTATTAATAATATGTAAAGCTGTGAAGTTTTTGGCACTATTTCTGGCATACCCTATTTGGGGTTTATTGAGAAATTTGGTGGATCTTTGTGATATTGGTTGTTTAATTTTGAAAATCTGATTAGAGGCTTGAAATATCATATAAAATCAGAAAAGGGACATTTCAGTGGTATCAGAGCTATGATCTTGCCAGCCTGAGGGTTTGTAGAAGTTTGCATGTCAGTTTTGACAACTAACCAAATCTTGCATGTCAAAATTTATGGTTGCATGCTACTTCTAATTATTTGCATGTTATTTCTTGGTGAATTTGGTGGTTTCATGTTGCTTCTAATTAGATGCATGTCAAAATCTATGGTTGCATGCTACTTCTAATCATTTGCATGTTAGTCCTTGGTGAATTTGGTGGTTGTATGTTGCTTCTAATCAGTTGCATGTCAAAATCTATGGTTGCATGCTACTTCTAATCAATTGCATGTTAGTTCTTAGTGTTTGAAGAAGTTATAACCTATTGGGGTTACACTCTACTTTATCCAGAATGGACAGGTATAGTATAGAGTCTCAGAGGACACGATCTTGGACAATTGATATCTAGAGTCAGAACAGTAGAAAGGATGGTTATTTAGACATTCGAGATAAACTTAAGAAAATAAGCCATGACATGTCTGAACAGTTGGTTGAGCACCACCGTATAATGAATGACATGTTGTCTGATCCAGCTAAGGTGGATAGGTTGACTGGATTTCTATTTGGCAAATTTTCTCACAGGGCAGATGACACAATTATCAAGAACTTGCATGAGGACTTTGAGAAACTAGCTTATAGCCAAGCTGAGGTCTCAGATTCTACTCTGCCACAAGAAGTAGTGAGAAAGGATATTACACAGATTGATAGTAATGGTCAACTTGATACTCAAATTGAGACAATTGTATATAGGTTGTCAAAGGGTGATGTCATAGGTATTCAGGATGGTATAGTTACAACAGGTAGTGACTATAGCGTAGTGGGTTCAGATGATGATTATGAGGATGTTGTTGTGCATGATGGTGAGATACCTGGTAGAGATGAGCAGACATTGAGCATTCATGACTTTGCTGAGAAAGAGTACTAGGCATAGTTAGATGCTTCGACACATGAGGTTGAGGCTGGTAGTACTTCACATGATTTGTCCAACCAGCTGAAAGTGAACAAGGACAGTATTGTGACTTCATTATCTCATCATGACAGGTATGTGGAGTTAGTTGGTATTGGTCATATTACTTAGGTGAGGAGTTTTCTTGAGTTACCAGCTGATTCTAGTTTATAGATATGGACTCGAGATTGCTATATTGGCATTTGGGATTCAGTTGACTGGAGATCTTTGACACTTTTTGGTAGGAGTGTTTGTTTGGGTGCTATCATGGATTTGATTAGCAAATTGCACAGTGTTTTCTTTTCTTGTGCCAGCAGCTTGTCCGATGTTGGTATTAGTTTTTATACACCAGTGTTGGGCTTTGTTCATATATCCAGTCGACCATACTTGCTGGAATGTGTTGATGATCTTTCATATTTGGCAGTGTGTACAAATGAGTCCCAGGATGATATTGGCATTGATGACATCCAAGAGGATGCAGTGGGTAGTTTTGAAGACTTGGTTTCCTTAGCAGTTTCTTTTGGTACAGAGGAGTTAGACATCAGTGCTACAATTTTTGATACTCCATATGTTGATATGAGCTTTGGAGCTGATTCACAGGATATGGATTGTAATACTCTAAAGACTAGTAACTTTGAGGATACTCCTTTAGACAATGCATCAGAGGAGGTTTGTAGGAGATAGTCTAGCCAGTGCCATCATGTGTCTAATCAGTTGAGAGTTAGTGAGTGAGACATTGTTATCGCTTGCCAGCATTTTGATGCTGCTCGTCAGTTGTTAGTAGTTTATGGATGGGGTTCTCCTACTAGTGATGAGTAGGGAGGTAGTTATCTTTCCTTGATAGAGTTTGACTCTTTATGGGAGGCTATCTAGATTCTGAGATAAGATTATATGCAGTTGGTAGCCAATAGAGATTATCTTATGGAGTGGGGCAGTACAGCATACGATGCATTGTTGGCCAAGGAAGATGAGGTGAGTGAGCTTACTTAGCAGCTTGAGGTGACTTCTGAGATTCTTGAGAGTACATAGTTGGCTTTCAAGGAGTCACAGTTTCATTTGGCTAAGGTGACCATGGAGTTAGAGCAACTACAGTCTTTACCAGATTCTATATAGTCACAAGCTATGGTGTCTGGTGATCCAAGGATGTCCATGGTTGAGATTGTCAAAGACAGTGGAGATGGGGATGCATCCATCCTTGATACTAACATTGGCATATCAGGTTTATCCCCACTAGAGTCAGGTTTAGTTGAGTTGGGTGCTACAACAGATTGTTGTGGTATGCCTGACATGGTGGTGACCTCTAGTACTAATGGCACGAAGACTAGAGATGATGTATCAAAGACCATATGTGATGTTGGTGAGCTAACAGTTAGCATGGTTCCTGCTAGTAATACTACTCCCTTGGTGATGTCTTTAGAGGTAGTAGTCAGTTCCAACTTGGTTAGTGATCAATTGCAGTTAGTTACATCTGGATTGTAGTCTGAGCCACTGATTGAGATTGGCGCATTCTATCGACATTACATTGTGAGGTATGCTCATCAATTCACCTTTGATGACCATGTTGATGAGATGATGATACAGAGATGTACTTTGGTTCCTAGTGCTTCTCATCAGTTATGGGATAGTTTGATGCCTCAGGATGAGAGTTGTGATGGGCACGATATGGTGATAGGTCCTATAGTTGACAGCTTGATAATACATGACTTAGAGCAGGAGTTTTTGAGTGATGCTTCAGCAGGTGTTGTTATTGATTCTACTCCTTTGGCTATGACATCTCCTGACTTGGTGACCAGTCACAATGGGTTGTATCACTTGTTCATGGTGAGCTATTGACTAAGGTTGGTTTTTTTTATCAACATTATATTGCAGGGTATGTACATCAGTTAGCATTTCATCCTTGTGTTGAGGAGTTGATGGCAAACAAACTTGGTTTGGGTTCCATTTCTTATTTTTTATCTTGTGATGGCTTTTCACCATCAAGGGTGCATGGGAGTTATGGTTATGAGACAGTGGCCAGTGATCTGCAGAGTTGTGTTGACTGCAGGAGTTGTATAGTGTGTGGATTCTCCATACTTGGTACAGTTTCATTGAGGAGCATTCACCATTGTTGCAGAGTTGGATTGTACATTCCGTATAGGCCAGTGGGATGCGTTGATGGTATTTACTATGTTGGCAATTTGATTTGTCCACTTTACTTGAGTTTTGATGTTCTAAGAGTTTGTGTCTCGTGGGTTTATGATTGTGGAAGTTGTGACTTTGGAGTTTGGTTGAGCAATAATTGTCAGTTTGATTATGGATTCCTCTTGGTTATATTGCAGAGGATATTGCAGGAGCCTGTGTTAATTGACAATAGTATAGTTCATGACTACATTTGGGATCCAGGTGGATTGATTGGTTTATTTTTCAGCCATTGCTTGAGGACAATCAATATTTGGAAGGGGAGGACTTGTCATGTTTCCTTTTCAAATAATTAAAAATAATAATCTTTTCTAAGGCAGGCAGGCCCAAAAAGGTGAAGTTTCAGAAAAAGGGGATAATATTTGGAAGCCAATGGACTAATAAATGAAAATTATTATTAAAATATGTTTTATTAATCCCTCTTGGATGTGAGTTAGGGTTATGCCCTCTTTTAAAGAGTTTGGAGGCATTTTGGGCTCATTCAAGAACTTGATTTTTGCGCATTGCTTTGTTGTTCTTCAAAGGCTGCCAAACCTGTGGAGAAGGAGACCCAAGAACGGGAGTTTGCAAGTTTCTAGGAAGGCTAAGGATGGGAGTTTGAAGCCATTCCATGTGCATGCTAAGCAGAGTTTTCTTTTGTGCTGAACAGTGCAGATTTGTGAGTTTTTGGGTGTGTTTTTTGTAAGAGTTTGGTGTTTTCGGTTGAGCTTTTCATATCAATTTGGGTTGCTGCTGTATTTTAGACTTTTAGATGTTAAAATAGAGCTGAATATATGCATTTGGTTGTGATTATACTTCTGTGATAGATTATTAGTATTGTTGTGGTGTTTCCGGGCTATTCTGTGTTGTTTTGGGGAGCCCGATGAGCATTATTTTTATCCTCCGTTTGGGAGCTATTGTGTAAATGCTATATAGATCTGGAAATGTCATTTTGTAGGGTGTTATGCTACTGAAATTTCTATAAAAATTTTCACTTTCAGATTTATTAATAATATGTGAATCTGTGAAGTTTTTGGCACTATTTCTGGCATACCCAATTTGGGGTTTATTGAGAAATTTGGTGGATCATTTTTATATTGGTTGTTTAATTTTGAAAATTTGATTAGAGGCTTGAAATATCATATAAAATCAGAAAAGGGACATTTCAACCAATGTTCTCCCGACATTATGGACAGGGCACAAGATGTTGCATTGTTACCTCACCCTATGCAAAAAATAATGAACCCAACCCATTCAACTTATAAAGCAAAATAAATTGGGTGTAGCATAATTTCCTAATTATTTTAAAATATATTATGACCAAATTTACAATTGGAAATCCTCTATGGTATTTAACAATCACAATTTATTTGATAATTGATCATCAATAACACGAACAACTCAATGTTAGAACATCCCCGCAAAAATAAAAGGTTTTGTATTTAGGCTTCCTCTTCCATGGAAGACACTCCTGATCACATTTAGATAACTAAAGAAAATGATGCACACAACATAAGAGTCCACATATCTGCATTAAATGCAATGGGAATGTTGAAAAATCAGCCAAAAGGTTTCCTTTATAGGACACACTCTAAAGTCAACATAAATGCTTTCCATTTACACATGACTTATTTTCTCTAATAAATCATTCATAGCTTGTTCATATCAACCTATGAAAGTTCTTAACCCTCCAAATTGTTGCATTCACCAAAACAATTAGAACTAACAAACTTGATCAAAACATCATATCATATATACAATAAAGAATCAAATGAGCCAACATAAAAAAATCTTTAAAGCTAAGCATTTTGTTCTTTAAGTGCTACACATCGCTAAAGCAATATTTGAATGTATCCAAAAATCCCACTTTAGGCTTCGAAATTACAAAAACCCAATTTATTGCTTTGAAAAATCCAAAAAATAAATTGCTTGAAAAAGTCCACCTCAAATAGGGAAAAATCCCAGAAAATGATAAACCCCATGTCGTGGAAGCTACAAATTATAAAACGAGTACATAAATAAACAGTTAACAATCACCATTATAAGCCTAAATGTTAAAAGAGGTAGTAACGCTTTATTATATAAGCAATACTTGCAACCATCTTGATCATATGCTTCAGCTTTTTCATCTATCACAAAATGTCCTCTATTCATACTAAGAGGTTCAGGCGTTGTCTAATCAATCTAAATTTTTTCCTGAGTTTAGATTTCCCAATCATCAGTCACTAAATCTCTAAATTCAACAAGAAATCCTAAACCGTCCTTCCTAACTTTGTGTGCTCTAAAATGGATCCTGAAGTTATGCGTTCGCTGTAGTGGAATTCCAGCCGTGGATGCAATTCTGAAGTCCTAAAACTTCAGTATAAAGTTCAAGATTGTAATTATAAAGTTGGATCTTAATAAGAAGAAAATATAACCACTATAAATAATATGATTATTTGAATTTAATACATTTAACATTTATAATTTTTTATTAGTTATTCAAATGTAGAGACACAATCTATAGCACAATAATATCGTTAATCTGCTTCAACTTTATTAGTCCCTGTCTTATCTATAAGGCAGGGAACTAATGTTCCTAGTGATGGTCCACAATTAATGTTAACAGGTTAAATTAGTATAATGATAAAGTTCAAAAGTGATTTATTTTAAATTAATTTTGACTGAATAATTTCTATTTTTCTATTGGCCAGCAACATTTTTGCTAGGGGTAAATTTACCATTTCAAGATAAAATATTAAAGAAATAAATTTCTCAAAAGTTATTTACACATTGGCATCAGACTCCTCTGCAAAGCGCCAATTTTTATTATGGGACATTCTGGGCATGGAGATAGAAACCTCAAACTACACTTATGCCCTGATTTACATCTTTGGATCAGACCACCATAAGAGAAGTTTGAGGGAGTCTCTTGCAAAAGTCTCCCTGATAAATTCAATACCTGCACAATCTAGAGAGCTTAATATTATTGTCCTATGATTTAATGATTCAACATCAATGTTAACAATGACTGAAGTATTTATGTTTCCACCTTGATTGGGTGGTAGAAGCGTTGCCTTCAACTGCAACCTACATTGCTGTTATCTTTCCATATATTCCTTCGAGGGCTTCTACTCTTGGCTTTCGATCATAATCTGGATCTTCACCTCCTTGGGAGCCAACCATTCTGAAATGTGGATTGTAGCTTGGCAAGTCAAATCTAAGAGCGACCACCAAAGGAAAGCACACACATACATCCAAAATGGGGTACTACAGTTAAACCATGACAATTTTTTCTGGAAAAATACAACTTTGGAACAACTAACAGGAGATGAAACAACCGTACATGAGACAATGTTTGTAGGTTGGAGAGGTTATTGAAAATAATCATTTCAGATTTTACAACTGTTATGCATACTTGAGGAACATGTCGGAGAGCATGGAAATATGAGATATCATTTTACTCCTTTAAGCCATGTCTTATTTTGCCTATCATTCTCTAAATGTATTGATTTTTTTTGCAAAGAACATTTTAACATCACACACACACACACACACACACACACACACACACACACACACACACACACACACACACACACACACACACACACACACACACACACACACACACACACCATTTTTCTATATTATTTATATATAATTAGTATTACTATATTATAATTAAATTATAATTCTATTATTTATGTATAATTAGTTTTACTATATTATAATTAAATTTTAATTCTATTGCAAGTGTTTTGCAAAATAAATACAATTGTATTAATAAGACTCTTTGTTTGATTGAGATCAATTGAGATCAATCTTTATATATTAAATTCTATCAATTTCAATTTTTGTGAAAAATATATAAAATAAATTTAATTTAACATAAATGTTAGCAAAGAAAATTATGAATATAGTTTTATAATATATATAAAATAAATAAAAATTTAAACACTATTGTTACCCTCACATAATTATAAAATATAGCCTTTACATACTCTTATTAATTGTTTTTGCACACAACTCAATATTATTACTTAAAAATGTTATGATAATATTACACTTATGTCTTTTTGACATTCTTTCACTTTTCACATCCACTTCCTTAAAAATCATACTTTTAAAATTACATTAGCCTTATTATTTAAATCTTTCGAGAAAGAAATTAAAACTAAATTTGTTAATTAGAAAACTTATTAATTAATTTTTTTTTTAAAATTATAAATATTAAAAGAATAATTCACACTCTATTTCACAACAAATATTTGCTATTATATTTTCCAATTTATTTTTAAAATATGAAACACAAAAAAAGCTCAAGGCAGGGACTCGAGTTGTCTTGTTCTAACACACGTCTGAATACATCATTTAGGATAAAACTTAATTTGTTTAAACGATATGAATTGTTCTATCTAATAGATTAACCTTTATATTTTTAGATAATGTCGCATGCTTATGTAATTCTATTTAATTCCTTTGCATTTCCCATTCTTAGTTTCTAGACGTCGCATAAGATTCTTACGACTGCTCGGAACAGACGTGGATTCCTTATTGGCTCAACTGTGCAACCGTTTTTCTCACTGAATTTATCGATTCCAACTCTATCTTATCTTATCTCCGAAAACGATCCACGGTGTATTACGATATTATGAAAGATCGGCAATTCATAAAGTTGAGAGAGCTGTTCGTTGAAGATATTTGTGGGTGCCTGCTAGAAGTGCTACGTGGGTATCAATTAGTGGTAAATGTGGCGGTTTCTTTTAATATCTTCAACGAACAGCTCTCTCCTTCCTTGGAAGAATGGTAGATATGGAGTGAAGGTCGGCAGCGAGAAGGATATATATATACATATGTATGATAGATTTAGGAGCATTGCACACATTTTTGTTCAAGTAAAGTTTTCAAAGCTATACGAAAGAAACAAGAAGAGGAAGAATTGTAAGAGAATTGCAAAGATGGCTAGTCATGGACCTGGTGGTGGTGGAGGAGGGCCTGGTGGAGGGGGCGGTGGTCAACATGGGGGTGGTGGTGGAGGACCTGGTGGAGGTGGTGGTGGTCAACAAGGTGGTGGTCAACATGGGGGTGGAGGCCCTGGTGTTGGTGGTGGAGGACCTGGTGGAGGCGGTGGTGGTCAACAAGGTGGTGGAGGTGGTCAAGGAAGTGGTGGTCAACAAGGTGGTGGAGGTGGTCAAGGAAGTGGTGGCCAACAAGGTGGTGGAGGTGGTCAAGGAGGTGGTGGTGGAGGTGGCCGAGGAGGAGGTGGTGGTGGAGGTGGCCAAGGAGGAGGTGGAGGTGGTGGTCGTGGAGGACGCTAAATAATTCAAATAGATGATAATATAGGTGAAAATGTTTGTTTATTATCCTACTATCTCTTATATAAGAGAATCTAAGGGTCATAACGTGTTTCTTTTGTAAGTTTGATATAATGAGTGAAATAAAAAAGAGAGCACATATTAGTTGTTGTATTATACCAAATAGAAACATGTTATTTTTGTATAAAATAATAAGTAATTTCTCAAACATTAAAATACATTAATAACCATTTATCATTGAAGGAATGGTAATAAGTTATTTTTATTGAAGGAATGGTAATAATCTAGTATAACTTATTTTTATTAGCTTATAAGTTTGATGTTTATGGAGAGCCATGGTATGGTAGTTTTGTTAAATTTTAAATATGAATTTGATCATTTTAGATGTGTGTTTGACATAAATATTTAAAACATTTAGGTTTAGATTTCTATTGGGAGGTTTTCATTTAAAATTTAGATTATTGTGTAATTCATTGACAGCAAGAGCACAAATTTAACTTCACGGTTCTCTAATTTAGAGACTAGAAGACTAACTATTGTGCTAGCAATGTGGAATGAATGAATTGTGAAATCAAAGAAAATTCCATCACACTCACAAATGATTCACTCGATTAAGTAAATATCTTTTGCTAAGTTCAATACATTTTAAAAATAATAGAATATGTAAAAATATTCTATATTCACAAAGTTTAAAACCCAAACTATCATTTAAAATGATTTTACTATCACATGATACAAATATGATTTATTTAAAATAAATATATAAACTTTACAAGAAAGTAAATAATAGTAGGTATAGATAGACAAGAGCCTACACCAAGGACAAATTGTGAGTCTCTTATTAGGAGGTCTTGGATTCAAATCTAAAAATTAAAATAATAATAATAATACATATAGATATGTTAAAAAAACCACAAAAAAAAAGTATAAAAAAAGATTTGTAAATTATCAAGAATGCCAAAACTTATAATTTATCAAAATTATTTTAAAAGAAAATTTAATATGTTTATCCTTTATAAAAATAGTGATATTTAAAAATTGCACAATATTCATATTTAGAAAGTAGTAATGAAAATACACTTAATGTTTGCATGTCTCTCCCAGATAAGGTTTGGGACTTGTTTGAATCTTGGCCTCTACTATTCACTACCTCCACTTTTGCTTGCTTCTGAAAATGTATTCCATCTTCAGTTGTTTGAGCCATCTGGTGGGAACATAATAAAATAATTTTTAGGAAAGATGTCTCTCCCACTAATCAGGTTCTTCAACAAGTGGAAACTTCTATCTTAGAGATTGCTAACTCTAATCTTTCCATCGTCAAATGTAATCACAATTTTTCACACTGGCACAACTTGATTTTAAAAGAATGGAAATTCATTTTCATTCCAGTTGGATCAATTCTAAACTAGAAATCCATTCATGCCAAAGATAGGTCCATTATCAAGTGACATCCCCCTTTTAGAGATTTTGTCAAAATCAACTTTGATGGAGATTCAAGAGGCAACCCCAATATTTCAGGTATTGGAGTTTACATTAGAGATTGGTTAGGCAATGTTTTTTGTAGTTAAGGCAGCTCCCATTAATCTAGGCATGAACAAAATGGTAGAGGCTCAAGCTCTATTTTAGGTCTAGTATTGGCAAAGAAGTGCAATTCTTCTAAAGTCCATTTTGAAGGGCACTCCCTAGTGATAATTAATTCATGCACTTCCAAGATTGTTCACAATTGGAAATTGCAATATATTATGAATCAGATATGGAGATTACTATGATCTTTTCAGTATACTTGTATTACACACACACACTTAGAGAGGGTAACAAGGTGGCTGATTGCATTTCAAATCATGGATGAGATGGTAACTCAATTGAGTCTTGTTCTATAGATCATTTCTCAAACTTGATGCCTGAATTGGAGAAATTAATATGCTATGAAATTGCATAAATTAGCCAAATAGTGGTGGTCTTCTATTCCTATCCCCCTCTTCTCCAAATTTCCACAAATTTTTTTGACTAGAGTAGTTCTAGGTCTTGGTCTTGTGAAGAACATGCATTCCCAGCCAACTTTTGTGTGCTCAAGTTCTTTCCTCTTCTCTCTTTCTCAGTTGCAATCTGGTTAGGATATTGGGTTTTCTTCCTATTTTTTCCCAGTTGAGCCATTGAATCAGGGTCTCCTTTTATATAATCTAGTGATTCACCCACTTTTGATTAAAAAATAAAAATGAAAAGAAACATAAAATATAGGCTTTTATTTTCTTCCTAGTGGACATCTTTTTTATTCCTAAAATGTTAATATAAAGAGAATGATAAAAATTTCAACCTTGCCTAGTGTCTCTATGATTTCTTCATATACTTTTAGACTTTAAGTTGTCTGATTTTTTTCTTCTTCATTATTGTTAGTGAACAGATTTGCCTCCCATAAAACACAAAATTATTAACTCTATACACTTGTTTTGGAAGCAAGAAAAGTTCACAACAATTGGGTAAATGTATGTTAATAGTTTCCTTCTGAATTTGAGAGGTACAACTCCCTCCTTATAAATTTTCAAGTAATTTCAAATTAAAAGTGCATAGAGTGCATACATACATACCTTTTCTAGAAAGTACTTAAGGAACTCTCACATACTCTTGGGCATGGAGTTGTATTAAGGAATTATAATTGAATCAAAATAAATCAAGAACACAAAGTTATCTAGATTATTTAGAGTTACATACCTTTTCTAGAAAGTACTTAAGGATCCCTCACATACTCTTGGGCATGGAGGTATATTAAGGAATTATAATTGAATCCAAATAAATCAAGAAAAAAATTTATCCAAATTCTTTAGAGTTAAAATAAAAAGAACTTAGAGGAAACTAAAATTTACTAAAAAAGAGTGATAATCTGAGACAAATGATAACCAACATCACATGACAATTGATGTAATAATCCACAAAAGAATTGTTACACCAAAGTTCAAATACACCACTTCAAACTACACTGTGTGTGTGTGTGTGTGTGTGTGTGTGTGTGTGTGTGTGTGTGATCTAGGTCAAAGTCCAAAATGAACATTCAAATCACCAAAATTTCTTTCTAATTTCAGAAAAATAAAATATACAATAACCAACTATCAAAATCTAACCCGAAACTAGTTTTATGCCCCAACATATATAGTATCAACTATGAGAGGACTCCATCAAAACCAAACACTCTCAGTTACATAGCAATTAAAAATAGTTATGATAATAACTAAAATTGATAACAACTTTTAAGACAAATGTCTTTGGACAGACAACTGACTCAAAAAATGAGGATTGAGTAGGACTATAACTAGACAAGGTTGACTCTAGTAATTTGATGACTAGCATGATAGTTTCTTAAAAAATCTACATAAGGATATCGCTATTATTTCTTATGGTGCTCTTGGATTTGACATCATAATGGCTTAGACAACATTGGGGTAACTCCAGGCTTGGCAAAGTGGGAGGAAAGGTAGCAGCTTCAAGAAGCTCACTTATCAAAATTTTAGGAAAGCCT
Organism: Cupressus sempervirens; assembly: GCA_028749045.1. Lineage (NCBI taxonomy): Eukaryota > Viridiplantae > Streptophyta > Pinopsida > Cupressales > Cupressaceae > Cupressus > Cupressus sempervirens. Next base: position 243,033,472 of record CM053786.1, on the reverse strand, counting down.
TTATTCTCTACAAGTTCAAAAAATTTCTTTGGCAATTTGTCTACTTCGATACCTAATAGATTGGTATAAAAAATAGCAGGTCACCCATTACAACTAGAATAGACACTTCCCAAATTCTTTCTTCCCGAAGAAAAATGACATAAAATGAATAGAAGGAAAAGATTTCAACTCTCACCTACAAGTATCTAGACACCAGAAACACCTCCTTTCTCCATACACAATTTCACCTTTAATTCTATAGTCTAGAACCAAAAAAAGTGGTCAGACTAGGTTTAAAAAGGATTTGCATACTTGAAAAGTACCACTAAATAATCAGGCATTAATGGTGAGATAATCCCAACAAAAAATACATTCTCGAATACATCATGATGTATTTCCATTAAGTGGTCACTTGAGAAAATTTCCCAAATTATCATTAATTTCTCTTTGATAGTTTAGATTTTGGTCCTAGTTAAAGATTATCTTTTTACTTGTGTTGTAAACTCACCATCTCTACTTGGTGATCTTGATTCTAGGATGACTTTAGGGTTGTTACCTTCACGTTTCAAAATAGATATCCCATCAATCATTAATTCTATTTTTAGTGTTGTCTTTTATCAATTGAATCCAATTAAACCTCTTTGAACCTTGATACATAGTGGCTCAAAGTGGTTCAAAAACAATCCACAACTTATTTGGTAGGTCCCACCTACAAGACAAACTTTAGTCCAAAATTCTTCAATTAAACCAGTTTGAACCCCTTCAAACCTTGGTACAAAGTGGTTTGAAGTGGTCCAAAAGGACTTTACAATATACACTTCACGATTGGTTTGATCTTATATACCAAAAATGACACATGAGCTTTTGAAGGGATTAACACAACTCTCAAAGGGTACGCTTGGTGAGATGAGGTGAAAAGAGAATGGAAGAAAAAGATTTGAAAATATAATCTTGTATAATGATGAGTTATATTTTAGAATAACATGGGCTCTAAGTGCAGACTCTGTGTGTGTGACGTGAAGCGAACTCAAATTCTTAGGTACATAAACTAGAAGCAAAGGAAAGAAGAAAAACAAAAAAATGAAAAAAAGGGGAAAAAAGAGGGAAAGAATAACTACTTGTTGCCATGATTTTAGTTCCCTATATTTTTCAAACTTCTAGGATGAGGATTGAATCAATGTGATGTCTGTGTCTAGATTACCTTTAAGGAACTTCTCTTCTTATCTATTCCTTTTTTGTAAAACTAGGTTTGCATTCAAAATAAATCTAATGTATTGGTCCATATTAGGTGACTAGGAAAGGGAGGGTAAGTTTATGCATGTTTCCTAGATGAGCAGAAAGTTGTTTAGAAACCCTAATTTTATGATCAAGTAATCTATTGAAGGCATAATATAGGTAGAATGGAGAGATCATGAGCATATTTAGAGAAAATGGCAACAAAGATTATGGGAACTGAGGCCAAAATATGATATGTAGATCATAGGAGCATCATGAAAACCAGAGAAATTGGATCCAATATAGCAAAAGTAGATAAATCCTTAGAAATGGTTAAAGAACCTAGTCAAAAGTGGTTTGAATTTATTCAAATTCCAATTGACGGCTCATATTTGATCCAAATGTCTATATTACTAAGTTGACAAGTCAAATGACTTAGGGATTAAATTCAGATTATTAGATGAAGATTTGATCAAGGGTGTGTGCAAGGTTGCTAGCCAAGAAGTATTCAATAGATTTCAAATCGCAACTTGGTGAATGCAGTAATAGTTAAACTTAAAAATTTATTGCAAGGTTACATGCAATTAAAGCTTACTTTAGGTTAAGGTAGTGACAAAGAGAAAGTGTATAAATCCCATGATTGTAGGGTCAAAAGATAGTTAAGTTGATCAAGAGTTGAATCCATGAAGTAGTGAAATCTAGTAATCACATGATCACAAGATTAAATGCAGAGTTAAGCTTCAAAGTCATGATTGAGAAAAAATAGAATGCTCACATCTTCTTAGATGGAATAACATGTGGCTAACACAATGAATGAGAAAAAATAGTTAAAGGTGAACTGATTGCATGGTTGTGGGTGGTTAGAAAGTAACCCAAGTTTAATTGGAAAAACTACAAATAGTTAGTGTAGCGCATGGTCACATGTAGTTAATGATAGCTTATAGTTAAAGAAACAACTAGGTGAAGTAGTAAGTTGAACATGTTCACACGGTCATAGTTTGAGGAAATGTGAAAGGATAAACCACAGAGAGAGTGCAAAAGATGACAACAATGGTGAACCATTTTCACAAGGTCTCTGGTTAAGAAGCATTGAAAAAATTTGAAGTAGCAACTCAACGAAAGAATTAATAGTTAAACCTTAAAACATATTGAAATAAAGAAGATTTCTAGGTTTTAATCTTGATCATTGATCTAAGATCGATGGACAAAATTTAAATCTACAGTGACCATTGGGATATGAAATACAAGTTTTCTCACCAAAATGAGTACTACAAATCAGAGTGAAATATGAAACATTTTGAAGATTTTTAATCATTCTTTTTTCTTTCTCAATTGTATTGAATTGTAATCAGTGACTATTCCATTTCTAAGCAATTCAAGTTCTTTGTTAATGTAACTTATGAATTTGTAACTGGACAAGAACCCTAAGAGGGGGCCTATATATGTAATTTTCTAAGTTAATAGAAAGGATTGACAATTGTGTCCAACTTTCCCCCCTTCATTTCTAGATGTTGAGTGACAATCAAAGAGTTAGATGAAATTAAGGATTTGTATGATGCTTGTAGTTAGGTAATGTGTTGTTTTGATTCCATTTAGCACTAGCATGCCTAGGTTTCCTTCATTATCTCCTTTAGCTGAGCTAACCTTGTATTTTAGAATAGTTTCTATGGGATTTTAGGATAGATGTATTTGAAGCTAGTGATATCTTACTAGATTTCATTTTAGTGGAGAGTTATCAGTTATGGTGGATTCCATTTCATCTTTCATATGCATCTCTACTCTATCTCTAGATTGCATTTCAATAGGACTAATCTGTACCTAGAATTAGGATTAGATGTTAGAAGGACTTCAAGGAAGCTTGTGATATCCATTCCACTCGGTGTTATAGGTTGCTCAAATCTATTTCTGCCTAGGGTGTTTGTAGTTATGAGCATCCTAGTTTATCATCTTCTTCTCTCAAGTTAAGAGCATACCCCCTACCCCAATGATCCATTAAAAACACAATTAATTGCATATATTTCATATAAGGGAGTTGTAACTTATAATTTAGAGGGCAATGATATAACACATAGAATAACCCATTTTTTGGTAACATCCTTTTGTTTCCTCACATTATGGGCATCTAGAGTCAAGGTAAAGGAAAATTAGCAAGAGCGACAAACTGTTAACCATAAGGTTTTAGCGACTTTGCTAGGGATTGGAATCTAATCCTAGTGTTTGGTTCCTTATTCTTAGAAATCTAAAGGTGTCTTCCCTAGGATAAAGACTGGAGACTCTATATGAAGGACCTACTTTATTTGGTCTAAGAAGGTCCACTGTAACTCAATGCCAAAACCAAATTCAAAGACTATGAGAAGGCCAAGGCCTAAGCCCACTCTCCAAGAACTTAATGAGATCATTGAAAAACTACTACAAGAGCTTATACTTCTATATTAAAAAAAGCATGTCTAATGTCATCCAAAATAATATTAGCATTGAAGATGATCATGTTTCTACATCCTTGTGGAAATATGTGTGCTCTAGATTCTAAAAATTGAAAGACATGGAAAGAGAGAAACTAAGGTTCAAGCAAGCAAGGCTGAGGTTAATTCCTACTCTTGAAGAAATTAACACCACAAATGATAAGGTGCTTCATGATATTTTTGATCAATATAGAGAGAGAATCTCCTATACAGTCTAAGAAAACAATAGTATAGAAGATGATCATATGTCAAAGATGTTTTGGAATGACATTTGTGCTTGTTTCCAAAGACTCGAAGACCTACAAGAAAGTGAAAGAAGGAAGCTGAAGCAAGTATAGATAGTTGAACATGAAAAACCCTTGGTAAGGTCACCCAATTATATTCCTTATGGTTTTCACATGTTTAAAGAGTAGGTGAATATTCCTAATGTGAGGGTTAAGCCTACTCTTGAAGAGCTCCATTTAACTAAGGAGAAGGTCTCTTAGAAGATCTTGTTAAATCTTGCAAAGAGTCTCAACCGAGGAGATGAGCCCAAAGAAAGGAAGTTATGGGACCACCTCTACAACCAATTCCACAAGTTGAAGGATCAGCAAAAGGACAAGACAAAGTAGCTAAAGCTAAAGATAACATCTACACTTGATTATGAAGCTTGTATGGTAATATCACTTGATTCTAGTTCTCATATTATTGCATTCTTTGGTAGACGAGAGGCTATTCCCGATGCTATAGATGAAGGTGAAAATACTCCATCAAAGTGCTCTAGAGAAGAATCTTCTGATGATCATTTGCATGCACAAGAACATTCCACTTGTGATCTGCCAATAGCTACAAATTTCATGCTAGTTGAAGAAACAAGTAATGAAGTTCAAACTAAAGAATTGTTGTGTCAACGTGAGAAGGAACATCACAAACCCATTGGTAAGATTTTTATCCTTGATAAAGATATAATTGAAGAAGATATTTTGGAGGTCAACTATCAATGTGTAGAAGAACCAATTAAATTGGTTGATGAAACTTTTTCTAATAGTAAAGAAGAGGAGATTGTCTATGGGTTCATATAGCCCCTCCAAATGGATGAACCCTCTTGAGATGACCCAACTATAAAAATAAAACTTGAAGAAGGATCATTAGATTATGAGTCTCCTTCTATGCATTCAAATTGGGTAAGCAGTAATAATACAATGATAGAGGGAAGGAATGAAATTGACTTGGATTTTCAAAGCAATGATGTGACTGACAATCAATTATTAGATTCCATGGTAGAGTTGACATCTTCCTATTTTTAGACTCATAAAAAAAGTTCAAACCATTGCAAGGATGAGTTCATTTTCTTAAAAGAGGTGTATATCTTTGGCACAATAGAAGACCATTAGGAGAATGCAAATGGAGATAATGAAGTATATGATCAGGCATGGTTGTTTGGACCTAAATGGATATATAGCTAGCTAGTGCATATAATCAAAGAAACATGTGGAGTTGCCATGTTGTTGCTACTACTGCAAGTAGAGATCCTACATAGAAACCAAAATCAATTATGGAGGAAGGGATCCTACTTTAGTTAATCTATAAGTTGATTCACTTGAGTATCTTTACCTACTAGTTTTATAAGGTGAGATTCATCTCACCTCTATAAATATGTTAGGTAGGTTGTGTGTTTAGTTTAGTTGTCTTTTCTTCCTTTCCTTCTTTCTGTGTGTTTTCTTTTCTTTTGTGTTGTCTGCCCTATTTCCTCACCACCCAAATGCATAACATCTCCCTGTGCTACTTTAAGGCTCTTCAACCCAATGGACTAGGCACTAATCTTTTCTATTTGGTTTTTTTTGTAATAAATGAAGTAGGTAGCCTGCCTATTGTTGTGTGTTATTGCCAAACTTTTTGTGAAACTAGAGATTTCTAGGTTCTTGCCTAGGCACTAACATGCCTGGTTCCCTAGTTAGAGCCAATTGTTGCCATGATTTGAGTTCCCTATATTTTTCAAACTTCTAGGATTAGGATTGAGTCAATGTGATGTCTATGTCTAGATTTCCTTTAAGGAACTTCTCTTCTCATCTATTGCTTTTTGTACACCTAGGTGGACATTTGAAGGAAATCTAATGCATTGGTTCATATTAGGTGATTAGGAAATGGAGGGTAAGTTTATGCATTTCCCAGATGAGTAGAAAGTTGTTCAAAAACCATAATTCTATGATCAAGTATTCCATTGAAGGCATTTTATAGGTAGAATAAAGAGATCAGAGGAATATTCAAAGTAAATGGAAGAAAAGAATATGAGAACTGAGGCAAAAGATGATATGAAGATTGTAGGAACATCATGGAAACTAGAGAAATTGGATCGAATGTAGGAGAAGTAGATAAATCCTCAGAAATGATGAAAGGACCTAGTCAAAGGTGCTACAACTTTCATCAAAATTCAATCAATGACTCTTATTTTAATTTGACTATCTATGTTGCTTAGTTGACAAGTCAAATGGCTCAGGGATTAAATTTAGATTGTTAGGTGAAGATTAGATCAAGGGTGTGTGCAAGGTCACTAGCCAAGAAGTATTCAATAGATTTCAAATTGCGAATTGGTGAATGTAGTAACTGTTAACCTCAAATAATTATCACAAGGTCACACATAGTTAAAGCTTAATTGAAGTTAAGGTAGCGACAAAAGTTAAGTTAATCATGGGTCAAATCCATGAAGTGACAAAAGCCAATAATCACATGGTCATAGGGTTAAATGTAGAGTTAAGTTTCAATGTCCCAATTGAGAAAAAAACACAATGGTCACATCTTCATAGAGGGTTGAGAATAACCTACATTTAACACATCTACTTAGTGAAAGCAATTAAAAGTGAATTCATCGATGGTCATGGGTGGTTAGAAATTAATCCAAAGTCAACCAGCAAAACTATGAATAGTTAGTGGAGTGCATGGTTGCACATAGTTAAGGATACCTTATACTTAAAGCAATGACTGAGAAAAGTAATAAGTTAAAAATCTTTGCATGGTTGAAGTCTAAGGAAATGTTAAGGGATAAACCATAGCGATAGTGTGAAAGATGAAAGTGGTTAAGGTAAATCATTTTTGTAAGGTCTCCTATTAAAAAGCATTGAGAACATTTTAAGTCATAACTCAATGAAATAATTAATACTTAAACCTTAAAAAAAATAGTCGTAGGATTACAGACTAAAAAGGCATTGAAATAAATAAGATTGCTAGGTTTTAATCTCGATCATTGATCTAGAATCGACTGCTAGAATTGAAACCTGCAGTGACTGTTGGGCTATGAAATACAAGTTTTGGTGCCAAGATGACTATTACAGATCAAAGAGGAATATGAAACATTTTAAAGATTTTTAATCATTCCTTCTTTCTTTTTTTGATGTACTGAATTATAATCGATGACTATTGGATTTTTGAGTTATACAAGTTATTTGTTAATGTAACTAATGAATTTGTAACTAGCCAAGAACCCTTAGAGGGTTCCTATATATGTAATTTTCTAAGTTAATAGAAAGGATTGAGAATTCTATCCAACTTTTCCCCCTACATTTCTAGATGTTGAGTGAGAATCAAAGAGTTAGATGGGATGAAGGATTTGTATGATGTTTGTAGTTAGGTAATGTGATGTTCTAATTCCATTTAGGACTAGCATGCCTAGGTTTGAAGCTGGTAATATCTTAGTAGATTCTATTTTAGTGGAGAGTTATCAGTTAAGGTGGATTCCATTTTGTCTTTCATGCATATCTCTACTATATCTCTAGATTGTATTTCAATAGGACTAATCTGTACTTAGAATTAGGATTAGATGTTAGGACTTCAAGGTAGCTTGTGATATCCATTCCACTGGGTGTTACAAGTTGCTCAAATCTATTTCTTCTTGGGGTGTTTGTAGTTACGAGCATCCTGGTTTATCCTCTTTTGCTACTAGGTTAAGAGCATGCCCCCTATCCCAATGATCTATTAAAAACACAATTCATTTCATATATTGCATATAAGGGAGATGTACCTTATAATTTAGAGGGCAATGATATACACTGACCCATTTTTTGGTAACATCCTTTTGTTTCCTCAAATTCTAGGCATTTAGAGTCAAGGTAAAGCCAAATTAGCAAGAGGGACAAAATATTAACCAACAATTTTTTGGAAACTCTACTAGGGATTGGAATCTAATCCCAGTGTTTGGTTTCTCATTCTTAGGAATCTAAAGGTGTCTTCCCTAGGATGAAGACTGGCGACTCTATATGAAGGACCTACTTTCTTTGGCATGAGGAGGTCAAGTTTAACTCAATGGCCATGCCAAATTCAAAGAATATGAGAAGGCCAAGGCCTAAGCCCACTCTCCAAGACTTAATGAGATTACTAACAAGCTATTACAAGAGCTTGTACTTCAATATCAAGAAAGAATCTCAAATTTTGTCCAAATGAATATTAGCAATGAAGATGATCATGTTTCTACATCCCTGTGCAAATGTGTGTGCTGCAAATTCTACAAACTAAAAAATGCAAAGAGAGAAACTAAGGTTGAACAAAGTAAGGCTGAGGTTCATTCCTACTCTTGGAGAAATTCACACCATTAATGAGAAGGTGATTCATGAGATTTTTGATCAATATAGAGAGAGCATCTCCTATGCATCCCAAGAAAACATCAGTATAGAAGATGATCATATGTCAAAGATGGTTTTGAATCACATCTGTGCCCATTTCCAAAAAGTCAAAGACCTACAAGAAAGTGAAAGAAGGAAGCTAAAAAAAGTATAGATAGTTGAACATGAAAAACCCTTTGTGAGGTCACCCAATTCTATTACTATGGTTTTCATATGTTTTAAGAGTAGGTGAATATTCCTAATGTCAGCATTAAGGAAAGGCCAAGGCATGAGCCTACTCTTGAAGAGCTCCATACAACTAAGGACAAGGTCTTTCAAAAGATCTTGTTAAATCTTGTAGAGAGTCTCAACTAAGGAGATGACCCCAAGGCAAGGAAGATATGGGACCATCTTTGCAACCAATTCCCCAAGTTGAAGGATCAACAAAAGGACAAGAGAAAGAAGCTAAAGCTGAAGATAACATCCACATCTAATTATGAAGCTTCCATGGTAATGTTACCTGATTCTAGTTCTTATATTATTGCAATCTTTGGTAGATAAGAGGTTATTCTTAATGCTATAGATCAATGTAACAATAATCCATCAAATTTTTCTAAAGAGGAATCTTCTGATGATCATCTACCTATACTAGAACATTTCACTCATGATTTTCCAATAGCTACAAATGTAACTCCAGTTGAAGAAAGAAGCAATGAAGTTCAACTTGAAGAATGGTTGTGTTAGCATGAGTAGGAACTTCATGAACCCACTAGTAAGACTCTTATCCTTGATAAAGATATAATTGAAGAAGAGAGTCTTGAGCTCAACTGTCAGTTTGTGGAAGAATCAATTACATTGGTAGATGCAACTTTTTCTTATAGTAAAGAAGGGAGATCGTCATGGGTTCCTATCACCCCTTTAAATGGATGAACCCTCTCAAGATGACCCAGCTATGAAACTAAAACTTGCACAAGGATCATTGGCTTGTGAGTATCCTTTTGTGCACTCAAATTGTGTAAGTAGTAATAATAAAATGAAAGAGGGAAGGAATGAAATTGACTTGTTTTTTCAAAACAATGACATGATTGACCATCAATTAGTGGATTCCATGGTAGATGTGACATCTTCCTATTCTCAGTCTCATAAAGAAATTTCAAACCATTGCAATAATGAGTTCATTTTCTTAAAAGAGGCATGTGTCTTTAGCACAATAGAAGACCATTAGGAGAATAACATGAAAAACTCAAATGGAGATAATGAATTATATGATCAGGCATGGTTGTTTAGACCTAAATGGATATATTGGCATCTAGTGCATATAATCAAAGAAACATGTGGAGTTGACATGTTGTTGCTAGTGCTACAAGTAGAGATCCTACTTAGAAACAAAAATCAATTATGTAGGAAGGGATCCTACTTCAATCAATCAATAAGTGGATTCACTTGAGTATCTTTTGCTACTGGTTTCATAGGTGAGATTCATCTCACCTTTGTAAATATGTTAGGTAGGTTGTGTGTTTAGTTTAGTTTTCTTCCTTTCTTTTATACTTTTTGTGCTTTTTCTTTTCTTTTGTATTGGCTTCCCTAATTCCCCACCACCCAGATGCATAGAATCTCCTTGTGCTACTTTAAGACTCTTAAACCCAATGGGTTGGGCATTGGTCTTTTCAATATGGTTTTTTCTATACTAAAGGAAGTAGGTAGCCCACCTTTTGTGTATTTTTGCCAAATTTTTTTTTTGTGAAATTAGGGTTAGCTAGGTTCCTACCTAGGCACTAACATGTCTAGTTCCCTAGTCAGAGCTAGTTGTTGCCATGGTTTTAGTTCCCTATATTTTTCAAACTTCTAGGATTAGGATTGAGTCAATGTGATGTTTGTCTCTAGATTGCCTTTAAGGAATTTCTCTTCTCATCTATTCCTTTTTGTACACCTTGGTGGGCATTCAAAAGAAATATAATGAATTGGTTCATATTACGTGATTAGGAAAGGGAGGGTAAGTTTATGCATTTACCAAATGAGAAGAAAGTTGTTCAAAAACCCTAATTACATGATCAAGTGTTCCATTGAAGGTATAATATAGGTAGAATGGAGAGATCACAGGCATATAAATAGAAAATGGAAGAAAAGAATATGAGAACTGAGGCCAAAAGATGATAAGTGGATCATAAGAACATTATGAAAACCATAGAAATTGGATCAAATGTAGGAGAATTAGATAAATCCTTAGAAATAGTAAAAGAACTTGGTCAAAGGTGGTATGACTTTCTTTGAAATCAAATTGACGCCTCATATTTGATCCGACTATCTATGTTGCTAAGTTGACAAGTCAAATGGATTAGAAATTAAATTCAAATTGTTAGATGAAGATTAGATCAAGCGTGTGCACAAGGTTGCTAGCCAAGAAGTATTCAATATATTTCAAATCATGACCCAGTGAATGTAGTAACAGTTAACCTCAAATAGTTATCGCAAGGTCACACATAGTTAAAGCTTTCTTGAAGTTAAAGTAGTGACAAAGTGAAAGTGTATAAAACCCATAATTATAGGGTTGTAGGTAAGTTAAATTAATCACAAGTCAAATATACAAAGCGAAAAAAGCTAGTAATCAAATGGTCGCAAGGTTAAATGTAGAGTTAAGTTTCAAAGTCATGATTGAGAGAAAAAAGAATGGTCGCATCTTTGCAGAGGGTTGAGAATAACCTATGGTTAACACAATGATTGAGTGAAAGTAATTAAAGGTGAAGTGATCGCATCGTCGTAGTAGGTTAGAAAGTAACCCAAATTTAATGAATAAAACTACAAATAGTTTTTGGAGTGCATGGTCACATGAAGTTAAGGGTAATTTATAATTAAATTAGTGAGTGAGGGAAGTAATAAGTTAAACCTATTCATATGGTTGCAGTCTAAGTAAATGTTAAGGGATAAACCACAGTGATAGTGCAAAAGATGATAGTGATTAAGGTAAACCATTTTTGTAAGGTCTCTGGTTAAGAAGCATTGAAAACATTTTAAGTTGCAACTTGATGAAGGAAACTCTACAAGATCTGGACAAGGAGAACCATTAGGTTTGGTTTTCCTTGTTGGTTTGGTGGTTGGCTTTTGCCTCCTAGCCTCTGGCCTTTTATTTCTTTTTGGCTGTTGGTTTTTGTTTCGTGTTTTGTTCGACTTTAATGTCTTAACTTTTATGCTGTAAAACTTTTGGGTTTCAGTTCCCTATAAAACCTATTTTTCTTAATGAAAAAATTGATGAAGGAATTAATAGTTAAACCTTAAAACAAATTATCACAAGCTCACAAGCTAAAATAACATCAAAATATACAATATTTCTAGGTTTTAATCTCGATCATTGATCTAAGATTGATGAGTAGAATTCAAACCTATAGTGACTGTTGGGCTATGAAATACAAGTTTTGGCACCAAGATGACTATTATAGATTATAGAGGAATATGAAGCATTTTGAAGATTTTAAATCATTTTTTCTTTCTCTCTTTGATGTATTCAATTTTAATTGATGACTATTAGATTTATGAGCTATTCAAGTGCTCTGTTAATGTAACTACTAAATTTGAAATTGGCCAAGAACCCTAGGAGGGGGCATATATATGCACTTATCTAAGTTAATATAAAGGAATAGAAATTCTATCCAAAGTTTCCCCCTACATTTCTAGATGTTGAGTGAGAATCAAAGAGATAAATGGAATGAAGAATTTGTATGATGTTTGAAGTTAGGTAACGTGATGTTCTAATTCCATTTAGGACTAGCATGCCTAGGTTTCTTTCATTGTCTCCTTCAGCTGAACTAACATTTCATTTTAGAATAGTTTCTATGGGATTGTAGGATTGATGTATTTGAAGCTAGTGATATCTTACTAGATTCCATTTTAGTGGAGAGTTGTCAATTAAGGTGGATTCCATTTCATATTTCATATGCATCTCTACTCTATCTCTAGATTGCATTTTAGTAGGGCTAATATGTACTCAGAATTAGGATTGGATGCTAGAAGGACTTTAAGGTAACTTGTGATATCCATTCCACTAGGTATTATAGGTTGCTCAAATCTATTTTTGCCTTGGGTGTTTGTAGTTGTGAGCACCTTGGTTTATCCTCTTCTTCTCTCAGGTTTAAAGCATACCCCTACCCCAATGATCTATTAAAAAGGAAATTCATTTATTATATTTCATATAAGGGAGATATTCATTATAATTCAAGGGGAAATGATATAACACATACATAGACCCATTTTTTTGGCAACATCCTTTTGTTTTCTCACATTCTGGGCATCTAGAGTCAAGGTAAAGCCAAATTAGTAGGAGGGACAAACTGTTAACCAACAGTACTATATATAGAGGGAGAACTTGAAGGAAATATTATAGCTTGAATAATATCATGTCCTTCTTATTATAGGTGAAGGAAGGAGAGTACCACTTGGATAGGAAAAATGGTAAGCATTAAAGAGCTAACCACTTTTGCAATAATGAATGAACTTTTTAATAAAGAATCAAATTTTCCTTGAGCTCCTTTTGGTTCTCTTCTTCTGTGCCATAATAAGACTTCATCCTCTTTCACAAAATTACGAGCTTGAGCTCGCATGTCAAAATTTTTCTTGACCTTCATCTATTGTTAAGTGATATGATCTACCAATTTTTCTCTTTCTTCTTCAAATGTGGTGAGGTACGTTACTCGTTTTTCCAAAGAGTTTTGGAAAAATGGCTATTCAATCACTGATTGTAGTTTTGTGGCTAACAAGTCCAAAGGTAAAGAAAATTGTGCTCCTACTCCATAGTGTAGTTTAAATGGAACCATTCCTATAGTTGTTTTTGGTGTAATTGTATCAACCCATAAGGCTTCATACAATTTTTTGTGCCAATCATAGACAATGTCACCCACTAGCTTTTTCAATATTGCAACTAGATTTTTATTGCTAGTCTTTGCTTGACCATGTCCTTGAGGAAACTAATCTAAAGAATGGGCTAGTGATATTCCATGTTCATAACAAATCATTGAAATATCTTTGAGGGAAAAGTATTTAGTATTTTTTGAAATCACCTTTTGAGAGAACTCAAACCTAACAAAAATGAAGTTCATCAAAAAGTCACATACTGCCTAGGAATTTGCTTTCTTTGTGGGGATTGCTTTACTGATTTGGTAAAATAGTGACTTTTTATTAGAACATAAACATGGCCATCACTAGAAGGTGGGTTCAAAGGTTTGATGAAGTCTATACCCCATTGTGTGAAGGGTTCATCTATTATGATAGGTTTAAGGGGAAAGGTTGCAAGTTGAGGGTCACTAGTAAATAAATTACATTTCTTATAGTTCTTAACATAGAGGTGGGCATATTTGAACATTCCTGGCTAGTAGAAACAACTATTAATGATTTTGAAAGATGTTATTATGGAAGAAAAATGTCTACCACAACCATCAACATGATAGAGTTTCAACAATTTTTCTTTTTGTTCAGTGTCAACGCATCTAAGGAAAGTACCATCAACTCCCCTTTTGTACAACATGCCTTCTGAAATCACATATTTGGCTGCCTTTAACCTAAGGTTATGTTTTTCCTTATGGTTTAAGTGTTTAGGGATTTTAGCATAAGTTAGGTAATACACCACATCCAAGAACCAATGATCTATTAAGATGACCAGAAGAGATGTGGTGATGGAATGAGTATCCTCCTATATTGGTTCTTTGTTCTCTACTATTAACTTGCATAATCCCTATCCTCTGACCAAGTTATTAGGCTTGATGGTGAGGTCATACTCTTGAATTTTAGCTACCCACATTATTTTTGTTTATTCCAACTTCTTGTTGAGTTAATACACTCTTAACTGTTATCTCTAGTACATATACTATTGAATGCGAGTGCATAATGTAATACCTAAATTGCTTAACTACTTTTACAAAAGAAAATGCATTAGATTTTCAATTTGAGAATAGTTAATTTCATGCTTCTTTAGAGGTATGCTCATAAAAGAAATGTGTGCCTTTTCATCTTGATCATTCTTTTCAGTCAAAATGCCCATCAGAGTGTGTTCTAGTGCATAATAGTACATGGTGAAATCTCTTTTGAAGTTAGTACTCATCAACATAGGGGCCTAGGATATGGAAATTTTGATGTTAGCAAAATCTTTCTTCCCTTCTTTGACCCATTTTAATAGGTTTTTTTCACTCATCATATTGAACATATGTCTCACCTTTTCTCGAAATTTGGGGATGGAACTTCTTAGGAAATTGATCTAGCCAAAGAAAGGCTTCAATTCACTTCTATTTGTGGGAGGAGTGAGTTTTTGAATTTTTTTAAGCCTATCGGGATAAATTTTGATTCCCTCCATTGAAAAAATGTGTCCCAAAAGTCTACCTTTTTCTACAAAGAAATTGACTTCTTGGGATTTAGGGATATGTTGTTTTGCCTACATATCTGTAGCATAACTTCAAGATCTCATACATATAGGCTATTTTATGTTGATCTTCATTACATACACTTATTTTTAAATATTTTTTGAATAACCATCTACCATGTACATTAATTATAAACCTAACCTACTACAAGCTATAAAACATGCTCCATTGTTGGAAGTGCATAATTATCTTTTAAGCTAGCTTAGTTGAGGTTTGTAAAATCCATAGAGATTTCAAGATCTCACCATTTTTCTTCCTTATGGGCACAATACTAGCTATCCATGTGGAATTATGGATGTTATAAATGATCCTTACCTTCAACATCTTCTCCACATATTTTAATATGGCTTTTGATATATATGATGTCTGAATACTCCATTTTTAAATTTTTCTAAATCTTCCTATCCCTAGGAAAAAACATATCTATATCTCACCAATATATTTTTTAAGTTATCTTTTTGCCTCATGGAATAGGTCTTGCTGATGGAGATCCACTTAGGGTCACGTTCATCCCCATTTTCAATCTTCTCATATTCTTTTAAAACCTCATTATGAGTCACAATTCCCTTAATAATAATATCATCTTTCCTCTGAAATAGGTGTTTGAGAGAAACTAGTCCCTTTGCAATCTTATTTTCTTTGAATTGTATCACCCCATCAGTCCCATTCAATTCTTCACTAACATCTTTTCTTTTAGCATCAAAACCTTCAAAGAAAAAGTCAACAAAATTCCGGATACATCCAATAATTTATTTTAACTATGAGTCATTATTGAAGACATTCCAATGGTCAACATTATCTAGAACACTTGGTCTATATATCATTTGTACCTTGTAAGTATCAGTTTGAGGAAAGAGCAATGAAGTATGGGAATCAACTCGAGAGTTTTGAGACCAAGGTACAAATTTGATGGGAAAAACATAAAAAACTCAAGTTCATCCAAGACTAGACTTATATAGTATTTTAACCTATCATTTGTGATAGAAAATTGGTTCCTTACCTTCTTTAGAATCAATTCAACATCATCTTTAGCTGCTAATCCTTTTTTTTCCCTTTGACTTGGATTCTTATAATCCTAGAAATAGTGCTTCATACTCTATTGTGTTATTAGTATTTTTGAAATCTAGCTTGCAAGAGAAAGGAATAAGTTCCCCTAAAGGAGGGATTAATACTACCCATGCACAGATCTTCAATAATTTGTTTAAGTTCATCATTAGGAAAAATCATATAATTCCCAAACTGGGATTCTTCATAAAAAATATGAGCTTTACAATTATCTAAGGGAACCATAGTGTATTTATTTTTTAGCTTGAGTTCCAACTTTTTGCCTATTGGGATTACTCATTTGGACCAATCCATCTTGATTTCTCCTCCCATGTCTTTATAGAAAGTTCTACTAAGAAACATGCCACAGCTCGTAGGATTATTGGCCACCAATATTGTCAATTTTAATCATTTATTTGTAGAGGTAGTGAGAACAACTTGTACATCCTTAACTTTCCCCATGAGTGGTACTTGTTTCTCATCCATCTAGAATAACAACACCCAAAGTTTTTCATAAGAGGGAGTCTTTGATTTTTAGCAATAAGGGGAGGCATGATATTATCAGAGGCTCTTGATTCTATAATATGATTGCTAAGTTTATACCTATTTAATAGTAGAGAAATGTAGAAATGATTAGGCATCTTCTATTCTATCTCTTTTTCTACAACATTGGTGCAAGACCAGTCATCTGATAGATGTGATGTGCTTTTTGACACAAAGGTGGGAGTTTTATTGGATGTCATGATTCTAGCTATAAGGGATTCATTAAATTGATAATTAGAGCTAGGTTCTCCTTTTACATATTGGACTAATTTATCAAGCTCTTTAGGGTTCATCCTTAGGTTCCCAACCGAGGAAATTGAGATGGTAGTGGATTTGCAGAATTCATTAATGTCAAGCACATAAGAGTTTATAGATGACTCTTTCTTCGTTAGAAGTTTAATTTGTAAAACTTTGGTATTTAAAGTAGAGTCATTCCATACCTGATCTTTTCCTTTGGAATGTGCATTAGCAACATTGGTACTCATATTGAATTTCTAAATTTTCTAATTTTGCATGAGAATCACACATGAAGGATGTTGCAGTGTCAATATAATATCTCCCCCCTATCTTAATTGGATTCATACTACAAGAAGTAAGACCCTGAGTTTTTAGCTTTTTCTCCAATGCTCTCTATTGGAAGTTCACAACTAATGGCATCTCCTTTTGCATTAATCTGAATAAACCTTAACCAATCGAGACATGTTTTTCCATCATGATCCGTAGTTAGGTGAAAAGAACACATATTAGCATATTTGATTTGCAATCCTTGTTGAGGTGTTATCAAAAGTGTAGTCTTACCATGATATGAGTTAGATTGTCTCCCTCTAACATCTTGGCAAGGTGACTCATATGGTGTACTAACTCTATTTTTTTGTCTCTTAAGAATGACCATGTCATTCATGAACCCTTTCATGAGGGGATCTACAATATTATATGAAGAACTCCTAGACATTTACACTTCTCTCTTCCATTTTCCCACTGTAATAAAAGAATACTCCAACTGAGTAGCTTCCCTCTATGTAAAAGATAAATTAGTCACTCCATCTTTCCATAAATGGAAGCTTATGTTAGATAGAACAACATTCAAAAAGAAAAATATTTTTGTTCTCTTCAGTAGGTCTAGAGGCTATGAGAATTCTTTGCAATAGTTTGTTGAACTTGGCCATAAAATCCCTCATCAGCTCATGTATTTCCTTTTTCAATTGGCTTAATTGGACTAAATGATAACACTCATTGTTAGGAAAGTGCACCAAGTTGTGGTGCCAAGAGGGGGGTATAAGTGGACACCTTTTTTATGAAATCAACAATTTCTAAACTTCAGCAAGAATTTGAAGATAGTTACACTCAAAATTTTAAGATATGACAAAAACAAAAGTAGTAGTCCTTTGAATATAGTTTCTAAACTACTATTTATTTTCAAAATGGTTTAGTTTTAGGTCCTTAAGAAAAGGGGCCATAGAAAGTGTTACTGTTTATTTAGAAAAAACATAACATAGTACAAAGTGTGGCCCCCCTAAAATTTTAACCTTTTTTTTGAAATTCTTTAATCACTCTAGTCAGAAGTTACCTAATGTTGTGTAGTTTATCCTAGGTTTTTTGGGTAATTTTATAATGTGTATTTTTTATTATGAATTTCTTAATTGGACACATTCCAAAAATGTGAAATATATGTGTGCTCCCCCTAGAAATTATTGAAAACTAATCTAAAATCAAAATTTCTTTTTTTCAAAGTTTGTAGAATGGAGTCTAGTTTCTAAAAAATGAAGTTGTGAAATTCGATGAACGAGCTAAAATATACAGCTCAATTAGTACATCTTGGTTTTTGATAAAAAATGGACATACATTCGAAAGAAATTATAGTTGAAAGTCTTGAAATAGTTCAAATAAAAAATAAATTATATAGTTATATAGCTAACACAAAGACCTATAATATCATGTAACCTGATTTTATGGATGCTCAACCACAAGGAAACTTGACAAAGAGCACACAAGAAAAATCAATCATTTTTTGTATGTTTGCAAAAAAACACATCTCAAATCAGTTTAGAGACTCTAAACCTTTGGGTTGGATCCCCAAGGTAAAACCAAGCCTTAGGCTTGGTAGAATGCAAAGCTTTAAATAGCATGTGTGCTGTAGTCTGCACACACTATTTAAAGCTTTTTAAAATTTGAATCTTAAGAGTGCATGCATGCTTTAGAGCACACACACTATTAGGACCTAAATTTGAATAGAGAGGGAAGTCAAGATGCAAAGAGAAAGTGAGAGAGAGAGAGAGAGATAAAGAGAGAGAGAGAGAGAGAGAGAGAGAGAGAGAGAGAGAGAGAGAGAGAGAGGGGGGGGGGGGATGGGAGAGTGAGGAAGTTTGAGAGAGAGAGAGAGAGAGTAGGGGGTGGTAGAGAGAGAGTAGGGGATGGGAGAGAGAGAGAGAGAGTGAGAGTAGGGGATGGGAGAGACTAGAGAGGGAGAGATAGAGAGTGAGAGAGAGTAGGCGATGGGAGAGGGAGTGGGAGAGGGGGAAAGAGAGAGGGGGGGGATGGGAGTGTGTGTGAGAGAGAGTAGGGGATGGGAGAGGGGAGAGAGAGAAAGAGTTGGGGGGATGGGAGAGAGATTGAGAGTAGGGGATGAGAGAGAGAGAGAGAGAGAGAGAGAGAGAGAGAGAGAGAGAGAGTAGTGGGAGAGGGAGTGGGAGAGGGAGAGTGTGTGTGTGTGTGTGTGTGTGTGTGTGTGAGAGAGAGAGAGAGAGAGAGAGAGAGAGAGGAGGATGGGAGTGTGAGAGAGAGAGAGAGAGTAGGGATGGGAGAGGAGAGAGATATAGAGAAAGAGAGAGGGGATGGGATTGTGTGTGTGTGTGTGTGTGTGAAATAGAGAGTAGGGGATGAGAGAGAGAGAGTAGGCAATGGGAGAGGGAGTGGGAGTGTGTGTAAGAGAGAGAGTAGGGGATGAGATAGAGAGTGAGAGAGAGAGTAGGGGTGGTAGAGAGAGAGAGTAGGGGATGCGAAAGAGAGAGAGAGAGAGAGTAGAGAGGGAGAGAGAGATTGAGAGAGAGAGTAGGCGGTGGGAGAGGGAGTAGGAGAGGAAGAGAGAGAGAGAGAGCAGGGGGGTGATGGGAGTGTGTGTGAGAGATCTAGAGAGTAGGGGATGGGAGAGGGGAGAGAGAGTAGCCCAAGAGAGAGTGATTAGGGGATGCGAGGGAGAGAGAGAGTAGGTGGTGGGAGAGGGAGAGAGAAGGGGTATCAGAGTGTGTCTAAAAGAGAGAGAGTAGGGGATGGGAGAGAGTGTGAAAGTGAGAGAGAGTAGGGGATGGTAGAGAGAGAGTACAGGATGGGAGAGAGAGAGTAGGGGATGGGAGAGAGAGATTAGGTCATGTGAGAGGGAGAGGAAGAGGGAGGGAGAGAGAGAGAGAGAGAGAGAGAGAGAGAGAGAGAGAGAGAGAGAGAGTAAGGATGAGAGTGTGTGATTGAGAGAGAGAGAGTAGGGGATGGGAGAGGAGAGAGAGGGAGATGGGAGTGTGTGTGTGAAAAAGAGAGAGTAGGGGATGGGAGACAAGAGAGAGAGTAGCCTGAGAGAGAATGGGATGGGAGAGAGAGTAGGTAGTGGGAGAGGGAGAGAGAGGGGGGATGGGAGTGTGTGTAAGAGAGAGAGAGAGAGAGAGAGAGTAGGGGATGGGATAGAGTGTGAGAGTGTGACAAAGAGTAGGCGGTGGCAGAGAGAGACTACACTTGAGATGGGAGAGAGAGAGTGAGAGTAGGGAATGGGAGAGAGTGAGAGAGAGTAGGTGATGGGGGAGAGAGTGTGTGAGAGAGTAGGCATTGTGAGAGGGAGTGGGATAGGGAGAGTAAGTGAGAGAGAGTAGCGGATGGGAAAGGGAAGAGAGAGAGAGAAAGAGGAATGGGAATGTGTGTGCATTTGAAAGAGAGAGATAGGAGATAGAAGAGGTGAGAGAGAGAGTAGCTTGAGAGAGAGAGTAGGGGATGGGAGAGAGAGTATGTTGTGGGAGAGGGAGTGGGAGAGGGAGAGAGAGGGGGGATGGGAGTGTGTATAAGAGAGAGAGTAGGGGACGGGAGAGAGTGTGAGAGTGTGAAAGAGAGTAGTGGTGGTAGAGAGAGATTAGGGGATGGGGGAGAGAGAGTGAGAGTAGGGAATGGGAGAGAGAGAGAGAGAGAGAGAGAGAGAGAGAGAGAGAGAGAGAGAGAGAGAGAGAGAAGGCAATGGGAGAGGGAGTGGGAGAGGGAGAGAGGGGGGATGGGAGTGTGTGTGAGAGATCTAGAGAGTAGGGGATGGGAGAGGAGAGAAAGGGGGGGGATGGGAGTGTGTGTGAAAGAGAGAGAGTAGGGGATGGGGGAGACTGTGTGTGTGTTAGAGAGAGTAGGTGGTGGGAGAGGGAGTAGGAGAGGGAGAGAGAGAGGGGGGCATAGGAGTATGTGTAAGCGAGAGAGTAGAGATGGAGAGAGAGAGAGTGAGAGTAAGGGATGGGAGAAAGAAAGTAGGTGGTGGGAGAGGGAGTGGGAGAGGGAGAGTGAGAGAGAGAGAGATGGAGGATGAGTGTGTGAGTGATAGAGAGAGAGTAGGGGATGGGGGGAGGAGAGAGGGGGATGGGGTGTGTGTGTGTGTGTGTGTGTGTGTGAAAGTGTGAGAGTAGGGGTGAGAGAGGGGAGAGAGAGACAATAGGGAATGGGAGAGAGAGTAGGCAGTGGGAGAGTGATAGAGAGAAGGGGATGGGAATGTGTGTAAGAGAGAGAGTAGGGAATGGGAGAGAGTGTGAGAGAAAGTAGGGGGTGGTAGAGAGGAGAGTACAAGATGGGAGAGAGAGTGAGAGTAGGGGATGGGAGAGAGAGTAGAGAGGGAGAGTGAGAGAGAGAGAGTGAGAGAGAGTGACAGAATGAGTAGGCGATGGGAGAGGGAGTGGGAGAGGAAGAGTGAGTTAGAGAGAGAGTAGGCAGTGAGAGAGGGAGTGGGGGAGGGAGAGCAAGAGAGTTGGAGTGGGGATGGGAGAGAGGGAGAGTGAGAGAGAGAGAGTAGGCAGTGGGAGAGGGAGTGGGAGAGGGAGGGAGGGAGGGAGGGAGGGAGAGAGAGAGAGAGAGAGAGAGAGAGAGAGAGAGAGAGAGAGAGAGAGAGTAGGGGATGGGATGGAGAGTAGGTGATGGGAGAGGGAGTGGTGAGAGTGAGAGAGAGAGAGAGGGGGGGGGATGGGAGTGTGTGTGTCTATGAGAGAGAGATTAGGAATGGGAGAGGAGGAGAGTAGGGATGTGAGAGAGAGAGTGAGAGAGAGAGAGTAGCAGTGGGAGAGGGAGAGGGAGAGGGAGAGTGAGAGAGATAGGGGGGATGGGGAGTGTTTGTAAGAGAGAGAGAGATATTAGGGGATGTGAGAGAGAGAGTGAGAGAGAGTAGGCAGTGGGAGAGGGAGTGGGAGAGGGAGAGCAAGAGAGAGAGAGGGGGATGGGAGTGTCTATTTTTGAGAGAGAGAGTAGGAGGTGGGAGAATGAGAGAGAGAGAGAGTAAGGGATGGGATAGAGAGTGTGAGAGAGAGAGAGTAGGTAGTGGGAGAGGGAGAGAAAGAGAGAGAGTAGGGGATGAGAGAGAGAGTGAGAGAGAGTAGGTGATGGAGAGAGTGAGAGAGATAGGGGGATGGGAGTGTTTGTAGAGAGAGAGAGATATTTGGGGATGTGAGAGAGAGAGTGAGAGAGAGTAGGCAGTGGGAGAGGGAGTGGGAGAGGGAGAGCAAGAGAGAGAGAGGGGGATGGGAGTGTGTGTTTGTGGTGAGAGAGAGGTAGGAGGTGGGAGATGAGAGAGAGAGAGAGTAAGGGATGGGACTAGAGAGTGAGAGAGAGAGAGAGTAGGTAGTGGGAGAGGGAGGAAAGAGAGAGAGTAGGGGATGGGAGAGAGAGTGAGAGAGAGTAGGTGATGGGAGAGGGAGGGAGAGAGAGAGAGAGAGAGAGAGAGAGAGAGAGAGAGGAGGAGATGAGAGAGAGAGAGAGAGAGGGGATGGGAGAGAGAGTGGAAGAGGTAGGTGTGGGAAGGGAGAGAATGAGTGAGGTGGGATGGAGTGTGTGTAAGAGAGATTAAGGGATGGGAGAGAGAGAGAGAGTGTGAGAGAGTTGGTGGTGGGAGAAGGAGTGTGAGAGTGAGAGTGAGAGAAGAGAGGACAGATGGGAGTGTGTGTGTGTGTGTGTGTGTGTGTGAGTAGAGAGAGAGAGAGAGAGAGGAGAGAGTGTAGGTGTGGGAGACGGAGTGTGAGAGGGAGAGCAAGAGAGAGAGGGGGGATGTGGTTTGTGTCTATGTGAGAGAGAGATAGGGATGGAGAGAATAAGTGAGAGAGAGTAGGTGGTGGCGAGATGAGAGTGGGAGAGGGAGAGAGAGAGGAGGGGATGGGAGAGAGTGTAGGCGATGGGAGAGGAGAGGGAGATAGATAGAGAGAGCAGTGGTGGGGAGGGTGAGCTGAGAAGAGAGGGGGGATGGTGGTGTGTAGGAGAGAGAGTGGGGATGGGAGAGAGGGAGAGAGAGAGAGGCTGTGTGAGATGAAGTGGAGAGGGAGAGGGAGAGGTGAGAGTGAGAGAAGGATAGGGGGGAATGGGAGTGTTTGTAAGAGGTGAGAGATATAGGGGATGTGAGGAGGAGTGAGTGAGAGTAGGCAGTGGTAGAGAGAGTGGGAGAGGGAGAGCAAGAGAGAGAGAGGGTGGATGGGAGTGTGTGTTTGTGAGGAGAGAGAGTAAGGGATGGGTAGAGGTGGAGAGAGAGAGAGTGGTAGTGGGTTGAGGTGTGAGAAGGAGAGAGTAGGGGATGGGAGAGAGAGTGAGAGAGAGTAGGTGTTGGGAGAGGAGGGAGGGAGGGAGAGGGAGAGAGAGAGAGAAGAGAGAGGAGGAGAGATGAAGAGGAGAGAGGAGAGAGAGAGAGAGGGGATGGGAGAGAAGAGTGGAAGAGAGTAGGTGGTGGGAAAGGGAGAGCAAGCGAGAGGTGGGGATGGGAGTGTGTGTGAGAGAGGTAGGGGGTGGGAGAGAGAGAGTGTGTGAGAGAGTAGGTGGTGGGAGAAGGAGTGTGTGGTGGGAGTGAGAGAAGAGTGGACAGAGGGGAGTGTGTTTGTGGTTGTGTGTGTGTGTGTGTGTTGTGTGTTGTGTGTGTGTGAGAGGAGAGAGAGAGAGAGACAGAGAGGAGAGAGAGTAGGACAGTGGGAGACAGAGTGTGAGAGGGAGAGCAAGAGAGAGAGGGGGGATGAGGTGTGTGTAAAAGGTAGAGAGTAGGGGATGGGAGAGAGAGAGTGAGAGGGAGAGAGGGGTGATGAGAGTGTGTGTCTATGAGAGAGAGAGTAGGGGATGGGAGAGAATGAGTGAGAGAGAGTAGGTGGTGGGAGAGAGAGTGGGAGAGGGAGAGAGAGAGGAGGGGATGGGAGAGAGAGTAGGCGATGGGAGAGGGAGTGGGAGATAGATAGAGAGAGCAGTGGTGGGAGAGGGAGTGTGAGAGGGAGAGCGAGAAAGAGAGGGGGGATGGTAGAGTGTGTAAGAGAGAGAGAGTAGGGTATGGGAGAGAGAGGGAGAGAGAGAGAAGGCGGTGAGAGATGAAGTGGGAGAGGGAGATAGATAGAGAGAGAGAGTAGACCAAGAGAGAGATAGAGAGAGTAGAGGATGGGAGAGGAGAGCGAGAGTGAGAGAGTAGGGGATGGGAGAGAGGAGAGAGAATGAGAGAGAGAGGGTAGGGGATGGGAGAGGAGAGAGAGTGAGAGAGAGAGTAGGGGTTGGGGGATGGTGGGATAGGGAGAGATTATTTTTCACATAGTGTGTACACACTATATGAAAATACCAAAAAATGGTCATAATGCAAGTTTGGGTCTCTGCTGATCCTTATTCTATTTTTCATCTATTGTGTATTTTTTTGTTTAGATAGAAAACATGGGTTTCAAGCTATTGAAAGTTAGAAAACACTATTTGAAGGCTTTTTGAACATTCTTTTGTTGTATTTGAAGCTAGAAAACACCAAATTCAATCATTGGATACTCTATTTGAATGCTTTTTGAATATTCTTTCTATAGAAAAGGTTAGTGCAATCCTTTTTAAATATTCTTTCTTGTTATATAAAGACAAATTTGATTATAATTTGACATGTTGTTTAATAAATAGTGAATTCATTAAAATTTGTATGTTTGAATGAATTGTTATTTTGAAATGGTTAGAAATTTGACTTGTTTAATATATATTTTCTACTCATTAAAATAATTGTAATTTGTAGATTATTTGAATGATTTTTAATTTACAAATTGTAAGTAATTCAGATGTTTGAATAATTTGACATATAGAAATCATCATCATGCCAAGGAAGAAACTGAAAACTCAAATAATGGAAGAGAGGGAGAGAGATTTGGCAATTAAAAGAGATAAAATGAAACTACTACGTGAACAAATAAAATTGCTAAGAAATAATGAAGAATTGACTTTCAAAGAGGAACAAGAACCACCAATATGAAGAAACAAAGAGGAAGAATTGGAAAGACATAGAGAACAAATGGGACTATTATGCTCAAGAAGACAATTGAATTGTGAAGCTACACCATCTTCCAATGTTGGAGTCATCTCATCATCTCATGTTGAAGAGATGCTACTTTGTAGATCTGATGATGTACACACTCCATCATGTCATGTTGAAGGCACGACATCAATATATCAAGTAGGTGATAATCCATCTTTTGTATCTTATTGCCAAGGCACATCATCTTTGGTTCAAGGTATGCAAAGCACTCACCCTTGTGTTGATGTTCATAATTTTGAGGGAATGGAAGAGATTATAACACCTTCTAGAATTCATTTTAAAAGACCAAAATATTTGATTGATATTGATACTAACATTTTGAAATCAATGTTTGACAAGATTAGCAAGCATACTTGTCAAAGAAAAGTTAATCATATGTGGAGATTATTCTTTGAAGAATTAAATATTATAGGTCAATGTCAATTATCTATTGAAATGATAAAGAATTTGAAATTTAGGCCTATCCTAAATATTCTTGGGCTAAGAACAATGGACGATTCAAATGAAAAAAAACATTTTAAAGAATCTAATGAGTTCTTATGAAAAAGTGTGTTCTAAATCATGCACCAAAGATAGTAATATCACAAGATGAGTACTTACATCGACAATAGTAAGTACCCAAATGAAGAAAGCTCAACTCATGAGAAAGACAAGTAAAACATTGAAAATTGATAAAGGTACTCTAAGGAGATCCATGCTAAGGTGTGAGAGATTGGAAGATCCAACAAAAAATGAGTTATAGACATTTAGTGATAGACTACTATGTAAGGATAAAGAAATTAGTGAAGCTTTGAAATCATAGATTGAAGATTTTTGGACAAATAACACACGTGTTTTCCATAATCAGAGAGATGTTGTAAGAAGGAGGATTGGTAGCCAAAATCGTGACCCACATGCAAAACATTTTTTGGACTCAACTCAAACATAATTTTTTGCAAAAAATATTGGTATGTATCCGCATATTTGAAGAAGCCAAATATTTTTTGAGATGGGTAAACCTTTTTATGTCAAGATAAATCACACATGCACAACTTGTTGTTATAGGATACATATTGAATTTTATAACCATTTTGATGTTTTTAGGCATATATGTGTGTTTTTGCATTCTAAGTTTGTTTTGCAAAATTGTGACATGAATGAGCCTCATAGATCTTCAAGGGAGTTCATATCCAACATTTTATGTGAAATAGGGAATGAGCAAAAATTTTACAAGACATCATGCTTGGATGGTACATACTTATTTTGTGGTTCTTTGCAACTTTTATCAACTTGTGAACATATGGATAGTACACATGCAATTGGAAATTAAATAGTAGATTACAAAAAAATAAGATAGTGACATATACTCTAAAAGATGGGAAATAGGGTAAAAGATGTGATTTAGTCATTGAAACGTTTCTAGTGTATGATTTCATGAAGATTTTTTGTGAAATTATTATTTATGAGTATGCAAGGCATACACATAGAGCTCAATGGTTGAATTTGCAATTAAAGTTTTGCAAGGATATGTTTCCACTAGATACCATTGTTTACGTTGTAGAGTTCACAGAGAACTAAACACTACAACCAAAAATGAGGTGTAAGAAAAGTATTATATTTCTCAACAGGTTTCCATATTTGTTCACATAAAATTCATGCATTCACCTACAAGTATAGAGGATGATAGGAAGATTTTGAGGGAGTACCATTTTTACATAAGTGATGATTGATCACATTCTACTAAGTTTGTACATTGTTGTTTTCAACTATTTTATGGAGATTTGGCTAATAGGGGCATACCATATCATCAGCACATGATTATTTGGTCAAACAATTGTGCATCTTAATTCAAGAATGCACGGATGTTCTATTGGTTGACCAAGATGCACAGGTTGTCTAGAATTCAATATATGTAGAATTTCATAGAGGCTGGTCCTGGAAAGGGAGAGCATGTTGGTGCAAGTGCATGCATAAAAAGAGCCTTAGCTCATGAAGAACTAAAGTAAAAAGATGGAGCAATATTGACAAATGCAAAATCCATTGTCTATTGGTGTAACACTACAATGGGTCTAGGTAAGGAAGGTGTGTCTATAGCTCATTTTTTTTTTTTGTTGATAGATAATACTAACATTGCACAATATGAGGATTGTTGCACACTAATAGGATCAAGTGAGCTACACTCTTTTAGAAGCTCTGATGTAGGTTCATGGAGTATCCACATGTGAAAAATGGCATGCTATTGTCCATCATATGCAGAGAAAAATTGGAATGACTGTGAGTCAACTGAATGAGTGGACAAATGGGATATATTAGTTTTGGACCCAATTGAAAACTATCGTCCTCCACAAGCATTGAAAATGGTAGAGTTGGATTCATCCATTGGCTCTGAATACTTGTCTGATCTAGTGCAACCTAGTAATATATATATTTATATATCTTTGTAATTTCAATATGTAACTTTATAACTTTTACCTAAGTATTTTCTGAATTAATGACCACATT
Source organism: Cupressus sempervirens (assembly GCA_028749045.1). NCBI lineage: Eukaryota > Viridiplantae > Streptophyta > Pinopsida > Cupressales > Cupressaceae > Cupressus > Cupressus sempervirens. The sequence goes on along the minus strand of CM053786.1, from coordinate 243,006,261 downwards.
TTATACATTTATCACTGCTAGCCATGTTTTTGTTGTTATTGCACCTGATGAAAATGAAGAAGGGACAAATTATTATTTGTGTCATTGTGTCCAAACCAAACAAATATAGGATCACTCAATTATAGATGGTGAAGGTTTAGAGTACCATATCGATGTAGTGGTTGTAACTAACACATGGCTTAGATGATATTCTATGAAGAACCCTAACTTGTGCTTATTTGAGGATTGAAAAGTAGAGAGGAAGATTCTAAATTATTCAAGCCTAGTTGTCACATCAAATTTCCACTTGATAAAATATGGTGGAAAACCACATTGGAAAGTTTGTGAGTTAGACCACGAGGCAATACTTGAGACATTAAAATGTAGAACAGATCCAGTTGGTCCATTAGATTGAAGAGAGAGAGAGAGAGAGAGAGAGAGAGAGAGAGAGAGAGAGAGAGAGAGAGAGAGAGAGAGAGAGAGGTGTAGTGGTACCTTGAATAATAGGGCCCTCACCTTTTCATTTTTTTTCAGTTATGCTCCAAGTGAGCCTTATAAGTAGAATAAGGGTGATTGGACCTAGGTGTGGTAGTTAGGGCATTGGATGTCATTCAATGTCCTTAGAGTAGTCACTATTTTGGCTTAAAAATTAAGGCATACATTGCCATAGGGAAATGAGTAACCTAAGGGATGAGTCATTAGCTTAGGGAAGGGTCCCTAGCATGGAATTGCTAAGAGATAGCCTAAATAACAAGATAAAAGTGTTAAGAAGAGCAAGCAAGAAAAATCCAAAAGTTGTTATGTTGCAATTTTGAAAGAAATTGTGGATTTTCCTTTTAAAATTTGAAGGAGGCTGATGCAAACCATAAGGATGAAGAGGAAAGACCTAGGAGGAGATATAGAGACTTTCCAAACCCTAAAATGTGAGAAGTTAATATCATTGTGTATGCTCAACATTCTATAGCATGATATTTAAAGACAAAATTATCAAGTTTCTGAGTTTTAAGGCATTTTTGACATTGCTTTGTAGATTGTACTAGTTTCCATGGTAGATTGGGTTTTTTAGAACAATTTTGTTTTAGGAAGTTTGGTTTGATTTTCTTTCTTTTCATAGTTGCTCAAAAAGTTGCTCAAAAAAGTTGCTTGACAACTTTTGAGCAACTACTTAAAAAGTTATTAAACTTTCAAATAATCTTCCCTAAAGGGCTAGTTGGTTCAAACCAACTTGATAACTATTGGGGAAAACCTATATTAGCCCTTACAGTTGGGTGATAGGTATGATGTACTTATTTTGGCAAGAAATGAATAAAATAACCTATTTTTTCTACAAAATTATGTGTTTCAAAGAATTGTACAAACTAGTATGGATGTTGTGACATGTACCAGTGACCCCAAGAGTTAAAGGGGTGAGTTACCTTTCATTTACACTTGGTTTCTTGTTTTGATCCTTTGTAGTTTGTAAGTTATTCAAGTTTTTCTGAAGATGCCTAGAAATTAGCATTAAACCAAAGGTTTCACCTAGCGCTTTCTTGTTTTGGCACTTTCCACCATGGGAATTTGATGCCCCTTAGTGGAATGCAAGCCCTATTAGATTACTTAATGATTTTGTAGGTTTTATAGATGGTCAAGCAAGGAATGAATTTTTCCACCATACCTGGTGTAGGAGCACTCTATCAAACTAAGTAGTTCTAAGGTCTTCTCCCACAAAACTAAATAGTCATAAGGTCTTCTAGGCATTTTAAAACTTGATTCTAGCATATTTAGGCTTTCTTGCATTATGATCCTATTGTGTTAACCCTTGAACAAATTTTGGTATTTCTATAAACTTGTTGTTCCACGAGGTCACAGGGGTCTAGTAGTCTCCTAGGGTCTTCTTAAAAGTCTTAGGAGGTGTTATAATCTCTTAGAAGTCATAATAAAGTCTTAAAAGAAAAATAAGTTGCATAACATAGCAATAATGCAACATTTATGCTATAATAACAATTTTTTCTTGTAATGGTTTCCTCCAATAGTCACAACCTTTGAGATTTGGTTGGACCAGTTGGAGGAAGGTCTTTATAAGCCCTTATAGCTAGGTGGAAGACATAAATTGTAGATTTTTCTTTGGAATCAATAAAAAGCCATCATTTTTCCTACAAGAACACTATTTTTCTATGCATAGTACGGACTTTATGGATTAGGATGGCTAGAGAGTTGGATTTTATTGAAGCTTGTTGAATCACCTTTTCAATGAGCTTAATCTAAGCTCTTGAATCTTTCATAGATTGGAGATATAAGGGCCTTTGTGAAAGTTGCTCTCAAACCCTAATTACCTAGGGTTTTGAAGAAAAATGCCAATTTCTCCCATTTCCACAATTGGAAAATTTTAGTTTTTAGTGGAATGGGAGATTGTCAAGTGTACTTTAAGATTTTAGAGGTTTCAAGACAAGAGTAGATTGTGGCCATACTGTACTAGCAAAGATAAGTTGGCATTACCATGTGACAACTCTGCTGCATTATGAAAATTGTTGATTGGAATGCCTTGAGGTTTGAGCCAATGGATGAAACCTTCGAATCTACCTTCCCTTGTCCCAACCTAGCTATCTCATGCATTAGTTTGGTTTATTTCATTGGATTTTAGGTACGACCTTTGTTAAGGTGACCTAATTGGGGCAATTAGGCCTGTTAAGCAGTGTTGTTTTGGAAGGTCAAATAGTGAATTGTAGTGCCTACCCCTAGTTTACATTTCCGTTATCAATACTAAACTCTTTTAGGTTAGTTTCATGCTTATGATTAGAAGCATTTCTTTAAGATTATTAGAGATTGTTTTACATTTAGTTGATTATATGACGAGATTACTTGATACTCTATACTTCATGTGTGTATGATGATTATCACAGTGTTTGTAGTTATTGATGATGATTATTTAGATGGTTATTGTACATGTTTTCTTATGAATACTTACTCCATACTTGCATGTGTATGGTGTGTGTGTTTTTTTTCTTTATGTATAGCATTTTTGATGTGGTTAAGGAAGGGAGTCGTAGTCACTTGCTAGTTAGGATCTACACGATGCACCACTTCCTACCATTGCATGTTTAGCTTAGAATACTATGTTTGTACATGTGTGGATTTTATGTAGGTTGTAGGTAGTGGGTATCAACTTCCTTGAATTGCCAAGATGAGTGTACCCTATCACATTATCTCACTGGTAAGAGAGGGGAGATAAATTCTTGAATCCAAATCCTAACCCTTTAAGCAATTTGTCCTAATTGAAAATTTGGACAAGTATCTAAGTCAGTACACTCTGAATGTGTCGAATGACGTTAATTCATGATTTTAACCCTTTTGTTTGATTTGGTATGTGTTTTTTTATAATGGGTTTTCGTATGTTGCTTTATGAGTCTTTGGTGAAATTTCTATTAATTAAGTCTAATTAAAAGATTAAATTAATGATTTAATTTAATGTAAATTATTATGACACTTTAATATTATTAAATTTGGAGATAAAGCTTTAAGTTTAAATTTTAGAATGTGATAATATTTAGTTAATTTAATAATAATATATTTAGAGTTTATTTTTAAATAAATGCTAAATATTATTGTTATTTAAGTTAGTAAATATTTTATCAATTAAATTCCTAAAATAAATTAAAAAGTGAAAGGATATTAATCTATGAAAAGTTGTTAGTTCGCATGATGTATGCATGAGTTTAAAGTAAAAGAAATTAATTAAAAAGATAAAATATGTGAAAATAATAATGTTATTTTAATTTCATAAAGTGCACATGGGACTAAAAGTAATAAATTAACTAAAAATAGAAGTCAAATGGAAAATTAAATAAAGTTATTTAATTATGCATTTAACGTGCATGGAAAGGATAAAAAGAGTAATGCAAGATAAAGCAAAGATTAATAAAATGTTAATATGGAGTTAAGGGTTTTGAGCAAGGAGTTCTCCCAGGTGAATGCACAATCATTGTTCCGATTTAAGGAGAGAATGCTTTATCACAATTAGAAGGTTCGTTTTAGAAGGACCACAGATATTGGACACGAGTTTTGGGAACAAAATTTGGAGACGAGTTTTAGAGAAGATTTTGGAGACAAATTTTGGAAGCGAACCTTCTCACAATTCTCAGTTGATTACGTGTTGGCATCAGGTTGAGGTAGGATCTTGTGTTGTGACCATTGACTGAATTATGCAATTTGATATTCTTGTCTACTTCATGATTGTAAGAACTTGTCTTCTTGAATGTGTCAATTCTTTGTTATGGATCTTTTGCTATTCGATTTCACCTATATATCTAGATTGAAACACTATTTAGAAAACCTCATTCAAAAATTGAAAGAAATTAGAATTAAAATGGGTTATGGGTTTGAATTAAAAAAGAATTTGAAAAATTTAAATTTGGAAAGAGTTTTGATCTTGGAAATGAAAATCTTAGATTGAAAATTCGATTGGTTCAACTTAATATTTCTATCAGATTAAAATCACAATCATTAATTTAAAAATAATAATAATAATAATAAGAAAATAATAATAATTAATTTATTTGAAATATTGTTATTGGAAATCTTAAATAAAAAAAATAAAATATTTAAATTGTGGAGGAAGTTTTATTTAAATTGAAAATATAATTTAAAATAAATAAATAAATAAATATAAATATAAATATATATATATATATATATCATTGGGGGAAACATTTTTTAAGAAGCTTTTAATTTAAAATAATATATATAATGTAACTCAAAAAATAGAACTTACCCCTCTTATTTTTATTGCCGGCGGCATGTACGGGTACCTTTGCACTGTCGCAGGGTATTCATCGCACAACTTTATGTAAGGCTTGCAATTTAATACAATCTCATTTGCTTTATATGTACTTTTTCATTAATTCGGTAATGTTTGAAATGTTTAAGAGAGTTTACTTAAGTATTAATTATTAATAGAGTTAATAAAATGTTTATTATTATAATAATTTTATTAATAGTTTTATTTATTAAATATTAATTCAATTAAGATTAAATTGTAATAAAGTTTGTAAGTATTAATGTTAGTAAATTTAAGTTATTTTAAAATATTAAATATATTTAATTATAGTTATTTGAAATTATTAATTTAATAATAGTTTTGTTAAAATTTAATAAATTGATAGTTATGAGATATTAAGATGAGTGTTTAATCATTTAAATTATCAATTAATTTAATTAAAATTAATCTAATTAAAGTTAATTAATAATGGATATTGTTTAATAAAATTGTAGAATTATATTATTGATTTAGGTTAGATTGGAATTTCTTGTAAAAGAAAATAATCAATAGTTATGATTTTAATAAGTTAAGTAAATAATTATTCTTTGATTATTTGTAAAAAAATTTATTTAAAACATGATGGGAGGATAATTCTAGTGAATGGACCAACCTGTAGGGTTATCAGAAATCCTTTACTTGAAAACATACTTTGAAAATGAAAACTAAAATTCTAATGTTTAACTCAACTGCGTGTTTTGAAAACAAAACTATTAGACTATTATGTTCTCTATTTATTGTCTATGCTTTCGGGTGTTTCGAGGTTGATTTAGTGTGACCAATTAGGTTGTTACCAAAGGCTTGGTGGGGGTTGTGCGATTGTGATTTTATGATGATTTGTTCCTGATCTTTCTAAACCCAACCATAGTGATGTGTGGTATGCTCTATGATGGATGCATTTGTTGGTTGTTATCGCTTTCAAGTTTCCTTGTATGAAACTAAAGTGTATGTATATGAGATATCTGACTTAACCATTTTTAAGTCATCGATCAGTTATACTTGGGTTACTTTAAGTCGCTTTCAGAGGACTGAGATGTTCTGGATGAGTTTTTTCTTGATGATGTCATTGTGTGAGATGTTTTGACTTGACCATTTTGGAGTCTTCGATCAGTACTATGATTTATTATTGGGATACTTTCTAGTTGCTCGTTGGAGAACCATTGGATATTGTGATTTATCATTGATGCCTTCAGTTGCTGATAAAGAACTATTGTGATCATTATGATTATTATTTGATGCTTTTCAGTTGCTCGTGGAGAACTAATGTGATTATTGTGGCTTATCTTTTGATGCTTTCTAATCACTTGTTTAGGGCTGAGGTGATTTTGTGTTTTTTGATTTAATGAGCCTAGGGTAGGTTATCTATGTGTAGTGTCGAGAAGTGGCTTGCAATGGGGGTCAGGGCCCTAAGTGGCTACCAGGGTAACTCATTGTAAGTTGTTTTAATAAGTGATAACATTTACACTAAATGAGAGTAAAATGAACCTAATAAGTTAATTGTATGTTCTCACCCATGCCTTGAGTGCTAGTACAGACTAGGATGGGGTAGAGAGAACACTTGGTTATGACCTTGCATTCCGTAGTATGCCTTGTCAATATGAGAGGATACTAGTTGCTGCAGGGATCAGTACAGACCCAGGATTCCTAAAGGATTGCTCGGGTAACTTCTACATGACTTTTGCGATAACACTTTCCTGCTTGCATAGTAGATTCCTACGTGTCTTTGTTGTGCCTCTGGATCTAGATGTCTATCTATGTTGGAACCTTTGAGTTAGTGTACTTTTAGGATTTCTTGGACTTAGAGAGTTCTTGTGTTTTGTGTTTTGATATCCTGTTTGGGACTTGGGACTATCTCCTCAGCGCGGTGGGAGTGGACCATTTAGGTTCTACGCGGTCGGGTGGTATTGCTTTTTACTCTTACCATTTGAGATTTGTCTATTGCTATCATGGCTGGAGCTTCTTGGTATGCTTGTTTATCATGTATAGATGATGTTGTTTACTATGCTTTATTCTAGTATTTTAGATTTCTTTATGCATATGTTGTAGCATGTTTTAGGTGTGATATCCCTATTATGATAGTACCGATGATCTCTTTGGCAATTTGGGATGTTACGTGTGGGGGATGGCTAGGACCCATGATGGTCTAATGATGCTATTGACGGTTGGGAGGAACTGCACATTTAGTTAGTTGTGTTTTATGATGTTATATTTTTATGATGGATAGATGTACCATGTATGTTATTAGATTCATTTACTTTATTGCACTTGTATTATGGATTTGATGAGGATGATGTATCTTTATTATTTCTACATATGTATATTCTTTTAAGCCTTTCATACCTTGTGACATGTACAGTGGATGAATGAGCATTCCAAATTAATTTGCCAAGAGGCATTTGAAACAAATGTATATTATGGACATTGGACTTTTCATTATTCTTTCATGTGGATGTGGTAGTTGTTAGACTTAAAATTAATTAAATTTAAACATGACTCAACATCTTGGGATAATTAGGGAATGTAACCTGTTATGTATGTTTGTTGATGATTACATGTTATTGCTTCCACTACTATGTGTTTGATGTGTATGTTATACTTTCTTACTTCAAAAATAAAAATGTTTAACAAACTTAGTAAAAATTTAGGTTAATTCTTTTGGATCCCTTGGCGGGGCATTACATTTGGTATCAGAGCCTGAGTTTCTACATTGGGAGCTCTGGGTATTTGGAATGCCACTAATGTTAACTAGTTGAGCAAGAATGAAAACTTTAAACTATTATGTATATCTGTTTCAAATTGAAACTTGAAATAGTTGAACTAAAATAGAACTTAAAGTTTTAGTTGTATATTTTTCATACTTCAACACTTAGACTTCAAAGTGAAATTATACGTAAACCTAAACATAGGCAAAACTAAAAAAAACTGAACTTACTATTTTCAAAACATGTATCTTTTATCTATACATCATAACTTGTATATTTTCCAATGAATTTGGAATGTTGATCCTTGTTTAGAATATTTTAGGGAATCTATTTTAGTATTTGTTAAAGGATGAGAGTTGGATCAATGTGGTTTTCGATTTACTATTAAACCAGAATCATATTGCTCTAAGTGTGTTGTACTATTCTCAGTGGAGTCATATCCTCCTATAGGGGGAAAGGGGTTCAATGGGACACACACAGTGAATTCTTAACTTTACCATCCTTGTAGGCTTCTAGGAGTAAGCCTAAGTCAAGGGGGGGTGGATGTAGTGCCTGCCCCTAGTTTGCATTTCCGTTATCAATACTAAACTCTTTTAGGTTAGCTTCATGCTTATGATTAGAAGCATTCCTTTAAGATTATCAGAGATTGTTTTACATTCAGTTGATTATATGACGAGATTACTTGATACTCTATACTTCATGTGTGTATGATGATTATCACAGTGTTTGCAGTTATTGATGATGATTAGTTAGATGGTTATTGTACATGTTTTCTTATGAATACTTACCCCATACTTTCATGTGTATGGTGTGGATGTTTTTTCTCTTTTATGTATGGCATTTCTAATGTGGTTAAGGAAGAGAGTCATAGTTACCTGCTAGTCAGGATCTATACGATGCACCACTTCCTGCCATTGCTTGTTTAGCTTAGAATATTGTGTTTGTACATGCGTGGATTTTATGCAGGATGCAGGTATCAGGTATCAACTTCTATGAATTTCTAGGATGAGCGTACCCTATCACATTATCTCAATAGTAAGAGAGGGGAGATAAATTCTTGAGTCCAAATCCTAACCCTTTAAGCCAACTGTCCTAATTGAAAACTAGGACAAGTATCTGAGTCAGTACACTCTGAATGCGTCGAATGATGTTAATTCATGATTCTAACCCTTTTGTTTGATTTGGTATGTGTTTTGTTATAATGGGTTTTCATATGTTGCTTTATGAGTCTTTGGTGAAATTTCTATTAATTAAGTCTAATTAAAAGATTAAATTAATGATTTAATTTAATGGAAATTATTATGACACTTTAATATTTAATTTAATTTAATTAATTGAGAAATTTATTAAATAAGAGAATTAAATTTGGAGATAAAGCTTTAAGTTTAAATTTTAAAACGTGATAATATTTAGTTAATTTAATAATAATATATTTAGAGTTTATTTTTAAATAAATGCTAAATATTATTGTTATTTAAGTTACTAAATATTTTATCAATTAAATTCCTAAAATAAATTAAAAAGTGAAAGGATATTAATCTATGAAAAGTTGTTAGTTCGCATGATGTATGCATGAGTTTAAAGTAAAAGAAATTAATTAAAAAGATAAAATAAGTGAAAATAATAATGTTATTTTAATTTCATAAAGTGCACATGGGATTAAAAGTAATAAATTAACTAAAAATAGAAGTCAAGTGGAAAATTAAATAAAGTTATTTAATTATGCATTTAACGTGCATGGAAAGGATAAAAAGAGTAATGCAAGATAAAGCAAAGATTAATAAAATGTTAATATGGAGTTAAGGGTTGTGATCAAGGAGTTCTCCCAGGTGAATGCACAATCAGTGCCCCGATTTAAGGAGAGAACTCTTTATCAGAATTAGAAGGTTCATTTTAGAAGGACCACAGATATTGGACACGAGTTTTGGGAACAAAATTTGGAGACGAGTTTTAGAGAAGATTTTGGAGATGAATTTTGGAAGTGAACCTTCGCACAATTCTTGGTTGATTGCATGTTGGCATCAGATTGAGGCTGGATCTTGTGTTGTGACCATTGATTGAATTATGCAATTTGATATTCCTGTCTACTTCGTGATTGTAAGAACTTGTCTTCTTGAATGTGTTAATTCTTCATTCTGGATCTTTTGCTATTCAATTTCACCTATATATCTAGATTGAAACACTTTAGAAAACCTCATTCAAAAATTGAAAGAAACTAGAATTAAAATGGGTTATGGGTTTGAATTAAAAAAGAATTTGAAAAATTTAAATTTGGAAAGAGTTTTGATTTTGGAAATGAAAATCTTAGATTGAAAATTCAATTGGTTCAACTTAATATTTCTATCAAATTAAAATCGCAATCATTAATTTAAAAAAATAAGAAGAAGAAGAAAATAATAATAATTAATTTATTTGAAATATTGTTATTAGAAATCTTAAATAAACAAAATAATGTATTTAAATTGTGAAGGGAATTTTTATTTAAATTGAAAATATATATATATATATATATATATATATATATATATATATATACATCATTGGGGCAAACGTTTTTTAATTTAAAATAATATATATAATGTAACACAAAAAAAAACTTACCACACTTATTTTTATTGTCGGCAGCATGTACGGGTACCTCTGCACTGTTGTAGGGTACTAATCGCACGACTTTATGTAAGGCCTGCAATTTAATACAATCTCATTTGCTTTATATGTTCTTTTTCATTAATTCGGTAATGTTTGAAATGTTTAAGAGAGTTTACCTAAGTATTAATTATTAATAGAGTTAATAAAACATTTATTATTATAATAATTTTATTATTAGTTTTATTTATTAAATATTAATTCAATTAAAATTAAATTGTAATAAAGTTTGTATGTATTAATGTTAGTAAATTTAAGTTATTTTTAAAATATTAAATATATTTAGTTATAGTTATTTGAAATTATTAATTTAATAATAGTTTTGTTAAGATTTAATAAATTGATAGTTATGAGATATTAAGATGAGTGTTTAATCAGTTAAATTATTAATTAATTTAATTAAAATTAATCTAATTAAAGTTAATTCATAATGGATATTGTTTAATAAAATTGTAGAATTATATTATTGATTTAGATTAGATTGGAATTTCTTGTAAAAGAAAATAATCAATAGTTATAATTTTAATAAGTTAAGTAAATAATTATTCTTTGATTATTTGTAAAAAAATTGATTTAAAACATGATGGGAGGATAATTCTAGTGAATGGACCAACTTGTAGGGTTATCAGAAATCCTTTACTTGAAAACATACATTGAAAATGAAAACTAAAATTCTAATGTTTAACTCAACTGTGTATTTTGAAGTCCAAACTGTTAGACTATTATGTTCTCTATTTATTGTCTATGCTTTGGGGTGTTTTAGGGTTGATTTAGTGTGACCAGTTAGGTTGTTACCAGAGGCTTGGTGGGGGTTGTGTGATTATGATATTATGATGATTTATTCTCGATCTTTCTAAACCCAACCATAGTGATGTGTGGTATGTTCTATGATGGATGTATTTACTGGTTGTTATTGCTTTCCAGTTTCTTTGTGTGAAACTGAAGTGTATGTATATGAGATATCTAATTTAACCATTTTTGAGTCATGGATCAGTTATACTTGGGTTACTTGCAGTCGCTTTGAGAGGACTAAGATGTTTTGGATGAGTTTGTTCTTGATGATGTCATTGTGTGACATGTTTTGACTTGACCATTTTGGAGTCTTCGATCAGTACTGTGATTTATTATGGGGATACTTTTTGGTTGCTCATTGGAGAACCATTGGATATTGTGATTTATCATTGATGCCTTCAGTTGCTAATAGAGAACTACTGTGATCATTATGATTATTATTTGATGCTTTCCAGTTGCTCATGGAGAACTGATGTGATTATTGTGGCTTATCTTTTGATGCTTTCAGTCGCTTGTATAGGGCTAAGGTGATTTTATGTTTTGTGATTTCATGAGCTTAGGGTAGGTTATCTATGTGTAGTGTCAGGAAGGGGCTTGCAATGGGGGTCGGGGTCCTAAGTGGCTGCTAAGGTAACTCGTTGTAAGTTGTTTTAATAAGTGATAACATTTACACTAAATGAGAGTAAAATGAACCTAATAAGTTTATTGTATGTTCTCTCCCATGTCCTTATGTGTATGTTCTCTCCCATGCCTTGATGCCTATGTGTCCTTGTTGTGCCTCTAGGTCTAGATGTCTATCTATGTTGGAACCTTTGAGTTAGTGTACTTTTAGGATTTCTTGGACTTAGAGAGTTCTTGTGTTTTGGGTTTTGATATCCTATTTGGGACTTGAGACTATCTCCTCATTGTGGTGGGAGTGGACCATTTAGGTTCCATGCGGTCGGGTGGTAGTGCTTTTTACTCTTACCATTTGAGATCCTTCTATTGCTACTATGGCTGGAGCTTCTTGGTATGCTTGTTTATCATGTATAGATGATGTTGTTTACTATGCTTTATTCTAGTATGTTAGATTTCTTTATGCATATGTTGTAGCATGTTTTAGGTGTGATATCCCTATTATGATAGTACCGATGATCTCTTTGGTGATTTGGGATGTTATGCATGGGGGATGGCTAGGACCCATGATGGTGTAATGATGCTATTGACGGTTGGGAGGAACCACGCATTTAGTTAGTTGTGTTTATGATATATCTTTATGATGGATAGATGTACCATGTATGTTATTAGATTCATTTACTTTATTGCACTTGTATTATGGATTTGATGAGGATGATGTATCTTTATTATTTCTACATATGTATATTCTTTTAAGCCTTTCATACCCTATGACATGTATAGTGGATGAATGAGCATTCCGAATTGATTTGCCAAGAGGCATTCAAAACAAATGTATATTATGGACATTGGAATTTTCATTATTCTTTCATGTGGATGTGGTAGTTGTTAGACTTAAAATTAATTAAATTTAAATGTGACTCAATGTCTTGGGATCCTTAAGGAATGTAACCTGTTATGTATGTTTGTTGATGATTACATGTTATTGCTTCTGCTACTATGTGTTTGATGTGTATGTTATACTTTCTTACTTCAAAAATAAAAATGTTTAGCAAATTTAGTAAAAATTTATTTTAATTGTTTTGGATCCCTTGGCAGGGCATTACATGACTTCAAAACTTTTCCTTTTGGGAGTTTAACAAACTAAATAATGTGTATTAGGAATATTGATATGTTCCTAGGGTCCTTTGGAGAAGTTTTCAAATATGACACAATTTGCCTTTGGAAGGGCTACTAGCCTAATTGTTGCATTATTAGGAAAGGGTCATGAAATTTGTGTTTGGATTGCTATTAGGCTACGATTCCTTGGTTTTGGTGTTGTGCTAAACCCCTTGACATGTTGATAGACCTTATATGTGAAAATCCACCATTTGTGGGTAGTAAGTCAAGTTGCCAAGTGTGAAGTTGTATGGATTAGTAATGATCCATTAGTGTTATTTTTGTATCAAGGTAAGCATCAATTGGTATCATAGCCTTAAGATCTACAAAGCTAGAAGTTTTTTCATCATGTTTGAAGAAGGAGATGGATTGTCATCAAGGATGACAAATGTTGAGATTGTGAAGTAGGGTATTTTTTAGTGGTGAATATTCATAATTTTGCAAATTTTAGAAAAAAATAGCTACTAATTTGGCTAATAATTTAAGATTTAATGCAACCTAAATTGCCATATATTTATTAAATTTAGTTCTAAAATATTTAAAATCACACAATAATTTATTTTATTAAAAAAATTAAACTCAAAGATTTGCCACAATATTCAATACATGATTAGATTTGATTCACCTAAGTATTATAAAATATTGAAGAAATTAAAATTATTTCACCAATTATAATTATAATTATTAGATACTTTAGGGTTATATTACCAATATTTTTTTTTCACCATTGATTTAAAATATAATGTAATTATCCTCATAATTTCCATTAGATAAAACATGTTTAATTTTGATTTGTAATATTCCATGATGATTAGCAAAACTTCTTATTATTTTTGAGATCTGCCAATATTTTCTACTCAAAAATTAAGATTCTAAAATAATCGCCAATGTAAATAATATCTAAAATTAAAAAATTGAAACATTCGCCAATAAAAATAATTCAGTATTTCAAAATAATGAAAGATTCACCAATAATTTATATCTTTTTCTTGAGGGGGGTTTCTTAAAGTTTACCCTATTGTGAAGTATTTGAGGGAAAAATAAAAGGAGTCTAAGAAAAGAAGCAAGGATGATCTCAAGAATACTGAGATAATGCAGATGAGGGATGAGATAATTAGGCTTAAGGCAAAGCTTGGGAAGAGTAGTGGGAACTCTGGTGATCTTGAACAAGGGAGTGATGATGAACCCCTTTTGGAGGAGGAAGAAGAAGAATGCCCTCTAGATTAGAGGCTACTTGTGAAGACTTTAAAGTCCATGGAAAGGAGATCCTTGGATGCTAAGTTTGATTTTCCCACTTATGATGGGAAGATGGATCCTGATGCTACAGTGGATTGGGTGAATGCCCTAACTAGTTTCTTTTATTGTGAAACTATCCGTAAAAATTAGGAAGTGAAGATAGCCAAGTCAAAGCTAAGAGGGTCTACATTGGTATGGTGGAACTTTATCCAAGATGATAGGGTAAAGAAAGGAAAAAATTAGCTCTCCACATGGAAGAAAATGGTGGCCTTGCTCCAAAAAGCTTATGTTCCTATAGATTATGAAGTACAACTCCATAAAAGGAGGATGAGATTGAGACAAAAAGATATGGATATCTCAACATATACTAAAGAATTCCACAATCTTGTGATGAATTCTGGTATTGCAGAACCAGAGAACTTGAAGCTTGCAAGGTATTTGCAAGGGTTAAAATTGTCAATTCAAGATGAATTGAGCCTTACCACCATAACCACTATCCAAAAATGCTTCATGTTGGATTCCAAGGTAGAAGAAAGGTTAAAAAGGAGGAGTGAACAAGGTGGAAGAGGTAGAGGAAGGAATGATAGATCAAGAACAAACTGTTGGAATAAAGGAAAATCAAAAAAATCAGACAAGTCCTCTAATCAAGAGGCTAAAGAACAAAGAGAATCAAGTTAAACGGGACATGCAAGAGGTAGAATATCATTTGGTAGGGGTAGAGGAAGGTCTGATAGGCCTCCAAAGTGTTACAACTGCAATCAAATGGGCCATTACTCCAACAAGTTCCTAGAGAAAGCAAACAAGAATGAAGGTGAAAGAAGAGCTCAACTAGTCTATGAGGAAAGAGACCTTGAAGTAGAAGAAGGTATAGCATTGATGATGAGACAAGAATTTTTGAAAGTGCCACATACTCAAGAGCCTCCAAAAAGAAGGAAATTTTTTAGAACAAGAGTGAAATGCCAAGGGAAGGTACATAATCTACTCATAGATTCTAGTTCCACTGAAAATTTAGTTTCTAAAGAAATGGTGCAAAAGTTAGAATTGGTTAAGACTCCTCATCCTTTCCCCTATCATATTTCATGGCTCACTAAAGGTCAACAAACCCTTTTGACTAAACAAACCATGGTGGAATTCTCCTTAGGTGACTTTAAGGATACTATCCTATGTGATGTAGTAGAGATGGATGTCTGCCATCTGCTACTTGACAGGCCCTAACAATATGAAATG
The DNA here is from genome assembly GCA_028749045.1 of Cupressus sempervirens. Lineage (NCBI taxonomy): Eukaryota > Viridiplantae > Streptophyta > Pinopsida > Cupressales > Cupressaceae > Cupressus > Cupressus sempervirens. The sequence continues at coordinate 242,991,114 of CM053786.1, read as the reverse complement.
GATGCCACTTATAGTTGTAGGAGGAATACCTATACCATAATCAGGGATGGAAAAACCTATACTTTAAAACCTTTGCCTAATCAAAAGCATGAAAAGGAGCCTTTAGTTGTTGTTTTAAATGAAAAGGAGATGTTTGAAACCATTAAGGAATTAGACGAGGGGTATGTGCTAATCCATAAGCCAAGGGAGGAAGAAAAGTCTGATAATGTTAGGCCAATCCCCAAAGGGGTACAACAACTTCTTGAGGAGTACAATGAGGTAGTGGAAACAGATTTACCTTTGTCCTTGCCACCCATTAGGTATGTGAGTCATCAAATAGAATTTATACCTAGTGCTCCCTTGCCCAGTAAGGTCCCTTACAAAATGACACCTGCACAAAATGTTGAGATTGCTTAAAAAGTTAGTGAATTTCTAGGAAAATTTTTGATATAAAAAAGTCTATGTCCTTGTGTAGTGTCTGTTATTTTGGTTCCAAAGAAGGATGGAAAATGGAGATTGTGTAATGACAGTAGGGCAATCAATAAGATCACTATTAAATATAGGTTTCCAATCCCAAGAATAGAGGATCTACTTGATGAACTAGGGGATGCTTCCTACTTCTCAAAAATTGATTTAAAATCAAGTTATAATTAAATGAGGATAAAGCTAGGGGATGAATGGAAAACAAAATTTAAAACAACAAGGGGTTTGTATGAATGGCTTGTTATGCCATTTGTATTAAGCAATGCACCTTCAACCTTTATGGGGTTAATGAATGAAATTTTTCAAGAATACAATGGAAAATTCTTGGTTATCTATCTTGATGATATACTGATATCTAGTTGTAGTTTGGAAGAGCACCTTAACCATTTGATCATGGTATTCAAAAGGTTGTAGGAACATAAACTAATTATCAACTTTGAAAAGTGCACCTTCTTGCAAAAGGAACTTACCTTCTTGGGATTTGTGATCTCTCAAGGAACTTTGAAAATGGATCCTTCAAAGGTTGAAGCAATAGTTAATTGGCCTCCTGCTCAAAAACATAGTGATGTTAAAAGCTTCCATGGATTAGCCACATTTTATAGGAAGTTTGTGAAGAATTTTAGCCATGTATGTGCTCCAATTTTGGATACCATTAAAGGAGGAAGACAGGTTAAGTTTGTGTGGAAAAAGCAAGCCAATGATGCCTTTGAATACCTTAAATCTAGAATTAAACAATATCCTATACTAACCCTCCTTGATTTCAATATGGTTATCATAGTGGAAACAGATGCTAGCAACCTAGCTATTGGGCAGTCCTAAGTCAAGATGGGAAACCAGTTGCATTTTTCTCAGAAAAACTAAATGATGCCAAGAAGAAATATTCCACCTATGACGTAGAACTTTATGCTATGGTCCAAACCCTTAAAAAATGGAGACATTATCTCCTGCCTAAAGAATTTGTAGTTTTCACTGATAACCATGCATTAAGCTACCTAAACTCACAAGACAAGCTAAGTGTTAGGCACCTTAAATGGATGGAATAATTGCAGACATATTCCTTCATCATAAAGCATAGAAAAGGTCAAGCCAACAAGGTGGCTGATGCATTGAGCAGGAGGATCACTTTGGTGCAGCAAATCCAACTCCAAAGCATTGGGATAAGTGCTCTCAAGGATCTTTACAAAGATGACACTAATTTTGGCAATATTTATTAGGTTTGTAGTACATTTGTGAGCAGGTATAACACTAATTTCTTTGAATATCTCATTTAATATGGCTTACTTTTCAAGGGACATTAGTTATGTATCCCTAGGTGTTCAATGAGGTATAACATTGTTAAGGAAAAGCATTATGGGGGATGAGTGGCCAGTTTGGTCTAGATAAAACATTAGATGTAGTTAGGAGGTATTACCATTGGCCAAAGATGCAAAATGATGTAAGAAAATTTGTGGGAACTTGTGTCATATGCCAACAAGCCAAGGGAACATCTACTAACAGAGGTCTTTACCAACCTCTTCCTATACCTTCTAGGTGATGGGAAGCTATCTCAATGGACTTTGTTATGGGACTTCCAAGGACAAAAAAAGGCTATGATAACATTTATGTGGTTGTGGACCATTTTAGGAAAATGGAACGCTTTATACTCTGCAAGAGTACTCATGATGCACCACATATTGCACAATTATTCTTCAAGGAAATTTTTAGAATCCATGGGTTGCCTGAGTCTATTATGTCAGATAGGGATGCCAAGTTACAAGGTCATTTTTGGAGAACCTTGCATAAGAAGTTGGGAACAAATTTGCAATATAGTTCTACTTATCATCCTCAAACAGATGGGCATATAGAGGTCATAAATATATCTCTTGGTAATCTCCTTAGGTGTTTGAAAAAATAGTACACTGAATGTTGGGATCTCTAGTTACCACAAGCTAAATTTTCCTCCAATGACTCCTTTAATAGATCCATAAGTAAAACACCCTTCCAAATAGTCTATGGCATGCATCCTAGGGGACCTATTGAGTTGAGGGAACTTCCAAATAATTTTAAAATCAATGCTAAAGGGGAAGAACTAGCAAAGATGATAAAACAAGTACAAGAATAGGTAAAGGACAACTTGGAGCAATCAACACAAAAGTACAAGGCAATGACAAATAAGAAGAGAAGAGAGGTGCATTTTAAGGTAGGTGACAAAGTATGGGCTTACCTAAGAAAGGAGATGCTTCCCAAGGATCAACATGATGAGATCAAAATTTGACTTTATTTTATGATGTTTAAGATACTTTGTTGTTACTCTATTTTATCTCTATCAAAACATTTGTGGACCTATGTTTACCGAACCTATAACAAACCTATGGGGTAAAAACTATGCTATCTTTTGCTAATATTATATATAGTACATAGTATTTAATATAGTTATCAAAATGTGCATTCTTATATTTGAATTTAATTTGATAAATGTTTATTTGCAAACATGTCTTTTTACTAAAACTAACCTATTAATGATGACTAAAAGATGTTTGGAGGAATTCAAAAATTAAGTGCCAAAAATGTTCAAGGAGAAGAGAACGCAAAGGAGTAGCCACATCGGATGAAAGTTGCAATGGTTCCAGAAGACATAGCAGCGAAAAAGGAGAAGCTATGAAGACTTATTACCTTCTCTACATCTAGTCTTTGGTGAGAAAATGTTAAGACTTTATTATTCCCTCCTTTAGCTATTATTCTCTCTTCCCGCCTTCAGTTGCTATCCTCCTATTTTCTCTCTTGTGGATTTAAAGCTAGGTCATTTACTTTTCTATTATAGAATAAATGTTTATTTCCTATATATACAAGAATTGACCCAAGTATGTTGAGTTTCTAAACTAGTTAGAAGAAATAGTTTCTAAGAACAGACTGTTAACTTGTACAGTTGTGTTTCTACAATTTTGTGTTATGTAATGAATTTCTAAATTGAATGAAATAGTTTTCAGCTTTTATCTTCTATTAGTAATTTAGAGAAACTGGCCAAGGGGACCCACTTGGAAGGTGGATTAGATTAGGATATAATAGACTTATTTTCAAGCATTTGTAGTATCTTAAGTAGAAGTTGTGAGTTCCTTCCTGTAGCATCACACTTTGTAAATGTTCTTGCAACATATGTGAGAACAGTTTTAGTGGATGAGCCAAGTTGGAAAATTTGTTATCTTTTCATTGTATTTCTAGTATTCATAGAGTTAAGTGTGTTAGTTTCCTATAGCAATAGTGTAAGTTCGTTCTTTGCATTTTTACTTTCCTGTAGCATAAGCTTAGTGACTCATTAGGAGACCTAGTGCACATACTGTGCTGACCACTTCGAGTATATGTCCTTGGGTTGATAAGATTAAATGCACCTCATAGTGGGAGAAATAGTCCTTAGTTTGAATATATTATTCCTAAGCAAGGCCTAGTGCATGACTATGATACACCTATTATGAGGTGGGTCATTTTTGGCATCATTTCTAGGGATGGTGTCAAGCTAGGAGCATTTTTGAGTCATAGTTCCTAGATAAAGTTTTTTCGAAATCTCTAGTTTGAAGTTTCTTCCACCAGTGTGAAAATTTTAATTACATGCATCAGAGAGGAAGATGACAAGATGAAAATCATAGATTTCTTCCATGAGGATCTATTAATTTGAATGAAGAAGTTGAAGAAGAAGTTGAGTTACCTTTTGAAGATGCAAGTCCCATTTTTCCCACAACATCATCATCAAGAGTTGAACCAATAGAGATAAGTGGTCTTCAACCCTTCATCGAAGCCTTGGCTAGTTTTCTTGATAACTCTACTCTAAATCCACCAGTTTTTAATCATCTAGTGCCCAATGTCCCTTTTCAGTAGCAACCTCTAAATATAATACCTCTATTCATGACACAACCTACTTTTCCATTTCCGCTTCCAAGTCTTGTAACCAGTGCCAATCTAAAGAAGATACCTCCCACTACTCTTCCAAAGTTCCATGGCCTTGCAACTGAAGACCTTGATACATTCTTGTTTGAATTGATATCCTTTGTTGTAGTTTTGACTAAAATGCTAATGCCCATAAGCTTAAATTGTTTCTAGTAACATTGAAAGAATCATCTCTATGATGGTTCACGGGCTTAGGAGCCAATGCAACAGGAAGTTGGGATGAGATGCAAGCTCTGTTTCTGGATAAATATAAAGAATATTGGATGATATCTTTAGGATATAACAAAAGGAGGAAGAAACACTGGAAGGTTATGTTTTTCATTTCTTATACACACTACAAAAGAACCCACAACATACATTGTTTAAAGATTCACAAAAGGTATTTTTTTTGAAAGGTGTGAATGATGACTATTTAGAAGCATTGGACCTAATGGTTGGTGGTGACATATATCAAGCTTCCTGAGATGATCTTAAGAAGATTTATTTGAACTATTCAAGGTCAACCATGAAGAAAGGCCGAGGACCTCATTCCACAATCACTAAAGGAATTATTCAAGGCATTTCAAAAGTTGAGATATCTAACCTATTGTTAGATTTCAAACAAGATATCATCAACGATGTTGCTACATGGCTGGACACGGTGACTACAAAGAAGAAGCAAGCTGAAACTAACTTACCACTAGCTGAATATTACCCTCATTGCTAGACACAAAAGAAGGATTGCCAATGTAAATTGGTTGCAAGCATGGAGAACTAGCACCTTCCAACCGAATATGTCAAGATAGATGGAGATTATGAGAAAGTATTCTTTGTTGCTCAATGTTGACCATGGGCCCAATGTCAAGGTATGCCTTAGGACCCCTTCCAAAGTTCAAATTCATATGGTAATCAATGGAAAAACTATAATTTCCAAGGTCGTCCACAAACTCAATTCAATTGGAACAATGTTGGGCAAAATAACCCACAACAATCCCAATGGCCTCAGAATTCCCAACCACCCTGGCCTAATTAATAGAGTAACCAATGGCCATAGAACCAATACAACCAAAATAACTACTGGCAAAACCAGCATAACCAATGGCAACCACCCCAAGGGAATTGGCAGTCTATGAACCAATGGAAGGGATCTCGACAATGGCCTTACCAAAATACTGGTGCTCCACAATTACCTCGTCCAGTTCAACAACCTGCTCTAATGCCACCACTTGCAAATCCTAGACCTCAAAAGAAAACACAATTACCAGCACAACCTTAGCCAAATCTGAATAGTCAATAGCCACAACAACCTATGTATAGTGTTGATACTCAGTAGTATCCTTCATATGCTTTGGCTGTGATAGATATACATCTAAGATCTGGTATGACTTCACCAACACCTAAACCACCTCTTATAACTGCAATACTAGACTCTCCTATAGCATCAGAACCTTCAGTTGCTAAACCTATTGACTCACCTAATGTCACCATGTCAATACTAGTTCAACTAGCAATCTAACCTCCTTTTCCAAAAAAATTGATACAAAAGAAACCCAAACAAACTAAGGAACATCCTTTTGACATCGTTGATCAGTTAAAAAATATACATGTCCAAATACCACTATTTCAAGCTATTAAGGACATTCCAGTCTACAAAAAAGCTATTAGGGAAGCCTTCTTGAAGAAACCTAGAAGGAAGAAGAAGGACCACACCACAGTCCATGGTGTGGGACAATTGGCTGACATCATGCTGGGGAAATTGATTACACCATTATATTCTAATCCAAGAAGTCTAGTAGTGAATGTCAGTATAAATGGTTTGTTTGTTAAAAATGCTTTAATAGATATTGGAGCTACTATAAATGTGATGACCAAGGATACTATGAATAAGTTGAAAATAGAAGGATTAAGGCCTACACCAACCATTCTATAGCTTGTAGATAGTTTTTCAGTCACCCCTGATGGGATGATGGAAAACATAGTTGTAACCTTAGATTCTCTAGAGTATCTTGTAGACTTCATGATTTTGTCCCCTAAAGTTAATCTATCTAGTTATCCTATCATCTTAGGTAGACCATGGTTAGCCATAGTTGATGCAAATATAAGTTGCAGATTAGGGAATATGACCATGTCAAATGGCCAAGCAACAAAACAATTTGATTTATATCCTCCAGCCCAACCATTGCCAGATTTGAGCACATATGTTTGGCCAGATTTAGGAGATGAAGGAGAGGATTTAAATTCTATAGTACAACTCATGATGTTGCATAGACAATATTTTCTAAAATTGCAAGAGGAAGATTCAGTACTTTAGAGTATCCTCACTAACACTTGTGTGGTAGAAAAACATGTATCTAAAAGTTCTGTGTTAGAATTGATCACATATGAGGAATGTGATAAGAATTGTACTTTTTTCAAAGCACCTAAAATTATTTGTTCACTCCTACCTTATGAATTAGAAGAAAGTCCAATAACTGAAGCTATTATGATAGACTCCACTACTACTATTGAATTGACTAAAGGTCATAAAATTCATGTTAATCACAAATTAACACCCACATAGATGGAATAGTTAAAAGGATTACTTCAAAGGAATGAGAAGGATTTTGCATGGGACTATGGTGATATGAAAGGATTGAATCCTAAAATGTGCACTCATAGGACATACATTAATGATGGTTTTCTACCACTTTGTTAACCCCAGAGAAGGATAAATCCAAGCCTTAGAGAAATAGTTAAAACTAAATTGTAGAAATTGCTTGATGCTGGTTTCATTTATCTTATATTTGATAGTAAATGGGTATTACCTCTGGTCATAGTGCCTAAGAAAGGAGGAAAATGGAGAATCTGTATAGATTATAGAGAATTGAATTGGGCTACTAAAAAGGATCACTTTCCTTTACCATTCATAGACCATGTTCTGGACATGCTAGAAAGAAGTATTTCTCTTTTCTAGATGGGTATAGTGGTCATAACCAAATTAGTATTGCTCCTAAAGATCAAGATAAAATCACATTTACATGTCCATGGGGTACTTTTCATATTCTATTTTACCATTTGGTCTATGCAATGCTCCTGCAACATTTCAACAAGCAGTTATTAGTATCTTTGCTGATATATCACATGATTGTATGGAAATCTACATGGACGACTTCACAACATTTGGAGTCACTTTTGAAGAAGCAATGGTGAATCTTGAAAAGGTATAGGTAAGATGTCAAGAACATAATTTGGCACTTAAGAGTGAAATTTTTTTTGTGCTCATACAAGAGGGGGTGGTACTTGGTCATTTCATATCTACTGTAGGAATATAAGTGGATCCAACTAAGATAGAGGTAATTCAAACATTGCCCATACCTACAAAATCAAAAGATGTAAGATCCTTTCTAGGTCATGCTAGATATTACAGATGTTTCATAAAAGATTTCAGAAAAATAGCTAGTCCTTTTTATAAGTTACTCACAAAAGAAGCTGAATTTAGTTGGACATCTGAATGTGATGAAGCCTTCCTGCAGCTTAAGAAACTTCTGACCACAGCCCCAGTTTTACAAGGGCCTAATTAGAATTTACCTTTTCACATATAGATAGATGTCTCTAATTATGCCATAGGTGTGGTCCTAGCATAGAAATCCCAAAATCTTGAAAATGCCATATATTACATTAGTAAGAGCCTTCATGGACCAGAGCTAAACTACACTATGACTGAAAAAGAATTGCTACTAGTAGTTTATACCCTGAAGAAATTTTGGCATTACATAACTAGCTATTCCATATTTGTTCATACTAATCATGCAACAATTAAATATCTCATGAAAAAACTTCCTATAATAGGTAGGTTAGCAAGATGGTTACTATTGCTACAAGAATTTGACATAACCATAGTTGATAAGCCTAGAAAAGCCAATGTTGTAGCTAATTATTTATCAAGAATCCATCATTATGATACTGACACTACTTTGGTAGATGATTCATTTCGGGATGAACATTTATTTCATATTGCTATTCAAACTCCATGGTATGTAGACATTGCTAACTATATTGCAACCAATAAAATACCAGCACAATTTTCTTACAAGGAAAGGAAGCTGCTGGTAGAGAAAAGTTTCCAGTTCTCTTGGACAGATAATCTTTTGGTCTACACCAAACCTGATCAAGTTATGAGATGATGTGTGAGAGAAGATGAGACATATGACATTCTACATGCATGTCATAATGAACCATGTGGAGGACACTTTGCAACAAAAAGAATAGCTTTCAAAATCTTGAAAACTGGTTATTATTGGCCTACACTTCACAAGGATGTAGTCAACTATACAAGGAGATGTGACAAGTGTCAAAGGATGGGCCGACCAAATAGAATAGATGAAATACCTCTTAATCCTCAGATGACATTAACACCATTTGAAAAATGAGGAATGGACTTCATTGGTCCAATTGATCCTCCATCTAATGGGAAGTCCTATATTCTAGTGTGCACTGACTACCTAACAAAATGGGTTGAAGTTAAGGCTATAAAGCATGGTCGTGATGAAAAAGTTGCTGAATTCTTGTATGAAGAGATTTTTAAACACTATGGTGTACCCAAAGAGCTAGTCACTAATTAAGGTGCACAATTTACCTCTAACTAGATCTCAAAATTGATGAAATAGTATAACATGAGGCAGTAAAAATCCAATCCTTATCATTTACAACATAATGGACAAGAAAAGGTTACAAACTGGGAGCTAGAAAATATTCTAACAAAAATAGTCCATTTGTATGGTTAGGATTGGACTAGAAAATTACAAGAAGCTATTTGGGCTTACAAAACAACCTAGAAGACTACTACATGATCACACCATTTGAGCTCCTCTATGGAAAGGTGGCAATGCTTCCAATTGAATTTGAACATAAAACTCTAAGGACACTCTTGGCATTGGATATTGAACTTCCTTTAGCACAAAGAGAATGTCTTATGCATCTCAACTCTTTGGATGAGATGCACAAAGTTGCTTTGGAATATACTAAACTAGTACAAAAATAAAGGAAACAATGGCATGATTCTCATATTATCAATAAAAAATTTCAAGTTGGTGATTGGGCATTATTATATGATTCTTGATTCAAGGATATGCTAGGGAAGCTGCAAACAAGACCATATGCAATTAGTGATGTCTTTGAGAATGAAGCTATTCAACTAACTACAATTGATCAAGTACCTTTCAAATTGTTAGTCAATGGTCATCGACTCAAGTTATACAAATGGCCACAAAAAAAAGTAGATTTCCTGTAGTAGGTCCAATAGCTGGATTCAAATATGACTCAAGTAACTCTTCTTGCAGTTAGAGGTGTCACCCTTCTAACTACTGCTCTTCAACATTAGTTTTTTTTGTGTGCATGCTCATAATAACGACTTTACATTCGCATAAAGGTCATTTTTTTCTATTCACTTTTCCTTTCCACCTTATCTCTTTACCTTCCACCCATCCACCTCATCTCATTTCTTTATCTTCCATCCACCCACTTTCCACATCATCAAATTTTCCGTGTTTTCAATAAAATTCTGTGAAATGCTGATGGATGCTACCACTAATATCATTTCTACCACCTTTTAGTATGTGTCACAATAAAATTGATAGGTATAACATTTTTGAATTATATTTCATTTATAGTCCACAGATTTCTTTAATTATGCTAGTCCCTTACCTGTACTAGGTCTAACAAGTGAGGACACTTTTCTAAATTTAGCAAAGGGTAGGGAAGGTTATAATATCCAAAGACATGTCTATTTATCCATGATGATTTTCTAAATCTTCACATTACCCTTCATTAATGAAAATTTATTGCCATAAGTATGCAAGGTGAGGTGTTGTACTCCCTGTTTTTGAATATTTTTTGTGAAAAGCTATGATGTGATTTATGATTAAGTTTTTTTGTCATTTGAACCCTATTTTTGGACAATTCTCACACAAATTTATGATTTACCTTCATTCAAAGCTTAATTATTGTGCATAACAATTTTTTATGACAATTGGTTGCTTCCTAAAACAAAGAAGTGTCATGAGTCTGAAGAATAACATAGTAGTCTAAATCTTGAATCCGAAAAGGGAGAAAATAGAGTAAACAGAGGAAGTGTTAAGGAAATGGGTGGGCAATTACAAAGGAGAGAGCTGATAGAGAACACTGTGTTGCTCTCAAATGTATAACCTATAAGAAGGTTTAATGTATGTGGATGGCTAGGGTATTTTCTGAGTTTAACTACATATGATGAAGAGGTAGTTGTAGAATATACAAGGACATTTGACGAGGGTGAAGCTTCTATTTAGAGCTTAATAGTAGTTGCAACAAGGGAGCACATCACTGAGGTAACTAGGTTACCTGGAACACTACCCCAACACACATGACACTAGGTTAGTGAGAGCCCAATTTATCAGGTTGCCTAATCCTCAATTGGATGTCACAAAACAAGGTTGTAAGAGAATGTCACTACCACCACCATACAATGAATTAGCCATGCACGTAATCAGGTATTTTCCATGCGAAGGTAGATTTTCATACTTGCATGCACACTATTTCAAGCTACTTAGTTGTGTAAGGCATATTCTTGCTATTAATATTCCAAATTTCTTGTATAATATGCTTTACATTAGTACAAAGAAGACTCAAAAAGGAAAAGAGAATTATGTTACTCATCATGCTTTAGTTAAGTTGTTAATAGAGAGATCATGTAGGGATGTATCCCCCTTAATTTGGGATGAATTTATGCAACTTAAAACCCTACAACCCCAAGTTGGCTCTAGTGAATAGCATAGTAAGCAAAATGTAGCTCCCACTAGTGAACCTACTGAACAAAACATTCAAAAGGCTGAAACTAAAAAGACTCAAGGAAATGAACAAGAAACTACCCTGTTCAAAAAAATGTGCCTCCACCTGTACAAGAAATTCCTAAACCTACTACTAGATAAGCTAAGAGGAAACAAAAACTGCCAGAAGAAATTTCTATTCAACAAGAACTGAGCCCTACAATTGTAAAATAAAAGACAACAAAGAAGGTTCGTACAGTAACTGCTCCTTTAGTAGAAACACCCAAGGGGAAAAGTAGGAAAAATGTTGTAACACAAGAAGAAACCCCTATAAGGAGAAGCCCTAGAATGAGAGGGAAATTTTCTAATGATCCTACTCTATCTAAAACATCCACCAAGGAATCCCCTATACAAATTGTTTTTGATCATTCTCCTTGTCATCCTAAGTTTACAAGCACTCCTGATAGTCTTACCAAAGAGTGTAGGGAAGAAATTAAAGAAAATTCAGATGATACCCCAATAGACTTACCAAACACTTCTATCTGTAGGGATGAGATAGTTCCTGAATATGTTGATCGAAACACTACCTTAGTTACACATAGATCAAGATAGATCATTGGTTTAGTAGAACATCTATGCCAAGAACAAAGGAAGAGGAAAAGGGATCATGAAGAAGATAACAGTGCTATCACACTACAGAAACTCCTATTTCAATTGTATTGATAGTATTTGTTTATTGAGGGTTTGTGGAAAGAAGAAAAGAAAAATATGAATAAGATTATAGTATCTCAAAATGAGGAAATTGCAAAATTAAAGGAATAGCTAGAAAGCCAAAAAGAACACATGGACCATGTTCTTAAGCTAGCTGACCAAGCCCTTTCTTGTAGACCACCACTTAGAGTTTATGCTCTCTACTTGAAAGAGCAATTTCTTTTGTTTCAATTAATTTTAACCCTCAAGAATGTGAATGTAGAGTTTAAATCAGCATAGGAATTTTATGGACTATATCGGACTCTGCCACCATGGTAGCAGAACTTATTGTGTGAATTATATGTTCATAATTTTGTTATTCCTTTAGAGACTAAATGGAATCCCTTGCTTTACATAGGAGATGTACACCAAAAAGCCCTCATGTCATGGATGTCCAATGAAGCAAATTATGAAAGGTAGTTGAATAACTATAGGGATGAGGAAAGAATAGAACCTTTACCTTTAAGAGTAGAAAGTAGTAAGCTGGATGAAATTCTTCAGGATTGGTTCACATTGACCTATGGAAAGAAGAATCTAGAAGTGAGGGAGAAGATATTTGCTTCCAGAACTAAGGTTTATGCTGAATATGAAAATTTTCCCTACTTTGCATTTCACAGAGCGATGACCAGTCTTAGGAGTAGGTGGGCTAGACTACCTAAATCTGTTAAGAAGTTAGAACCAAATAGCCCTATTAACTTGGAAGTAGCACTTCACAGAGTTCCAAAATATTTAGAATTAGGGAAGCAACCTAGACTAGAGTTGTGGTGTTCCTTAACAATAGAACCTCTAATGTTCCTATGGCCCTTGTATGAAATTAATGTTGATAGACTTGACAAGTTGTAGGAAGCTCATAGGAGAGAAGTGTGGGAGAGAACTAGAGGATTTTACTAGACTTTTAAGAGCAACAAAAAGGGAAGAATAGAAATTGGAGAGTTCAGGTCACTAACAAGGAAGTGTAATGCTTGGGGACAAGCATTAGTTTGGCAGGGGCCAGATGATGAGACCAAAATTTGCCTTTATTTTATGATGTTTAAGATACTTTACTGATACTCTATTTTATCTTTGTCCAAACATTTGTGGACCTATGATAAACCTATGGAATAGAAACTATGCTATCTTTTGCTAATATTATATATAGTATGCAGTATTTCATATAGTTATCAAAATGTTTGTTCTTATATTTGAAATTTATTTGATAAATATCTATTTGCCAATGTGTCTTTGTATTGAAACTAACCTATTAAATGAGGACTAAAAGATGATTGGAGGAATACAAAAGTTAAGTGCCAAAAACATTCAAGGAGAAGAGAACATAAAGGAGCAACCACAATGGATGAAAGCTTCAATGGTTCCAGAAGACACAGTAATGAGAAAGGAGAAGCTATGAAGATTTATTACCTTCTATGCATTTATTCTTTAGTGAGCAGATATTTAGACTTTATTATTCCCACCTTTAGCCATTATTCTCTCTTCTTGATTTCAGTTGTTATCCTCCTATTTTGTCCCTTGCAAATTTAAAGCTAGGTCATTTACTTTTTTGTTATGTAATAAATGTTGATTTCCTATATATACATGAATCGACTCAAGTATGTTAAGTTTTTGAACCAGTTAGAAGAAATAGTTTTTGAGAATAGACTATTAACTTTTATAGTTGTGTTTTTAAAGTTTTGTGTTATGTAATGAATTTCTAAATTGAATGAAATACTTTTCAGATTTTATCTTGTGTTAGTAGTTTAGATAAGTTGACCAAGTGGGCCCACTTGGAAGGTGGATTAGATTAGGATAGAATAGATTTACTTTCAAGATTTTTTAGTATCTTAAGTAGAAGTTGTGAGTTCCTTCCCATAGCATCACACTTCGTGAATGTTCTTGTAGCATATACAAGAAAAGTTTTAGTGGATAAGCCAAGTTGGAATATTTGTTATCTTTTCATTGTATTTCCAATATTCATAGAGTTAAGTGTGTTAGTTTCCTACAGTGATAGTGTAAGTTCTTTTCCTTGCATTTTTTCTTTCCTAGCATAAGCTTAGTGACTCATTAGGAGACCTAGTGCACATACTATGCTGACCATTTCAAGTATATGTCCCTGGGTGGATAAGATTAAATGCAACTCATAGTGGGAGAAATAGTCCTTAGTGTGCATATATTATTCCTAAACAAGGTCTAGTGCATGACTATGATACACCTATTGTGAGGCGGGTCACAACACACCAAGCTACAAATTAAGGAAATAGGGCCATGCACAATACTACACAAGTTTAGTGAAAATTCTTATGATATCACTCTCCCACCATCCCTTTCCATTTTTCCTATTTTTAACATTGATGATATAACTCCTTTTAAGGAAAATGCAAGTATGATAGGTACCAATGATGAGGAAGAGTCATATGGTGATTGGTTGTAGGAACTTCCACCAAGCCAACCCCTTCAATTGGAGAAAATTCTTGACACTAAACTCTATAAGAAGACCAGGCACAAAAATTATTTGAAGTACCTTGTCAAGTGGAAAGGTCTTCTTGATATTGATGCCACTTGGATGATAGAACAAGACATCATCAAACATGGTTACACTTTGGAACAACTAGCCTCAAGTGGGAACTTGAGTTTCAAATAGTTGGGGCAGCATGGTGCATGAGCATGACATCAAGCTAAGTAGTTCTAAGGTCTTATCCCACCAAAATAAATAGTCCTAAGGTCTTCTAGGTCTTTTGAAACTTGATTCTAGCATATTTAGGCTTTCTTGCATTATGATCCTATTGTGTGAACCCTTGATCAACTTTTGGTATTTCTATAATTGGTTGTTTCATGAAGTCACAGGGCTCTATTAGTCTCATAGGGTCTTGTTAGAAGTCTTAGGAGGTGTTAGAATCTCTTAGAAGTCATAATAAAGTCTTAAAGGAAAAATAAGTTGCATAACATAGCAATAATGCAATATTTATGCTATAATAAGGATTTTTTTTTTGTAATGGTTCCCTCCAATAGTCACAATCTTTGAAATTTAGCTCGACCAATTGGAGGAAGCTCTTCATAAGACCTTACAGGTGAGTGGAAGACATAAATTGTAGATTTTTATTTGCAATCAATTAAAAGCCATCATTTTTCTTGCAAAAACACTATTTTTCTGTGCATAGTACCAACTATATGGATCAGGGTGGCTAGAGAGTTAGATTTTATTGAAGCTTGTTGAATCACCTTTCCAATAAGCTTACTTTGAGCTCTTGAATCACTAGGAGATTGAAGATATAAGGGTTTTTTTGAAAGTTACTCTCAAACCATAACTACCTAGGGTTTTGAAGAAAAATGCCAATTTCTCAAATTTCTATTGTTGGAAAATTTTGATTTTTAGTAGAATGGGAGATTGTCAAGTGTACTTTAAGATTTTAGAGGTTTCAAAATAGGAGTAGATGGTGGTCATATTGTACTATTAAAGATGAGTTGGCATTACCATGTGACAACTCTACTGCATTATGAAATTTGCTGATTTGAATGCCTTGAGGTTTTAACCAATGGATGAAACATTGGAATCCATTTTCCCTTGTCCCAACCCAACTATCTCATGCATTAGTTTGGTTTGTTTCATTGGATTTTAGGTACTTCCTTTGTTAAGGTGTGACTTCAGAACTTGTCCTTTTGGGAGTTTGAAAAACCCAATAATTGGTGTTAGGAATGTTGATATGTTCCTAGGGTCCTTTGGAGAAGTTTGCACATATGGCAATTTTTGCCTTTGGAAGGGCTACTAGCCTAATTGTTGCATTATTAGGATAGGGTCATGAAATTTGTGTTTGGACTACTATTAGGCTATGATTCCTTGTTTTTGGCATTGTGTTGAACACCTTGACATGTTGATATACCTTATATGTGAAAATCCACCATTTATGGGTAGTAAGTCAAGTGGCGAAGTGTGAAGTTGTATGGATTAGTAATGATCCATTAGTGCTATTTCTGTATCAAGGTGTAGAAGTTTGGGCGAATGGTCTATCTAGTTGGATTGATGTCAGCATAACTTAGGATTGTTCTTGTTGAACCCTTACCTCTACATTAATACCCTAGTTGTATAGTTGCATACATGCACCATTCAACATTTCACTACAATCACTATAACTTTTGTTGCAGAGTGATCCAAGGTCTATAACTTTGAATTTGGACTTTTTTAACATGCCCCTAGATGTTCCAATAATTTTTTGTAGACTGGCATGTGTAAAAGAGTACCTATAGTGTAATTGCAACCTAATTAGGCCTATCAACACTTTCCAAATGTTGTTATAGCACTGGCTTCTAGTCTCTTCTAGTTTATGAGGTTTACATATGTTTTATATGTCCTAGAGGGGTGTTTGAATCTTGTTTTAAGTTGTGTCTTCATGTAGGGTTTTTCCATATTATGGTCAATTTACACTTTGAAGGGCTACTAGCCTTTTCAATGGCAAACTATTATAACTATATATCAGTGTTGTTTTGACACAACATAATCACTTTATCTATTGTATACAAACCTTAATAGGTCTAAGGTTTTTTTTAATTCCATTCTATGGTCATTTTTCTCTCTTCATTCATGTTTGGGGGTATGTTCCCTTATTAGGCTTTTGGAGAATCCCTATGTTTTGATGCTTTTGAACTTAAGAAAACCTAGTCATTAGGCTCCCTACCTTGTTTGGGTTGTGATAACCTATGATAAGTTCATTATTGATGCTTGTGATAAGTGTCCCAACTCTAAACCCTCTTTTTGGAAAATTTGAAGGATTCCAAGCTTGTCTAATTACCTAGTGGCTTGCCTTTTAGAAGCTTCCACCATGCACTAATACATCACAACCTATCCTAAGTGAACCATCTAGGATCCTTAGGTGCCTCCTTTGATGAGTTTCCAATGGGTTCTCCTACACTAGTCATCTACTTGAGTAGGACATATTTGGGAACTGACAATCTCCATTTAAACTCAAGTCTCCATTTAAAGGTGAGAAATTAGCTTTTTTTGTTCTATTCAGATCATTAATATATTTCGATGAGAACTTTGAGGGATCGTGCCTACCTTGAGTATCATAGCTTCAAAATTCTTGTAAATTCAAGGCCATTAATGAATAGGCATTTCTAATTGAAATATCTATGGTGCTGGAATGAAGTGCATGACTAGATTCTTTGCCTACTAATGAGCCAATTTGAGAGTAAACATCAAATTTTTTCATAGTGACTCTTTCTTCTACTTCAGGCTCTACAAAACCTAGGTGGGTAGAACTCAAATTTGTTCATATGGTACCAGTTGTGAAAACATATATCTAAATCTAGATAAAGTAGATTTAACCATTATTTCTCATATACTCATACAATAAAAGAGGTTTATTGTGTAGAAATAATTTAGAATAACTAAGAGCAGGTGAATCAATTATCCAAGGTTCAAATGTACAAATAAAACTTTTCAATAATTAGTAAATATATATGTGCATGCATTGATTAGATCATCTAATATCTACAAACTTTGTATGTTACTATCCTAGGTCAAATCAACTATGCAGAAATGTAAACAGGAAACATCATAGATTCAATCACACAATTTAACACAAGGATTAACATGAAAACCCAATTTGGGAAAAACCACTAGTATTGAAAGCTACAATTTTTCACTCTTCTAAAGTGAGCTCTATGAGGAGCCAACCTTGTTAAAGGTTACAATACACACTATTAAATATGACCTTGATTAATGGATTTAAATCACCCTATTAGAAGTGAACCTTGTTAGAGGACTTCAGAACATCCCATTAAAATATCACCTGATTAAAGGATTAGCTCATGACTATTAGGTCACCCTTAATTGAAAGGATTTATCTAGATAGATACAATTGTTAGAGTGTAATAATAGGAATTGATCCGATAACAAAAAAACTCACTTACAAATTACATATCTTTCATTCAGTTCTCCATTTGTCTTGGCATTCATTTGCTTCATCTCTAATTTCTTGTGCACACCCTTTAAGATTTCTCCTCATTAATGCTTCATTCTAAGTATGACAATAGTAGATTCATTCCTTCAGCCACCTTATGGAGAAAGACCTCTAGACTTCTTATCTTTTGATGGCTTGCTCTTTGACATTTTAATTCTAGCCTTATATCTTCTTTATATAGAGAATTTTGACCTTTTGCCTCTTAATTACAATCATCTATCTTAGGGTTAGGTTATATTCATTGAATCCTCCCTTCTTTCCATTATGTTCCCTCTAGAAACATCTCTTACAATCCTGATTAGATTTGTCTAAAAATGGTTTATCTTGAATTTCATGCCATCAACTAATCAAAATTATCTTTAACATGCTTCAGACAATTTAAGAAATCAACTTTATTAGCTTAGATTCATCAAATATTTGATCAAACTATTTATGCTATCAGTTGCTAATAACATGTTATTTACCTAGAAATAATAGTCTTTTGATGCTCACTCAACACTAGGTTGCTCAGCATGAACTAAGTCTTCAATCATTCATTACTGACATTCTCTAATGCTTTTTATATATAATATTTTACTAGCACTTTGCACATACTAAACTTGACTTTTCTTAGTTATAACCAACATTCTACTCAACTCAAGCTGAGTGCTTAGCTTACACTATTTACTTAGTCAATCTTTGAAAACACAAACTTAGTGTAAAATATTCTTCTTCTCTTTTCTTTAGCATCCTTTCATTGTAGCCTTATGTAGATAAAAAACACATCATATCATCAAAGTCTTATTTGGTCTTAGTGCTCATTTTATACACCATATAACACAACCTTTCTTTATGTACTCTTCTACTTCTACAATCTTCTTTTTGAATAATTTTCCTCTTTGGCATCGATGGGAAACCAATACCAAAAAGAAACTTAATACCTTGTATTGAAATCTCCCCCTTTATTAGTATTTTTCCATACTCTATATAGTTTAGTGGTTGCTTTGCAATATCTCTTCTTCTTCAATAAACTCTTCCTCTTCATTCTAACAAACTCTTCATCTAACATCTATTAAATTTTCCCTCTTTGACAATAAAGCCAAAGACTTATCTATTTATGTAGCTATCAACAATTTAGGCTTCCTTTATAAGGTTCTTCCTCTCTCACCTTACTTGTGACTATAAATCTTCTCTTTTAGTTCCTTCCCTACTCTAGGTAGTTCTTAAAGTAAGATCCACTTCATCAAGTTGTAAAGTATGTCATTTAACTTAGTTGATGTAGGGTATTGCTATTTCTCATTAAGTATCTTGAGACAAGGGTCTCACCCCTAGCTTACCTCTTAGATATTTGTGTTCATCTTTAGATAAATCTGTTGTGAATATATCACTTATTTATGTCTTTGTATTCACATATTCCATTCTCATTTCTTTGTCTTGGACAAATTCTCTCAAATAATGATATTTGATTGCAATGTGGTTTGTCTTTGTGTTCATCACATATGTTTGTAACACTTGTATTGTCATGGTAGATTACCATAGGTTCGATGATTTCTTTATTCATTCCTTTGAGTAATTATTTAATTTGTACCACATTTGTAGAATTCACTACAATAGCCACATATTTAGGTTAAACAATATATTGTGAAATACAATTATGTTTCTTACTAGTCTAGGAAACTAATCGTTTTCCTATGAAAATGCTCCACCACTTTTACTTTTCTTGTCATCAATGATTCCATCTCATTTAGCATCTGTGTAGGCTCTCAATTCAAACTTGTCATTCTTCTTGTATTATATAACATATTGTTTTGTCCTGTTTAACATCTCATAATCCTTTTAACATCCATTAAGTGATTCTTCTTAGGATTTTTAGAAAATCTTGCAACAATCCAAATAGCTAGTGCAATATTAGGTTTTCTATTCAAACTACATATTGTAACTTCCCAATCATAGACCTATACGATATTTGATTTACATCACCAGAATCATTAGTTTTGGATAATTTGTGTCTTGTCACAATGGGAGTGGTAACTAGTCTTGAATCTTTAATACCTAAAGTCTTCAAGATTTCATTTACATACTTGGATCGAGTAATGTAAATACCATATTTCATCTTATATACTTTAATCCAAAAAATAATTTTATTTCTCCAAACATAGACATCTCAAATTATTTCATCATTTCATTTCTAAATGTCTTACGCAATCTATATTTTCCTCCAAATCTAATATCATCAACAAATATTTCAGATAGTAAAATTTGGTTACCTCCTTCTATCATCAAGAATAGATTTTTGTTTTCATCAATCTTCTCAAAAAAAATCTTTAAAAGATAATTATGTAGGATTTCATACCATTCTCTAGGATCATGCTTTAAACTATGTAAAGCTTTATGTAGTCTACATCTAATGTTTCTTTTGTTTGGATCAACAAATCCTTTAGGTTGTTCAATGTAAACTTCTTCTTCTAGTATATCATTTAGAATTGACATACATTTGACAAACTTTGAATCCTTAATAAGAAGAATAAGAAAGTAGAGATCTTACTCCTTCAAACCTTGTAATTAGGGAAAATCTCTCTCCATAGTCAATTCCCTCTTCTTGTGCATAACCTTTGTAGATTAATCTTCCATTATTCCTTGTTACTTCAGCATTGCCATCCAATTTTTTTTGTAAACCCACTTTTCTCCAATAGAATTCTTGTCCCCTATTCTAGGTACTATTGTCCATGTTTTGTTCTTCTTAATCTGATCAATTTCTTCATTCATGGCTTGAACCAAGTCTTCATTCTCTAGTGCATCCTTCACTATGTTAGGTTCATGTATTCTTAATAGACATGTTTCATTTTTCAATCTTTTCCTTTTCATTGGTTTATCCTCTTTTTCTCAAATGATTTATTTAGTAGGAGGATGTTTTTTGACATATTTTGATAATCTTGGCTCTATTATTCTTTCTTCAATAATAAGCTACTTATGAAGTTCAATCATAGGTTCATTGTGTACTTCTCTATTAGGTAGCTCAACATTCCTTTCTTGTAATCTAATCTCAATATCATACTATATCTTAGCTTCTAACTATAACTTAGCATCTATTGTATGTGACTCGGTAGTCACCAATTCTTGTTGATTAACAACTTCATCTATAGAATCTTCAACATTAGTAGACATTCCTTCTTAGTAGTACACAAAGGTTTTTTAATCCTTATGTTCCTTCTTTTGTTCATCTTCTTGTATTTCTATATATTCATCAACTTTTACATTAGCATTTTCCAAAACTTTTTTAGTGTTAGTATTCAAACACTTACAAGCTTGTCTTCTTGTGGAATATCCTATAAATATTTCTTCATCGCTTTTATCATCAAGTTTACCTTTTCTGTTATACTTTAGAATGTAACACTTTCTTCCAAATACCTTAAAATATGTGACATTGGGTGAGTATCCATACCATAGTTCAAAAGGTGTAATATTGGCACCTTTCTTGACTTGTACTTAGTTAAAGGTATAGATAGCTATATTGATAGCTTCTCTCTAGTATCTCAAGGAAACATTATTCTCCATCATCAGTGTTCCTACAGAGTCCATAGATCTATTTCTCCTTTTAGCTACCCCATTTTGTAGAGGGGTCCTAGGTGCAAAAGTTTGTCTTTTGATTCCTCTATCATTGAACAAACTGTTGAATTAATTTGATGTAAACTCTCCACCTTTATTTGATCTAAGAAATTTTAAACTTTTACTAGTTTCCTTTTCAACTCTTGCTAGATACCACTCAAACATTTGAAAAGCATCATATTTTTCTCTCAAAAACATCACTGTTATCATTATTTAGTAATCATATACAAATAAAATGAAATAATTGTCACTATTTAGTAATATCTAAGGATGAGATGATAATGTAAGAAGAACTAAAGCTAAAAGTTTTAGAGAAAAAATTGATCAAATGAAGATGAAAGAAGATGAAAAAATTGCAAAATATTATGAGAGAATTAAAGAAAGTGTGAGGGAAATCAAAACATCTAGAGGAGACATTGAGGAAAAAATAGTTGTGAGCAAGGCATTCTGAACCCTTCTTCATATCTATGTAATTAGACTATCTATTATTCAAGAAATGAGTTGTGATCCAAAAAGAAAAATATCTTTGGATGCTCTATTTGGAAGATTGATAGCTTTTGAGTTGGATGATTGTGATAACTATGTTCCTAGTTCCAAAGATATTGAGTCTTCATTTGAAGCAAAAATATCACTCAAGAAAAGGAGTAAGAAATCAAAGGGAAATCAATCAGGAAGTGAAGAGTATCAATAAATTTTAGATAGTGATCTTGAAGTTGTTGAAACCCTACTTGCAAGGAAATATTCTAAAGAAAGAGGAAAGTACAAAGATAAGATACCTCTAATCTATTTCTCTTGCGAAGAAGTTGGTCACATTGTTGCAAGGTACCCAAATAGAGAAGACAAGGATGAAAAGAAAAGGAATATGTATACAGGTAAGAAGGAATTCAAAAACTACAAGGAATACAAGGAAAAAGGTAGGAAATCTTGTTTTATGGCTAAAGATTTTGATAATAGTGAAGATAAAATGTTCTATATTGCTATAAAAGATGAATATGATGAGGAAGGAGATAAAATGACACTTATCTCTCATATTAGCAACAATGACACATGGATTGTTGATAGCAGCTGCTCACATCATATGACTGGAGATAAAACAAATTTTGAGCACATGGAATAATATGATGGTGGCAGTGTGAGATTTAGAAATAATGAACCTTGTTTTGTAAAAGGAAAAGGATGTATCTCATTATCCAATGAACTCATATGTGACAATTCTTATTGGGTTGAAGGAACAAAGAACAATATATTGAGTATTTAATAGTTGAATAACATTGGATTCAAAGTAGAATTTATGAGTGGGAAGGTCAAACTACTGGATGAAAAAGGAAATCTAGTTGGATTTGGAAAATGAACCAAAGGTAATCTATTCTATCTAGATCTTAGTGAAAGTTCATGTCTTATTGCTCAAGTAGAAGAGAGCTAGTTATGGCACAAAATATTATGTCATGTGAATTTTGATAACATGGTTAAGATAAGTAAACAAATAAGAGTAAAAGGTATTCATAGCTTGAGGAAACCTAATATGGGTCTATGAATTTTTTTTTCAAATTGGTAAGATGGGGAAGACAAAAGTCTTAGAGCTTGTACATATAGACTTATGTGGCCCTATTAGAATAGAGAGTTACAGTGTAGATAATTTCTTCATTCTTTTTGTTGATGAATATTCTAGAATGATGACTATAATGTATCTAAAAGAAAAATTTTAAGCTTTTCAAAAATACAAGTGGTATCTGGAAAGAGTAGAAAAGGAAACTAGAAAGAAGCTAAAATGTTTAAGATCAGATAGAGGTGGTAATTTCCAATGAATTTAATAAATTTTACATTGAAAAAGGAATTAAGATACAAGTATCAGCCTCCGATACTCCTCAGTAGAATGGTATACTTGGGAGAAGGAATAGATCCATCGTGGATTATGCAAAAACATTGATGATAGAAAAGAATGGTGCAATTATTGGTCTCAGATTGTTTTTGAAAATTGATTGTCAACACACTTAACCAATTTTCATATAGAAGCTGAGTGATCTATATCTGCCAAGTCATAATTGATGCCGAGCAAGCTAGAATTTCTATATGTGTCAAGCCAAAATTTCTATAGGTGTCAAGTGAGCTAGTTTTTCTTTATGAGTTGAGCATCAGAGGTAACAAGTACCGAGTAACACAGATTGGACATAGTTGTTTGTAATTGGACAAACACCTATGTAAACTATTTTTTGAGCCAACATAGAAGAATCTCGAAGGATATTAAAGATAAGAATGAAATTTTTATATTTCCTATGCAATCAACATGCAACCAATAAGAAAAGTGCAAGGAATGAGCACGAATTAAAGATTCAATATGGATCGTAGATCCATACCTAACCCTAAGTCTTCAAAATCCTTAAAAGGAGGATGAAAACCTATTATATGTGTGGATGAGAGTAGAGTATGGGTAAACTATAACAAAATTCAAAGGGAAGTGTGAATGACTTAGAGGAATAGAACAACATTGCATTATTTAGTTGATTAGAATACAGCAAGGGCATCGAACAGATATCACATGTAAGAGGATCAAGATCAAAGAGAGCAGATCAAGTGCCTAAATTTAGCAATCAAGGATTGTAAGCTCTCAGGTTTATTAATCTAATACTCTCTAGCAATTTTATTATAAAGAGAATTCTATTTTGATAGATTAGCTTAAGGGCTAGGTTGTAGAACCTTTGACAAGGTGATAAAATCCTTTAATAGGCTGACACTTCATGTAAAGTGTTTGTAAATCCTTTAGATAGGTCACTATTGATATAGTGTAAAGCATTTAATAGGGCAAGCCTTTAACAAGGAAAACCATTAGAAGTGGTCAAACATTATTGCTACAGTGATTTTGTGGGTATCATCCCCACCCTAGTTTTACCTTCTCATTTTGGAGGGTTTCTGGGTTACCAAATTTGGTGTTATGTGTTGTGATGCATATGTTTACTTTATGGTTGTTCGATATGTTTACATGCATATAGTTTATTTTTAGTTAAAAGCTTTTAAGATTAAAGCGTAATACTTATGATTCATCCCCCTCTCAAAAGTATTCTTCCCATTGGATTATTCCAACAACTGGTATTAGAGCTTGGTTCTAACAAGGAGAAGCCTAATAGCTCAGAGGAAATATCTAAAGATAGAAGTCTTAAAATTTGGGAAGATTATAGAGAATCAAGTGATTGATGTGTACCTTGCTCTACACAAATTGGAGGAAGCCAAAGAAGAATTGAGAAAATCCTTGAAAAGAAGGAAGCATATAGCCATAGCTAAAAATGACACACACTACAATGAGATTGATAGCACAAAAGAGTTTTCCAATGGAGATTCCAAAGAGTTTGATGCAACAATACCAAAATTGATGGAGAAGAATAGAGCTCAAGCATAAGAAATTAGAATACTCAAGCTTGAAAAAGAATCACAAGCCATAATACTTTGTGAAGTAACTAAGTAGGAGAAAAGAGCCATTGAGGAAAAGGCTATGATAGAAGATGACAAGAGAAATCTTACCAATAGCCTAGAGGAAAAGACAATTGAGTTTGAAAGAATCTCAAACATGTAGCTAGACACCTTAAATCAGATGATGAATGCACATCATGAGCTGAATATGAAAGATATTGAGATCTCTACATTGAAGATATCGAATGAAAAATTGCAAAATGACCTAAAAAGAGAGAAACAAGTTGAATAAAGCTTCAAAAAACCCAATGAGGCTATCAAGTACTTTGAGAAGTTGTTGAAATCACCATGGGCTAGTAATGATACTTTAGGATGTGGTTACACCATCACTAAACAAGGAGAATCATCCAAGACTACAAAAGAAAGGAGTAGCAAAGGTAAGAACACTAAACCCACTTGTCATTTCTATGGTAAAAAAGGACATACTTCTAATGTATGCAAGAGAAAGAATGTATATCAACATGATAAGCCTAAGAATGCAAGCTACTATCACAAGTGCAAAAAGTAAGGACATCAAGCACATGAATGTAGGACTAGGACTATCAAGACACCAAAATTTGAAGGTCACTATTACAACTGCAAGAAGTATGGACATATAGCATTTGAGTATAGGTCAAAGCCTATGTAGACACCATACTAGCTAGCAAATACTAGAAGCCATGGACACCACTACAATTGGGATTACAATACTAGGAAGATCTATCATTATTGTCAAAAATATGGACACATTCTTGAAAGTTGCATAAGAACACATTTTAGAGGGAACTACAATAGATGGCTAAGTCAAACCACATGTTTTAGTTGCTTGAAGACTAGTCATATCAGCAGGAATTGCCCAACAAAGACAAAGGCACCCAAGTTAGAAGTCAACAAAGGAAAAGAGAAGGTGGATATAGAACACATCAAAGGACAAATGAACAAGACATTAAAGAAGAAAGATGAATGTACCTCATCAAATGAAGGGATCACTTCACCCAACAGGTCAAGTGGTCACATCTAATCCAACTAAGCAAGAATAGGTGTATGGGACTAATATACATAGTTATATCATGCATCACTCCCAAGACAAACAAGCTCTACAAAGATGAAAACAACATGAATCAAGATGCAAAGTCAAAATTTGAAGTTTTTGCAAGTGTTACCAAGCTATCCTCAGATGTCGAGTAAATGTCAGTATATGCCAAGTTGTCGATGGAAGCTGAGTGAAGGAAAACCAATGGAAGCCAAGTTATTTTGAAATCTTCAAGAGCTAAGTGTACAGCTATATGCACTAAGCATTTAATGTTAGGCTCAGAAAGAGTATAAGGTCAAATTTTTGATCATTTCTTGTCATTCAAATGAAGAGCAAGAACGAGAAGAGCACAAAAGTGATTGAATAGTAGCATTGAAGTCTTTGCACAAATTTCAACACAAATCAAGCATATATTTCATCGATCTAAGGTATTCTTCAAGTGCCAAGTTGCACAGTCATAAAGTTTTATATCTTTTGGAACCCTAGATTTGCAAAATGGCTTCTAGCTCTAAAATCCCTAAGGAAAAGGAAGGTTTTGAGGTTCAGTTGGTTAGCAATGATGTCAAACAATCAAAGTTTATTTTGATTCTAGAAGTTTCTTATAAAACTGACCCTATTGGCACATTATCCATGATTCCACCCAAAGTCATAATGGTGTGGGATGTGAGGAAATGTTACAATTGTAAGATAGGTGTAATAGGAGACTTAGAAATTTTTCAAGCATGTGATAAACTATGTGAAAATTGAGTGCTTAAGGAAGAATTCCAAATAGTTGAGAAAAAGGGTTTAATCCATGCCCTAGTTTTCCCCATAGTCTTCAAAACTGAATTGATAAGATTTTTCCTAAGAAAAATACACAATGCTTATTTATGGCTGGAAGGAGGACCTATTAAGATAAAAAAGAGGATCATGCATAGGGTTATAGGTTTTCCAACCCTAGATCAGCACAAGACCCTATGAAATGATTCAAAAAAAGCTATTGAAAAGAACACTGGGGCTAAATGGAACAAGAGGAACATGACCATTGATACAATCATAGATCCCATTCTAGATTTTGTAGTGAGAGTGATTTCTCACAAGTTTTATCAATCTGGCAAATTGAATATTGTTCCTTGCATTGCAGTGGATGTGACATATAAACTTGTGAAGAAAGATCATACATATGATCTAGTAGAGTTTTTGTTACAGCAAATCATGAAGAATCTAGGAGCAATCAGAAGATCTAAAGGTGCTCAATGTAAGTTTGAATAAGTTATGATTTGTATATTTTTCTATGTTTTGGAAGAATTTCCCTCAATTGGTAAAGTGAACTAGATATCAAACAAGTCGGCCATTACACAAATCAATGAGTACATTGAGAAAATGGGTAACAACTTTGAGGATTTGAAGAAATTCATGAAATAAAGACTAAGGATAATAGTTTGCCTAGTGGAAAAACACATCAATGACATCTACTTCTTAGTTGATATTGACCACACCTACATCCAAGTAGTAGTTCCAAGGGTTATATGGATAAGACCATTAGGTTATGAGCTAGTGTATTGCTTACAGAGAAAATTGATAAGACTACCAAACCCTTTGGTACATATGATGTTGTAAATACCAAGGTGGAAATGGAGCTCAAGATAGCCTCTATGATGAAGAGGAAGGATAAGTTAGTGAAGAAGATAAAGAAGAAATTTGGTGAAGGAATTGAGGAGGTAGTCGAGGAAGAAGAAGAAGATGATGAGAGTAAAGAATATGAACAAGGGAAAGGTCCATTGGAAATAACTCAAGCTTAGGTGAGGATGAAGATAAGGAAGAAGGTTTAGAGGAAGAAGAAGTTGAGGTAGCACTAGCTCAAGCTGAGCCCAAGAAAAGAAAAGCTAAAACTTAGCCTACAACCCAGTTGAAAGCCAAGAAGGTTGCCATGACAACTCAAGCCAAGCCAAATATACCAATGACAAGAGCCACTATAAGGGCCTCAACTCAAAAGGCCAAGAAGTAAGTGAAAGAGAAAAAGAAGGCTACTGGGCAGATTGGTCAAGTGCAAAAGAAACCAAGAAGAAAATACGTTGCACAACCAAAATATAATGATGAGGAAAGAACAAAATCATAGGACATTATCTAGTTTAGAGTGGTAATTTATCCTCACAAGTCACATATTGATAAAATTTGTGAAAATGTTAAGAATGCAAACTTCTCTAATTTGAAAAGTATTGAGAAGATCAGAATAAGGTAGAAGAATCAGTATATGCCATGATGATAGAATTCAAGAACACACCTTTTGAATTAGATAAAACTATGCCCAAGGGTTTATATGAAATTATTGAAAATAAGTGACATTATTTCTTGAAGACGAAAAAAGAAATAAGAGAATCCACATTGGCACAAGTGATGCCAGAATTAACTAGAGGTCAAATTGCTAAGGCTAATAAGAAACATGGGGGCATGTTTGCACCAAAGTATAGAGCCTTTAGCATTTTATAAAATAAAATTGAAGAAGTTGTCAATAAGTCCACAAGATTGTGGATGTCAATATATAACTTGGAAAATGAAAAGGATGGAGAAGAAGAGGAGAATGCAGAAGCAAATAAGGTTGAGGCCAGTGAGAAGGAGAAGGATGAGAAACAAAAGGAGGAAAAGGAAATAGAGAAAGGAGAAGAAGAGAAGAAAGAGGAAGAGGAGAAAGAAAAAGGTGAAGAGGAGGAGACAGAGAAACAAGATGAAATGGCAATAGATGAAGAGAAACAAATAGATTAGAGTGTGCAAGACCCAAAATTTCCACCTCCTAGCCCTTCTCATGTCATCACCACATTTACAAATACTATAACTATGAAGGATGTTCCTAACACTTCTACTCAAAGCATCAACCCTTTAACTATAGAGAATCTCAAGAAGATCCTTTACCAATCAACACTATAAGAATAATTAATGCACAAATCCAATATTGGTGTGTGTGGATGAGTTGCACAAGGTAGTAGCAGATCTAATTAGAGACAAGCTAAATCCATAAGAACCACCTTCTACAATCTCTATAGCTAAAAGAATTCAGGTTCTCATGCCTCCAACAGTTGACAAAGTTGATACCATGTAATAGAAGCCTAGTGTAGAAGTAGAGAAAGATACATGAACAGAGAAAACAAGACGGATTGCTACATCTAATCCTACAACATAGATAATAGGTACACCACAAATAGTTATAATTTCTTAGGGGAGATTAGATGAGGAAAATGACACATCAAAAGAGGAGGAGCAAGTTGCCATATAGACATTGTTGGCACTCCTACAAAAGTTCTTCAGAAGCTGAGCACTGATGCAATGCCATTGCAAATTTTTATACTAGGCTCAAGCTCAACAAAGGTGACAAGGGTACTTCACTATGGAGACCCTAAGTTAGATGGGGAAATAGTCATACCTAGAACTATGACTCAAAAACAATAAGTATTATAAACAAGAAGCCTTGAACGGAAGAAAAAGGAAAGAGATACTCAGGAAGGAGTATAAACAAAAGCAAGCATTACATGAGATCAAGGACATCTTTTTGAATACCTTTAGCTTGCAGTCACCTGATAAGACCAAGTCAATAATGGAACAATTATTAGAAATCATAGAACAGGTGACAAATAAAGACCAGGAAACCAATATAAAAGTTATGGAATGGTTTGAGAAGAAATTCCAAGGAAAATTCAATGAGAAAATAGCCAGTGAAATAGCATTTTCCTAGGTTGAATTGGAAAATAAGATTGACAAAGTGAAAAAGGTACTTGAGAGCGTATTCTCATTGCACAAAAAGCTATGTGACTTTTCATACTTCACATAAGAGACAAGCCAAAGAATCTTGAGCTTGGAGAGAAATTTAAATATTTCTAACACATAGCTGCCAAATGATCGAGCTTAGAGTGAGAAGCATTTTGTTCAAATGCTTCATACACAGAAGGAACTAGTTGTGTTGATAGAAGAGGAGGCCAACATCAAGGCCAAACTAATGTAGATACAATCTTCCATTACCCCACACTTGGAAGTACTCCATAAAGAACAAGCCTATACAGAGACTATTCTAAAGAAAGATCCTAATCTTTCTACTTCAGATGGACTTGTACATCTTGCTGTAGAAACTACCATCAAGCATAAATCATTGGAAATTGCTTTGGAGAATTGGGATGCAACTCTCAATATGATTATGGAGGTAAATAGTACATTTTTGGAAAAATATGGTCTTAACTCTTAATACCCTTTGACATTAGTGTAAAAAAGGGGGAGATATGAATACAAATTGAGATTAATAACTAAGGGGCAGAATACTAAGTATTTACATTCTTTCATTCATTTGGAGAATAAAGGGGGAAAGATTGTACATATCCTATGGTAGCCAAAAAGGGGGACACATATTAAAAGGGGTAGATATGAATAAAAGTTTGCAAGTGCTGAACAAGTGAAAATAGAACAGATAGAATAGGTCAGCAAGCAAGCACAGGAAAAAAAAATAGAGCAAAGGCAAAGAGTATTAGATACATCAACACAAGAAAAATTTCAAACAAGAATTTTGGTTACATGAATAGAAATGGCACATCAGATCAGGGGGAGTTATAAGAATTTTGAGGTATATTGTTCTTTACAAAATTTTGAACAAGTTATTGAAATTTTGTACATATGTCAAACATATTAGATAATTTATTCTTAAGACCAAGTATAATGCTTAGCTATGTTTTTTTGACACTCATGTCAAACAGAAAGATTGTTGGTCTTAGATTGGTTTTGACAATTGAGTGTCAACACACTTAACCAATTTTCATATAGAAGTCAAGTGATATATATGTGTCGAGTCACAATTGATGCTGAGCAAGCCAAAATTGCTATATATACCAAGCCAGAATTGCTACAGGTGCTAAGTGAGCCAATTTTTCTATATGAGATGAGCATCAGAGGTAATAAGTGTCGAGTAACACAAATTGGACATAGTTTTTTGTAATTGTACAAACACCTATGAAAACCATTTTTTGAGTTGACATAGAAGAATCTCAAAGGATATTAAAGATAAAAATGAATTTTTATATTTCCTATGCAATTAGCATGTAGCCAATAAGAAAAATGGAAAAGGCATGCAACCAATAAGAAAAATGAAAAGAATGAGTAGGAATTAAAGATTCAATATGGATTGTAGATCCATACCTAACCCTAAGTCTTCAAAATCCTTAAAATGAGGATAAAAACCTATTCTATGTGGGGATGAGAGTAGAGTATGGGTAAACTATAGAGAAATTCAGAAGGAAGTGTGAAAGACTTAGAGGAATAGAGCAACATTGCAGTATTTAGTTGATCAGAATAGAGCAACAACATTGAACAAATATCAAATCTAAGAGGATCAAGATCAGAGAGAGTAGATCAAGTGCTTGAATTCAGTAGTCAAGGATTGTAAGCTATCAAGTATATTAATCGAATACTCTCCAACAATTATATTAGAAAGAAAATCCTATTTTTATAGGTTATCTTAACAACTAGGCTATAGAACCTTTGACAAGGTGATTAAATCCTTTAATAGTGTGACACTTCATGTGAAGTGTTTGTAAATCCTTTAGATAGGTCACTACTGATACAGTGTAAAGCCTGTAATAGGGAAAACCATCAAAAGTGGTCAAACATTATTGTTGTAGTGATTTTTTGGGTATCATCCCCACCCTAGTTTTACCTTCTCATTTTGGAGGGTTTCTGGGTTACCAAATTTGGTGTTATGTGTTGTGATGCATATGTTTACTTTATGGTTGTTTGATATGTTTACATGCATGAAGTTTATTTTTAGTTAAAAGTTTTTAAGGTTAAATTGTAATACTTTTGATTCACCCACCCTCTTAGAAGTATTCTTCCCATTTGATTATTCCAACACTAATTAGATATTGGAAAGAAGTAATTAGTACTACAACGCATAGCTTGAATAGAGTATAGTTGAGGAAAGGCTCAAATCAAACTCCTTATGAAGTATGGTATGGGTACATACCTAATGTCAGTTACCTAAAAGCATTTGGTAGCAAATGTTATATCTTGAAAGAATCTAGAAAAAGTAAATTTGATGTCAAAGGTGATGAAGGCATATTCCTAGGATACTCTTCTAGAAGTAAAGCATACAAATGTTTAAATTTATCTACTCAAAAAATCATATAAAGTATACATGTGAGAATTGATAAGTTTGTAGAAAATAGTGAAGAAGAAAGCAACAAAGAGCTTAAGGATTACAAAATATTTGTTTACTATGAACCATATACTGTACCAAATCTATCTAGAAGAAAGGAGGCCTCACATCCTCTGTCCTCAAAATCTCCAAAAGCTATCGAGTAGAAATTAGTGCATACCAAGTTATAGTATGAAGGACCCAAGTCACAGTCAAAAGCTACCAAGCTACTACAAGAGAAAAGTGAGTCTGATGGACCCAAGTCACTTATATTAGGATCTAAGCTTAATAATGAAGTTCATGATGAAATTAGTGGAACAAAGTCCAAATGCAAAGTACCTATGTTGGAAAGATATGTCAGAAGGCATTGTGCACTTCACTAGATTGTTAAGGACAAATTAGATAGAACAATAAAAAGAAACAAATTGAAAGATACATGTTTACTTGCTAAATTTGAACCTAGAAATGGTAAAGATGCTTTGGATAATGAAAGTTTGATTGAATCAATGAATGAAGAAATGGAATAGATAGAGAAGAAGAAAACTTGGACTCTTGTTCCTAGACGTAAGGATAAGAATGTAATTGGCATAAGATGGTTATGCAGAAATAAGCTAAATGAAGATGGAGAAGTTTCTAGAAATAAAGCAAGGTTAGTATGTATAGGTTATTATCAAGAAGAAGGTATTGATTATGGTGAAAAATTTTCTCATATTGCAAGATTAGAAGGTCTTAGAACTTTACTAGCATATGCAACACATAGAGGATTTAAAGTTTAACAAATGGATGTAAAATCTAGATTCTTGAATGGAATTCTCGATGAGGAAGCCCACATAGAATAACCCTAAGGTTTTGTAGATCCTAGAAAAAGAGATATGGTCTACAAATTATAAAAATATTTATATGGTCTCAAGAAAGTTCCCAGATCTTGGTATGAAAGACTTCATAACTACTTAGTACATATTAGTTTTCAAAGAACAAATGACAATAGCAGTTTGTATATCAAAGAAGGTCCAGATAAGAAGATTTTGTTTGCAAAAATATTCATCGATGATACTTTATTCATAGGAAATGATAACTTATGCAAGCAGTTTTTAGAAGAAATGACTAAAGAATTTGAGATGTCAATGTTTGGAGAGATAAAATTCTTTGTTGGATTGTAGATCTAGCAGAAGAAAGATGGTATCTACATTACTCAATCTAAATATATCAAGGAGATACTAAGGATATTTGGAATGGAAGACCCAAGACCATTTGGAACCCCTATGTCTACTAGACATAAGCTTTCCAAAAATGATGATTCCAAAGAGGTAGATTAGACCACAAATAGATCAATGGTTGGAAAATTATAGTATATAGTGCACACAAGGCCTGATATTGTATTAGGAGTCAATATGGTGGCAAGATTCTTAGCAAATCCCAAAGAAAATAGCATGATGGAAATAAAAAGAATCATGAGCTATCTGAAAGGTACCAAAGAATATGGTTTATGGTAAAAAATAGGAGGCAATTTAGATTTAAAAGTATTTAGAGATGTTGATAGAGCTGGAAGCATTGATGATAGAAAGAGAACCAATGGTGGAGAATTCTTTCTTGATAAAAGACTAGTTTCTTGGACAAACAAAAAACAAGATTGTATTTCTTAGTTCATAGTAGAGGCAGAATATGTGGTAGCAATAGATAATTGTTCTAATATTGTCTAGTTCAAACAACTATTGGCATGTATAAAGATAGAGATCAAGGATCTAGTGGGTATATACTATGATAACACTAGTGCAATTAATATACCAAAGAATCTAGTGATGCATACCAAAAAAAAACACATTTCTATAAAATATCATTTTTTGAGAGAATTGGTAAAAGATAAAGAAGTCAGAATGCAATAAGTATATAATAAAGAACAAATTGCAGACATATTCACCAAGCCATTACTTAAGGATGTATTTTTATATCTAAGAGGTAAGTTAGGGGTCATTCCTCTATTTGAATCTCACTAAATGAAGCTTAGTGATGCATCAACCATAGCATGTTGAAGATCAATCAGTTGGTGCAATATTGACAAAGGACATATTGGAAATGAATCAATACATAAGTTACATTGATATTCATTGAACATTGTCTTTGGCATGAGATGTCAAAAAGGAAGAAGTTTCCTATCGTATCTCATAGAAATTTTATAAAGATAAAGAGTAAAAGATGTCAAAAAGGGAGAACGAACTTGGTTTGATATCTAAGACATAGTTTTCTATCAAAAGTTTTCTAATAGAGGGAGAAATTGAAGGCAGAAGGAATTCACACTCATAGAGGGAGTTCTCATGGATGAGAATTAAAATAAAACTAAGGATATATTCCCTACTTTATTCTTACTCTAAAAATTTCATTTCATTATGACATGTTGTGTTGTCATCAATAACAAAGAGATAGATTGTTGAATACAATTAATTAATTGTGTATTGTCTTTGATGTTAGACAAAATTTCATATCATCACTAGTTAGTATATGTTGAACTCACTTGGGCATTGTAGATAGTTTTCTGTATCTGTCAAGAATTCCATAGTTTGCCTAAACAGTATCTACTGAGTTCACTTAGTCGTAAAAAAAAGGTTGTGAAAGTTGAGTGTTAACTGAGCTTACTTAGTTAATGAAGGAAATTATGGATGGAAAAAGTGTTAACCAAGCTCACTTGGTTACCAAAGGAACTTTGTGAATATGGAGTGATAACCAAGCTCACTTGGTTAACACAAGAAAATTGTATCTAAGTTAGTTTCTACCAAGTAGGGTCAACTAACAAAGAATTTTCTTGTTTTGGCATATTGAGTTCAATTGATTTATCTATTGGTTCTAGCTGAATGAGAAGGTGATTATTAATAATTCTAAGTTATTAATGCGATCAGATTTCCACAATCCATTATAGCTATGTAAATTAAGTTTCTGGATTAGATTGTGTAAAGATTTTTTCATCAACATTTCAAATCACACTGTGTGACCCATTATCAGGATGAGAGAGGAAGAGGTGTTAAACAATGTAAGTTGCAAATTTGGCATAGGCTAACCAAATAAAGGAGACCCAGAGGGGAGGGATTGCATACACCCGAAGGAAAGAAAAATAATTAAATTAAGACTAAAATTGGGGGGGGGGGGGGGTGGGTGGGGGGGGAGAGACTAAACCAATGACATCAACAATCATACAAAATTAAAGCACAAATGGAAGAAAACAAAGTGAATAAATAAATATGAAATGATAATAAACAAAAAAATTTAAGGGGGGGGGGGGGGACTAGCTAGGAAGGCACCACACAAATGCAAGTGATAAGGTTAAAAGAAGGAGAGAAAAAGGAAAGAAAGAAAGAAATAAAATATAAATCTAGGTGCAGCCAACGCATAGCGCGTGCGCACACACACACAAACAAAAATACACACACACACACACACAGACACACACAGACACAGACACACACACACACACACACTATATATATATGAATTATATATATACTAGTATGTATATATATATATATATATATATATGTATATATACTAATATATAATAAATACTACAAATGTATAAGTATAAATTATATATATAACATATGTGAATATTTATTTTAAATATGTTGTGTTAGATATTATATATATAAGTGATGAATACTTCTATTTATGTAATATGAATATATTGCATATATATTCTATATAATATATATCAATATATAATATAAGCTCATATATATATATATATTTTATATATATACA
This sequence comes from Cupressus sempervirens, assembly GCA_028749045.1. Taxonomy (NCBI): domain Eukaryota; kingdom Viridiplantae; phylum Streptophyta; class Pinopsida; order Cupressales; family Cupressaceae; genus Cupressus; species Cupressus sempervirens. Next base: position 242,955,345 of record CM053786.1, on the reverse strand, counting down.
ATAACAAGAACCTAAATAAAGAGAAGAAAAAAGAAAAAAGAAAAAGGGAAAGTGGGGAACCACACAACCCATGATGAGATGAACACAAACAAGACAAGAAAGAATGAGGAGAAGAGAGGAAGAATCACAATGACACTAAAGAAGTTGCCACCCTAGGGGAAGGGGGCGGGGCACCTATGAAGAGGAAAAGGGGAGAGAGGATAAGAACAAGGGCGAGGGGGAGAAACCAAGTAAGAAGGAATGGGGAGAGAAAGAGATTAACCATCATATCTAGGGTGTTTATCCCTAGAGATCAACATAGAATGCCACGAGAGGTTGAGAAGCCATCCATCATCACGATTGAGGTTGATGGGGTGGTTATTAATAGCTTCCTTTTGAAATAGTTTTTGGCCTCATTGGAAATGATTTGCATGTTCTCCAAACATATGTGATGTTTGGTAAAAAAATAATGTTCAACTAGTGTCGATTTGTAAGCCCTATCATGCTTGATGTCCGCCACATCCTCTTTGATAAAAGTGTGGAAAGAGTGGCCTATTTCACCAATATAGGGTGTGCCACAAGAGTAGACCACTTTGTAGACTCCTGAGTTGGAATACATATCTCTGGGGTCTTTGATTGGTGGGACATGACTCTTGAGTTTAGAGAGGGGTTTGAAAGCTACACACAAGCCATTTTTAGACACCCTTATGGTAAAATCTTGAAAAAAGTCAAAGTGAGTGTCTTGGCCTTGTCCTTTGATAATAACATCAAGAAAAGGTTGGTTCCCTCCAAGGAAGTCCCTTCTTGTATATACGAGGTCCCAAAAATCCACAAGGGGGGCATCTCGCTTAGGCCTATAGTTGATACCATGGGCTCCCCCACATTTCCCTTGGCTGCTCATCTAGCCAAGTTAATCACTCCACTGGTAGGAAATTATGACTTGTTTGTTAAAGACTCAACTTACTTTGTCCAATTCATTAAGGACACACATCTTGATAAAAATGATGTCTTAGTGAGCTTTGACATAGTCTCGCTATTCACAAAGGTCCCTACCTTCGATTCCATTGAAATTGTGAAGCACAAGACCAATGTGGAGATTGCTAGTTTGGTTGAGCTTTGCTTCAAGTCAACCTCTTTCTCCTTCCAAGGGGTCATCTATGAGAAATTTGATGGATTAGCCATGGGCTCCCATCTCTCTCCTATCATTGCCAACCTTTATATGGAGCATTTTGAAGAGGTGGCCCTTCATTCATTCCCTCTTCAACCTAAGTGGTGGAAAAGATATGTATATGATACTAATTTTTGCTAGCCTCATGGGTTGGACAAACTAGAAGAGTTCCACTAGCACATCAACAACTTGACACCTTGTATTTCATTCAACAAAGAGCTTGAGTCTAGCAACCAATAGCCTTTTCTTTGATGTTCTACTCATCAAGAAACTAGATGGCTCCCTTGGTTGTCAGGTGTTTAGAAAGGCCACCCATACTGACTTGTACTTGCATCCATCCTCGCATCGCCATCCTAACCATAAAACTGGCACTCTTAAGACCCTGGCTTTGAGAGTCCATAGAATTTGTGATGATGATCATCTAAACCTTGAGCTTAACCATCTTTGCCAAGTCTTTAGGCTTAATGGCTATTCTTCCATGCAAATTTCTAGAGCCCTCAACCAAGCCAAGTCCCTCCACCTTGCCTCCCTAAGCCCTAACCCTTCTCTTCTCCCCCATTGTGCTATGCATGCCTTCCACCCTTTTGTGGAAGGAATTTCCCAAAAAATTTCCAAGATCCTATCTAAAAATGGCTTGTGTGTAGCTTTGAAACCCCTCTCCAAGCTCAGGAATCATGTCCCACCAATCAAAGACCCCAGAGATATGTATTCCAACTCAGGAGTCTACAAAGTGGTCTGCTCTTGTGGCACACCCTATATTGGTGAAACAAGCCACTCTTTCCACTCTTGTATCAAAGAGCATGTGGTGGACATCATGCATGATAGGGTTTACAAATTGACACTAGCTGAACATTCATTTTCTACCAAACATCACATTTGTTTGGAGAACATGCCAATCATTTCCAATGAGGACAATTATTTCAAAAGGAAGCTCAAAGAAGCTATCAAAATTAATAACCACCCCATCAACCTCAATCATGATGATGGATGGCTTCTCAACCCCTCATGGCATCCTATGTTGATCTCTAAGGATAAACACCCTCGATATGATGGTTAATCTCTTTCTATCCCCATTCCTTCTTGCTTGGTTGCTGTCATGTCCCCTTTTCAAATAATTAAAAAATAATAATCTTTGCTAAGGCAGGCAGGCCCAAGAAAGTGAAGTTTCGAAAAAAGGGGGTTAATCTTTGGAAACCGTTGGACTAATAAATGAAAATTATTATTAAAATATTTTTCATTAACCTCTCTTGGACGTGAGTTATAGTTATGCCCTCTTTTAAGGGGTTTGGAGGCATTTTGGGCAGATCACAGAACTTGATTTTTGCTCATTCTTTGTTATTCTTCAGAGGCTGCCAAACCTATGGAGAAGGAGACACAAGAATGGGAGTTTTAAGGTTTCCAAGAAGGCTAAAGATGGGTGTTTGAAGCCATTACATGTGCATGCTCATACAGAGTTTGCCTTTGTGCTGAATAGTGCAGATTTGTGGATTTTTGGGTGTGTTTTTTGTATGAGTTTGGTGTTTTCAGTTGAGTATTTCATATCAGTTTGGGTTGCTGCTTTATTTCAGAATTTAAGGTGTTAAAATAGAGCTGAATATATGTATTGGGACGTGATTAAACTTCTGAGATAGATTATTAGTGTTTTTGTGGTGTTTCCAAGCATTTTTTTGTTAATTTCGGGAGCCCGATGAGCATAGTTTTTGTCCTACATTTGAGAACTATTGTGTAAAGGCTATAAGGATCTGGAAATTTCATTTTGCAGGCTGTTATGCTACTAAAATTTCTATGAAAATGTTCACTTTCAGATTTATTAATAATAGGTGAAGCTGTGAAGCTTTTGGCACAATCTCTGGTATACCCGATTTGGAGTTTCCTTGAGAAATTTGGTGGATCTTTGGGATATTAGTTGTTTGATTTTAAAGATCTGATTTGAGGCTTGAAATATCATGAAAAATCAGAAAAGGGACATTACAAGGGTATCAGAGCCATGATCTTGCCAGCCTGAGGGTTTGTAGAAGTTGCATGTCAGTTTTGACAACTACCCAGATCTTGCATTTCAGTTTTGAGAACTACCCAAATCTTGCATGTCATAATTTATGGTTGCATGTTGCTTCTAATCAGTTGCTTGTCAAAATTTATGGTTGCATGCTACTTCTAATCATTTGCATGTCAGTTCTTGGTGAATTTGGTGGTTGTAGAAGTTTGCATGTCAGTTTTGACAACTACCCAGATCTTGCATGTCATAATTTATGATTGCATGTTGCTTCTAATCAGCTGCATGTCAAAAATTTATGGTTGCATGCTACTTCTAATCATTTGCATGTTAGTTCTTGGTGAATTTGGTGGTTGCATGTTGCTTCTAATCAGTTGCATGTCAAAATCTATGGTTGCATGCTACTTCTAATCATTGCATGTTAGTTCTTGGTGTTTGAAGAAGTTATATCCTATTGGGGTTACACTCTACTTTATCCAAAATGGATAGGTATAGTACAGAGTCTTAGAGGACACGATTTTGGACAATTGATATCCAGAGTCAAAATAGTAGAAAGGATGGTTATTTAGAAATTTGAGATAAACTTATGAAAATAAGCCATGACATGTCTGAACAGTTGGTTGAGCACCACCGTATAATGAATGACATGTTATCTGACCCAGCTAAGGTGGATAAGTTGACTGGATTTCTATTTGGCAGATTTTCTCATAGGACAGATGACACAATTCCCAAGAACTTGCATGAGGAGTTTGAGAAACTAGTTGATAGCCAGGTAGAGGTCTCAGATTCTACTCTGCCACAGGAGGTGGTGGGAAAGGATATTACACATATTGATAGTAAGAGTCAACTTGATACTCAAATTGAGACAATTGTTTATAGGTCGTCAAAGGGTGATGCCACAGGTATTCAGGATGGTATAGTTACAATAAGCAGTGACTACAGCGTAGTGGGTTCAGATGATGATTATGAGGATGTTGTTGTGCAGGATGGTGAGATACCTGGCAGAGATGAGCAGACATTGAGAATTCATGATTTTGCTGAGAAAGAGTACCAGGCATAGTTAGATGCTTCACCACATAAGGTTGAGGCTCGTAGTACTTCACATGATTTGTCCAGCCAGCTGAAGGTGAACAAAGATAGTATTGTGACTTCATTATCTCATCATGATAGGTATGTGGAGTTAGTTGGTATTGGTCATATTACTCAGGTGAGGAGTTTACTTGAGTTATCAGTTGATTCTAGTTTACGGATATGGACTCAAGATTGTTATATTGGCATTTGGGATTTAGTTGACTGGAGATCTTTAACACTTTTTGGTAGCAGTGTTTGTTTGGGTGCTATCATGGATTTGATTAGCAGATTACACAGTGTTGTCTTTTCTTGTGCCAATATCTTGTTTGATGTTGGTATTAGTTTTTATACACCGATGTTGGGCTTTGTTCATATATCCAGTCGACCATATTTTTTGGAATGTGTTGATGATCTTTCATATTTGGCAGTGTGTACAGATGAGTCCCAGGATTATATTGGCATTGATGACATCCAGGAGGATGTAGTGGGCAGTTTTGAAAACTTAGTTTCCTTGGGTGCAAAGGATTTGGACAACAGTGCTAATGTTTTTGATACTCCATATGTTGATATGAGCTTTAGATTTGATTCACAGGATATGGATTGTAATACTCTAGAGACTAGTGACTTTGATTAATACTCCTTTAGACAGTGCATCAGAGGAGGTTTGTAGGAGACAGTCAAGCCAGTGCCATCATGTGTCTAACTAGTTGAGAGTTAGTGATCGAGACATTGCTATCACTTGCCAACATTTTGATGCTACTCGTCAGTTGTTAGTAGTTTATGGATGGGGTTCTCCTACTAGTGATGAGCAGGAAGGAAGTTATCTTTCCTTGATAGAGATCCACTCTTTATAGGAGGCTATTTGGATTTTGAGAAAAAATTATATGCAGTTGGTAGCTGATAGAGATTATCTTATGGAGTGGGGTAGTACAACATATGATGCATTGTTGACCAAGGAAGATGAGGTGAGTGAGCTTACTGAGCAGCTTGAGGTGACTTCTAAGATTCTTGAGAGTACACAGTTGGCTTTCAAGGAGTCACAGTTTCATTTGGCTAAGGTGACCATGGAGTTAGAGCGACTACAATCTTTATCTGATTCTATATAGTCACAAGCTATGGTGTTTGGTGATTTGAGGATGTCCATGGCTAAGATTGTCAGAGACAGTGGAGATGGGGATGCATCCATCCTTGATACTAACATTGGCATATCAGGTTCATTTCCACTAGAGTCAGGTTTAGTTGAGTTGGGTGTTGTAGCAGATTGTTGTATGCCTGACAGGGTGGTGGCCTCTAGTACTAAAGGCACAGAGACTAGAGATGTATCAAAGATCATGTGTGATGTTGGTGAGTCAGTAGTTGGCATGGTTCCTACTAGTAATACTACTCCCTTGGTGATATCTTCGAAGGTAGTAGTTAGTTCCAACATGGTTAATGATCAATTGCAGTTAGTTTCATCTAGATTACAGTCTAAGCCACTGACTGAGATTGGTGCATTCTATCGACACTACACTATGAGGTACACTCATCAATTTACCTTTGATGACCATGTTGATGAGATGATGATACAAAGATGTACTTTGGTTCCTAGTGCTTGTCATCAGTTATGGGATAGTTTGACACCTCAGGATGAGGGTTGTGATGGGCATGACATGGTGATAGGTTCTACAGTTGACAGCTTGATAATACATGACTTAGAGCAGGAGTTTCAGAGTGATGCTTCAGCGGGTGTTGTTATTGATTGTACTCCTTTGGCTATGAAATCTCCTAACTTAGCTAGTGATCAGTCACAATGGGTTGTATCACTTGTTCATGGTGAGTTGTTGACTAAGGTTGGTTTTTTTTATCAACATTATATTGCAAGGTATGTACATCAGTTAGCATTTGATCCTTGTGTTGAGGAGTTGATGGCAGGAAAATTTGGTTTGGGTTCCATTTCTTGTTGTTTATCTTGTGATGGCTTTTCACCATCAAGGGTGCATGAGAGTTATGGTTATGAGACAGTGGTCGATGATCTACAGAGTTGTGTTGACTGCAGGAGTTGTACAGTGTGTGGATTCTCCATACTTGGTATAGTTTCATTTGAGAGCATTCACCATTGTTGCAGAGTTGGATTGTACATTCTGTATAGGCTAGTGGAATGCATTGATGGTATTTACTATGTTGGTAGTCCACTTTACTTGGGTTTTGATGTTCTAAGAGTTTGTCTCTCATGGGTTTTTGACTGTGGAAGTTGTGATTTTGGAGTTTGGTTGAGCTATAATTGTCAGTTTGATTATAGATTCCTCTTGGTCATATTGCAGAGGATATTGCAGGAGCCTGTGTTAATTGGTAGTAGTATAGTTCATGACTACATTTGGGATCCAGGTGGATTGATTGGTTTATTGTTCAGCCATTTCTTGAGGACAAGCAATGTTTGGGAGGGGAGGACTTGTCATGTCCCCTTTTCAAATAATTAAAAAATAATAATCTTTGCTAAGGCAGGCAGGCCCAAGAAAGTAAAGTTTCGAAAAAAGGGGGTTAATATTTGGAAACCGTTGGACTAATAAATGAAAATTATTATTAAAATATGTTTCATTAACCTATCTTGGACATGAGTTATAGTTATGCCCTCTTTTAAGGGGTTTGGAGGCATTTTGGGCAGATCACAGAACTTGATTTTTGCTCATTCTTTGTTATTCTTCAGAGGCTGCCAAACCTGTGGAGAAGGAGACCCAAGAATGGGATTTTGCAGGTTTTTAGGAAGGCTAAGGATGGGAGTTTGAAGCCATTCTATGTGCATGCTCATACAGAGTTTGCCTTTGTGCTGAATAGTGCAGATTTGTGGGTTTTTGGGTGTGTTTTTTGTATGAGTTTGGTGTTTTCAGTTGAGTATTTCATATCAGTTTGGGTTGCTTCTGTATTTCAGAATTTAAGGTGTTAAAATAGAGCTGAATATATGTATTGGGATGTGATTAAACTTTTGAGATAGATTATTAGTGTTTTTGTGGTGTTTCCGGGCATTTTTGTGTTAATTTCAAGAGCCCGATGAGCATAGTTTTTGTCCTACATTTGAGAACTGTTGTGTAAAGGCTATATGGATCTAGAAATATCATTTTGCAGGCTGTTATGATGCTGAAATTTCTATGAAAATTTTCACTTTTAGATTTATTAATAATAGGTGAAGCTGTGAAGCTTTTGGCACAATTTCTGGCATGCCCGATTTGGAGTTTCCTTGAGAAATTTGGTGGATCTTTGGGATATTAGTTGTTTGATTTTAAAGATCTGATTTGAGGCTTGAAATATCATGAAAAATCAGAAAAGGGAAATTACAGTTGCTCCCCCTCATCTTTGTTCTTGTCCTCTTTGCCCTTGTCCTCTCTATAGGTGCCCCGCCCCCTTCCCCTACGGTGACAACTTCTTTAGTGTCATTGTGATTCTTCCTCTCTTCTCCTCATTCTTTCTTTTCTTGTTTGTGTTCATCTCATAATAGGTGATTTCATTCCCCACTTTCCCTTTTTCATTTTTCCTTTTTGTTGTCTTTATTTAGGTTCTTTTTGTTGTATATATATGAGCTTATATTATATATTGATATATATTATATAGAATATTTACTTATATATATATATATATATATATATATATATAATATCTAACACAACATATATATAATAAATATCCACATACATTATATATATAATGTATACTTATACATTTGTAGTATTTATTATATAGAATTTATGCTTACATATACGTAATATATATATATATATATATATATATATATATATTACATATATATAAGTACATACTACATATACATATATATATTATAGTTTGGCATGTATATATGTAATATATATATTTTTATAATACATATTACATATATATTATATACTTGCATATATATATATATATATATAGTATATATTATATATAAGTATATATTATATAGAATATATACTTACATATATGTAATATATATATATATATATGTGTGTGTGTGTGTGTGTGTGTGTGTGTGTGTGTGTGCGTGTGTGCTATGCGTTGGCTTCACATAGATTTATATTGTATTTCTTTCTTTCTTTCCTTTTTTCTCTCCTTCTTTTAACCTTATCACTTGCATTTGTGTTGTGCCTTCCTAGTTAGTTCCCCCAGCCACACCCCCCCCCCCCCCCCCCCCCCCCCGGCACCACCACCTTGCTTTAGGTTTTTTGTTTATTAACATTTCATATTTATTTATTCACTTTATTTTCTTCCATTTGTGCTTTAATTTTGTATGATTGTTGATGTCATTGGTTTAGTCTTCTCACCCCTATTTTAGTCTTAATTTTATTATTTTTCTTGCTTTGGGGTGTGTGCAATCCCTCTCCTCCTGGTCTCCTTTATTTGGTCAGCTTGTGCCAAATTTGCAACTTACATTGTTTTACACCTCTTGCTCTCTCATCTTGATGATGGATCATGTAGTGTGATTTGAAAAGTTGATGAAAAAATCTTTACACAATATAATCTAGAAACTTAATTTACATAATTCTAAGTTATATTCAAGCTGACTTGACAATATGAAAGATATTAATATAAGGTCAAGTTTAGGACTATAAAGTGTGTGATAGTGGAACATAATAGAAGATTTGATGATGTCAAGAGGAAGTGAATTAGAAGGATAAGAAAAATATCCTTGTTGAGATGCAAAGATACATTCTATCAAGAAGGATCAGGTATACAAGCTAGAATTGAGATCCGTAATTAGAAATTTAGTTGCATCATGAATCAAGTCATTTCATTGTTACTCTCTAACCATTGTAGTAGTAATCTAGATCTCTTAATAAAGTTGGCTTAAAAACTATTTTAAAATCCTCTAACAAGGTGGTATTTCTATTAAATTGTCTAAAGATCTCTAACAAGGCCACTCCTAATAGGGTGATTAAATCATCTAATAGGGTGACACCTAACATTATGTTTTTTAACCTTTAATAGGGTTGCCTCCTAATAGGGCTGACTTCTGAAGAGTGAAAATCAATGACTAATTACAATTGGTTGTTTATCCCAAATTGTGTTTCCACATTAAATCTTGGTGTCAAGTGTGTTCTTGCTATTTATTTTATGTGTTTTTAACTAAGTTAAATTAATATTAGTCATAGATAATATCTTAAAGATTTCCATGTTATGCATTTACTGAACTATTTCAATGTTTATTGAGTTACAACATTTTTCTGTGTGTTTATCAACTTCTAGCAGAGTTGAGTTTTCACAGATATTGTTTTGTACTGACATCTAAGAGTTCTGGGAATTATTTTTGTGGTAACTAATTCACCTTCCAATCTCATTTACTCCTCTTATATTTCCAACAAGATACTAACCAAGTTGTCAAGATTTACATGACATAATATTTTGTGCTATAGCCACACATCATCGAATTGTACAAAAAGACAAGTTTCTTCATTAATGTCAAGATAAAATATATTACCTCTAGTTTGATCACTACTACCAATGAGTTCACCATTAAAATCATAAATCTTAGCCTTCTTGTGATCAAATTCAAATTTTCACCCTAAACTATTCAATTGTGATAGACTCAACAAATTATAGTTAAGTCCTTCTATATAGTAAGCATTGTTAGACATGATCTTACTTGTCAATCTTATTAATCCTTTACCTTTGATTAGACATGGTGCATTTTTACCAAATCTAACACTATTTCCATTATATTGCTCAAGAATTTTGAACTTACTTTTTTCACTAGTCATGTGAGGAGAACATCCACTACCAATGATCCATATTTCATTCTTGTTTACATAAGATACCAATGTAGTTGCATCATATTCATCTTTTATAGAGACATCAACAACTTCTGCATCATGATCATTAGATCCATCATTATATTCATCTCCTATAATGTAGGAATCCTTCTTTCCTTTCTCTTTATAGTGTTTATTACTCTCATCTCGTTTACCTTTGTATTTTTCTCCATTGTTCTTGTTTGCCTTCTTAGGAAAATTTTCTACCATATGGCCAACTTCATTACAATTAAAACATATGATGGGTAACTTACCTTTGTATTTCCATTTGCCTCTATAAAATGTCCTAGCCAACAATGCTTCAAGTTCATCTAGATCTTCATCATCTATTTCACTATCAATAACATATTTGACCTTTTTCCTGCTCTTATCTTTAGGCTTTGTGAGTGTTAGTTTATTTTTAGAAAAATATTCAATATTCTCATATTTGAAATTATCAAAATTTGTTCAAGTTCAAGATATCGAGATATTGATGGCGACTTGGGTCTGTAACATTTCCACATGATCATTGATGATGTCAACCTTGGTTTTTGTTTTGATTGAAATACAGTGTCATGTTTTTTGCCTTGTGTCATTTTTACTACCTAGTTGGTCTCCTCATTTTTATGTCTGTGTTTTCATCCTTCATTTTTATGGTCTTTTGTTTTCATAAGTTCAAACCCTAGTGTGTATCTTGTGTTATATGCCCCCGACCTGGTTTTCTCGTGCCATGGGAGAGCCAAATCATGGTGAGGGGAAAGGAATTATTTCACAGGATGGCATTACTTATAGTATGGATAAGAATGCTATTCATAATTTTGACGATTGTAAAGTGGACAAACTAGGAGGAAAACTATCATATAAACAAGTGGTGGCAGATAGTTGTCCAATTTTTTTTGCAGCCGCAAAGTTTAATGGATTTTTTTATCAAAAGGTGGTGGAGTCAAAACAACAAGGAGGGAAAGAGGGATGGTCTATAGGTAATGGAAGTGGACACTCTGGTAGAGGTAGTGCCAATGTTGGTGGAGGTGGACGAGAAATTGGTAAGTCTCCTTCTCTCAGCCCTAAGATTCTTTCACTTTCTCCCAATGAGGACATGGTGTTGGCCATTAAGAACAAGCGGTCTAGGCTTAAAAGTATTTCTATTTTTTTTTTCTTGGATAAGGAGGCTATGCCTTCTAGGAATTTTTTTGATGAATGGCTTGCTTCATTTTGCAGTAAAAAGATTGTCATTTATGTTACATATTGTAGAATGATACTAAAAGGATTATTTATTATTTTTTTGAAAAATCATAATATGGAAGAAAGGGTTTTAGAATGTTGAAAGGTTGATGTTCAAGATTTACCCATGGTCCCCAAAGGGAAATTTTGAAAAATTTGTGGCTCGATCTCTATCAAATTGGGTGGAAATTAAGAACCTTAACATGGAATTTTGGCCCTTCATTCCCCAGATTCTTAAGCCACTAGGTTTTCTTTTATAGGTTGAGAAATTTAGGGTTACCTTGTTGCACCTTAATGCTAGGGTTCTTTTGGCTTTGGCCCTTGAAGTTGAATTCCTATATAATATTTCTCTAGATTTTGATGGAGAAAGGTTTTGTTAGGATATTACCCTATTAGGGTGTTAGAGTAAATAATTAATATTTAATTATTTATTCTATTGCTTAAGTTTACTCAGGTCATGCATTTATTTAATATTTCATATTTAATGCATGTTGTGGTTAGTTGGTGACAACACGGGAGTTTGTTCCCTTCTAGTTGTCACACTTATCTTCTACCACCTTCTAGCTTGTTCTACAAGCTTCCATGAGCTCTTTATATTCGAGCTCTCCTCTTTGTATTTTCACATCAAAAAACATAACAACATCATTTCTTATTGTAAATACATTGCTTCTTGTGTTTGCATTATGATGGCTCTCATGTCCGTTTAGGGTTTTGCCCATGCTCCATGCTCCTCCCCTTCTATGGCTTCTCTTTGACAGGTTCGCATGTAGGTGATCTTGGCATCTTCGAAGTTGGCTTTCCTCAACTCCAACATGGTATCAGAGCCTTCCTGCTGCTGCTTCGTTGAAGAAATTTTGAAGCCATGATTTGAAGTCACAAACCCTAGTTTGTTTATGCATTTTTTCTTCAAATCAGGGGATCAGCAATTTTTTGAAGCACTTTGGGCCCAAACGGACATCACCATTGGATTCGGAAGGCCATTTGCAGTCAGGATTCATATAAAACTTTTCGATTTCGGACACAGGGCAATTTTGGCGAATTTTTGAGGCCTCCAGGAGTCTGCCGTACGATCGTATGGATGCAAAGCATAAAAAAAAAAAAAATTTAAAAGGGAGTTTTCCAGGCGCGCCACCGCCACGCCACCGCGGGGCCGTCGCCGCGCCACCCGCGCGCTGCCCGCAGCGGCCGCAGCAGGCAGCGCCGCTCGCGCTCCGCCATGGCCTGGCCTCCTCCCGGCCGCCGCCCTCCGCCGGTGGCTCCTCCCTCTTCGCTGCTCTACGGCCACCTCCACCAGCAGTGCAACCTGCCTCCGCCGCCCTATGGCCGCCTCCGCCCGCCAGCTGTGCAGCCGAGTCAGCGACCATTCAGTCATTTTTCTGCACAGTCAGCACCAGTTTGTGCGTGACACGTGGCAGGCCTGCCACATGGCACTTTGCCACGTCATCGTCCATACTGCCACGTGGCACTCTTTTTTTGCTGCAACAGCCTCCAAGCCATCAAATTTAATCGGCTGACTTGCTGATGTCAGCGCTGCATCAGCCCTTGCATGCACCTCTCCCGATTTCTTTTGGACCTACCTTTGGTTTTTTGGCCATAACTCTTGCATATGGAGGTATTTTTCCAATCCGAAAGAAGCGCCGGAAAGCTGGTTCCAAGACGGAGATTTTGGTGCAGGTATTTTTTGGTTTTGATGCATTTTTATTGCTCGTTTTTTCTGTTGAAGGCCGAAGTCCTATTTTTGACTCCGATATGCATATCTTTTGCGTCCCATGCCTGTTTTTGGAAAACTTTATATTTCTGGAAAGCTGGTTCTATGTTCTTTTCAGAAATGTAGTCCTTTTTCTTTGTTTTTGGCTTCTTCTCTTTCTATCATAGTTTTGGCATTTTTTCTCTATGGTGGATATTTTGAGTGTTTTAGGCCCGAGGATCATTTTCTTGGCATGGTTTGCTTTCTTTTTGGCTGTAATTTCTTTTGATGCAGCTCTTTTTCAGTTATGATCATTGTAGCTATCTTTTTGAAGCACTTTTTATTCTCACACTGAGATAAATTGTCACTTTTGTATTTCGGGAGTCATGAACGTTGTTTTGAGTCAGGTGTACTTGCACTATTTTCATAAAGCACCATGGGGGGGATTATTTGTTTGCTGTTTTAGGCATTCTCCCTTTGTCAAGTGAGTGTCCCTTTCATGACATTAGCCCCATGCAGAGTCAGTTAGACCGTGTCTTTATCAGTGTCTGTACCTCTTTCCTTCTCTCCTCGTTCTTGGTTCATTTGCAGGAGATTTTGACTCACCTTCTCAGTTGCCTGTCATCACACCCCGTCTGCATTAAGGGGGGATTATGTTGTGTTCTAATGCATCCATGGTTCGATGGTTTGATAGTGTGAACTATATATTCAGTGGTTGATCCTATATACAAGGCGATTGCAGTGGCTGGCTACCTATGCATTTCGGTGAGATGGATCATCTACCATATAGACATGCTTAGTTCGTGCCTTCTTCTTCCATGGAGGTTTCTTCAGATCAGCAGTTTGGCAGATTTGTGACTTCTTCATACTTCAGTGATACTGCTTCTTCATGATCACTCTTTGTTCCTATTTTAGGGGACAATTTCCCTAGTTGGAGACTTCTTCAGCTCTTCACTGGGTTCTTACCTCTTTTTGGGGGAGGGTTTTTCCCATGTGGTTTTCTCTCTTTCCTCGCTTACAGAGGTTGCATTTTCTTGCATTGTACTTGGGTATCTAAAATGGCCTCGTTGCCGGGACCCATTATGCATTTCATCTTTGTTTTGTGAGCTTAAGGCATTTCCCTAAGTTGCACTTAAGGGGGGGTGTTAGAGTAAATAATTAATATTTAATTATTTATTCTATTGCTTAAGTTTACTTAGGTCATGCATTTATTTAATATTTCATATTTAATGCATGTTGTGGTTAGTTGGTGACAACACGGGAGTTTGTTCCCTTCTAGTTGTCACACTTATCTTCTACCACCTTCTAGCTTGTTCTACAAGCTTCCATGAGCTCTTTATATTCGAGCTCTCCTCTTTGTATTTTCACATCAAAAAACATAACAACATCATTTCTTATTGTAAATACATTTCTTCTTGTGTTTGCATTATGATGGCTCTCATGTCCGTTTAGGGTTTTGCCCATGCTCCATGCTCCTCCCCTTCTATGGCTTCTCTTTGACAGGTTCGCATGCAGGTGATCTTGGCGTCTTCGGAGTTGGATTTCCTCAACTCCAACATAGGGAACTTAAATGCTTTCTTTCACTGTAGACATAATGGGCATACTAAAAAGGATTGTCCGGCTCTACAACATATTTAGAAGGAGAAATTTAATGTGGTTAATACTAATGAGCATAATGGAAACCTAATCTTTGGTAAGACTAAGGCTAGTGAAGTACCTAATAATGATGTGGATTCTATTAACCAGGCCAAGAATGTAAGTGCCAGTAATTCTGGAGAATTAGATTATAATTATGGTCGATAGCCAAATGCCTCTAATTTTATTGATATTCTAGTGAGCATTAGTTTTATTTCATTATCAAACCCTATCTTTGAAGAGGAATTTGAAGTGGTTCTAGCCAAGGTCAGTATATCAAATGTTATTCCTTCACTCATAGCTTCCCACCTACGAAGAGGTCACCCAAGAGCTCCCCAAAATGATAATAGTGTCTTGCTAGTTTTTACTGCTCAATAATTAGCTCTTATGACTATTAAAGAAAGAGTAGTCAAACTTCAACAAGAAAATAAGGAGATTCTTTCTCTACCTTTGGCTCCTTCCTCCTCACCTAGACCTTTAGCTATTGAAGCTTATAATCTAAAGGGTCAATTAATTAAAGTTTTTATGAATAAGAGGAAGACTATAGAAAGAAGCTCAAGTCCCATTGGGGACAAAGGGAGGAAGAATCTTCCAGATCATTTTAATAAGTTGTGCAAGAGCACTAAAAGTCCTCCTAAATTATGATCATGCTACATATCCATAGTTGGAATGTCTGGGGGTTAGAGATGCCTGATAGAAAATACCATATTAGAACATGGTGTAATAACTCAAAGTTTAAGGAATTTATTTTTTTGTAAGAAATCAAGGTGGTTGGTTTTCAAGCCTATTCCATTTTGAAGTTCCTTTAGGACAAGTCTATAGGTTTTCACTCAAACAATAAGAGAGGGAAAGGAGGTGTTGCTATTCTTATTCACCCCAAATGGGAAAGCCTTATTGAAATTCATGGGTGTTCAGCTTGTCAGAGGGTAACTTGGGTAATAGTCAAGCAAGGGGAGAAGAATTTTGGTATATTTAATGTGCATGTCTCAAATAATTATAGAGAAAGAGAAAAATTATGGGAATGGTGTTGTGTGCATTTGCCAAAGTCCCATGAGTGGTTGCTGGGATTTTAATATGGTGGAGCATAGAGTAGATAAATCAAGAGGTTTGACTCATTCTTGGAAAGGCAATGAGATGTATTTTTGGCATAAATTCAAAAAGAAGTTCAATTTTTTGGAACCTATGGAATATATTCATAGTAAGTTTTATGACATTTAGTACACTTGGTGCAATAACCAAAGGGGCAAGAAAAGAGTGTGTTGTAGGTTGGATAGGGTTTATGGAGAATTCTTTGTAGTCTCTTTCATTCAAGAAGATAGTCATGTCCTGGTTCAAGTTTTCCCAGCCTCTCTTTGTAATTGTTTGCCTATCCATACTTGTTGTAGGATAGAGGGTAATGGTAATACTCAAGCCTTAAAGAGGAAATATAACTCTTTCAAGCTTAACTTTGTGCTCCTTGATGATCTTGATAATGTTGATTCTATTGTAATGGTAACCAAGATTATTAGAATTGGCAATCCTTTGCTAGATCCAATAGAGCTTTGGAACCTGAAGGTTGATACCTGGAAAAATCTTCTTCAAGTCATTGGTAAAAAGGTGGCCATGGATAGGAATAAAGAGGAAACCTATTGGCAAAGTAAATTGAACTGGGTGGAAAAATAATTGTAGGACAAAGGGACTAATGAGGAATTAGAAATTCAACTAATCAATATTAAACATCAATTGAGTAGTGTCTAGAGATATAATATTCAAGGGCAGAGAATTAGAGCAAAGATGAATTGCATTACTAAAGGGTATAAAGGTTCTAGGTATTTATTTAATATTTTTAAGGCCAAGCACAAAAGATAATTGATTAGTAAAAGTTAGTTAGAGGATAGGCTTTCAAGGGATTCAGAGGACATTCAAGAAGCTTTCTATAGTTTTTACAATAGTCTATTTTCTTCAGAAATGACACTAGATAGTCAAGTAGTGATTGCAGATTGTTATAAGCTTATCCCTTACAAAATTTCTGATTTGGAGCAGAATAATCTCATCAAAGGCATCTCTATGGGGAAATTGAAGTTGCTATTGATGCCTTTCCTCATGGGAAATCTCCTAGTTTGGATGGTTTTCTAGCTAAATTCTACAAGAAAAATAAAAGTTGGATATGTACTAAAATTTTGGAAGTATATGAAGAAGCCTTCAAGAAAGGTTCATTAGGAGAGTCTATCAATAGAGGATTTTTTAAGCTTTTTCCTAAAGTAGGCAATAAGTCTCTAGTCAAGAATTGGAGGCCAACCACTTTGTTAAATATGTCCTATAAATTCCTTGCCAAAGTTCTTGCAAGGAGAATTACTTCTTTGTTGAATAAGTTTATCTCTCAAACTCAAACAAGTTTTATTCAATGGAGGTACATTTTGGAGAATCTGATCACTAGTTGGGAGGCTATGAATTGGGCTAAAGCAGATGGTCAGTAGCTAGCCATGATTTTGTTAGACGTTGAGAAAGTTTGTGATAGGATAGAATGGGGGTTTGTCATCAGCATGCTCAAAGCATTTGGGTTCCTAGAGATATATTATAAATGGATAAATTTTTTATTCAAGGATGCCAGTATTGTCATTAAGGTGAATGGTATCTTGTCAAAACCTATTGTGCTGCAAAGATCTATAAGGCAAGGCTACCCAATTTCCCTCTTGTTGTTTGTGATTGTTGTGTATGCTTTGTTTTATATTTTAAGGGTAGAGGATTTGGGACCTCTTTTAAAAGGTATCTCTTTTCCTAATAATGAGGAGTTGATAAATGCACAATTTGTTGATGATACATCCCTATTCTTAGGCCTTTTAGAGGAGAAATTTGATAATGTCTTTAAGAGGTTAATTTTTTTTTTTAAAGCTCCAGGGTCTAAAATTTCCCCTTCCAAGTCTAATGTGTTGGTATGGTCTATTGATTCACTAGATTGGTTGATTAGTAAGGGTTGACAATGGTTTGGCTCTTATCAGATCGTTAGATATTTGGTTATACCCTTTTCAGTAGAACCCACCCTCAATAATATGTGGAACTAGGTATATGGGAAAATTAATAAGAAACATTTAAAATGGTAGACTCACTCCTTATCTATTGCTAGAAGATTTCAAGTAGTTCAAAAAATTCTTTCATCTCATCATATTTATTATGCCTTGGCTTGGTTGTTTCTTAACTCCCATGTGAATATGATAGAAAAATTTCTTCACGACTTTCTTTGGTTAGATGCAAAAGGGAAAAAGAAAAGGAACTATGTTAAATGGGAATGGTGTTGTTAGTTAAAAGGCAAGGATGATTGAGTATGAAGGATCTTAAAGTACAAGGAATGGCTCTTGCAACTAAATGGGTTCTAAAAGATTTATGGGATATTGAGCCATGGAAAATTCTCATTATAAATAACCTTAGGAAATCTATTATTAGGAAAGGTAAACAATGGAAGGATATTCTAGTGATTGACATTGTTTTTGGTGAGTTTAAGATGAGATTATTTGGGACAAAGATTTTTCAAACTTTTTGGAAGTCATGGATTTAGGTGAGACATTTTATTTAGGAAAGACAAGTAGTAGGAGGACCTCCTTATTTTCTTGTTAAATATAGATCTATTTGGTGGGGGATTTCATATAATAGTAATCCTTTGGCCCTTACTTGGAGCTATTTTTCTAAGGTTTGGAATTTAAAGGGGATCTCCTTGATTCAAGATATCTTGGTGGGTGGGCAGTTAGGGGAGTGGGATGAGATAAAAGGAAAATATTACATTCCTGATTCTAAGAAGAAGACCTAAACTTTGATTAATAAAGCTATTAACTTTAATAGTTCTTGTGGTATTATTGATTCTAATGTTTTCCTTGAGAAGGTTAAATGGTCTAATGGCAATTTGTTGACTGATACCACTACTAAAGGGCTATATCTTTCCATGAAGAATGATTCATCTCTTATTGCTAGGGTGTCCCAGTGTTGGGGGAAGATTAATCCCTTTTCTAATTAGTCTCCCTTTTTTTATTATTTTTGGAAAGGTAAAGCTAAACCTAAAAGGATTTTCTTTAAGTGGCTGCTATTGTTAAAAAAATTAGTTGTTGGTCAAGTGCTCTCTTCTATTGGTCTCTCCCCTATTTCTTGTGGTTTGTGTAATGTTGTTAAGTCTTTTAAACATTTTTTTTTGAATGTTTTAATGCTCACAAGATGTGGGCTATTTTTCTTGGTCCCCCCTATCTATGCAATTGTGAAGATAATATCTCTTGGAGTGAAATTCTCATAGGATATGTGGAAAAATTTGATTCTAAACTTAATACTTTCTAGTTTTCTCTTTCAATTAAGGTTTTATAGACTCTTTGGAAGGATAGGAACAAAGAAATATTTTAGGTTGAGAGAAGGGAACTTATTGATTTTAAATTTAAAATCACCCATTTTAATATGATATCACATGTTGCTTTGGTATTACACATTTCTAGGAGTGATTTCATGGTTCTAATATGAGAAGGAAGCCTTGTGATTAATAAAGATAAAGTGTAGGCAGTGAACTATATTGCTAAGTACCAAAACTTCGTGGCTCCTACTAAGATGGAAGATTTGAATAATGTAATCAATAAGTTTCAAGTTAACAGTACATCCAAATAGGGAAATGCTTTGGCTAGAGGGGAAGAAGAGGCCCTTGCTAATGTGATACACACTTTTGAGGAGGTTCCAGTGGTTTAGTATGACCAAGGCAGCCACAATGATGGCTAGGATTAGATAGAATTATCATTTATAAATATTTTTTGCTATGCAATATATGTTAAAGGATGTATAAATTTGTGATTTTTTTTGCTTTCTCAAACTCAACTCTATACTTGTAACTATTTCTAAACTTTCTTAATAGAAAAAGAAAATTCAAGTTCAAAACAAGTGAGTCTACCAACCAATCCTTCAAGGGTCAGATCATTACAAGGAGTACATCTCATTTCTTATATATTAGAGACTCTAATAGCATATATAGGAAAATTTTTCTTAATACATTACTGATCATATTCTCATCTTCAATCTTTCCATGTTATCATTTGATTCCATTTACAATATCTTTGACTCCTCCACAATATCTAACAATAGTTTCAGCTTCTTGCATTCTCATATCATAAAATTTTCCTCCTAGACTTTATCCCTTGGCTCTTAGCAAATTCTTATCTCCTCCATAGATCTTCTTTAGGGCATCCCACATATATTTAGTAGAAGTACATTCCTTGAAGTACACTCTAACATTGCATGATTGTGTTCTTTCTTTTCTTTCAGTTGTTTTGCATTAAGGGCTCTAACCACTTCCAAATATTCAATGGTAATACTTGTCATTGAAAAATATCTAAATCCTTCTAGATGCAACTTCATCAAAAATTTTCATGCAGGAAAGTTTTCCTTGTTTAGCTTGGGTACCTCCTTTCTACACATCTTGGTCTTTAGCTTAAAGTACCTTCAAATTGTTTCCTCACAAGTACCAATAGCTCTAATACTAATTATTGAAATAATTTAGAATAACTATGAGGGGGTGAATTTATTATCCAAGGTCCAAATCTAAAAATAAACATTTTTAGTACTCATCAAACATATATGTGCATGCATTGATTAGATCATCCAATATCTTCCAAACTTTGTATGTTATTGTCATAGGTCAAATCAACACACTTCAAAAAATTCAAGAAATCAACTTTTTCAAATTAGATTCATCAAATCTTCAATGAAACTATTTATACTATCACTTGACAATAACATGTTGTTTACTCGGCCATAACAATCTTCTGATGCTTTCTCAAAACTAGGTTTCTCAACATGAGCTAAGTCTTTTCTTGCTCATTACTTCCATTCTTTGATTTAGCATGTACTAAAATTCTCTTTTCTTGGTCATCACCAACTTTCTACTTGGCCTAAGCTAAATGCTCTGCTTACACTATTTTCTTGGTCAGGCTTGGCAAACACATAGTATAAGCTCTTGTTCCTATCTTTTCTTTAGTAACCTTTCATTGTGGCCTTAAGTAGATAAACATTATGTCATATCATCCAAGTCTTATTTAGTCTTAGTTCTCATTTTATACACCATATAACTCAAAATTTATCTAGGTACTCTTGTTATCCTATCTTTTCAAATCCTTCTTCATCAATCTATCAATTGATAGCATTCAAACCAAAAGGAAATTGTCTTACCAACAAGTAGCATGTTGGAAATCAGTGACAAAATAATGATTATTCCATGATAGGTTCCTAAACTTCAATTATATTATTTTTCAACATGTAGTAGAAAGTTATAAAATCTATGAAATCCACAAGCTGAGTGAGGGTATCTTTTTAGCTTCTAAATAGATGGGGAAAATGGATAATTGATATTTGAATTTTGAATTAGGAAAACCCCATATGCAACAATAAACTAAATTGATCTTGTAGCTAATTAGTGCCCTATACATTGGGTATCCCATAAACAATAACATCCACCAGGTATTAGTGATCTATCCTATCACTTTGTGAATTAGACATCTATGTTCAATATGAACCTCATACTTATCAAACAATCTTCTAATGAAACTCACAACCCTATCAAAATTTGTCAAGAATTTATGACTCTTTGAATCAAAATAAAATCCCATCAAGACATACAACCCAAAATGAGATGTAACTAGATCTATGTTCTTTGTCCATAAACCAAAAAAGTTTGTAAATAGGAGAGAAAGGAGATAAGAATCTAAATGAAACCAAGCAATTTTTTTGTTCTTTATATTCATTCTATTTTAACAATTACATTCAAGATGCATGAAAGACCTATAAAATACACCAACATATCAGAACTATACTCTATACTTCTTTATTATTATTGTTCATACAAGAGAAATGTTGAGGAGAATGGTGGAATCATGGATAGAGCTAAGCTCTATAGTCTTGAACCAATAACATCCAATCTTGGTGGTATCGCAACCATTAAAATATGTCCAAAAGTATAGTACCCAACCTTGTAAAATAAAAAAAGAAAGAAATATATTGATGAGGAAGGTATCCTAGATCTAATCTAGAATTGACACTTTTCCACTTGAACATCCCTCCATTATTGTTGCAAAGCCTATATCTTCTCTCTAGAGCTAAAAGTTGAATCATATCTCATCATTTTTCTCAAGAAACTTGTAAATATCTCTTGAAATGATGAGAAAAACTATCTTTCTAATTAAAAAATAGGGGTTCCATCAAATGTTTCAAAAACCTCTATCTAACCAATTTGGAGCTGAAAAAATATTACTGCTAAAATCCTCTCCAAGTTTGGTGAGTACCCATTTCATCATTTTCCTAAAAACTTATTCCAAACCACCTATACCAGAATGTAGTTGCATAAGGAGCACATCACAAGAAAATGGGAGTTATCTATTGATATATGATAATCCTATACTTGGTTAAGAGAAATCCCCTAGACAACCTTTTGAAACTCTAGGTATAGAACTGATTCACATGCCTCTTCAACTATGAAATTTTTTAATTTCTAACCCAAGGTTGTAACATTATCATAAAATCTCTTTTGATTTAAATTATTTTCACATTCAGAAAGGAGAATATTAAAAACTTGATTTTTTAACTATTTAGATTTTACCACCTTTTTTGAATTCGAGTGAAACCTAGGTTGACCTCCTTGACATGTGTTAGCTTTGTATTGGTTGGTCCTTATATAGTCACCTACCCCATCAGACACAATAGAGACTCTTGCCACCTAGCATCACATGGAAACATGTGATTCTTCTTTAGACTACCACATTTGATAGGGCTCATTGCCATGTGCTAGTCTCTAATTGGGTTGCCATGTCACTATGGTTAACTAGTGAGCAACATCTCATGGCAACTTAGTGATAGTCATCAATTCATGCCACATGGTGCAATATGGTATGTCCACTCTAAAATCCACCACCTTAGTACCTATCACCATGTGTTGATCTATCACTATGCCATTATCCTAATTAATAGTCGTTACATCACTAGCAAGATATCGATAGATCACCAAGTGTCCATCCATGCCACATCACTACCTCAAGAAGTGTGTCATGTCTTGAAGTATGTGTCATGTGGCACTTTTTTATTTGTCCATTTGGTCATCCACATTAGCATTCATGTTGATAAAAATTCATCTATTATCACAATGTAGCTCTAGAACCCTCAAGACTTCTCTACCTCTCTGTAAGCTTATTGCTTAAGAAAACTTAATGAGGAGTGCTTCTATATAAAAACAACTTAAAGTAACCTCATGCAACCAATGTGGGATATATGCCACATGGTATCTCTATCATTCCTTATGAATAATGGAAGCTTCCTTAGCATTTTTTCTTTTGTGATGGTAATTTGTATTCCCACGGTACTACACAGGTGATAAAATGTGTTGCCTCTATGCATTTGTTTTATTCTCTGGAAAAGATCCTGTTTCTTTTCCAACTAAAAAACCCCTCTACAATTAAAATGTTCAAGTTTATCAGCAAAAAAAAAAGAAACCATTATTCAAGTCAATGTCTTGATCTCGGCTAAGAGTGTGTTCCATTTGGCACTTCATCTCCTTCATGAGAAAGTGAGCATAGTCACACTCTTCCTAGTTCTTAAATAGAATGACAATCATTGTCCATATTCACATGAACACATCAAACTAAGGGAAAATTTTCAATTTAGACTCAAAAATAGATCCATCTATATTCTTCTTTGAGTTGTGTCTCTACTACACACTTCATCAACTCCCCTTCATGCCTTCTCTAGAGAGATCAACATTGAAAGTTCATATATCTAGCATAGTCAAAATTCATGATGACGGATGTTGCCTCAGCTTGTGGAGTGCAATTGAAATGACCTAAAATTTCATTTGGCTTCCTAATTACATTCTAGCCCCTCCTAATAAATCACTCAATAATTGAGCCATATCCTAGCACCCATATTAATACCATAGAAGATGATTTGGAGGTTTAAGTTGGACCATCGTGCATTATCATGAAGGATAATTGAAAATTTTCATTTATTTACCATCTTTTTCTAAGAAGCAGCATCGTACAATTTGCATTCATTCTTGATTTATTAATTTTCTTTTAACATATGGGCCATAGAAGATGTACAACTTCCATTTTCACAACTATAATAGCCCTTTATGCACCATCATAATGAGAACCTTCTAAGATGAGCAATAGAACTTTCCTGCTTTCCACTTACGACATGAGGCTTTACCATTTTGGATGCGTCTCAAGTTACATCTTACATATTAGAGATGGTAGAAAATGAATGAATCCTTGGCACAAGTGATAAGATATAGTTGATAAAATGTTATTCATAAGTCAATTAATATGTCAATATAACTAGCGAGGTGAAAAATTAAGTAGGGTTTAGCCTATGAGGTTGGGGTGTTTTAAACTATAATGGGAACAAATTTGAAATGCCCTATTTATTTTCTTGTGCCTTGTGAGAAGAATGGAAAGATAAATTTTTACAATGGCGAGCTTTCCACTTTATAAGAAAGCATGTTTATTATGAAAACTATAGACCAATCATAGCCAAAGAAACTCCAAATATGTTCATCAAATGTAGCCTTTGCTTTGTTAAAGAATTACTAAAGTGGTCACATTCATTTCTTTATCACTCTACATGTCACTACATTAACAACTTAATTTCAAATCATAATATATGCATGTTAAATATCATACTTTAATGCCTTAGGATCTCATTTATTATTTCAAACCTCATTTGAAACAACCACATTATCTTGTAAAAATAAAAAAGCTTGATTGATAAGTTGGGTCACATGGTGACTCAGCTAAAAATAAATTTGAACTCAAAAACCTTACCTCTTAAAAATGTACTCATTGATCTTCTTGAATTAATTTAGTTGAATTTGGATCACTAATCTAACCATTTAAAATTCATTTTTTCTCACCATCACAAAATGCCCATTTTGTGTCAAGATGCCTCAACATTAGCCTTAAAAATTGATAAAAAAATATAATTAGGGCTCAAAATTTGACATGCATACTCTTTGGTCAACAAGATTTCACCATGAAAAATTTCATCTAATGATGACATTTAGCTCAAATGACATTGACCGCCAAATTTCCTACTTCAAATTGTCCTACAAATAACCATGTTAGGAAACATAAAAGTGCAGTCAATTTTCACTTTGCAAATAGGTCAAACGATCACATGGGGATATGAGATCTAGGGTAATTTTTCACTATCACATGTAGATTATGAATATGCATTTTGGGCTCATTTTGAATAACTAGGAAGATTTGGCAGGCGTGCAAATTTGGGTACATGGAATTATAGAACTGGGAACACTAACAAAATAATAATTTTTGCAAGTAGAATGGACCTAGGAAAGTGTGCAAATAGATTCATCAAGACTTTTTGATGAAGGTATGGCTCTGATACCACTAATGTAGATATGCTCTAATACCACTAATGAAGGTATGCTCTGATACCACTAACAAAGGGCCAGACCACCCTTACCAAATCAAAACCAAGAATGAAACAAGATCTCTCAAGATCCAATCCAAACCCAAGCTAGCCTAGATCCACACTCTGGTAGAAACCTCTGAGATCTCAACTTGTGCTCACAAGCCACCAAGAAACCTCCTTGTTTCTAAACTGCAGTCACTAGCTCTTCTCACAAACCTAATCCAAGATCCAAGTGTAAACTGTCTCACATTTGGCGCTCTGTCTACACACTCACAAGTCCACCACAATCTTGCTGTAGATTGCCTCACATTCGGCGCTCTGTCCACAGACTCAGGAAAACTCACTCTTCACTTTCTCCTCTTTCTCTTTCACACCTTCCAATTTTCACACATTCAAGCTTTTCCTTCCAAAGCTTTTACTTCCCAAGCTTCCCCTTGAGCTTGATTTAGAAATGCTCATATGCCTTGCTTAAATAGGCACTTACCACCTGATGCATGACTTATCCACAACCTTCTAGAATTCCTCCACAACCTTCTACAACTTCCAAAACTTTCTACAATATTCATAACTTTCTAGATTTCTACCCACACACCTCGATAAATGGAATGACAACCATTTATTTATTTTATTTTTTCTATTATGCCACCTGTGCACCTCGAAAATAGAAATCCTCTTTTTCTTTCTTTTCTCCTTTTTCCCCTTTTTTATTTTTTAATTATTTCTCCTCTAATTTTCATCACTTTCTCTCTCCTCCACAATTTTTTCCCCTCAATTTTCCCATGCAAGATGCTCCTGCATCACTTGGAAACTAGTACACTTGAGTATTTTGAGAGTATAGCATAGAAGTACAATCCATTTGGATCAATCTATGATAGTTTTAAAGTTATTGCATCTCAAACAAGGCTACTGTTCAATCTACATTTTAGACACCAATGAAATTTTAGAAGTTGCATTTGGAATCACCTCTGAAAACTAGTCAAATGGATTTTTCATAGGCCCAAATATAGAACATAGCATGTTAATAACCCTTAGAATGTAATGCAAAAAGAATTTTCTCAAACAAGGCTTCCTGGAATTTTGAATAATATGCATCAACATGACAAAAATAAACAACCAAATTTGAGAAATTCAAACCCTAGTTAAAACATATCAAAATGACTCAAAATATAAAACATAGGTTCTTTTTCATGAAACTTAACTAGGTGCAAGATATTCAATTGCAAACTAGGGTTCTTGTCACTATTTGACACTTGGGAAAAAATGCAGATTTAAGCAATGCTCAAAATGACACTTCATATAATGACTCAGAATGTCAACTTATCATTACGGGGTGCATGCATATATTGAATGAAATGTGTTAATAACTTGAAACATGTCATAGGCCTCAAAGTGATGACTAGTTACACATGCATAAAAAGCTCTTATAGGGGGTTAATTTGACTTGGTTTATAGAATGGTACTAAAAATCAAAGTTTCAATTTTGAGTCCAAATAGCTTGCATGGTTGAGGCCAATGCAATATGAAGTATATTTTGATGAAGTTAAACAAAAATGATTGCATTATTTTTTGAAGTGATTAATAAGAATGTTGAGCCTTTTAGTACCTATGAGACAACCAAGATAAAAATGTAAATGTAAACAAAAGTGCCCAAAATAGATAGAAAAAAGAGAGAAGATAATTAAATATACTAAGGGAAAACCTAGCAAAGGTCAAATTTAGATAACCAAAGGAAAAGGAGAGGATAAAAAATCCAATGAAGAAGATGAAGATGAAGTATCAAAGGGAAAAGAACTAGCTATTTTAGAACCCAAGGCAATGAAGAAAAAGAAAGTAGTGATTGTTGATCCAAAATGAAAAGAGCATCTAAAGAAACATGTAAAGAAGGTTGTCACACTACCAGATTCATAGTGAAAAAGAGGAGTGGTCAAAAGACTAAAGGAATCTTATTCCCCTACTATAAAAGAGAAAGAAAGCCCAACAAAGTGGAAGCGGACCAAAACACCAAATCAAATCTTACCTAAGAGGTTGATGTAGAAATTAGTCATTATAGCTAATGAGAACAAATATGGTGAAGAAACTGAGTGTGATGATTTGAGAAAACTTTAGATTATAACTAGACTACCTCCAGTGACTATTGACCAAGTATGTGAATAGATTAAGGATTGACCTAGTTTTGGAAGTTTTAAGAATATTAAATGTGATTCTTTAAATAAATATGATTAAGAGAAGCTTGAAAAATATATGATAGATATGATGATCAAGTTTGAATATACACCTATTGAATTAGGTGAAATCATACCTAAAGATTTATACAATAAAATTGATGCTAGCTAAAAGTGGGCATTATCCACTGAAAGAAAAATAAGGGAGACCACTTTAGCTCAAAAAATTCTTGATTTGGAAAAGACACATATGACTATAGCCCTAAAATATTTTTATAAAGAAATTCTTACCTAAAGAGAGGGACTACAAAATTTTGAAGAATAAATACCATGAATAAGAGGAAGAGATAATTATTATATGGAAGAAAGAATTTGGATTGCTTGTTCCATTTCCTAAAGAAGAAGAAGTGGAAGATGGAAGAGAAGTAGTAGAGATAAAAGCTTAGGATGATAAAGAAGAAGTTATAGATCTTGTAAGAAAGATAAGGCAATTGCTAAAAGGATGTGACCAATAAGATGTTATCACTATAGAGGACATTCCTAATTCATCTATACAGAATCAAAATGTATTAATTGAGGAAGATTTAAAAATTCTCAATTAGATGCCCAAGATACCTCTCTACCAAGCACCAATATAGTGTTACTATTAATATATGATTATACACAAATTGAGAGTGCAAAAACTAATGATTTAAAAGTTACACCAGTCATAGTTTCTTCTAATATTAGTGTTAAGTTGATGTAGAAGCATCTTGGGTTGATGTGTTATCTTGCTCATTTATGTTCATTTTGGTAGTTGTTGCCTAGTTACAGTCATTGCCAAGTTGTAGCAATTATCAAGTGCTAGTAATTTTGTAGTTTAAGCCAAGTTGAGGTTATACACCATTGTGTTAACACTCAAGTTAGCATGTTATCCCATCTCACTCTACAATGTGTGCCAAGTTCCATAGTGTGTGTTGAGTGACTCTTCATGTGCCAAGTGCTTCTTCATGTGGCAAGTTTTCCTATTGATGCTGAGTGTTAGCATTTTGGATGTGTTTCCTACATTTTTGGTGTGAGACAACTTGTGAGATTTATTTTGACCACGATGTTTATGATAAGATCTTGCCTTGGGATGGGTCTAGACTATTGTTGGGTTAGTCTTCCTATTTTGTAATGTTCTAAAATGTTCTATAAGTCATTTTGGCAAGTATAAATAGGGTGTTTTGGCTTAGAGTTAGAGTAGCTTTTTTGGAGGAGCGATTTGAGCGGAGCAATTTTGGGAGTAGCTAAAGGGTGAGATTTCTTGAGTCTATGGATAGAGAATCAATGTGAGGTAGTTTGCACTTGGATCTTGGATAAAGTTGGAGAAGAGCTAGGGCTACAGTTGGAAAAGAAGGAGCTTGCCCAGTGGGCTTGTGAGCACAAGTTGAGATTTCTTTGGTAGTTTCTACTAGATTGGTGTTCTATTATAGATTTAGGCTAGTTGGGATAGGTTTGGATTGGATCTTGAGGGATCTTTTAGAATTGTGGTTGCATTTGGTTGTAACCTAGAAGGCCTTACAACTAGGCATATTGTATGTAAATAGTTATTTGATAAATAAAAGAGTTGTGATTTGGTATCAAATCTTGGATTATTGCTTCTTCTTGTTGTATTTTTGTTCTGTGGTTATTTTTTCGGCACTAGGACATCTCATTATAGGATTCTCTTGCCTTGCATTGCATCAAGTGGTATCAAAGTTCTATTTTTCTTGAGCATGTACACATTTCGTTGAATCTGAGGTAGTTTACGCCAGGACCATGGGTTGGAGAAGGTTGATTGGGTGGAGCCAATTGATCTTCTAGATTTGTGGATCTATTGCTTAGGGTTGTAAAAAACTTGGAAGATGCCTCCAAGAAGATTTGACCCTAGGGTGATTGATGATCTTAGTGATGCTATAGAAGAATGGATCTTAGAGAAGGTTAAAGAAAATATCAGATCTAAGATGGAGGAGGTCAAAGCCAATTTCAGATCTCAGTTAGCATTGATGAAGAGTGACATGGTTGCTAAAATTGTGAGTGATTTAGGTGGCATACATAGGCATGTGCATACTAAATCTAGTTATGAGGAAGTTGCCATAGAATTTGAAGTTGCTATTGAGTGGTGATGACAGAACTAATCATATTGAGAGAACTATTGAAATTAGGGATGGTCAGTTTGCTTGACCCGAATCTTAGTTGAAGTTGAAGCATAAGATGGAGGTTTCTAATTTTTAAGGTATTTTGAATCTTGAAGACATGATTGATTGGATTGGTGAATTGGAAGACTAATTTGAGCTTGAGGATATTGGGGATCCACTTAGAGTGAGAGTGGCACAAACTAAGTTGAAGGGACATGCTTCTCTTTCGTGGAAGGAACTGCAAAGAGACAAAGAAGAGGAAGGTGAAATTAAGATCTCTAGATGGAGATTGATGGTGACTAAGTTGAAAGCTAAGTTCATTCTTATGGATTATAAACTTGAGTTGTTTAAGAAGTTGTAGAATCTAAAATAGAAGGATATGACTATGAAGGATTATACTAAAGAGTTCTAGAAGTTAACTATTTGGTCTAGGCATAGAAAATTGCCAAAGGGAAAGGTAGTTCAATATATTAATGGTTTAAGATTCAATATTTAGGATGAGATTGGTATACTAAATATTCCTTTGGTTGATGATGCTTATCAGTATGCTTTGAGAGCAAAAGAGAAGCTGAAGAGGCAACATGAAGGAAATACTCAAGGAAGGGAGAAGCAAGATGGCTTAGCACAAGCTAAACTGAGTATAGAGCATGAACCAAAACCTATTGATTAGAAATGAAGAACAAGAAGTGGTGTGTTTAGAGGTAATTATTTCAAATGTGGCAAAGAATGGAATAGATCTTTTAAATGTCTAGTTGGTAGGAGAGCTAATATTATGGATTAGGTTGAAGTCCAGAACAATTAGCTCGAGTAGGATAAAAGTATAAAGTTGTGTCACCTTTTAGGTAGAATGACTGATTTTAAGAATTTCTATCTAAAAATCAATTTTTTTCAAACACATTATCTTGATAAATTTATTCTAGCTAAGTTATATATGGTCTCACACTTTTCCAATTGGAAATGTCTATTAAATACATGTTTTATACTAGTTACTATCAAATTACTAAAACAATAAAATTATTGTAGAGAAACGACGTTTCAATAACTCTTAATATTTTTATTTTTTATTTTTAATAACATATAAACACCATTTTATAGAGCTCAAATTCATGAATATTCTCTTATAGATTTCATAGTGTTTTAATTAGATATAGTATATTGTAATTAAAAAATTCTACAAGTACATATTTTAACACTTGAGAAGATGTCAATTTAAGAAAGAAAAAAATATTAAATCATATCAAATTTTTTTTAAAAATTATATTACGTTTTAGAGGAGAGATTCCTCTTCTAGGATCTATTATTTTTGTTTTCGTTGGAATACATTTATTTTGAAATATGTAGTGGGAGACAAAAACTATCAATTTGAATAAATTGAAGTTTGAATCATTATAAAAGAGAAAATATAGGTCTAAAGCCAATTTTTATTTTTTATTGTTCTAGCTACATATGTTATCTATAATATAGTCTAAGATCAAAGGGAAATAAGTTTATTTCTATGTCATTTTGTGGTGGGAACTAGACCCCTAATTTCTAATGTTTTTTAGCAACTAAAAAATTATTTTTAAAAATAGAAAAATATATCATTTCTTATTCCAAATAATCATTAAAAATTATAATCCTTAACTTCATCCATTTCTACACATTTTATGTCATTGAAGGTGAAAAATTATACTTTTATTAGCCTTTTCCTTTGTAAAAGGGTGACACATGTTTGTGCTTTTAGCCCGCAAGGAGAAATTTTTTTGGCTCGATGAGTATTGGTGGGTTAGAGAACATTGAATTCTTGTTAGACGACTAGTTTGTTCGAGACTTGTTGCAAGTTTGGTGGAAAAATCTGCAAGGTGATTGTGGATGGTTGTAGTACTAATAACCTTCTTGCTGAAGAGATAGTTTAAAAACTTGGTTTGAAGAGAGTGAGACATCCTTATCCTTATAGGATTGGCTGGTTACAAGGTGAGCATGCTTTGGAAGTGAGGGAGTAGTGCCTTGTTGATTTCTAGATTGGGTAGTATAAGGATCAAGTGTTTTGTAATATTGTGGATATGAATAGTTGTCATATGTTTCTTCATAGACCTTTGTAATATGATTGTAGAGTTGTACATGATTGTGTCAAAATTGTGTTTATTGTTGAGAAAGGTGGCTAGGAGTTTTCTCTAATTCCTTTCTAGAATGAAGAGCTTAGTAGGAGAAACCTGAGTATTGGTACTCAAGTTGAGTTGGAATATTCTAAGAAGGTTGGAGATTAGCATGGAAAATAGACCTATGGAATACATGTGCTGGATGTGAAGAAGAAGAAGAAGATAAATAAGGGAACGAGTGTCCAAGTTGACAACTTGGAGGACATGTATGTGATGAACCAATTTGGGATTCATGTGTTGAATCCCAAAAGATGTTCTTCTAGCTTCTAAAACATCTTTTAAAACCAAGGGTGTCTAATGTAGGAGAACGCTAGGTTGATGTGTTATCCTACTCATTTGTGTTCATGCTAGAAGTTGTTGTTGAGTTACAATCATTGCAATGTTGCAACAATTGTGGAGTGCTAGAAATTTTGTAGTTTAAGCTGAGTTGAGGTTATCCCACATCGTGTTAACACTCAAATTAGAGTGTTATCCCATCTCACTTTGTAGTATGTGTCAAGTTACATAGTGCGTACCAAGTGGTTCTTTATGTGCCCAGTTTTCCTATTGATGCCAAGTGTCAACATTTTAGACAAGCTTTCTACATTTTTGGTGCAAGATGACTTGCAAGATTTATTTTGACCATGATGTTTATGATAAGATCTTGCCTTGGTTTGTATCCAAACCATTTTAAGTTGACCTTCCTATTTTGAAATGTTCTATAATGCTCTGTAAGTTGTTTTGACAGGTATAAATAGGGTGTTTTTGGCTTAGAGTTAGAGAAGATTTTTTGGAGAAGTGATCGAGAGGAGCAATTTTGTGAGTAGCTAAAGGGTGAGTTTTCCTAAGTCTATAGAAAATGTAATAATGTGAGGTAGTTTATACTTAGATCTTGGATAAATTTGGAGAAGAGCTAGGGTTGTGACTAGAAAATAACGAGATTGATTGGTGGGCTTGCGAAAACAAGTTGAGATTTCCTTGGTAGTTTCTACCATATTGTTGTTATGTTATAGATCTGGGCTAGTTGGGATAGGTTTGGATTGGATCTTGAGGGATCTTGTAGAACTATTATTGTAATTACTGTTGTATTTGGTCATAACTAGAAAGGCATTATAGCTAGGCATATTGCATGTAAATATTTATTTTATAAATAAAAGAGTTGTGATTTGGTATCAGATCTTGCATTATTGCTTCTTTCTATTGTGTTTCCACTATGTGGTTATTTGATGGGGGCTAGGACATCTCATTTGGGGATTCTCCTACCTTGCACTATATCACAAGTAGTAGTGAAAGTAAATTATTGTCTTTCCACATTTTACTTATGTTATAGATGAGAAAATGGATGAGAAAAAGGATGAAGAAGAGACAAATATGACAAAGATAGAGAAAACCAAAGAAAAAGAGGTTATTCGAGCTCTTATACAACTTCCAAGTGGCATTGCCAATGGAGACATTAACTATTACACCTGTACAACAATGTAGATCAACTCAACATGAGCTAAGATAGACATCTGGATTGAGTGCCAAGGGAAAATAAATGTAGGTATTAGTACCTAGTGATAGCACCCCTTGATCACAGATAATAGAATAGAAAGATGAAACACAAGAGGACATTTTAGTTTTATATGGGATCATCACATTGCCTCTATATGACCTAAATAACATGAATCTAGAAATAGAATAAAAATATGAAATACAAGAGAACACAATAATTTTAGATGAGGTCATCACATTTCCTCTATATGACCTAAATAACATGAATCTAGAATAAATGCAAGAATTGCAAACATTTCCAAGTCATAAGACAAAGAAAGAACAATTAAGAAGAGAACATAAGAAAAAGTAGGTATTACACAATATCAAAGATATATTTTTTTTATGCTTTTGATATTTATAATCTTAATGAGCATCATCAAATTTTGGATCAACTTGTATATATAGATGATAAAGTTCAGAAAAAAGATATAGATACCAAGGAAAAATTGATGAGATGGCCTAAAAAGAGGTTTGAAATTATTTTATTATAAAAAGTCTCAATAGAACTTGCACTTAGATAGGTTGAGCTTTCTAACATTACCACTCAATTGGAAGGAATTTTGAAAGTAATTCATTCTTTGTAAATGAAACTTTGTGATTTTGAGTTCCTCACATTAGATATCAACATTCTATTAATTTCATATAGGAACATATGAAGGTATGTACAATTTTTCTGGGCAAGAACACAAGTTGAAGCTCACCTTCATACAATAAGTTGACATTTGATCAAAAAAGATTGGTTGAGTTAATGGCTAGATATAGTGGCGTCACAAACAAATTAATTTCAATTTAATTTATGTTGCTACCTCATTTGGATACACTTCAAAATGAATTATCTGAGGTTCATAATGTTATAAGGAAGGACCACATCTTTCAACAACGGGGAGCCTAATTGATCTAGCTACTTAGCTATAAATACACATTCAAGTTATGGAATCAACATGAGACAAATGGAATAAAGGACTTGAAGAAACTTTTGCCAGTCATAAAACATTTTTGGATAAGTACCAACTAACCCTTACAAACCCCATGCCCTAAGTGACAAAAACAAGGGGGAAATATATTCATAACATAAATAAAGGAATAAATATACATATGACTTGACCAAGGAGTCAACAAAGGGGAAAATTTTAGAATAAATGAAATAAAAATGCAAGATCAAATGAGTCAGTATCAGAGTATAGACTTGTATATATTGTATAAGATATTGAGGGTTTTGAAGATAGAATCACAATATCTAGGGAAGTACTACATTTTTTAAATTTTTCATTGCAAAGTCTTGACAAAGTGTTTTTGTAGCTAATGTCAAAGGATGACTTCATTGATCTCTAGGCCCAAGTTTCCTATTAGTGTCCAACACTTAGTCATTTCCAAGGAAACATTGGTTGGTCATCACTATGATTGATCCATCCAGAGAAGGCTGAGCTACAAAGGACTTGTTTATATCTCTTCACATGCCAAATAATTCTAAGGATTTTGAGCACACCGGTTGAATCCATGCTAACATACATGTTGAGTAAAACAATGAAGACCTATTGCTTATTTTAGTGAGAAGATAAATTATGCCAAAACAAAATATTCCATTTATGATCAAGAATTTTATTCTATAGTTTAATTTTGAAGAAGTGGAGACATTACCTTCTTCCTAAGGAGTTTTTTTTTTTTCTATCTACTAATCATTAAAATTTTGCATATTTGAATACCTAAGGAAAGTTGAATCAGGTGTATTTGAAGTGTGTTGATTTTTTGTAGAGCTACAAATTTATTTTGAAACACCAAAGTGGGAAGTCTAATAAGATTATAGATTATCTTAGGAAGAGATGTCTTTTATTGATAGAGACATAAATTGAGGTGGTTGGGTTCAATGAACTCAACAGTTTGTATGCCAAGGATCCTAACTTTAGTGAATCTTCAAAATATTTTATATAACCTATTATACTTCATAAGAAAAATAGATTGGATTTCAACATACATGATGATAAGATATTAAAAAGAAGTTAGTTGTGTATTCCATGGAGTTCTACGAGGGAAAATGTCATCAAGGGGAAGTATAGTGGAGGATTGACTGGCCATTTTGTTAAAGATAAAACCATTTCTCTAGCTAGTGAGAATTATTACTAGCCATAGTTCCAACAAGATATCAGGAATTTTGTACAAATTTGCACAATATGTTTGATGAAAAGATAAGAAAAGTAAAATATATGGTTGTATCAGACATTAATTGTACCAAAGAAGCTATGGGAGGAAGGCATCATGGACTTTATTCTTATTTTATCAAGGACTTAGATAGGACAGTGCTTGCAACAAGATTAGTAATGTTGCTCATATAGTAGAATTGTTTTTCAACGAAGTGGTAGGACTACATGGTCTACCAAAGAGCATATTTTCATATCAAGACATATTTATGGTGTTCATTATGGAAGAAGTTAAGGAAATATTTTAATTTTTACTCATCGTATTACCCACATATTTGAATTTTAGCTCATCATATCAACAACACATGAGGAGTCTTGGACTTTGATTCTTCTTCCTCTAATAAGGGGAGAATCTAGAAAGTTATTTCATGTTTCTTGAAAGAAATGGAATTTTCCATTCCTTTATAGGCAATGTGTCTATCATATTTCCAAGGCTTACCCAATAGTAGATGGCATGCATCCATAGGAAATATGTCAAAAAGACATTTGTCCTTTGTATCCTTCAATTGAAAACTCAATACAAGTTTCCTCATTCACCAACACACTTTGTCCTTTGTTCAACCATGTTACCTTGTATGGGTTGATATGAGGTACCTTTACTAACTTGATCTTATCCAATACTTTCTTTGATACAATGTCACATGTGGAGCCTAAATCCATAGTTACTTTGAACACCTTGCCCAAAATCTTGCACCTAATTTTGAACAAAGCTCTTCAATGCTTGGGTTCATCCTTGGCTAGTTATCTAATCAATACTCTCTTCAACATTAGGTTTTATCCTATCTTTAACTTAGTATGCTCTACCTCAGATGATTTAGAACTCATGGTGTCCTCATGAGCATAGGAAACTCTCTTATCACTACTTCAAGAACTAGGTTTGTCAGGACATCTATAGGCAGGGTGGTCAAAATGATCAAAAGTATAACACTTCATACTTGCAAAATATGAGGTGCTCCTTCCTATACCACTTCCCCTATTTGAGCCTCCTTGACTTTCTCTTCCTATTTCATAACCTCCCCTTGAAGTAGTTATAATACCTATTTCTTCTAGTTAAGACTCACCTTGATTTCTTTGATCATTACCTTTGCATTGTTATCCACCTCTATTCTCTCTTCGGTCATTTCCTCTATGTCTACCTTTGAATTTTGAATCTCCCTTCCTCCTATTCTTCTCTTCCATGTTAAGATCTAATTGATGACATGAATGAATAGTGGTAGGGGTCGATAGGCTTAGTTCCTCTTGGATGCTCCATTTTAGTCCACCCAAGTATCTTACTACCTTAATAGGTTCCTCCTCCATAATCTTGGACCTTAGGAATAATTTTTCAAGTTCCTCTCTATAAGAGGCCACATCCAAGTCATTTTTCTTTAGACCTTGCATATATCTATGCAATTCTACCTCATAATCTTCTAGAAAAAAGTTCCATAGTATTCTAATTGGTTATAGGCTTCTTGCCCATATTGACTCTTTCATCTTGCATGTATTTCCACCATGTCAATATTGAACCTCCAAGTCTTGATTTTACAACCTTCACCTTCTATGCCTCTTTCACACCTTCAAATTCAAATTGATTCTCCATTCCCTTAATCCACTTCATTACTTAATCAATGTCTATCTCTCCACTAAAAAATGTGATTCCTTCTAGGGATTCAATAGACTTCAAGTATGGTATGTCATCTATTAGAGGGTCCAGATCAGGTATAATTCCTTCCTAAAAAATATTTTGTTTTCCTCTATCACTACTCTCACATTCTTTCTCTTTACTTTTAGTTTCTCAACAACTTCTTCTAGCTTTATCTTCATATCTTTTAGTGCTTCTTCATGGATTTTGTTTTTTTCCTATTTCTCACTCATATCATTTTCTAACTTTGCATTATTCACCATGATTGTTTAACCTATTGAATCCTCTTGAGTCTAAAACATATATCCACAATCCAAAATCTTTTGGAGCTTTGATACCACTCTGATGTAATGACAACTCTTGCTCCTTAACCCTAACTTTTCCTAAGCTCTTCTGTAGGTGTCCTTTCTAGACTTTTAGGGTTATTTCACTAACCCCAACATAGGAGGATCACATTCCCAATTCCTTCCTCTTTTAACTTGTTCACACCAATGTAAAACTTAACTTCATCTAACCAACACTCCTGAGATTCCTTCATGACTCATCTACACCAAATGCCCACACATGGTCAAAATCTACTTAGAATGGAGAGAGAGAGAGAGAGAAAGATTTTTTTCCCTAATGTTTTTAGATCATTCTAGTACTATTTCATAAAAATTCATTGAAATCTCTATCAATTTCAAGAAATTGAAAAAATTAGGCCTAGAAGAGCTACAAGGAATTAGGCCTCCAAAATAACCTTTTTGTACTTCACTCAAAGAAAGGAATAATGAGGTGAAAAACTAACTTCACATCCTAATAAACTTGTGGGATTCCTTTGATATTCACTTGGTCTCATTTCCCCAACCTATCCATACAAAGGGATGTTAATTTTAAGCCTACAATGAAGGGTTTTAAAATTTTATAATAGAATTCACAAGGGTTTGATCAAATCAATGTCCAAGAATGTCACCAAGAGTTATCCTCTCCATCCACTTGGACTGAAGCATTCATTGCACTCAATCCAATTAAATGTTGTTTCAAACTCTATGATCCCTAATAATGCTCACTTGGGTTGCCTAGGGCATCACTCCAAAAAGGCCAAACACGATTTCCAAGGCCAAATCTTTGGCATGTCTATAGCACATGGTGTAACCTCAAAAATTCAAAGTTACTATATGGATGCCATAGTGGAAAGGTGAGTTATGACCCCATCTTCACAAAGTGCTTGGTTTAGGAGAGGAATAGTGCACACACCAAAATATTTACAAAAAGGAAATGGCATAGATTCAAAAACCTATCTAGTCACACAAAAACTAGTTAACAAAATCTACAAAATCATTAACAAGGTACATTATATAATTCAACACATCAACGACCCTCAAGAAACAAAAAGTCTCATATTGTGGTGAAATAACACTAAAATATGCTTTCTCATTTAAAAAAATTATTTCACAATGTCATTTAACCCTTGTTTTAGGTAAAGTGAAGCCTTAAATAGATAAATTACACCTACTCTAGCCATTTTGAGGTCATTACTCAACCATCTGATCAAAATTTCACTTTTCACAATAAAAGTTTGTTGCTTTCAAATTGGTTTAGGCAATTGAGTGTCAACACAATTAAGACATTTACTAAGTTCATGCTGAGCTAGTAACACATGTCAAGTATAATATGTATTGATGTCAAATTGAAATGAGTACTAAGTCACTCATGTGCCAAGCAATTCACATGCTAAGTGAGTTGTTGATGCCAAGCAAGTTCAAGTATCGAGCATCAATGTTATCAAGAGTCGAGTAACACATAATGGACCTATCTTGTTGTGATGGCACAAACAACTATATAAACCATTTTTGAGCCAACTTATGGATAGATCTCAAAGCTTAGAAGATAAGAGTGAATATATTTGGATTCCCTATGCAATCAACATGCAACCAATCAGAAAACTGGAAGGAATTGAATGGAAAAATGAATGAATTTTAGTAGTATCTTCATACCCAATCCTAATCCACCAAAGTCTTTTTAAAGGGAGACAAGACTCCATAACAATGTATGTATGTGTGTGTATGTGTGGAAGTGATGTGAGCAAAGAATTAAAGGAAGTGAAATGGGTGAATTGATCAGAAAGCTTACAAGGTGACTTAGAAGTGTAATAGAATTGAAGAATTAGTTTGCATAATAGAGGAGAAGCTATACAAAATTGATATAATAGATCAAGAGGATCAAGATGGAAAAAATTGTGATCTAAAATCAGCAAGGGAAAAATTGTAAGTGTATTAGAGAAAACATTCTACTATTACTTTCTAACAACTGTATGAGTAGGGTGAAATCCTTTGGACTAAGGTTGATTTAATAGTCATTATAAAATTTTGTAATAGGGTGAAATTCCAAGTGAGTGTTCTAAAGTCCTTCAGCTAGGCACACTTTTTACAAGGTGTTAAAATTCTTTAGCAAGGTGGGATCTAACAATCCTTTGTAAGCCTTTAATAGGGTAGGCCTTTCATAGGGTAGATCATGAGAATGGTCAAACTATGTAACCTTAACAAGTGAACTTTATTGCTATAGTAGTGAAGAATTGTGGGTGTCATCCCCACCTCAGTTTTACCTTTTCATTAGAGGGTTTCTAGCTAATCATACATGGTGCAAAGTGTTTATGTGAATGCATTTACTTTACATGTTATTTCAATATGTTTATGCATGTATTATTTTAAGTTAAAAGTTTTATTGGTTAAAAACTTATACTTCTGATTCACCCCCCTCTTAGAAGTATACATTTTCCATTTATATTTCCAACAATTGGTATCAAAGTTGAGTTCTCATTAGGAGAAGCCTTATAGCTTGGAGAAAAGATCTTAAAATGGAATTTTACAAGTTGGGAAAGACCATTGAAAATTAGGAGATTGAGATGCATGTCTTACTACAACAACTAAATGAAGCCAGAGATGCCTTGAGAAGTTTGTTGAAGAGAAGGAAAGAGATTTATATGGTAGAAAATGACATAGATTATAAAGAGATTGACACCAAAAAGTTATTTTCAGATGGTAACTCCTATGAATTTGATGCAACAATTGTAGATTTCATGGAAAAGAATAGAGCACAAGCTGAAGAGATCAAAAATCTCAAGTTGGAACAAGAACCACAAGCTATACTACTATGTGAGGTGAGTAAAAAAGAAGAAGAAAGCTATAGAAGACAAGGCCATGATTGAAGAAGAAAAAGGTTTTGGCAAATAGATTGGAAGAGAAGTTAGCAAAGCTGATCACAAACATGCAATTGGACACCCTAAGCCAAATGATGAATGCTCATCATGAGTTGAATGTCAAGGACATTAAGATAACTACATTGAAGTTGTAGAATAAACAACTATAGAATGACTTGAAAAGAGAAAAATAGTTCGCTGAAAGTTTCAACAAGCCAAATGAAGCCATTGAGTACTTTTAGCAACTACTCAAATCCCCAAGATCCAATAAAGACACATCAGGATTGGGCTACACAAGTATTGAAGAAGGAGAATCATCTAAAGCTATTGAGGAAAGAAATAATAAAATTAAGAATTCTAAACCTACTTGTCATCATTGTGGTAAGAAAGGACATATATCTAATGTTTGTAGAAACAATAATGCTAGTCAAAATGCCAAGCCAAAGAATATGACTCATTATCACAAGTGCAACAAACAAGGTCATCAGGCACATGAATGTAGAACCAGAATCATGCATGCACCAAAATTTGAAGTATACTACTATAATTGTTAGAAGTTAGGATATAGAACCTTTGAATGTAGATCCAAGTCCACATGGTTATCAAACAAGTCAAAAAAGGGAAGAAGCTATGAAAATTCCTATAACTAGAATTACAGTAGAAGACATAGCTATCATTATTATCAAGAATATGGACATATCCCTGAGAATTGCATAATATCACACTTAAGTGGTAACTATAATAGATGGTTGAGTCAAACTACATACTTTAGCTATTCGAAGACTAGTCATATCAACAAGCACTACCCAACAAGGACAAAGGCACCTAACTCAGATTTCAACAAAGGAAATGGTAAGGTAGATGTTGAACACATCAAATGAGAGATGAACAAAACATGGAAGAAGAAAGATGGATGCAAGACATAAAATGAAGGGATCACTTCACCTAATATGTCAAGTGGTCACATCTCATCAAACTAAGCAAAAAGAAGTATGTGGGACTAATATTTAATTTTTTTTATCATACATCAGTTCCAAAAGAAGTCAGTCCTAAAAAGATATATTAGCATGAAGAAAGATGCAAGATAATGAGGAAAAATCCAAGGTCAAATCTGTAAGTTTTCATCTCATTGCCAACTTAGAAAAGTCCTCTTCAATTTTCGAGTAAAATCCTAGTGTGTTCTGAGCTATCAACCAAAGTCAATAGAAGTCGAGTTAGTAGTAGCTGCCGAGTAAGGAGAATTTCTATTGGTGCTAAGAAAGGGTAATTATTATAGCTACCAAGTGATGGTAAAACCAATGAATGTCAAGTGAAACAAAAATTGCATTAAAGCCGAGTTTATAGCTATACATGTACTATGCAATACATGCTATATTTTGAAAGGGTATAAGAGAAAATTTTGCATATTTTTTGTCATTACAAACATAGAGCTAGAGCAAGCAGAGAAAAGCATTTGCATGAATCATAGTGAAGATTGAGTGTTAGTTCATCATTTTCAAAGGTATTCTTCATCTACCAAGCTGCATAGTTTCATATTTGTTAAACCCTAGCTTGCATAATGGCCTTGAGTTCTAAGAATGTAAAGGAGAAGGAACCATTTGAAGTTGAATTAGTTAGAAATGAAGTAAAACAACTAGATTTTAGGGTCATACCAGAAGTTGAATATAAGAATGATCTAGCAGGTGCATTATCTATCATTCCTCCTAAGGTTGTCATGGTTCAAGATGTGAGGAAGTGTTATAATTGTAAGGTAGGAGGGATTAGAGACATGGAGATCAGAAAAGTGTATGATAGATTATGTGAAAATGGGGAGTTGAAGGAAGAATTCAAAATTGTAGAAAGGAAGGGCTTAATCCGTGCCCTAGATTTCCCAATGGTCTTCAAAACTGAATGGATCAAGATTGTTCTAAGTAGAATACATGATAGTTGTCTATGGCTAGTAAGTGGACCCATCAAACTTTAAAAAATAATTGTACATAGGGTTATTGGATACCCAACCCTAGATTGGCCCAAGACCTTGAGGAGTAATTCAAAGGAGGTGATTGACCGAAATACAGGAACCAAGTGGAACAAGAAAGGAATGACTATTGACACTATCAAAGATCCACTTCTTGAATTTGTAGTCAGAGTCATATCACTTAAATTCTATCAGTAAAGCTAGCTAAATAGTGTTCCTTGTATAGTAGTTGATGTAGCCTACAAGATAGTCAAGAAAGATCATACTTATGATCTTGTAGAACTATAGTTGTAGTAGATAATGGACAACCTAGGAGCAATAAGGAAGTTAAAAAGTGCTCAATGTAAGTTTGGTTCAATTTTGATATGTATATTTTTCTATGCTCAAAATGAATTCCCATATTTTGGTAGAGTAGGATGGAAGACCAATAGGCCAGTTGCTATGCAAATAAATGAGTATATTGAGGAAATAGGAGAGAATTTTAAGTCAGTGACTACTAGTTATTTTGAAGATTTCAAGTAGTCAATGAAATAGAGGTTGAATTCTTGTTTACCTAGTAGAGAAATATTACAATGATATTTTCCTTTTAGTAAAGATTGACTAGACCTTCATCCATGTTGTAGTACCTAGAGTTAGATGGTTACCTCTATGTTATGAAATAAACATTGATGAAGCTTCGATTGCTATCACTACACTTCTTATTGAACAAGTTGACAAGACTACCAAAATTTTTGGTAACTATGATGTTGCTAAGTCAAAGGTAGAGATGGAATTAAAGACTACCTCAACTCTGAAGAAGAAAGACAAAATGGTGAAGAAGCTAAAAGCTAATTTTGGGGAAGGTGCAGAAGGAAATGATGGAGAAGATGATGAAGAAGAAGAAGAGGAAGAAGAGGTAAAAGGTCAAGAACCTCTTTCTTTGACCTAAGAAATGGGTGAGGATCAAGAAGAAGAAGGTGTCAAGGGAGAAGATGCCAAGGAAGCACCAACCAAGCCTCAAGAAAAGAAGAGAAAAGAAAATAAACAACTAGTTGCATAACCTAAAGCAAAGAATATTTCAAAGCATAGTGCAAAAAATTGTGGAGCTCAAATAACCAAAGCCACTACAAGGGCAACCTCTAAAAAGACCAAGGAGAAAGCCAAAGAGAAAACCAAGGAAACTAAGTAGATTGGTCCTATGAAAAAGAAACTAAGAAGAAAATATGTAGCACAAATAGAGTCAGATGATGAGAAGATATAATTAGACGAAACAAGACAATTTAGAATGGTAAGTCATGCTCCCAAATTTGATCTTGAAAACATTTGTGATAATGTTAGAGATAATGTAGATTTGACTAGTTTGAAAAACATTGAATTTGGTAAATTGAGTAGAGAAGAATAGAACATGATTGAAGAATCTATATATGCCATGATGGAAAAATTCAAGAACACCCCTCTTGAATTTGATAACATAACACCCAAAGATTTAAATACAATTATTGAGAATAAATGGCACTATTGCCTAAACATGGAAAAGGAAATAAGAGAATCTACATTAGCACAACTGATGCCAGAATTATCAAAAGGAAAAATAACTATGGTAAATAAGAAATATGGTAGCATATTTGTATCAAAATACAAGGCATTTAGCATTTTCCAAAATAAAATTGAGGATGTTGTGAAGAAATCCACACAAATGTGGAGGCTAATATATGGATTGACAACTGTAAAGGAAGGAGAAGCAGATCCCTTTGA
This sequence comes from Cupressus sempervirens, assembly GCA_028749045.1. Taxonomy (NCBI): domain Eukaryota; kingdom Viridiplantae; phylum Streptophyta; class Pinopsida; order Cupressales; family Cupressaceae; genus Cupressus; species Cupressus sempervirens. The sequence goes on along the minus strand of CM053786.1, from coordinate 242,911,787 downwards.
GGGAAGAAATAATGAGGAAGAAGGTGAGGACAAGGAGGAAGAAATAGAAAAAGAGAAAGAAGACAATAGTATGGAGGAGATGCAAGAAAAGAAAGATGAGGTGGTAATAGCTAAGAAGAAGCAAGCAAAACAAAGTATGGAAGACTCATAGCTAACAACCATGAGCCCTTCACATGACACAAAAACAACTACAAAGACTATAATAGTGAAAGATGTTCCTAAAAAGTCAACTCAAAACTTCAATCCATTAACTATAGAGCATTTGAAAAAGATACTTGAACAATCCACATTACAGGAAAGGTTATGTGAGAATCATGTATTGGTTATTGTGGATGAACTACAAAAGGTTGTAGCTGACATAACAAGGGAAAAGGTGAACACAAAAAAACCACCTTCGATTATCTCTATACCTACTAGCACTCAACCATCGATACAAATAAAGGATAAATCCACAAAGGTTGACACTGCTACAAAAGTTGATAAAGTTTAGAATGTAGAAGTAAAGAAGCCAACAAAAGAACAAGTAGGAGATATAAATGTTTTTGTAGCTACTACATAAATAGAAGGTGCACCTCAATTGATCATAATTTGTAAAGGAAGATCTAATGAAGACAAAAACATACCCAAAGAGAAGGAGCAAGAAGCCATACAAACATTGGTAAACTTACCAACATTTGGCACTCCTACTAAAGTCCTTCAAAGATTGAGAACTGACACAACACCATTGTGAATTTCAGCATTAGGCTCTAGCTCAACAAAGGTTGTTAAGGTATTTCACTATGGTGATGCACTATTAGAGGAAGACATAAATACCAAAATATGATTATGCAATAATGACCTTAGAACAGATCAATATCATGCAAGAGGCATTGGAAAGAAAAAATAATCAATAGATACTCAGGAAATAGTATAAACAGAGGCAAGCACTTTAGGAGATCAAAGAAATCTGCATAGATGCCTTCAACTTACAAACACTTGATGAATCAAAGCCTATATTAGAACAATTACCATAAATTGTTGAACAGGTGACAAATAAAGACTAGCAAACCAATGTTAAACTCATGAAATAGTCTAAAAAGAAATTTTAAGGGAAAGTAAATGAGAGGATATCTAGTGAGATAACACTATCACAAGTTGAATTGGCTAATAGAATTGAGAAAGTGAAGAAGGTACTTGAGAACATATTCTCATTGTACACAAAATTGTGTGACCCCACACTCTTCACACAAGAAATGATCCATACAATTTTGAGTTTGGAAAGGAATTCGAAAATTTTAGGTATGCAACTACTTTAAAATCCAACTCAAAGTGAGAAGCACTTTCATTAACCAATTCATACACAAAATCAACTAGTTGTATTAACAGTAGAAGTGGCTAACATTAGAGCCAATTTGATTAATATACAAGCCTCCCTCACCCCCCATGTGGAAATACTTCAAAAGGAACTAGCCTATGTAGAAATAGTGTTAAAGAAAGATCCTAATCTTTCCACATTGGATAGTCTAGTTTATCTTGTAGCAGAGATAGCCATCTAGATCAAATCCTTAAATGTTGCATTAGACAAATGGGATGCTTTTTTGAAGATCATAATGGAAGTCCTCAAGAACATTTTGGACAAATGCACAATCAGTGTATAGACCCTTTGACATTAGTGTCAAAAGGGGGGAGAAATATAATAAAGGGGGAAACAAATATGAAAGGAGGAGAGAAAGCAAAGGGGTAGCAACAAAGGGGGAGAAACTAGAAAAAATAGAGTATATCATATAGAGATATAATGTCAGACAAAAAGTATTAGGATGAAGCAAATCTACTCAGAGAAGAGAATAAATTTTGGATACAGAATTGGCACGTTAACTCAGGGGGAGTTACAAAATACTAAGGTATATAAATTGTGAACGTTTGTACATATGCTGAACTATATTTATATTATACTCGAGGGAATTAGATTTTCTATGTACAGTTAAGTATTTTTGCCACTCATGCCAAAGGGGGAGACTGTTGATCTTAGATTGGTTTCAAAATAAAAATTTCAACACACTTAAGATATTTACTAAGTTCATGCCGAGCTAGTAACACATGCCAAGTATAATATGTATAGATGCCAAGTTGTAATGAGTTACAAGTCACTCATGTTCCAAGCAATTCACATGCCGAGTGAATAGTTGATGCAGAGAAAGTTCAAGTGTTGAGCAAGATAGAATTATAGTAAGTGTCAAGCATCAGTATTATCAAGCATTGAGTAACATAGAATGGACCTAGTTGTTTGTGAAGGCACAAACAACTATGTAAACCATTTTTGAGTCAAATTATGGATAGATCTCAAAGCTTTAAAGATAAGATTACATCTATTTGGACTCCCTATGCAATCAACATGCAACCAATCAGAAAAATGGAAGGAATTGAACAAAAAAATGAATGAATCTCAGCCGTATATTTATACCTAACCCTAAGCCACCAAAATCTTTTTAAAGGGAGATGAAACTCCATAATTATGTATGTATGTGCGTATATGTGAGGAAGTGATGTGAGTGAAGAATTGAAGGAAGTGAAAGGGGTGAGTTGATCAAAATGTTTACAAGATGACTTATAAGTGTGAAAGAATTGTAGAATTAGTTTGTAGAATAGAGGGGAAGCTATAAAACATTGATATAATAGATTAAGAGGATCAAGATGGATAGAATTGTGATCTAAAATCAGCAAGGAAAAAGTTGTAAGTTTATTAGAGAAAACATTTTACTGTTACTTTCTAACAATTGTATCAACAAGGTGAAATCCTTTGGACTAAGGTTGATTTAATAGTCATTGTAAAATCCTTCAACAGGGTGATATTCCAAGTGAGTGTTCTAAAGTCCTTTACCCAAGCACACTTTTTACAAGGTGTTAAAATCCTTTAGTAGAGTGGGATCTAACAATTCTTTGTAAGCCTTTAACAAGGTAGCCCTTTCAAAGGGAAGATCATGAGAATGGTCAAACTATGTAACCTTAATAGGTGAACTTTATTGATATAGTAGTGAAGAATTGTGGGTGTCATCCCCACCCTAGTTTTACCTTGTCATTGGAGGGTCTTTGGGTAATCATATATGGTGTCAAGTGATTATGTGAATGCATTTACTTTACATGTTATTTCAATATGTTTTTGCATGTATTGTTTTAAGTTAAAGCTATATTGGTTAAAAACTTGTACTTCTGATTTGCTTGCCTCTTAGAAGTATACATTTCACATTTGTATTTCCAACAAAATTGTCAAGAAACTTGACAAATTTTCTCCTACTCAGACCAAAATATGTCTAGACCCCATGAAACTCTACCAAGTTCTTAGATATGTCACTTATGACATGAAAACATCATTCTTCCCCTTGGTTGACTAATCTAGCCCTCTAGACGCAAAATTTCAATCTTTAACAATAATGACAACAATTGAACATCACCTACCAACTTTAGACAACCATGTAGTAACGAGAACCCAATAAGACCTCATTTTGTCATAGTCCTACTCTAGGAATCCATAGCCCCCTTTAATTTAGGAGTGGCTTGTCTAAGGTCACTACAAGTGAAAACTCAACTAGGAACCCTAGGTTATTAGGTAGCCTTACCTAGGTGTTCCCACACCATGCTTGCCACAAGAGAAAACAATATCATTCCTATAGACAATATTTCCTTAGTAATTCCCAACTTCTTTAAATATGAGGTTTCCACCCATGTGGCTTCTTATTGTGGTTCATCTTTCTAATTGATGAGGTTTTCCATGTACACCTTGTGCCTATTAGTCTTCTTGACTCTCACATCTAGTACTGTCTCTTCCTCTACTTGCATCTTGGGAGGTAGGACATTAGATGCCACATCCTTGCTAACATCCTATTTGTTCAAATCTACTTCAATGAGAGGTCCCTTAAAATTTTTTTCCATATAACAATTTTCAACGTATCTTGTCACATCTCTTGATAATACACACTACACTGTACACACTACACACTACACACTACATAGTATTCAACATATCTTGTCAATTGTCTTTTCAATTTGGCCAATAGTAGAACCTTTTAACTAACTCTAGGTCTTGTCGATGACAAAATTTCCACTTAGGATACCATTATGTTTTTCTCAGATAAGTTTCTCACTCATAGAATCCTTAGGAACACACAATTGGTTTCCCTTTAGTAATAGTCCACTCTGCAAATTGTAATAAAAAAAAAGCTATAAAAATAATTTTGAAACTTAGTACATACCTTATAAGCTTTAGCAAAGTATTCATCATCCTTTTAGAGGCCCTTGAAACACTCTATTTCTAATTCTATGGAGTTTAACTTCTCGAATGGTCAAAATCCTTCTACTTAGTGCATCTACAACTTTATTCATCTATCCCTTCTTGTGCATGAGGCTGAATGTGAATTCTTGAAGATATGCCATTCAATTCAAATGTCTACTGCTTAAATTTTGTTGGGTATTGATGTAGCTAATTTCTTGGTTATCATTAAATACAAAAAACTCCTTGGGTAGAATGTAATGCCACCATTTCCTAGTAGACTAAATTAAAGATTACAACTCCAAGTAATAAGAAGAGTACTTGTTCTTAGCTTCAAATTTATCTTTTCACTCAAGAAGGATATTGACATACCTTCTTGACTCAACACACCCCCTATTTCCATCCCACTTGCATCACATTCTAGGGTAAAAAATTTCTCAAAACTAGGTAGTTTAAGGATAACTTGTGTGGCTAATTATTCCTTCAATTTTTCAAATGCATTTCCTTCTTTAGAAGTCCATTTAAACTTTCTTTTCACTCTACGTATAATGGTATCTAGAAATGGTGCACAAACACCACTAAAATTCCTAATGAATTTCCTATAAAATTGAGTTAACCTATGGAAACTTCTTACCTATGTTGTTGTCATAGGTGGTGGCTAGTTGAGGATAGCTTCAACTTTGTCTTGATTCATCTTCAAAGACCCTTTGGATACCACAAGCCTAAGGTATACAAGCTCTTGCTTCATAAATTCACACTTTTCCAAATTGATTGCTAACTTCTCCTCATGTACCTTCCTTAGCAACATCTCCACATGTCCAAGGCACCCTTCTCTTTTCTTATTGAAGATGAGTATATCATCAAGATATACCACCACAAAACTTCTAGTCTAATCATTCAAAACTTAATTCATGAGTCTCATGAATGTGCTAGGAGCATTAGAGAGACAAAACAGCATCACAAGACACTCATACAAACTATTTATGGTCTTAAATATTTTGTTCCATTCATCACCTTCCTTTATCCTTATCTAATGGTAACCACTTTTGAGTTCCAACTTTGTGAAATATTGATCTCCTTCAAGAAAATCCATCAAATCTTGAATTCTAAGTATGGAAAACCTATAACTTATAGTGATTCTATTAATGGCCCTTGAATATGTACCAAGCCTCCATTTTCTTTCTTTCTTGGCTACTAAAACCATTGGAAATACAAAAGGGTAGATGATCTTATTTGTCATACCATGATCTAGGAGTTATTGCACTTGCCTAGGTAATTCTTTATTTTGATTTGGGGTAATCTTATAGGTTGCCTTATTTTGTAATGAAGCACCAAGTACAATGTTATTCTAATGAATTATCACTCTCCTAGGAGGTAAAGTTGCAGGTGTCCCATCACTTACAATATCCTTATACTTTTAGAGCATTTCTTGGATTTCATTGGATAAGGGATCTTGTTTAATTTTATCCTTATCCTTAGGTTCAAGGAGAATGAAATGCCCTTCACTATCTTCATTCTTCAAGTCATTAAGAAACTCCTTCTCACGCAAAAACACACTAGGAATCTTGGACTATGATTTATCTTTCTCTAATAAGGACAAAATCTTGAAATGTCTTATATATTTCTTGAAAGAAATGGATTTCTCCTTACCATAATGTAAAACACCTCTACCATATTTACAAGGCCTTTGCAACTATAGATGGCATGCATCCATAGGCAATATATCATGAACCAATGTTTCCTTTTAGCCTACAATTTAAAACTCAACCCAAGTTTGGACCTTCACCAACACACTCTATCCTTTGTTGAACCATGTCATCTTGTATGGGTTGACATGAGGTACCTTTATCAATTTGATCTTATCCACTACTTCCTTTGATATGAATTTTTTCTGTGGAGCCTGCATCCATAATGACTTTGCACACCTTGCCCAAAATATTGCACCTAATTTGGAACATGGCCTGTCTATGCTTTGATTCATCCTTGGCTAGTTTGTAGTCAAAACTCTCTTTAACAGTAGGTTTTATCCTATCCATAACTCAATATGGTCTACTATAGATACTTTAGAACTCATGGTGTCCTCATGAAAACAATAAACTCTCTTATCACCACTTGAAGAAGTAGGCTTGTCAGGACATGTATAGGAAGGGTGACTTAACTGACCACAAGTATAACATTTCGTAATTGAAAAATATGAGTTTCTCCTACTTTCACTTCTTTGTATATTTTATCCTCCTTGACTACCTCTTCCTCTTGAATGACCTCCCATTGGAGTAGTTTCACTACATTTCTATGTTAGCTTAGAATCACCTTGATTTCTTTGATCATTATCGCTACATTGGTATCTACCTATACATCATCTTCAGTCTCTTCCTCCACCTCTACCTTTGAAGTGTGAATCTCCCTCCTTCCTATTCTTCTCTTACACCTTAAGACACAATCGATGATACTTTTGAATAGTGGTAGGGTCCATAGGCTTATTTCTTCTTGGATGATCCATTTTAGTCCGCCCAAGTACCTTGCTACCTTAACATATTCATCATCTTGAATCTTGGACCTTAGGCATAATTTTCAAAATTTCTCTATTTAAGAGGCTACATCCATGGCTTTTTTGCTTTAGACATTTCCTCTTTCTATGCAATTGTATGTCATAATCTTTTTGAAAATAGTTCTCTTTCACTTTGGTTACTATAACATTCCAATTGGCTATAGGATTCTTGCCCATACTAACCCTTTCATCTTGCATGTATTTCCACCATTTCAATGTTGAACCTCTCTATCTTGATTTTGCATCCTTCAACTTTTGTGCCTCTATGACACCTTCACATTCAAAGTGATTCTCCATTCCCTCAATTGACTCCATCATTGTATTAGTGCCCATCTTTCCACTAAACAATGAGATTCCTTCTAGGGCTTTTCTTCCTAGTGTTTTTATATCCTTCAAGAGTGGTTCCTCATCTATTGGAAGGTCTATCTTAGGTATAATGTCTTCCTTAACATTCTTTTATTTTCCTTTGTCACTACTTTCACCTTATTTCTCTTTACTTTTAGCTTTTGTAACAACTTCTTCTAGCTTTATCTTCATATCTTCCATAGATTCTTTAAAGATTTATTTTCTCCTTTTTCTCACCCATCTTCTTGGCTAATTCTAAATTAGTCACCATGATTATTACACCTACTAATTCGTCTTTAGTCTAAAAAATCTATCGAAAATCCCAAATATTTTGGGGCTCTAATGCCACTCTAATGTAAGGACAAGTCCTGCTTCTTAACCCCAACTTCTCTTATGGTCTTCTCTAGGCCTCTTCTCTCGCCTTTTAGGGTTATTGCATTGACACCAACTTAGGATGATCACACTCCTAGTCCTTTTGTCTTTAAACTTCTCTACACCAATGTAAAAATTAACTTCATTAAATCAACAATCCTAGTATGCCTTCCTAACTCATCTACACAAATCACCCACACATGGTAACAATATACTTAGCATGGAGAGAGAGGATTTTCCCGAGGTTTTTGAGACCATTTTAGTGCTCATCCACCAAAAGTGCACAAAATAATCAAATGATTTCAATAAATTGCCCCAATTAGCCCTAGAAGGGCTATAAGGAATTAGGCCTCCAAACTCAACTATTTGCACTTAACTCAAAAAAAGGCTTAATCAAGTGGAAAACTAACTTCACATCCTAATAACCTTTTGTACGACCTTTTAGATTCACCTAGTCCCACTTCCCCAACCTATTCATACTGAGGGATGTTGATTTTAAGCCTAAAATTAAGGGTTTTCAATTTTAGTAATAGGATTCATAAGGGTTTGATCAAGTCCTTGTCCAAGAATGTCACTAGGATTTCTCTTTGGGCACAGGGATTTTCCACTCTCATTCCCTTCTCCCCATCCACTTGGACCAAAGCATTCATTATACTCAATCTAATTACGTATTGTATCAAACTTTGTGATCCCTAACCATGCTCAATTGCCTTGCCTAGCACATCAATACAAAAAGACCAAAAAAATTTTTTTTAGGGCCCAAGATCTTGCATGCCTATAATACAAGGATTCACCTTACAGGTTCCAAGTTAGTGCATGGATTCCATGGTGGAAAGGTGAGTTATGACCCCATCTTCATAAACTATGTGGTTCAGGACAAGAATAGTACACAAACCAAAATATTTACAGAAGGAAATGAAATGGATTCAACAACCTACCTAATCACACATAGAACTAGTTTAAAAAATCTAAAAAATCATGAACAAGGTACAATACATAATTCAATCCATCAAATTCCCTCAAGAAACAAAAAGTCTTGTGTTGTGGTAAAATAACATTGAAATATGCTTGCTCATTCAACACAATTATTTCAAAATACCATCCAACCATTTTTATGAGTTGAGGGAGGCCTTAAGTAGATCCATTACACCTGATCCAACTATTTTGAGTTGGTTACTCAACTATATAATCAAGATTGCACCTTTTTCAATAAAAATTGTCATGATAACTTTTGCAATTTTGCAAAATTGTCAAGCAACTTGACAACTTTTGTCCTACTTCGACAAAACTTCGTCCAAACCCCATGAAAGTCCACCAAGTGCTTAGATATGTCACTTATGACATGGAAAAATCATTCCACCCCTTGGTTGACTAATCCTCTAGATGCATAATTTTCATCCTTAGCAATAATGAAAGCAATTTGAACATCACCTAGCAATTTTAGACAACTAGATAGTAATGAGGATTGAATTAGGTGCCCTAATGGATAAGTCCTACTCTAGAACTTCCTATCTCCCTTTATTTCACTAGTGGCTTGGCTAAGACTACTAAAATCCAAAACTCACCTAGGAACCCTAGGTTATTAGATAGCCTTACCTGGGTGCTCCTAAACCATGTCATTTCTAAAAAGTACTTATAATTGTAAATTAGAGCTATGGTTTGGATGTTATGGCCTCTAAAATTTGGGGTGCCTAAAATTATAATTTGTACTTATTTTTAGGTGACCCTATATAAGAAAAAGGAAAAATAATAGTTATTTATGATTTGGTCAACCAGGTTAGGGCTATATTTCTATAACTTTCTCAGGCAATGGAAAATTGCTCATATAAGGAAAGTCGGTAAGGATTTCTAATGAAGTTCTAGGGTATAGTTCATAGTTCTAATTTGAAGAATATTATAAAGAAATTTCCTATGTGGCTTTGCATATTGTATTTCTACCAAAAAAGAAAAATAAATCATATTTGTGGAGATAATAAGAAGCTCATTTTCTATTCTTCTATGTTGTTGTTTTTTTCTCTATTTCTCTTATGTGTTTGTGGTAGTAAGGGAAGAACCCTTGATAAGTTTTGATGTTGTTCTTAAATTGTGTTTAGCAAGTGCAAAGGATAAAGTAAAAAATGAATGAATTGAGAGAAAAGAGATCTCTCTTTTACTAATAAATATTTACAATATATTTTACAAAGAAAAAGTTCTTTCTTTTCATCTTTTTCATTTAGAAAGTGAATAGAAATGTATTAAAATTAAAAAAATCATGAGAACAAAAAAAATAGATAATATAAAAAATACAAATTCTCAATGTATGATAAGATAAGTAAGGGGTATATCCCCCATTTCCTTGTAATGGAGGATTGAAACCTCTTCAAGGTGTTTATGGAGCCCTAGGTCCTCTAATCCTAAACATACCTAATACAATATAGTGGAGGAGGGGGTTAGTAACTAATGATTGAGGAATGAAAAATATTCAACTTATTGTTATCATCAACTACCATACAATATGATAAGTAAGACAAGCATGCACAAAATATCAAAGTAAAAATTGAAAAAGATCCAAAAAGTAACATGTGTTTTAATTAGCTAGTTCTAAAAATATATAGATATAAGTAAGAATACTAAATAGCTTAAGGGGCATGCATACTCCAAGCATGAAAACTTCTAAGTTACTCATATTTGAAATTATTAAAGGAGTACAAAGTAAAATAAGCTTTTACTTAAATCTACTTAGAAAACTCATGGTACTTTGAGTAATCCAAGGTACATGGACTGCAATGGTTCTTTTAGTTTTCCTCATCTTCTACTCATATTTAATAGGAAAAAGAAGATTTTTAATGCCTATATTTTAATGATAAAAAACAAGAATCTAAAGAATACAATAGTGTATTCATTTTAACATAGAAATGAATAGCATTAAGCATATATAAGAGACATGGCACATATATCCAAGTAGAGGGTCCATTTCAATGGCCCTCAAAAGGCAATGGAGATAGTAAGACATTAAATCGAATCAATATCAAAATGAAGTGATAAATGTCAGATCAGAGTCAAGAAACATGTAATTATCATCAATAGAGAATATAAAATTACAAAGTGTAAATAGAGAGTTATTATAGTCATCTTTGATTTAATAGGATATTTCTATTATAGGAAGGAGGATTTATCATGATGAATCAATCATGCAAAGGTACAACTAAAAGAGGAACTATGGATTATTAATATTGGTTATGAATTATGAAATATTAATATTGCGTTTGAGAGTTGTAAGGTCTTAAGAGAGGAGAAAATTTACTCTATTTTTGACAAAGAGATGCTCCAATCATGCATGCACTAACAATGTTTTTGCCATATCTCATGGAAGTAAAATTTGTGGTGTAGGTAGATCACAACAACTTGCAATATCTCTTAGATTATAGACATTTGAATAAATGATAAAAAAGTTGGGTGAGAAAAATTTAAGGATTTGACTTTGACATTAAAACTATGTAGTTATTTTTTCTTTGTCAAGAAGACTTGTCATATGCTATGTATTGAACATCAACTTTCAATAGATTGGAAGGAATACCTATTGGTTGAATACTCCAAGAACATATTTTCCTTTCAGTTGATAGATGGTCAAGTGCAAGGTGTTAGGTATAAGGTTCTAGAAAATATCATCTACTATGAGGGAAAGATCTATTTAGTTCTCGAGTCCAAAAGATAGGAGAGAATTTTGAAGGAGATGCATAGCTCACCTTTGATTAAGAACCTAGGTAACCTAAAGACCTATAAGAAGATCTAAGAGTGCTAACATGGAAAGGCCTCAGAAGTAATGTCTTACAACATGTATGGGAATATTCCACTTGCCAACATAATAAATCCAATAATACTTTACTAGAATATCTTCTTCAACAATTGCCAATCCCTAACTAGAAGTGGGATAGTATCTCAATGGATTTCATCAATGTACTACCTAAAGTGCAAGGAAAGGATTGAATTTTTGTTTTGGCCATTGATTTTTTGACCAAGTATGCCCATTTATTTTCAATTTCCAATGTGTACAAAGCATCTCAAGTAGAAGAGTTGTTCTTTTATGAGGTATTCCTACTTACATAATCCCCAATAAAATATAATTTGTGTTAGAGATAGCTTTTTTCTTAATACTTTTTGGATCGAGTTATTTAGGTAGGTAGGAATGAAGTTATCACCATGTATGAGCTACTATCCACAATCTAATGGATAGACATAGAATGTGAATAAAAGGTTGGAGAGATATTTGAGGAGGTAAATTTAAGCGTAACAGAAGGCATATGTTCACTAGATACATTTGGGTGAGTATTGTTACAATACTACCTATCACATGTTAATGGGATTTATACCCTTCAAAGTATTGTATAGATACAAACCTTCAATGTTTATGGATGTTGCATTGGGAGAAAGTCATGCATCGAGGGTTAAAGACTAGTTATGAGAGGTTTTAGGTATTATGAGATTTGTCAAGGAAAATTTATAGAGTGATTGAAATCAATAGAAGATTTATGTTAATTGACATTGGGTAGAGAAAATTTTTGAGGTTGGTGATCTAGTATACCTTTAGCTTCAATCATACAAGAAATCCTCACCAAAGTCATATGGTAAGGAGAAGTCAAAACCTCACTTCTATGGACTATACAGATTGGTTTCTAGGGTACATGAATTAGCTTATAAATTGGAGCTTCCTAAAAGGAGCTAAATCCATAATGTTTTTCATGTGTCATGTCTTAAGAAGGTTGTTTGACATCACATCACAATGTCAAGGAAATTTCCTCCAACTGAGGAAGAGGGGAAATTTATTCTAGAGCTAGTTGAGATTATAGATGTTCAATAAAACAAGCCAGAGATTATAGATCTTTTAGTTGAAGATGCCACATATGAAGGTAAGAAAATTTTGGAGCATACAAGGTTGCAATTTCTTGAGGGAAGACTTTTTTTAATCCAAGAGGATTATGATGCCACCAATAATATTAAATAATAAATTTTGTTATATGCGACTGACACTTAACATATTTATTTCTAAGAAGAAACTATTTATTTAATTTTTGTAGCTTGTTGGCTTGAAAACATTTTTGTAATCCTTTGGGAAGCTTTGTTGAAGTCATTTACAAGGCCATCTTGTAGGTTTTTGTAGGCATGTAATATAGATTATTTTATTTGTACTACAAATTATTTTTAGAGTTATCTTATGTTTGTCATTTTAAAAGTGAAAGATCTTACCTACTTGGCTACTCAAGTTTTTTTAATCTTATGTTTGTCATTTTAGAAGTTAAAGATCTTCCCTACTAATTGGCTACACAGGTCTTGGTGAGATATCCTCACCCTATTTAGTTCTTTGTATCACTTCATTTGGTTATGGAAAGTTGGAGCTGCTTGAAATCATAATTATTATTTGGTAATAATCCATGTTTTTGTGGTTGGTCTATCTCTCCCTTCCTCTTATTTTGAAAGTTAATTGTGCAATTGGTACTCAAGATATCATCTCGATTCAGTATGAGTCAGGTTGGAAAATTATAACACACATTCTCCATCATTTCTATCCTCATGCATTGCAATGAATTTAATCCTTCCTCTAACTCATATTTCCCTTGTATTTACACACATTCCCCTAATAGGTCGTATGTCATTATGGATACCATATGGTAGTGCTCTCCCTCTACATGGTGGAAAATCCCACTCACTATACCCTAAAAAAATCACCTACCATATGCTTCTAGATATAGTTGCATACAAATTCCTCTCTTTCCATATACCTTCATCACCACACATTGCTCATAGAAGCGTACCACATGCCAAATCATATTTTTAATCATAAAATAAGTACTAGAAATAGGTTGTATGAAATTTATTTAGTGAAGTGGAAAGGATGACATGTGGAAGATTCAATTTGGTTATCTAAGGTGGAGGTCATTTGGGTTTTTATCCACCAATGAAGATATTAGATGGGCACTTCCCAAGTCACCCTAGGTGTCTAATGTCGGAGCATCCAAGTTTTCTATGGAGATTGTGTATCTCCTAAAAATATGTCTAGTGTTAGTTTTATATTTAATATTTTTTCAATTTTGGATACACATTTGAGAAAATTAGACATATCATATCTTAGATTTTCACTGCTACTTTTATTGGTTTTCCTTTTAGGTACACATAAAAATGTAGGAAAATTAGTCATATAATAGGAGAGCCATACTTATAAAGAACTAGAGTGTGTAAGTTTAGGGTAAGGTGGTTATTAAAAACTTTACCACTTTAAAAAAGGAATCATTTCAAAAATTCTCACTAGTTAAAATTTATTGCATTTTTAAGTTGCTTGAAGACCTCTTAGAAACCCTTAGAAGTTAAACTTGAGGCATTAAATATCCTTTTAGAAACCTAGAAAATGAGGTATCTAAATATGTTGTGCATACTATTGTAGATAACTTAGAGATATGTCCAACAATGTAAATGGTTTGTCAATCAAAGATTGAAATCAAAAGTTATGCTCCCGAAAATAAAAACCACCTTTTTTGGAACCTTCTATTTTCACACCTACTTCTATTTTGTAGGAGGGCATTGTGAGTTTAAGGGTTGTACAGGCCTAGAAAATGGGAGATGAGCATAGCTTTTCCATACTATTGTAGAAAGCTTAGATATATTTCCAACGATATAAATGGTTCATCAATTCAAAGACCCAAATCAAAAGTATTGTTTCCTAGAATTCATACCACCTTTTTTAGAACCTTCAATTTTCACACCTACTTCAATTCTAGATCTTCTTTTCTGGAACCTGACTACCAAAATTGAAAATGTACATATATTTCATTTCTCTAACCATAAAATAGGCTATTTAAGGCCCATCCTTGTATTTATTAAGAAATCTTTGGGGATTTTTAGGAGAAGGTACTACAAGAAGGGCTTTTCTCTAGAATCTAATGATATTATAGTCCATATGGTGTATAATTGTGTTTCTCTAGTTTGTAATGCATATAATAACTTCTTATTTTACATAATAGAAATTTTCTCATCTATGATGTTGATTTATGTCTTTAGTCAATCTCTCATCAGCTTGACATGCACATATATTGACCTTATTCATTCTCCATTATGTTTCTTATTCATGGCATCACACACTATTTTATGATAGTCTCTCTCTATTGAAAAATAATGTGTCTTGCAATATGTTGGTTATCAGTTTGTCTCCTTATCATTTTGGTTTATACCTTGACTCTTAAACAACTCACTATCTTGCAAAGAACAAAGAAGTTAATAACATACTATCTCAATTTTGTAATCTATCAAGGACCCCTTAATTGAAAGGTATGACTCCCTTTTTAGTGCATGATATGCAATGAATTTTTTTTTTTCAGATTTTAGGGGTTTTCTCTTAACTAGAGAGCAAAAGAGGAAAACATTAGATTGCTCAACACTTTAAACACCTTAGGCAAGTGAAAGAGGGGACTAACTCATAGCATGCAATCTATTCTAAAATGAATGTAGGACAGAAAAATAAACTTGACTAACTATAACAATGAGAGAGTAGCGAAAGATGGAAAAATGGGTAACCCCTAGATTACTAAGTAACTAATGTCTTGACAATACCTGAATTGTGTGATTCTCAACTACTCCATTATCCAATCTCTAGACCTCTTATGAAACTAACTGCACTACATAGATAAACTACAACATAAAATAGAGAGAACAAAAGAGATACTTATGATGAAGAAAGAAAAACATATAATCTATTGAATAAAGAAAACAAAACCAAGTTTATTTACACTCATTCAATTCTCAACAATAACACCTTCATTCCATACACTATACTGAAACTTAATGAACAAAAAAACTAGAAATGGACTCAAAGTCATAAACAATAGTCCCAACTATAGGGGTTTGCCAAAAGTAATTTTGGCAATCTTATTAACTTCTCAAAAGGTTACATTTATAGGCCTTCTCAAAATTGTTAATTACACTAGATGAGTTCTTTGTAGAGTATCTCTAAAAAAATACACTAAAAATAGGATAACCTTGAATCATTTTCCATTATAGAGACTAAAAAAATTCCATGAATGACTACAAAAAGAAATGGAAGAGGGAGAATGACAGATGTCTAGAACAACATCAGAACATCATGCCTTCTTAGGAGTAACTACTTTGGCTAGTTATTGGACATCTGGAATGATGATGTTGTTAGCTTGAACCATCTAGTAATCATGCATCTTAGTCAATTCATCAACTATGGAAACCCTTAACTAGAATTTCTCTGATTATCTCCTTATGATTGTGTCCATTTTTGAGAGTTCCTAGATCTTTGATATCTGGAACTTGAGTGGATCTAGAGCTTCATCAACAAAATCCAAGAACTTTGGCTTCATATTCTCAATATCCTTCTACACCAAGTCATGTACATCCTTGAGCTCATTTGTAGACCTCATAGAGCTTTCTATAATAAACTCCAAGGATTGTTTCCACTGAAAAAATGACTCCTTTCCCATCTTAAGGATTCCATGGGTAATGGAAACATTAGACTTCATGTCAATAACTTCTTATAGAAGAGACAATTGCTCTATCAGTTTTTCTATTGCCTTTTGTATCATGGTATGCTGATTTGAAGTTGCCTCCCTAAGCTTGTGAGCATCTAACACTAGACTTCATAGATTTTCAATTAATAGGAGACCTTGAGCCTTCATCTAGTCTACCCATGCTCGATCAACCTTCCTAAATTTCCTCTCTTTTTGCAACCTTTGGAGTAGATTTTTGTTCTCCACTACATTTGGGTCAAATTAAATTAATGAAGTGCTCATGAGTGTAAACCTTATGTACTCCATCAATTCTCTATTTGAGGCCTTCATGATTTCCTTTTCTATTCTAAGATCTTCCAACTTATCTTCAATTTTCTCATTGGTGGACTTCCACATGTTCACCCTAGAGTCCTGAACAAGGATACCAAGATCCACTATTTTGATCTGAAAGTCATCTTTTGAAAGCTCATGAAATTTGTCTTCCTTTTGTGGCTCAGCAATCTATACCAACATGTGGACACTAGTTGAATCAATAGCCAATGCAACAATTATTTTTTTCTTCTTCATCTTCTTGGATGGCTGAGAAGAGGTGCCTTGTGTGATCAAGTCCTTCAATGAGGCCTCTTCTTTATATCTCCTCTTATTACTATCAATGGTCTCTTCATGACATGAATCTATAGAGAGAATATTAATAGCCAACTATAGGGTAGTAGGCTCAAATAACTTCCACAGTATTAGGGGAGTTTACTTTCTTTGGGAAGCAATAGGGAAGGAAGTGACCTTAGTCACTGATAGGGCTAATGTATTCCCTTGCTGATATGCATCTTGTTCTTGTCCATCCATGGGGTTGGTATTGCCATCCAAATTGATGACTTGGATAGGAGAAGATGGCTTGGCCACTAATTTATCTTGCTCTTTCCCTTTATCCTTGTGTCCCTCCTTCTCCCCAACTTTCATAGTGTCTAAATGAGAGCCACCTCCATAGATAGGAGTGATTGGCACATTCTTCTCTGGAGGCTAGTCTCCACCTTGCCCAATTGATTGTATTGAGCCTACAGATGTTGAAGTAGTAGATGTGGTGGTCATTGCAACAATTGAGTGGGTGACTCTAGAAGATACTCCACTGATAGAACTAGTGCTCTTGGTCCTCTTCTTCCTCACTTTGGCCTACTTCATCCACTTATCTATTCTTTTTATTATTCCCTACATAAGGACCTACATAATGTCTATGACATGACCTATAGTTGGGGTAGAGAAAATTGGGGTGCCTTTGATCTTCTCATAGGATGTGGGATGCATGTAGACTCCATCATTTGCAAGGTCAAATACATCAAAAAAATTGTTATATAATTTAATCTCATTAATTGTTGGCTATGATAAAAGGTTCTCCTGTAGTTGATATTCCTTGAGACACCTAGCCTAGTATTATTCTACATTTGAAATATGCATGTATGCATATCCCAACTTCAAGTGATGCCTTAAAAATTTGAATAGATCATATTGATGCTTGAGTACCTCATAGTCTATCATTTAATTTTTCTCTCAAAACTTTTCTCCATATTCTAAGCATTAAATTTGGAAGCACATGAATAGGGTCCAAGCACAATAGAGAAGAGAATTTTAGCTATTTTCTTTACATTAGAACACAAGGTGTTTGCTTTAAGGAACCATCAAGACAGTTGAACTAGAACCACCTTGTCTTATGGATACCTTGGAAGCCTCTTAGGAAGGCCATCATAAGCTCCTATCCATAAATAAGTGAAACTTGGAAACTAGATGAATGAGCATCCAAATTGGTTGATTTAAAGGTTTTTTTTTTGTGGCTAATTTTAGAATTTTTTGTCTAGTAATTTAAGATTTGATACAACCTAAATCACCATAGTTTTATAAAATATAGTTCTAGAATATTAAAAAATGCTCAATAATTTATTTTATTGCAAAATTTAAACTCAAATATTTTCCACAATATTAATTACATGATTAGATTTGAGTCACCTAAATATAATATATTATTGGAGAAATTATATTTAACTGACCAATAATTATCATAATTATTAGTTACTTTAGGGATATATGACCAATATTTAGTTTTCTCTATTGTTTTAAAGTATGTGTAACAATCTTCATAATATTCCATGATGCAAAAAAATTCAATTTTGATTTGTAATATTCCATGGTGATTAATGAACTTCCTACTATTAGTGAGATTCATCAATATTTTATACAAAAAATTATGATTTGAAAGTAATTTCCAATATTAATCATATTTAGAATTTAAAAATAAGAGATTCGCCAATCAAAATAATTTTGTTTTGTCAAAATAATGAAAGATTTTCTAATATTTTATATCCTTTTTTCGAGGAAAATTTCTTAAAGTTTACCCTACTCATTATGAAGACATCATTTAAAACCACATACTCCTTAAAAAATCTTTTGAACTTTAGATGTGGATAGAACTCGTATACTTTAGCATGATCATTGTAGTTTTGGATGGTAGGGAGGTCAGGACACAAGTGGTGAGTAGGCAAGGCATAAATTAGATAGGAGGACATGTAAAGTTTCTTAAATCCTCTTGCCGATTTCAACCATGAGGCAAGATAATCACAAATAATATGTGCCTAATCAATCTATATATCCTTGGCACATATAGCTTGCACTAGGAATAAATGGTTCTCGATGAACTCCAAGATCTCCTCTTTTCCTTTTAGTTTGAGAAGTAGAGAAAGAATGTCTAGTATCTCTCTTTTCAATTTTTTACCAAATAGGGTCTTGGGCATTTTTCTCTTCTTTGAGTGAGTAGTCTGGAGCCATGTCCTCTACATGTCATCACATTTGAGGGTCATATTCTCATTGAACATAGATGTAGGAGAGCCAAAATTAACATCACATTACTATTCTTTCATGAGAATACCAAACATAGACTGCATCGGTGCCTTTTTTATTGAGATGAGGATGGATTGGTTAGGAAATAAAATATACTTTATTTTTGGGTCGTATCTCTTGATACATTCTCTCACAAGATCTAATGCATCTACTACCATTGGAAAACTAGCTACATAAGCCAATCCTCTTTCTTTAAGCTTTTGGATGATTGGGTGAATTGGCTAATAGTTGAGTCTCCTACGGAGATCATCCAAATCATAGAATTGAAATGATCTATCTATTAGCTCTTTCAATTCACTTCCCAAGCCAATTAATATATTATAAATAGCAGCTTTGATTGTCATTTGTTATGAATGCATAGGATTCAATTCTCAAAAAATAGTTGTTTTAATACACTTGAAGAAATCAATTGCAAGAAATTATGATGAAATAGGTATAGGAATTAAAATGTTGGTGCCACATGAATGAAGTTAGGTTCAACTAATGATTATAATGGTAGAATTTGCATTTAATTTGATCATCAATGGCTAGTTAAATTTTTTTTTCATTTGAATGTAAAACATTGTATTTGTAGAAGCTATATTACTTTACTTAGAGTAAAGTGATAATACTAAAAATCACTTAACAAAGCAAGTATTTAAATTCACTAGGGGCACAAGAGAAACATATCTTTTTCACAAACCTAGTTTCCTTCCATTCAAAGTCACAGCATAGGGAGTGATCCTTTGTTATATTGTGCACTTCATTCTTTCACTTTCCACCTTAATCATTTAACATTGGCTTTACTTTATATTGGTATCACACTCTCACCACTAAATTTTTCCAGAAGTATCCATTGAGCATCTTTGAAGAATATTCACACTTTAAGGTGGCTTGTCTTAAGATTTTCAAATCTTATGGAGAAATGGCCTTTTTCATTATGTGGGGATGGAAAACCTCTTTGTTAGCAACATTTCCTATAATGAATTAAAGCTAGCAACACTTTACCCTTTAACCTCAATCCAGTGACCTCAAAGCAAGATCTCAAGCATAGCCCACTAATTAAGAATTGGAAACAATTCATTTGACATTGTGCTCTTAATGCTTGTATGTAAAGGCTTGGATTTCACATAAACCATTGTAGTTTCTGTAGTAGAACAACACACCTTCACTTTCATTAGCATACAAAAAAAAACCCATAGATGTGCTCTTTCTTGTAAAAGTAGAATTTACCTCTGCAACCCAAATGGGCATCTTCCTAACCTATATTTGTAGCTTCATGGGTCTTTCCATCATGCCATAATTGTACACATAGGTTCTAGATCACATTCATGGCTTTCTCTTTTCAGATATGTACTTGATTAATTAGGAAAAGTAATTTGATTGCACATAACCAGTAAAAAAAAGGATGTTGAGTCAAGATAACAAATTTTGAAATATGAATAACTTACTTCTCATTGAGAAGATGCTAGAACACATCCCAACTATTCCTAGAGATCACCTAGATGCCACATGCATCGAAAATACAGAAAACCTGCATAGAATGATTAGGTTAAGGTAATGCAAGGGAGACCCCCCCCCCCCCAAAAAAAAAGTAAAGTATTCAAGAAAGATGAGAAGTAAGTAACCTAAAGGATACTTAGATATCACAGTTGGACACCAGCTCATTTTCATACCAATGACTTTAAGTTTTAGAAACTTGGTAACAAAATCACAACTGAATAAATGATAGATGTATTTTATTGTGGTGGAGATTTTCATTTTGAGAGAGGTGAATTATTTTTGTAGATTTTCTTTTCTAAATTTTAGCTACTCAAGTGTGGGGTTGATGTACATTTTGGTCTTCACGTTTCCTCCTTCTCTATTGCTCCTATCAAGGTGGAATGCTCTCTTGTCAAGGTGGAGTGGAGTATTATAGGAGAGGTTTGGACTCGATGGTCAAATATCTTAGCTAATCACTACAAATTGGATATAAGAGTCATTTCAAAAATAAATATGAAGGTTTGGGGAGCCTCTAGAAATCCTATTGTGATCTAATCTATTTATGAGTTCTTTTCTCCCTAGTGAGTGCTACTTATTTAATCATTTTACTCTAGAAAAATTAAGCATGTGGAAGCCTCATTAAGACCCATTCCTTAGGTTTAAAATGTTAGTAAAATACCTTAGGTCAAGGACAAGAGATCATATACAAATTATAAATATTAAGTTGTAAGGATTAGACTCGTAGTACTAGGACATTGTGATTTGTATGCTTATTAATTTTTTGAAATTTGTATTATAGAATTCTATCATCATATAATTAGAATCATTATTGAATCAATTATTAAAAGGACAATCTAAATAATTTATGTTTAATATAATACAAATTAATTAAAATTAAATTTAATTGGATTCTATATAGTTATGTATAAAAATGTTCATATCTTTTTTTAAAACTTGTTATCACAATTTTCGAACATTATTATCAAAATTAATATAAATATCTCAATCACAAAAATTATGATTATAATTAATGAAAATTATGAAACATATTAAAGTACTAAAATTTAATATTGTAAAATGATATTTTTAGATATTTGTACGAAAATGCATTTATAAAAATAAAAGAAATAAGATTCAAGAGCATACCTTCAACTCTAAGATTATATCCAAATAAATTTATAATATAAATAAAATTAAAATTACAATTGCAATGTTCAAGATTGTATTTATAAAGTTACATGTTACTATAATTATTTGAATTTAACACATTTATAATTAACTCGATAGGCTTATATGTGAAAGCTTTGACCTCAGAAATGATATTTTTCTCCCCAAAATTTGTCAGCCTTTTCCTTGATTTCATTTTTGAACAATAAAAATACTTTTATTTTTATATTATACTTTTTCCTTAAAAATTAAATAAAATTTCTAAAATAAAAAATAACTTACCATATTAGTCAAGATTTACAGTCACATAATGAAAGCCAAATCTATGAAATGTAGATCCTATGAAACTTTTTCCATGAATCTCCTTGATTTGTTGTAAAGGGTTAAATCCTCACCCTTAATTTATATTATATATTCTAGTGAAAAATGAGAACTTTCATATTAGAAAATATTGTATATTAATTTCTCTCTCACTTATGTTTTAATAGACAACTTTATCTTAGGACAATATAAAAATGATAAGTAGGATGTGGTCTTTCATTTGATGTTTCCATACTATGTGCTCTGTAAATTTTGTCAAAGAAAATATTGAAGGTTGATTCTAGTGTTACTATAAATAATGGGCAAAATTTTGCATTTCCATGTTCATATAGAAGTTTTTTTAAAAATTCTTTTTGTATAATTGTGCCATTATAGTTATTCATCGACCCCCACTATACATCTATATCAATGCGAGAACCTCTTTTGTTATTGGCATTTCAAGAACAGGATTCCAAGGCTGATTCTAAGCAAGTTTGTGAGGAAATCTATGGCGAAGAAAAATATACCTTGAACTGAAATTTGCATGAGATAAAAAGTAGAAATTTTCAATATAGTATTAACATGAGAAAAGTTTGTTTCAATTTAGTTTGATGAACAAAAGATATACCAATCATTTATTTATTCTTTAAAAATGTCTTAATAGAAAATCACAAATGCAACAACTCTCCATCATAAAAATATTTTATGTTCATCTTCTATGAAAATAATAATAAAATCTAGTGTATTGTGTGTTTAGGGTTCATATTATTCAAATAATTTCTACTTATGATTATATTTGACTAGTTGTTTGGCAGTGTTTACATTTAATTATTAGTTATTAATAAGATGATATGTTATATGTAAGATTTAGAAAATAGTTGTTTTGTCCTATTATTTTTCTCCTACCTTTTTTTTTGGTTGAAAATTGGAAGTCGGATCATTATAGCCAAATCAACTCTTGACTCTAGATATTCACACACAACATCATGACATATCAATAACTTGATGATGCTGCATGAGAGCTTTAACTAGTCATTTGTTGTTCGAGAGTCCAAATTTTCCCATTTTAATCTATTATAGAAGGGATAAATCAAGAAAACTAACAAAACTAAATGATAGCAATACAATGCCCAAATTTTTAAAATGAGAATCATTTATAAAATCTTTGTTGTTTATTATTGTCACTTCTCTATTGTACAAATGCTTTTGGTTCAATGAGTGAGATAATTTCATGTAGATTATTTGAGATATTACAAATGAAAATAGATTTCAAAAGTTTAAAATAAAGAAACTAATTATGAATCATTCAAATGGAATTTTTAATATTATTAGTTGATAGTATTTGATAATTTAGTACATATTTTTTGACATATTAGAAATGAAAATAGATATAATAAGTTTTTTAAAAAAAAAAAAATTATGAATCATCGATTTTTTTTTTAAATATGATTAGTTAATATTATTTGTGTTTTTCTTAATTAAAGTTGATTATTATGTAGTTATGATTCTATTGTAATATTTTTCCTAAATTGATAATTATACTAATGATGAGGTTAACATATGCTAATTTTTTTGAAATATATAATAGAATGTTACTCAAATAGATTAGGTCAGGTTAGATATAATTATTTATGTAGAGTTAGATACTTAGAGTAATTAAACAATCATTTATTACTAAATGATTATTTTATCAATTTGAAGATGAGAGTTAGATAATAATAGTGAAATTTTTTGGCCTTTTGTTTTTTCACCTTTCTTTTCTCATTTTTAAACCATTTTAATACCTTTTGTTTCTTTGTCTATGGAGACTTAGAGATTTTAAAACATTTTCTTAATAGTTGTGTGAATGTAGTTTTTTTCATTAAGTTACATCTAATAGTATTTGACATTAACAATTCATATATCTTTTCTTTTGACTATATTTATTACTTTTGCATATGGAAACTTGGATATTTTTATGCATCTTCTTAATAGTTCTATGGATTGAACACGTAGTTCCTTTCTTTGTGAATATAATTTCGCATTACCAATTTATATTTTTTTTCTTTTGATTATATTTATTACTTTTGATCAAATGCTATTTCTTATTTTTTACACTATCATTCTATTCAAAGCCAACTTCAAGATGATAATGAGCCTTCCTGAAATTAATTTTGCTTCTAACCAATTTTGATAAATTCACACCTTTGATCTTAGTGTAGGATGTCCTTCACAAAAAATTTATTTATGTCTCTTACATCTCCTCACATATCATAGTAATAAAAGATGTGAACTGAAGTACAATAATTGAATTCACCTTAATCAACAAATGTTACAAGATAAAGCCTTCCAAATTCATTCAATATTTATAATTTTGTGGTCTACTTTTTATAATATATATGTAAAACAAATGCTTTCTTAGAATCAAAACTCCTATAGACTTAGTGTTGCATATGCAAAAGCATGCAACTACTAATTTTTTATTAATTATTCAAAAGTAAGAAGCAAAATCTATAACTCAATATTTGATTAGTTATTCAAAAGTAAGAAACCAAATCTAAAACTCAATAATATCGTTTCATCCACTTAAAACTTTATTTTAACACACGTCTGAATACATTTTTTTAGGCTCAAACTTAATTTGTTTAAATGATATGAGCTGTTTATTATAGAGAGGCGCTTTATTTCTTACAATGTCGCATGCTTCTTTAATTCTCTTTGATTTCTTTTGTATTTTCCATTGTTAGTTTCTAGACGTCGCATAATAATCTTACGACTGCTTGGAATGGACGTGGATTGTTTGTCGGCAAGACTTGCAACCTTTTTTCTCACTGAATTTATCTCATCCAACTCTATCTTATCTTATCTCCGAAAACGATCCTCGGTGTATTACGATATTATAAAAGATCGGCAATTCATAAAGTTGAAGGTGTAGATGTTTGTGGGTGCCTGCTACAACTGCTACGTGTGTATCAACTAGTGGTATATGTGGCCGTTTCCTTAAATATCTTCAACCAACAGCTCTCTCCTTCCTTGGAAGAATGGTAGATATGGAGTGAAGGTCGGCAGAGAGAAGGATATATATATACATATGTATGATAGATTAGGGAGCATTGCACACATTCTTGCTCATGCAAAGTTTTCAAAGCTACACGAAAGAAGGAAGAATAGGAAAAGTTGTAAGACGATTATAAAGATGGCTGGTCATGGACCTGTTGGTGGTGGAGGAGGACCTGGTGGAGGTGGTGGTGGTCAACATGGGGGTGGAAGTCCTGGTGGTGGTGGCGGAGGACTTGGTGGAGGTGGTGGTGGTCAACATGGGGGTGGAATTCCTGGTGGCGATGGCGGAGGACTTGGTGGAGGTGGTGGTGGAGGACCTGGTGGAGGTGGTGGTGGTGGTGGTGGTCAACATGGTGGTGGAGGTTTTTTGGGAGGGATTTTTGGAGGTCATGGTGGTGGTGGAGGTGACCAAGGAGGTGGTCAACAAGGTGGTGGAGGGACTTTTGGAGAACCTGGTGGAGGGGGTGGTGGTCAACATGGGGGTGGGGGTAGAGGTCTTGGTGGTGGAGGACCTGGTGGAGGAGGTGGTGGTCAACAAAGTGGTGGCCAACATGGGGGTGGAGGCCTTGGTGGCGGTGGCAGAGGCCCTGGTGGAGACGGTGGTGGTCAACAAGGTGGCGGAGGTGTTCAAGGAGGTGGTGGCCAAGGAGGAGGTGGTCAAGGAGGTGGAGGTGGCCAAGGAGGAGGCGGTCATGGAGGCGGTAGTGGAGGAGGTGGCCAAGGAGGAGGAGGTGGTGGTGGTCGTGGGGGACGCTAAATAATTTAAATGGATGATAATATATGTGAAAATGTTTGTTTAATACCTTACTATCTCTTATATAAGAGAATTAACGATCATATCATTCTTCTTTTGTAAGTTTGATATGATGAGTGAAATAAAAAGAGTTCATAGTTGTTGTATTATATCAAATAGAAACATATTATTTATGTATAATATACTAAGAAATTTTTTAAACATTGAAAAATGTTAATAATTATTTATCATTGAAGGAATGGTAATAAGTTGTTTTTAATGAGGAATGTTTATAATCTAGAATCAGTTATTTTTAAATTTTGTTATGTTTTATGTTTATGGAGAGCATGAAGCCTTGGACACTAATATTATTTTTCATTATCATTTTTTTGTGAGAATTTTGTTATGAGTATTTAAATTTAATGTCATATTATGATAGGAAGATTTGTTTTTCATTATAGTAAGCAAGGAGTTACTATTTTGTTACATGTACGAATTTCTAGTTTTTGTTAAATTTAAAGTTTGAATGAATTAATTATAGATGTTTGTTTGACAATAACTATTTTAAATATTTAGATTTACATATCATTTTAGATGAAGAGTATTTATTGTACTAGAAAATTTGAATGGATGTATTTTAAAATCAAAGAACATTCCACGATATTCTTACAACTCACTTCAATCAACAGAATTAATATCTTTTTAAAAATTAAACATATTTAAAACAAAAAAAAAAATGTAAAAAAAATATATATTGACAAATTTAGACACATAATTATCATTTTAAAAAAGTTTACTATTATATTACATAAATATCATTTTTATGAAATAAGTACATAAACTATCAAGAATACTATATATATATATATATATATAAAGTAAAATATTCTAATGAAAATTTTAAAAAAATATTCTAATAAAAATTTAATAGGTTTATATGATATAATAGTAATATGTAAAAAGAATATAATATGTGTATTAAGAAACATTAAAAAGGATACTCATTTCTTTTCTAATAGATAACTTTTATAATAATTAAAATGTTAATATGAAGATAATAATATGAGTAAATATTTTCTCATAATCCTTTTAAATTATCATTATTAAGTAGGTTAAACTTTGTTCTATTATTTTCTCATTTTCTTATTAGTTCCCCTCCTATGGAGGTAGACTTATGGATCATTTATTTTCATTTTTGAAATTTATAAGATTGAGGAACAAATCAGGATAAAATATTAAATTCTATTGTACAAAATGTTTATAATTGATTATTGATATTTATTTTCAATAATTAAAAACATATTTTTTTCCTTATTTTTTATTGATCAGAGTGAGAAAATTTTAAAAATTAATAAAAAAATATAAAAAATTTGTAATGTCATAAAAATATAAAAGTCTAGTAGCCTTAAATAAAATTCTATAAAATTTCACTTCTCCAATTCGTCAAGTTCTCTAGTTCTTATCTGCCAACTAAAAAACTAATCAAGATTCCAATGTGTTTGCTACTAACACATTGTGTTTAACGAGCCACAAGAACTATAAAGAAAAAAACTCGTTGGAGAATTTCAAGCAAGCCTAGAATTTGGCAGTCCCCCCTCCTTATTACATGCATCTTTTATGATGGTTTGGTTGAATGTTAACACCTTTAATTTTACATTTTAAGATAAATATTGATTTCTAAAATCAATATAACATATATGTAAATTAATAATAATTACAAAAATCTCATATTTAAAGTTTCTAAATTCATATGTTTTATAAAATAATATAAAATCATAGAAAGAAATTATAATTTAGCAATATATGTTAACTTAAGATAGTTTCTAAGTTTATATTTTATTTTTTATCCTAATAATTTAAATTGGTAAAACAAGTTTATATAGTATTTTTAGAAGATATTGTCTATAATGAATAGTGCTAGTTTATTGATAAATTTAAGTATCATATTGATAGTTTTGTAATAATTTAACATGTGAATCAATACAGTCTAAAAAAAATTTAGCCTATCATATATGATTCAAAAGTGGAAAATCTAGCAATTTGACCATCATTCTAGGAGGTGATTTCAACCAATTGTGAATTCAAGAAGCATGACATTGAGCTAGCACATTCAACTCCATCAAAAGGTTAGTTGAGGCTTTGAGCATAAAGTGTTGAGAAAAATTTCCATTAGAAAAAAAACCATGTTACTAGAACAAGAACAAGAACATGGGAACTAATGGTGGCACTAGTACATGACATGTCCATGTGGTTGGGGTCATGCCCAACATATCAAAACCCCCTTATCAATAGACATTCCAACAATAATCATCATATCACCAAAATGCCTACTATCAAAAAACATACCAAAAACCTCCACAACACCAATAGCAAGGCAATAGTCATCAAGTGCTAGTAAATCATACTAATGTCATCACCATCATAGCTTGACCAAAAGCATAGGTATGAAAAGAACCCCAAGTATATACTCCATTGGATGAACTAATCAATGTTATTTTAAAAAACTAGCCCAAGAAAATTTCATCCACCAACCACAAACACAATCACTTGATCCATTCCACCCCAAGGCACCACTGTACAGAGAGAATGAAATTGTCAGATTCCATCATGTAAAAGGGCATCTCATCCTCAAATGTATGCAACTCAAAGATTATGTACAAGATCTCATCGATCATAAGGAAATCATAGTGGGTTCACAAGCCTCTCCAAATGCAAAACTTTTGATATACTAAAATTCATTTCCACCACACCATACCATTAAGAATGCAGGCAAGGAACTTGTACAAAATAAAAATGCCAATAACAACAAAGAAAATAATGACCAACCTAAGGAAGGTGATAATCATGCAATATCACAAGACTACACTTCAACATACCTTGACTATGCTAATTTGTTTAGATGTATATCCCTGGTTGATCCCTCTATTAATATGGTAAATATCAAGGGCCTAGACAATCGATGTGCAGTCACAACTTGATGGACCTAACTCAATACTGTAGGGCCACCTACACCTACTCCTTCTGGGAGGCAATATAATATTCTAGAACACCTTGGGAACATCCTAACCCAAATCTCCATCTTTGATCTCCTCTACACTAACCCACTTAAGGAGATCCTTAACAATTCACTCCATGAATCTCATGTCCCCACTGATATCAATGCCATAGAATTTCAAAATCTTGTGGGACATCTCTCTACCTCATGTGCCCTTTCTTTCAAACCCTATGATGTCCCACAAATTGAGCCAAACCACATACTCTCAATTTGTATCATTGTTATGGTATCTAAATTTGAAGTCAAGGGGTTCATGATAGATAATGGGTTAGCTTTAAACCTATGCACTTTGAGGATCAATAAACAAGAAGGATACACTAAGGAAGACACTATAGATGAGGTCATCACCATAAAGGCCTATGATAACTTGGAAAGAACCACAAAAGGAACTATCTTGTTTCTCATTAGAGTTGGGCATGTTAATCAAGAAATAGTGTGCCCCATAGTTGATCTTAACCTACTCTTCAACATCTTGATCAGTCTACCATGGATCCATGCCATGAAGGTTGTTCCATCCACTTATCATTAGTGCGTAAAATTTATGCATGATGGAATTAAGATAACCATCAGCCCTGATCCATAAACCTTCGCATATTTCAATGCAATAGAAGCATCGTATGATAATCATTTCCCTAGATTTGGGATTAACATTTGCATTATTGGGTCATTTGGTACCTATCATGACCTTGACACCATCCTAGCCACCACACTCTCCACTATTAAGATCGACAACTGGGATTTTGGTGAATATCATCTCTCAAATGTATCTTTTGATGGTGCCTTGCTACTTGACCCTTAAAAATAGGGGCATTTTATCTATAAGAAACTGAAGAAAGACACAAATCCCTATATCAAACAACTTGGACCCACCACATTTTTTATCAATGGTATGCTTAATGGGCAAGAAATGGCCTCAGATATCTACACATGGTTATACAAGGACCCACCTCCAAAAGATAAATGACTCCTTGACTACCTCAAATTGAAATATCCCCACTCACATTAACTTGCTACTTACTAGAGGGATTATCAAGGAGGTGGCTTAGGACAAGAGGAGTCATGCATTAGACAATTCATATAAGAATACAAAGAGGAGAAGAAGAAAGGTCTAGGCTTTGGATTCCCCATAATTGAGGGCATTAGTAAGGTCAGTCATGCATTCTTAAACATCTAGGGTAGACTTATAGAGGTTGAAGATATCCCTGAGGAAGTTGAAAAGAGAGTCTATGAGGATATCCATGATGAAAACATCTCCCTAGGAGACTCCATACTATGTGAAATATCCATATACCTCATAGACCATTCCCTCATCCACCATGAACTCATTAATTAGGATCAACCAAGTGTAGTCCATCTTGATGAGTTCCCTATCAAGGAAACACTCCTAAGATTCATGGGGGCCGAGAAACCACACAAGAAAAAATAAATCCACCATTATCTTATGTCTACAAATTGGACTCGAAAGGCTACTTTAGGGAGCATGAAATCTCTAGTCATAAAAATAAAAGGAGGAAAGAAAAAAGAAAAAGAAAAACAAGGGCATCCCATGGTGAAAACTCCTATGGAGTGCTATCAGATAAAGAAAAAAATGAACAAGAAATAAAGGACATATTCGATGGCAAAAATTTCTCTAAGGTGCCTAAACATGGAGATTTATTCCTTTCCCATTAGATCATAAGTGAGGAGAATTGTCTATCCTAGTTGAAGAAACAATACCAGTCAAAATCACTCTAATAAAGACTACTAGGATCACATACATGGAAACATTCTTTCCACAAGACCAATAAAACCTTCTCATAGGGGTACTATGAGAAAAAATTGGTTGATTTGCATTGCCATACCAAGATATGTCAAGATTGGACCGTAAATTGGTTGTACACCACTTAGTAGTGGATCCAAAACTCAAGATAATTAAGAAAACACTCTAAAAATGCATCCCAAGGTTGCTTTATTGGTCAAAGAAGAACTAGAAAAGATGCTAGAAGCTAAATTCATTCATCTAGTTGACTACTTAGAATGAATT
Organism: Cupressus sempervirens; assembly: GCA_028749045.1. Taxonomy (NCBI): domain Eukaryota; kingdom Viridiplantae; phylum Streptophyta; class Pinopsida; order Cupressales; family Cupressaceae; genus Cupressus; species Cupressus sempervirens. Next base: position 242,881,120 of record CM053786.1, on the reverse strand, counting down.
TTAAACATGGTACCAGTCACTTAACCTTTCGATGATATCAAAATGTACATAGATTTTAGATACCTGAATAAAGCTTTTCCTAAGGATGATTTCCCTTTTCCAAATATTGATATGATTGCAAATCTCATATATAGCAATGAATCTTATCTTAGATAGTAGATACAAATAGTACAAGAAGATCAACATAGAAAAACACTCACAACCCTATGGGGGACCTTCTGCTACAATATGATGTCTTTTGTGTCAAAGAACATACTAGCAACCTATTAAAGGGCTGTGACGGTCATGTTTCATGACCTCATTCATAAGACCCTCGAAGATTATGTAGATGGCATATTGGTCAAATTTATCAATTCCATGGACCACCTATTTGACCTTGAAGAAGTATTTGATAGACTAGTGAAGTAATATCTAATGATTAACACAAAGAAATATGTCTTTGGCATCATGTCTAGAAAGCTCCTAAGGTAAATTGTATAAAGATGCAACATTTAAATTGACCCTAAAAAAGTTAAAGCCATCATGGACCTACCTCCTCCAAAGAAACTGAGATAGCTTAACACTTTCTAAGGAAAATTGTAATGAGTTAGAAGGTTCATCTCATAGTTAGTAGATAAATGTTAGCCATTCATGCGTCTGCATCAAAATGGATCAAAATTTCAAATGGGATCTTATATGTTAATGGAGCTTCAAAAAGATCAAGCAATACCTAGCTAATCTTCCTATTCTGGTTCCACCGGTTATAAGCACCCATTAATACTATACATATCAATCACTCCAATGACATTGGGGGCACTCTTAGCCCGTCTTAATGAAAATGGAAAAGAGGGACCTTAAGCCATGTCAAGAAACCTATAGGGGACACTAGCCCACTACCAACATATCACTTGACCAATGCACCTTTGGTTGACACCTATCCATTGGTTATGAAATTTCTAAATGAACATGTTAAAAATTATATAGTCCATGAAGATAACTAGGAGGGGGGGTGCGGGGGGCACATTGAATTAGTTATCCAATTAAATTTTTTATCAACCTTAATTAACTATTCAATCAAAGTAAACAACAACCAAAGCGAGATGCACATACACAATTACACTAGATTTGTTAACTAGGGAAACTATTGATCAGAGGGAAAACCCTAGTGGTAATGATGCCCACAAAGATATACTGATATATATTCCTTGTTAGAGGATGGACTAGGATTCTATAAATATATTTAGTACATAAGAGTCCATGTTAGGAGACTTTGAATCCCTATTAGGAGATTTCAACCCTGTTAGGAGTTGTAGAAGTCAGAAGGACCCACCATCCAAATAGCTTCCGAGCCAAGACCAATGAATTTCACTATCCAATTTATCTCTTATCTGTTTCTTGTAGAGATAATTGTTTGTACTATGCTTTAACCTCTTTCCTCTATCCTATCAACTAGACCAATCACTGTCAGACCTTGTAGACTAGGTCACAAACCTCATATCCAAATATAAAACCCTAGTAATGAAGTTTTCTCAAACTTTTCTCTCCTCTACTTATCCTAGCATATCAACTTGTTTCTCTTCTATTCCACTCTTCATGCTTCATGAAATTGTTCATACATAAAAAAGAAAAATATCCTTCCTTTATACTGAATCCATAAAACAATTCCTTAAGTCAACTATTACACCTTCTCAGTTTAATTATTATAGGACCTCATTAAGAACATGTTATACTTAGCAATAACATTAATCTGTTACCTTGTAACTTGAATAACTTTTTGTATATGTAATAATATGATGATCGAGCTTAGCCACGTCATCTCCAACATGTATCCTACACGTGTTTAACCTTTCTTATCAGAATAACAACGTTCCTAAAAGATATAAAAAGTTTACCATAACATGCTTCTGTAAACTATATCTCAAATTAGTGTTCACCAAAACTTGCATAACTTCTTCCAAAATTAATATCTTTTGCACCCATGGTTAACTACATATGCTATAAACTTAGTAGTATCTCCCACTAACCTCTTTAGTGAAAATGCTCATTGATATATTCATACCAACATGATCTTTTCTGTTGTTCTTTAGTCAGATACCACAGAAAATTGCTATCCTAACATCAATGACAAACATAATCATGAATGTAACATATCATCAAAATAATGATTTAATCATGTTTCTACTACCCCCTCATAGGAAAATCATTAGAATTCATGCTTCCAATAATCTACCCCTTTGGCATTGATGGCAACATAGATGGAAAACATCTAGTTCCAAGAATACCAACTGTTAAAGACTGTTGTCCTTTCTTTTCAAAATCCTCTTCATCAATCATACACTTCTTTCCATTGATATACCTCAATGTGCTCTATATGAAATTATTTTTCATGTTATAATCTCTCCTCCATTGACATCAATGTCAAAGGTTTCAGCAACCATTTATCATTGCAACAACTATCTCTAACCTACTCAAGTGTCCAAAAACATTGTTGAAAGAAACATCTATGAAGAGTCCTAGATGACTCTATCCATTATAGATACTCCCCATGGAGGAAGCATCAGCATTCAGTCCAGACAAACAATAGTGCTTTGTATCACCATACTGATGCACTTTTGCATCATCTTCTCTAATGTAGGTAGGGGTATAACTCCTAGCATGCCTCACAAATATTCAAAACTCTTTTTGGGAAGAAGCTTGGTCAATATATCTGTATTCTGCACTTTGGTGCTTACATACTCCAATTTGATTTCCTTTTCTACAAATTTCTCTCTCAACATGTGATATTTGATAGAAATGTGCTTAGTCTTAGAATGCAACACTAGATTCTTAGACATATTCATTGTTCTTGTGTTATCACAATGTATTACAATACGTTCACTGAATTCTATCCTTATATCTTTTAGCATCTGCTTCATCCAAACAACTTGATTACAATTGTTTTCTATTGCAACATATTTTTCCTCTATTTTACTCTCTAAGATACAATCCTTCTTCTTGCATAACCAAGTGACCAATCTTCCTCGAAGAAAAAATTCTCCACTACTGAGTCTCTTTTTATCATTCATACTTCCCACCCAATCAATATCGATATAAACATATAAAGTGAAATCATTAGGATTTTCATACCATAATATGAACTTTGATGTTCCCTTTAGATGTCCAAATATCCTTTTAACTACTACATCATGTGCTTATTTGGGATTAGCTTGAAATCTTGCAACAACTCCAATTGCATTTTCTATATCCAGCCTTCTGTGAGTCAAATATTGCAATCCTCCAATCATAGATTTGTATATATTATGCTCAATAGTAGGTGTCTCCCCCTTTGTAGATAACTTGTGTCTAGTTATTATAGGAGTTCCAACTAGTTTACATGTTTCCAAACCAAACCTTTTCAATAGATCTTTCAAATACTTAGTCTGAGAAATAAAGATTCCTTCTTTATTTGGCACAATCTATAATCCTAGGAAGGATTTCATTTCCCCTATCATACTCATTTCAAATTCCTTCTTCATTTCTTTTGCAAACTTGACACTTTCATTATCATCTCCTCCAAATATGATATCATCAAAAAATATTACAAAAATCATTAATCCATCCTCTATTTCTTTCTAGTATAGATTATTGTCTACCATACCTTTGAAAAATCAAAGTTTTGTCAAATGCTTGCCCAACCTTGCATACCAGGTTGTGGGTGCTTTTTTAAGCCATAAAATACTTTTTTTTAGTCTACATGTCATGTCCTTGTCATCTATTAAAGGAAAACCTTCAAGTTGTTCTATGTGTACCTCTTCTTCAATTTTTCCATTCAAAAATGCTGACTTGACATCCATCCGATACACTTTGAATTTATTATGTTGTGCATAGGCTAAGAATAACCTTACCACTTCAATTCTTTCCACAAGAGCATAGGTTTCTTCATAGTCTATTCCTTCTTGTTGTGATTAACCTTTACATACCAATCTTTCTTTTTTCCTTACAACTTCACCTTGTTCATTCATCTTGTCACTAAATACCCATTTTGTTCCTATCACATTCTTGTATGTTGGTCTAGGGACCAATTTCCATGTTTCATTCTTCACTATCTGATCCAATTCTTCATTCATAGCTTGCTTCCAATGGTTATCTTTTTATACCACAATTGCATTCTTTGGTTCTACTTGATATATTAGGCATAGTTCTTCATTTATTATACTTCTTTTTATCACACCTTTATATCTACTACCGATGATCTACTCTAGTGGATGATTCTTTGTCATATTCTTACCAGAAGTAGGATTTGTTAACTTAACTCTCAGCTTAGTACTAGATTTCAAACTTTATTCTTACCTGTTCTCACCTTCATTCTAAAGATCATTGTTAGTCTCAAAGAAAACTTCATCATTCCTTGGTTTAGTAACAATAACATTCTCATCATTAGAATTATAGTCAATTATTCTTTCTTGTATCTTGAATTTCTCATCAACTCTTACACTTGCACTTTCAAAAATAGTCTTAGCTCTCAGATTATAACGTCTATAAGATCTAATTTTTAATCAATAACCAAAAAATATACCTTCATCACTTCTAGCATCAAATTCAACAACATCATCATCTCATTTGATATAACATTTTTTGCCTAGAATTTTGAAATACTTAACTATAGTAAGTGACCAAACCATAGTTCACAAGGCATCTTGTTGGTGTCTTTCTTGACCTACACTATGTTCATAGTGTGAGTTTTTGTATTCATATCTTCTCTCTATAATTTCTTTGATACATCATTCTCAACTATAATATCTCTTTCTTCTTTTGTTATTGACTTGTTTTTTCTTTATACAATTCCATTTTTTTCTGGGGTTCTAGGAGTTGAAAGTTCTCTTTTGATTCCATTAGCTTCATAAAATATGTTAAAAAATTTTGAAGTAAGCTCTCCTCCTCTATCTAATCTTAAACATTTAATCTTCATACCTAATTCATTCTCAACTCTATTCTTGAATATCTTGAACTTGTCAAGTGCCTCAATTTTTTCTTTAAGAAATCCAACCCACATCATTCTAGAAAAGTCATCAAAAATAATCATGAAGTACCTTTCACCATAGAATCCTTTAGTCTTTTTAGGACCACTACAATCTATGTGTACAATCTCCAACTTTTTTGTAGTATTAAACTTCTTGCCAGGAAAAGAAGTTGTATTATGCTTTTCCAATTCACACTCCTTGCAAATTCTATTAGTAGGCTTTACAATCTTAGGAAAATATTTGATTGCAAACATATTACTAGTTTTCATAGTGTTGTCAAAGTTTAAATGACAAAATCTCGTATGCTATAACCAATTGTTATCTACCTTTGTAACCAAACATGACATGTCAGTGGGATTTAGCTAAAAAACATTACCTCTAGATCTAGTTCCTATTCCAATTATCTTTCCATATTTGTCTCTGAACATACATGTCTTCTTTGTGAACTACAACTAATGACCTTTATCCACTAGTTGTCCAACACTCAAAAGATTGTATTTCAAACCATAAAAAATATATACAATACATTTAACATGGGAATATGCATTATCCATCATAAGTTTTTAAGTCAACAAACTTGCTCATATCAATAGCTATATGATGTGAACAACTACTGTTGATTATCCAATCATATTTCTTTCCAACCTGTGACACCAAAACCATTTTATTTTGGAATTTCTTCTTTAATACAAAAAAATATTATTTCATCATCACTAGTCCACTTATTTCTTGTTCATCAAATTTATTTTCTTCATTGGCATAAAAACAATCTCTATCTCTTCGAGGTTTAACTTTCCTTTATACTTTTTCTCTCTTTTAGGATACTTAGATGTATAATGACCAAACTCATTACAAGTCTAACATTCAAACATTTTCTTACCATCTTTTTCTATTCTTACAAGAAGGGCTACTCCTCTCTTTCTATCCTCATTAGATCTACTATTGTTAGCAAAATCTCCTCTAGTGCTTGTGCTCTTTGATAGATTAGGTTTAATATTTAGGGCACTACAAGTTGTCTTTGTTCTAAACAATTCTCCAGAACGGCTAAGCTCATTCTCAACTACTTCAAGTCTCCCAAGTAATGTTTCCTTGGTGAAATATTTGGTAGAAGAGATCAATAATTATATCATTTAAACTTCCTACTTAAATGGTGGTGTTAAACTCTTCAATATCTTCCAAATCACCACATAATCTTCCTTCATTCCTCATTCAAATTTGATACTTACTGTAATTTCTAATATTATGCAGGTACATATGTTCTTATAGATTCATCTTCCATCATTTTAGCATCTTGAAATGCACAAATCTAGCTTTGTAGCCTCATTTTCTTAGAATGTACATCACCTTCAAAACTATTTTCCAAAGCTTTCCAAATCTTATGAGAAGTATAAAGTGTTTTTACCTGATTGTACTCTACTTTGAGAAGGGCTGACAATAGTGCTTCTCTAGCTCTAATGTTTTACATGAAAAGTTCTCTCTCATCCTCGATACAATTTTCTAGCAAATTTTCAAAGATAATTATCTTTTATGATTTTGTCAAGATCTAATACCTTTGACCTATATGTCTTCATCTTTTCCTTCTACCTATCATAATTTTTTCCATCAAAATTAAGACTATCCTTTCCAAATATGTTGGTCATGGATCTACCAAAGTTGTTAAAATTTATCTTCAAGGACTTCCTAATTTGATACCAATTATTAGGGTGAATCAGTTATCCAATTAAAACATTTACCATCCTTAGTTAATCTCAACCATTAAATCAAAGTAAATAGTAACAATAGAAAGATACACATACACAATTACACTATATTTGTTAACTAGGGAAACCCTTGATCAAAGGGAGAACTTTGGTGGGAATGATGCCCACAAAGATACTCTAATGTATATTCCTTGTTAGAGGATGGACCCTATTAGGAGTCTATAAACAAATTTAGTACATAAGAGTCCCTGTTAGGAGACATTGAATCCCTATTAGGAGATTCCAAGCCTTTTAGAAGTTGTAGAAGGTAGAAGGACCCATTGTCCAAATAGCTTATGGGGCAAGATCACTAAATTTCACTATCCAACTGATCTCTCAACTATTCCTTGTAGAATAATTGTTCATACTATTCTTGAACCTCTTTTCTCTAACCTATCAACTAGAATAATCACTATTAGACCTTCTAGACCAAGTCACAAACCTTAGGTCACAAACCTTAGATCTAAATATTGAACCTCTGATCTTAAAATAAAACCTTGCCAATCAAGTTTTTTCCAACTTGGCTTTCTTCTTCTTAACTTTGCATATCAACTTGTTTCTCTTCTATTCTATTCTTTGAGCTTCACATAATTGTTCATGCATAACAAAGGAAAATGTCCTTCCTTTATACTAAATCCATAAAATAATTCCCTAAGTTAGCTATTACACCTTGTCAATTAATTATTATAGGACCTCATTAAGAACATGTTATACTTAGTGAATGACATCAATCTGTCACCTTGTAACTTGAATAACTTTCCATACATTTAATGTTATGATGATCAAGCTTAACCATGTCATTTCCAACATGTCTTCTACATTATTTTAACCTTTCTTCTTAGAATAACAACTTTGTTAGGAGATAAATTTTTTTTACCAAAACATACTTATGTAAACTCTATCTCAAAATAGTGTTCACCAAAACTTGCATAACTTCTTCTAGACTTAAATTATTTTACACTCGAGGTTATCTACATATGCTAGACACTTAGTAGTATCTCCCATTAATCACACTAGTGGAAATACTCAATGATCTATCCGTACCAACTTGATCTTTACTTTTTTTCTTTAGTCCAATACCACAAAAAATTACTATGTTGACATCAATGAGAAACACAATCATGAATGTAACATATCATCAAAAGAATGATCTAATCATGTTTCTACAATACTCCCTGATAGGTATATCATCAATATTCATGCTTCCAATAGAGCACCTATGCATACCAAAGGAACAATCATCATGGAAAATATATTTTGATGGGTCATATACATCTTATGGATTAGGAGTAGGGATATTTTTGGTTACTCCTTAAGGTGACTACATCCCCGAAACCTTCAAGCTATGATTTCAATGCACCAATAACTTCTTAATGTATGAATCTTGCATTGCAGGGCTCAAAATGATGGTTGAATGGAACATAATGGAGGTATAGGTCTTTGGAGACTCAAAATTGATTATCTAGCCTGTCCTAGATTAATATGAAACAAAATATGATAAGCTTCAACCTTACAAATAATTTGTGGACCAACTAAAGAAACACTTCATGAAGATTCAGCTCACACAAGTAAAAAGGTTTTAAAAAGAAAGCTTCAAATGTAATGTCCACTATTGTCTCACTCTTGAAAATTTCTCAAGACACTACATAACATAGTTTCTTTGTTAGGAAACTACACAAGCTCACTTATGAGAATGATGACTCAAAACAGGTATGTGTTTTGGTTGGTCCATGATCTCATGGTACCATTAAATTTGTACTTACCTTAAATATGGTATTATATATGCCCACCTCACATGAACCCAATGTCCAAACCTTATTGGTAGAGAATATTTCTAGAATATTGTAGCCAATGCCTTATATCATTGAGGCTATCATGATACTCTCTATAGCTGTCTAGACCAAAGAGAAGCCACAATAGCTATAAAAGAGGCATATTCTTGACTTTGTAGTGTTTGCATAAGCAATATAGTCCTAGCACAAAAAATCTTGACAGCTGGCTACTATTGGCCTACTATTGAACACAATGCCCGTGACTATCAAAATGTGTCTTCCTTGTTAGTAACATACAAACTTAATGCGAGCTCTAGTAAAACAACCCATTGCACCTCCATGGTTGTTTGCATGCTAGGGTTTTGATATTTTTGGTTTTATTGTGCTCCTATATCCAAAGGCCACAAATGGATTGTCACATCCACATGTCACTTCACTAAGTGGGTGAGGCAATCTCACTTACTAGCACCATAGGAGTTCAAGTGTAGAATTCATCCTCTATCATATTGTCTACCACTTTAGTATCCCTGCCACTATTTTTATAGACTATGAAGGTAACTTTAAAAACCTAAATATGGAAGATTTTTTCACCTCCTTCCACATTCACCACCATTTCTCTAGTCCATATTTCCCACAAGGTAACTATTGAAAATAATTAAAGAATTGTATATTGACTTCGATGTTACAAAAAATGTCATATCTTTACTAGTCAGTGGATGTCGAGCTTACTTGAGTGATGAAGACAATTTACTATGTTCACCAAGCATTCCAGTGTTTTCCAAGTTCAGAAGATGGTGTCTACCAAGTTAACTTGGGTTTCAAGAAGTTTTCAAAAGTTAAGTGTTAACCGATCTCACTTAGGTAACAAATGAAAGTTGCATGCAACTAGTGCTGATAGAGCTCACTTGATTACTAAAGGAAGTTTGAGAAGATGCAATGTTAACCAAGTTCACTTGGTTAATTTAGGAAAATATTTTTAGTGTTAGTGTCTACTAAATAGGGTTAGCTAATGAAGGATTTTCTTGTATTGGTATATTTAATTTAATGGATTCATTTGTTGGTCCTAGCTAACTAAGGAGATGAATATTAATTATTTTAATTTGTATTCAAGCCAACTTGACAATGTGTATGATATAAGTATAAGGTTAATTTTAGTATTAAAATATTGAGATTTTGTGGAAGATAAGAAGTGTACATGATGTGAATGTGTATTCATGAAACTTTAATGTAGAATGTAGATAAACTAATAACAAACTAGACTGGACCCAAGAAATTTTCATCAAAATGTAATCTCTATGAGTATCTCATATTTTCCTAACTACAACTACTAAGAAAGCTCTTAGACCAGCATCTTAGTGATAGTTCTAGAATGACAATATTCTTAGAATGTAGATCCACAAGAATACATGTAAGATCTATGACTATAATGCAGATTATATGAAAATAATAACTCTTAAAATGCTATGAAAATGGCCATACAATCATCTAACATGTAATAAATGATGCTAAATGACATAAAAACAATGCAAAAATGCTATGAATTTTCTAGAATGATATTGCTAAAATGATGAATCAAAATGTTCCTATAGTGCAGATGCCTAAAACTTGGGTCCTTTGGCTCTTGGATTTCCCTCCTATTTATAGGATTTCAGAAGGGGTTGGGGTAAGAATTAGAATTTTCACCTTTGACTGATGGGTGAAACTAAAACTGAAAATATCTCATAAGAGACTAGGAGGAAGAGTCCAACAAACTTAGTTTTGAGGATAATTGAGGATATTTCAAATTCTTTTAAAATGAAAAAGGGAGATTTTCAATTTTGTGAGGATAAATGATTTAATGAACATTTATTTATTTCCAACACTTTTTCTTTTTCTCCCTCCCTTTTTGAATTTCATTTTATGAATTTGAATTATTTTTCTCCTCTTTTAAAGTTGATTTAGGTCTTGTCGATTTGATAGATAATTAATAACCTAATGTGATTTTGATTTGAATGGATGTTGTGTACTTCTAATTTTCTTTTTTATTTGCATTGATTGATTAGAATTGCATAATTCAAGTCTCTTCCAATTTTTGGGTGTCTACAAATGCCCCTCTTTGAGCTAATATGAAAAGCATATTAAGTTAAAGACTATCTTGGTTTCTTGGTTTTAGGTCAAATTGTGATGATTGAATGATGTTTGATTGATGATGTTTTGATGTTTGAGCATTGATGGTTTGAAGTCTTTATCCTTGATGATTTTACATCTTAACTATTATTGTTTTGATGTTTCGCTATCATTGATTTGATGTTTTGATTTCTGTTGATTTTACTTGGATACCCTAGTTTTGGTAGATTTTATGTTTGAGGGTAGTGTGTTTTTTATATTTGAATATTTTTAATGCCCTAGTTTGGATCTCCTAGTTTAATATAGATATATTGCCCACTCAAAAATGAAATTGGAAGAAAATATGGAAGCGTTAAAGCTAAGTAGGTTCCAATTTTATTTTTGAAAGGTGAGATAGTTGATAGAAAAAGATGATTAGGTTGGCTTGATACAATAACCAATTCATGAGAATGAGCAAAAGGATTCCAATGGTGGGTAAAGGGGGTGAAAAAGTGATATAAATGCCCCTTAGGGGGTTAAATAGTTCAAAAAATCATTTTACCCTTGCCATTTTTACACTCACTTTTTGCATTTGGTGATTTGGAGATCTAATTCAGTGAGGATAGTGGCCCCTTTACGAGAGCACAAATATGAGAGGGGTCATTGGTGTGAGTGTACTGTAGACTACAGTGCCTCGGTAAGTCATTAAAAGCCTCCATTTTAAAGATTTTTCATGTGTACCTTAGTTTTTTTGGAATTTTGCACAATTTTTTGTGAAAAATGTGATAGTTTAGGTATTTTAGCACATTTTTTCTCTTTTTCTAAGCGCATTTGATTTTTTGTAGCACATACATGCAATTGTTTAGCACATTCAAAGGCCAAATTAGTGCATATAAAAAACCTAGGTTTTAGGTGGATTAGCACATATAGTAAAACAATAGTGCATATAGGGATATTAATGGTGCATTTAGAAGTTTTAGTGCATCTAAGTGATTTTATAGCACATATGTTTGGTTTTTGAACACTTTGGAATGAAATAACACTTATGCCCTATTAAATAGCACATATGAACACTTAAATATTGCTTAGCATGTAAATAGCACTTTTGAATGTTATAATAGCACATTTGCCTATGTTAATGCATTTAATTGATTTAGTAGTGACATGTCCAAGGAAATAGTGCAAATGGTGATTGAACTGTGAAAAATGTGTGTAGGGCCTTCGTTGAGCATAAGATAATACAAAAGGCTAGATTCTAAGTTTGTCAACCATGGATCATCATAATGAGTAAACAATAGTAATTAGGTGTTCATGAAGTGATATTGTAGGATCAATATGATGGTAGATAGGTGATGCCCCAGCTCAAGATAGAGAGTAGGGAAAACAAGAAAGTTTGACTCAAGATAGAGAGAGATGAGTAATAGATCCAAGATAGAACCAATAGCTAGGTAGCCAGATATAAAGAGGAGACTGATGTGTGATGATCACTTTGTGATGAAAACTACCATTTTGGTTTATTTGATGAAACAAAAGGTACGTGGGCGAAAGCTCAGAGTATGAGGGCTATATCTGTTGCTATTTGAGGAAATGTGTTGATTTTTGAGCACAAACTAGTCAGTGATAGACAAATGTTGTTTCACATATTTGTTATAGATGCCCTAGTTCTAAGTGAACTGAGGACTACTAATAGCTATGGCCAAGCGATGGTACTTGGACCACAACACCCTTCATTTTCTAATGGGGGAGATGACATTGACTCCCGAGGATGTATATAGGATATTTTAGATCCTGAAAGTAGGGGATTTGGTTTTTTATGATTCAACTACTAATGGTGCTACTTTCAAAGATGTGTTCAGAGATGACAACATTGGGGATGACAGTGTATCCTAGTTCTAGATGCTACAGTATGAGCCACTATTGGTAGTTTTGGTGGGATTGATAGGAGGGTTTTTGTTGTCAGATTGATGGGGGTGGGGATGTCTAGTTGGATGGGGCCAATTGATATAGGATATGATTGATCAACCATAGAGATTTGTATAAAGTAGTTGCATATTGGCCCATTTATATCATGATTTACACCAAGTTGTGTATTCTGACACGTTATCATTATCAGCAAGGGTGATTTTGTTATAGCTATGGACATGGGAGCATTTTCCAATTACTCATCTAGTATATGTGTGATAGTGGCCTCAAGGTATGCCATTCATGTATGCTTATTCTGGTTGGATCATGCAACACCATTTAGGAAAGACAAAGTATTGTCGATGGATTTTGGATGATTAGATGAGGTAGTATGGAGACCATACTAGTTTATAGAGCCATGGGTGGAGGATGATGATGAGATAGTATACTTCTTCAATCCAAGGTATTTGTTGGGCCAGATACTAGAAGTGATGGAGCAATTTTTTTTCAAGCAAGTGGTGAGACAGTTCAGTCGATGACAGGGCATGCCACAAGGGGTAGCACATTACACTAGGGTGAAGTCAGAGAGAGCAGTGTGGTGGAAAACCTTGGAGTGTGAGGCTTTCCTAGGGGCATTTTTATAGATGATAGACATGTCATAGCCATGGGCTTTGAGAGATGGGGTGGAAGACATAGGGATGGAGGGGGATTATGCATGGTGGTTTTAGGAGCATACCTTCCCTAGATACACAAATCTAGTTGAGACTATTTTAGGGATCGATGAGCCATCAACTGGGGAAGAGGATGATGATAATGAGCATGGTCAAGGGAGAGGTAGAGGGAGATGGTAGGTTAGAGCCAAGATGAGGGATATGGTTGGAGCACATGGGAGGTGAGGCCGAGTAGGGATGGTACTACCATAGAGGGGAGTGGCATGAGGCCCAATACAGGGACCAATGGGTGTAGGGAGGGTTGGAGGGATCTGAGGCCATTGTGGGGAAAGGGTGAGAGGAGGATTGGTTAGTTGTGCAACTGGTGGTCAGTGAGATAGAGGGGTAGAGCAGGCTAGAGCAGAGTAGGTGAGGGCTAGATTGCTAAAGGATGTGTAGTTTTTCTAGTGCCAGAGGCCATGGGTGTAGGCTCCAATTAGAGATCCATTGGGGACACAACCATAGGGACAAAAATAGGTATTACTAGAGGCACAACCATAGGTATAGAAGTTAATACCACCATATGTACATCTGCCACTAGAGAGGCTAGGAGGATCAACATATTTGGAGGCTAGGATGAGAGCCATGGAGGTGTGGATGGGTGAGATGTTGAGTACCCTACAGACATTCATAGTTGTGATGACACCAAGGCCACCACCACTACCACTACCACCAAGGACAAATGAGGCATTGACAAGTCAAGCCATTGTGATTAGGTAGGTTGTACCTATGATAGATGTGAAAGAGTAGGTTCCCTAAGAGGGGAAAAATGCCCCTAGTGAGTAGGGACCATCAAATTAGGCACGTACACATGGATGAGTGTACATTATATGTTGTGGCTTTACTCATGACGTATGATTATTCTTTTGATTTGATATTTAAGATGATGTACTTTTGGATGTTCATATGGATAGACATTTATGATTTATTGACATTCATGTTATTTGATTACTGGATGTTCATGTGATTGTAGTCTTGTTGACATATCAGTCAAGTTTTTTATTGGTGACACACACTTATTCAGATTCTGTATAGCTATCAAGGTTATTCAGGAGTTCATAGTGTTTTTAATGTAATTCAATACTCCCCAAGCTCTATAGTTTCTATCAAGTCTTTTGGACTAGTCCCAGTGATTATCAAGTAGATTCAATTAGTGTGAAGACCAGCATTTCAAACTATGCATTTTAGTAGCTACCAAGTTTATCAGTTGTTACTGAGCATTGTAGTGTCTACCGATTTCATAGTTCATGTGATGTGAAGCCAATGTTAACCAAGGTACTTTATGCTAACCAAGTGATTTAGTGTTTGTCAAATTGCACAATATCTACTAAGTCACCAATACAAACTGAGTTCAAGACTACTTGAACATGATCAATATGGACCAAGCTTCTATGTCTACCAAGTGCATGATGATGTTGAGCATTGATAGTGGATGCCGAGTATCAAAACCTCACTGAGTCAATCTTCAAAACTTGAGTATCTTCATGTGAGGATTTGTGTTAACTTGTATCAAGGTTGACTTTGATATTTTGTAATTTGATTGGTATATATATGTAATGTGTGAGCATATGTATTGTAATGCAAAAGTGGATGCGAAAAGTTCAAGTTATGAATGTAGAAGGTAAAGAGCTAATTGAAAAGGCCATATAATTATAAGGAGTAGCAAAGAAATGTCTATCATAGAAAGCTGATCAATGAACTAAGTAATCTCTATCAACAACCTCACCTGCAAATCAGAGATCTACTACTTCATCCTAATAGGTGAACCAATCAAAATCCTTTAACAAGGTGGACCTAACAATCTTTTATAAATCTATTTACTGAGTACATACTTCATTGTATGTTTGTAAAATCTCTCACAAGGTGGACCTAGTAGTCTTAATTGCTCGTAATAGGGTAGATCATTAGAAGTGATCAATGTAAGTCTTAACAGGCCAACTTTATGTTGTAGTACTAAAGTTTGTGAGTATCATCCCCACCCCAGTTTTACTTTCTATTTGGAAGGTTTCTAGGTTACTAAATCTTTGTGTTAAAGTGTTATAGATGCTTTCATGTTTTTAGTTTCTCATGCATGCAATTAGATCAGATGTGATGAATTAAGTACTAATTGATTTATTGGATTAAAAATTGAAATTGGTAAAGTTTTAGAAGTTACTAATTCACCCCTCCCATGTCAATAACTTAGCATTTTCTTGAATATTTCCAGCAATTCTTATTCGAGCTTTGTGGTTCTCAAGAGAAAGTTTAATAGCTTGAGCAAAGACCAAGGATATGGAGATATTCAAACTTAACAAAGCTATTGACAATGAAAAGTTTGCCCAACTCAAGAAAGCTAAGGAGCAACTTTCCCAATCTCTGAAGAGAAGAAAGGAACTTACAAATTAAAGGAATGATCATCTTTACATTGAAGAAAGAATTGAGGACTTTCACCTTTCAAGTAGCTTAGGCAAAGCAAATGATGCAATGAAAGAACTCTTAGAGAAGAATGGTTCCCTACAAGAAGTAAGAAAGCTAAAAAGAGAACAAGAAATTCAATCAGTAAGGTTATATGAAGTCTTGGAATAGAGAAACATGAGAAAAGAAGAGATGGATGGAAGGAACAATGAAATCTAGAACCAATCCCTTCAGCAAGAAGACCATATTGATCAGCTATCCAATGCAAATAAGGAAATCATGAGACTAAGATTTGAAAATGAAAGAATAAGGAAAATTCTAAATTTTGAAAGACAAATAAATGAAGGAATAAAAAGTGATATGAGATCTAAAAGAACAATCAATGAAAGATTGAGGAATGACCTAAACTCTAAGAAGCAAATCAATGAGAGAATTATGAAATCTCAATCAGACATGGATCAATGGAATGAGAAAAACCTCTATATGAAAAAAGGAAAACTAAGAATTGGATGCAAAGAGGAAGGTGAATCCTCCAAACAAAGTGCTCAAAAGAAAAAAAAGACCTACTTGCAATCACTATGGTAAGATACGTCATACATCAAACAAATGTTGGAGTAATGGAAAGACAAAATTCAATGGAAAATGATACAGTTGCAATCAACATGGTCATAGGGCTTATGAATGCAAAGAGAAACCAAGATTTGTAGGCAACTATTATAAATGTAAGAAACATGGACATAAGGCATCAAAATTGTAAAGAAAGACATTAAATCCCGCAGAACAAACTGTGCAAGTAATATTTGGTTGGGAATATAATACCTAGTGTAAATGTCATTACTATGGAGAATTTGGACACATTGGTATGAATTGTGTTAAAAATCATATGAGGAAAAGAGATACTACTAAAAGATGTTTTATTTATATAGAACTTGGTCATCTTGTGAAGAATTGTATGAATACTAGTAGAATTGAAGATGAAAAGAGAGAAAAGGCTAATAACATCTAAAAGTAAATGTGATAGCAATGGATTCCCAAGTCTACCTAGGATATTGGTCTGAGCAATGATGGTCAAGTCACTCAAGAATTGGGTGACTCTACCATTTCCAATTAAGTTCTTAAGGAAGAATTGGAACCAGGCTATCAGAGAAGACATCTGAATCAGTTCTAGTTGAAAAGTGACAAAAATCCAAATCTATATCCAAGATACAAAGGAATTATGAAGCAATATTAGTATCAATTACTACCAAGTAAGGTTAGGTCATAGACTCTATTGAGCAAGGTGGGGAGTAATAAAGTCACTGTAGCCTAGAGAAAAGATGTGCCCGTGCTTTACCAAATAAATGAATATACTGCAAAAATGCATGAGAACTATGGTAGCATAATGGATAACTACTTCAATGTATTCAAAGAGAAAATGAAGAATAGGTTTAGAATTCCGAAGAAGTTAGTTTAGTCTATAAGGATGATGTATGCTTCATGGTGGACAGTGACAAGGTATATATCAAGGTAGTTAAGCCTACAGTTGCATGGGTGAAACCGCTTGGCTATGAGGTGAACATTGATGAAACCAAAGATATCATTGAAGCCCTTGTCCATGAACCTATTGACCCCAAGGCTTCTTATTTAGAACTTATGATGAAGCCAAGGACAGAATAGAGATAGAAATAAATCTCCTACAAGCGATTAACAAAGGGAAGAGAAGGATAGAAAAGCTAAAATCAAGTACACCTCTCTTGTTCACTAAGCACAAAGGTGAGGATGTGAAAGAAGCAAAGGATGAGGAAGAATTTGAGAAAGAAGAAGAACCTTTGAAGAAAAAGGGCAAGGTGATCATCACCAAGCCTACAAAGTCATCCACTAGAGTCTTCACAAGGAGATCATGAAAGAAAGGAGGTGACATTGTATTCAGCAAACATCCACCCACTTTCTACGAAAGGTTGAAGCAATTGGAAAGAGCAAGAATAAAAAAATTTAAATCTTTGAAATATGAAATTAGGACTGAGGAAGAGAAAAAGCAAGTTGAAGAATTGGTGCCGAACAAAATGGGGAAGTGGAAGTACTCACCAGACCAGATTGCTTCTCAAATCTCTAGTGAATTACTAGAGAAGATAAAGCCAAGATGGGATTTTGATATGCAAATAGTCAAAGACATATTTGTACAAACCTTGAGGTAGTTACTATTGAGCATATTAGATGCTGAGGTGAAAGAGTCATTAAAGAAAAATGAAGAAAAACTGAATCTAAGGTTTAATATTTGTTTGGTTTTGATTAAAGACATTGAACATGTTGTTAGAAATGTTACAAATACTTGGAAAAATATTTATCATCTTCATAAACCTAGTGAATTCCTAGTTGAAGTAAAGGATGATGAAGAAGAAGAAGATAAGGAGAAAGATGATGAAGAAAATGTTGAAGAAGTAACTCACTTTGATAATGAAGAAGATGAAGAGGATCAAGGTATAGAAGGTACCGAGGAGGAAAAGAAAATTGATGAGGAGACTGACTCTGTCAAGATAGTTGCAATAGTCATTGCCTCACTTCCTCACTCTTGGAGCAACCAATGACTACATTAAGTATGGAGAAAACTTCAACAAGTTTGGTCATGACTACTGCTGATACATCAAATGTCCAATCACTCTTTGCCCCAACTCAACTCAGCATATCATTGATAGAAGTGACTTCCACTTCATCCATCAAGTTGTAGAATCCTTCTTCATCTATTGAGTTGATTTCTTTAGTCTTCACTTCTCCAATTTTGACTTCTTCAATTTTGAATACATTCATAGTAAGCACTCTAGTTTTTTCTACTTTAGTTTTGGATTCTACAATTTTGACTTCATCAATTTTGGATTCTTCAAGTATTCCTGTAAATATTCCATTAGTTAGTACAGTATTAGTTTTTACTAAAAGCCCAAGTATGTCTACTACTATTTCCATTTTGGGTACAAAAGAAATTAGTGCAAGGATAGTTAAGCTTAAGGTTCAACCGAGTACAAAATTTTTGGGGAAAGGTAAGGAGATAGAGGAAGACATAGATTTAGATGAGAAAATAGTAATTCCCAAATGGGATATTTAAAATCTTTCTATAGACCAAATGAACAAATTTGGTGAACTCCTCCAGAAAAAGGCTAAATAAGAAAGATTAAGAGAGGAGAGAGATAAAGAGTATAAGATAATAGATGATGCCAAGAATATTTTGATAGAGGAAATAGGAATTGATGTTGATTCTTCTCAACCTATTTTGTATTATCTAAGAAAAGCAATCCAAAAATTCAATGAGGATGCCAAAGGTCAAGATAAGCTAGTTGAAAAGGCTAAAGAGAAATTTAATAATAAAGTGTTGGAGCACATTGCACAACAAATAGACATTTATCAAGTTGAGCTTTCTACAATTTTGTTCAATCTTGAGGCATCCTATTCAAATGTGTAATCACTTTTTTAGAAACTATATGATGTCCCAGATTATACAAAGGAAATAAAGGACAAATTGTCTAAAATTGATATAGATCTTAAAGAAAGTGCTCCATAGCTACAATCTGACCCTAGTTCAAGCTCTACACATTTCAAAAAATTGGACTTTGTCAGACATGCAAGCTGAATTGCTAAGTGTAGAAGCAAGGATATGCTGAACATTGATTGACATACAAAATATGATCCTTCCAATCATGGATGCTATGTAGAAACACATTGTATAATCAAAGACTTTGATGCATGATAACAACTTCTCTGTTGCAAACCACATGATTGAACTATTAGCAAAGGTGCAAATTGCAATTCATATATGCAAGGTCTTGTAAGAAAATTGGGATATAACCTTGGCAATCATCCTCAAGGTACATTATGAATTCTAATCCCATTTTAGTGTCTCTATGTAGATAAGTTAGAATAAATCTTTCGCATTACTATCGAAAAGGGGGGGGAAACTATATTGAAGAATGTTATATGTATATGGGAGATATGGGAGAAAAGTGCTATGAGGAAGCAAGACATGTACATAAATAGATGCATAGTATGGGGGAGAAATATGCTATGGTAGAGAACTTGTATCAGTAAGACATGTTGTATATAGAAAAATATGTATACTATATTGTATATACTTACAAAGATCAATTTTGAAAGATCTCACAGATATAGTATACTTTATCTAGCTAGTATCACATGGTGATGAATACAAGGTATTTAGTTTTGGCTAATAAGTGTTTTTGTCACAAATGCCAAAGGGAGAGATTGTTGAAATATCAATCAAGTTTTTTATTAGTGACACACACTTATTTAGATTCTATATAGCTATCGAGCTCATTGAATAGTTCACCATGTTTGCCATGTAATTCAGTAGCGACCAAGATCTATAGTTACTACTAAGTCTTTTGGACTAATCCCAGTGGTTATTAAGAAAATTTAGTCAGTGTGAAGACCAATAGTTTAAATTTTGCATTTTAGTAGCTACCAAGTTTATCAATGGTTACTGAGCATTGCAGTGTCTAACGAGTTTGTTGTTCATGTGATGCAAAGCTAGTGTTAACTGAGCTACTTTATGCTAACCAAGTGATTCAATGTTTGTCATGTTGCACAATATCTACCGAGTCACCAATGTAAACCAAGTTCAAGGCTAATGAAAAGTGATCACTATTGATCGAGCTTCTACATCTACTAAGTGCATGAAGCTGTTGAGCATTGACAATGGATGCCAAGTATCATAACCTCACTGAGTTAGTCTTCAAAACCCAATTATCTTCATGTGGGTTGACTTTGTAATATTTGTGTTAACTTGTATCATGGTTGACTTTGATATTTTGTAATTTGATTGGTATATATATGTAATGTATTGTACCATATCAATGTGTGGTCACATGTATTGTGATGTAAAAGTGGATGTGAAAAGTTGAAGTTATGAATGAAGCAGATGAATTGTGAATTGAAAAGGCCATATCAATATAAGGAGTAGTAGAGATATATCTATCATAGAAATTTGATCAATACGCTAAGGAATCTCTATCAACAAACCCATTGCAAGTTAGAGATCTATTGCTTCATCCTAATAGGTCAACTAGTCAAAATCCTTTAACAGGGTAGACCTAATAGTCTTTTATAAATCTCTTTACTAAGTGCATACTTCATTGTACGTTTGTAAAACCACTCACAAGGTGGACCTGGCAATCCTAATTGCTCCTAATAGGGTAGATCATCAAAAGTGATCAATGTAAGCCTTAACAGGCCAACTTTATGCTGTGGTACTAAAGTTTGTGGGTATCATCCCCACCCTAGTTTTTCTTTCTATTTAGAAGGTTTCTGGGTCACCAAATCTTTGTGTTCAAGTGTTATGGATGCTTTCATGTTTTCAGTTTCTCATGCATGCAATTAGATCAGATGTAATAAATTAAGTACTAATTGATTTATTGGATTAAAAATTGAAATTGGTAAAGTTTTAGAAGTTACTGATTCACCCCTCCCCTTTCAGGAACTTAGCATAGTCTTGAATATTTCCAACAAGTCTATCTTATATTCATGTGGAATTTGGCCTTTTGATGTATTGTCTGATCATTATGTTTGCTTTATGAGATATCCAAGCTTATAGATGTTTAGATGTGTGCACTTTTTATATCATGGACTCATGTATGCATGTAATGGTTTGATTTGATGGATATGGTAGCAGTAGATGCGGATGTGTATATATATGTGAATGATTAATGTCCCATGACAAAATTATAATGATTTACATAAATGACATGGAAATAATGATGTAATAAAAAGGCGATGTAATAATATGATTGTAATGACCTAAAATGAAATATGGTAGAATAATATTTTAATTAAATAAGATGTAATGAAATATAATGAAACATAATGGAATGTAATCTAATGACCTGAAAATATAGTAAAATGAAATTTGATGTGATGAAATGAAATGTAGTAAAATGGAATGTAATGGAATGACATTTGGTGTAATGTAACATGATGTAATGAGATGTAATGTGATGTAATAAAGTGATTTGTAATGTAATGTAATGGAATGAAGTATGAAAAAAATGAATTATAATGGGATGAATTCATGGTATTGTAATGTAATGAAATGAAATAAAATGTCTAATAAACAAAATGATATGTGATGAAATGAAATGAGAAATGAGATGGAATGAAATATCTAATGCAAGGAATGTTATGTGATAAAAACATAGGCAATGAAATGAAATGGGATTGGTAAGTTAATGAGAAATGTGATGACGTGAAAAGAAAAGAAAAATAAAAATAATATGATGTAATGAGAGGAAATATGATATGAGATATGATAAAATAGGATAGTAAGGAATGGAATGAATGTAAGGCAATGTAATGTAATGATATGTAACGATATGTATTGAAATAAAAGTTGGTCTTAATTTAATGTAATGAAATGATATGAAAAAGAAATGAAATGAAATTTGTTGTGATGGGATGCAATGTAATGTAATGATATGAAAAAGAAATGAAATGAAATGTGTTGTGATGGGATGCAATGTAATGGAATAATATGAAAATGAAATGAAATGAAATTTGTTGTAATGGGATGAAATGTAATGTAATAATATGAAAATGAAATGAATGCGTAAATGAAAATAAAAATGCAAATGAATGAACATGTGGCAAAGTGTCATGGAATGGAACATGATGAAATGAGAACTAAAAGAAAAAGTGAAAAGTTGAAGATGAGATGAAATGATATGATATGATAAACAAAATAATGGGATAAAATGTAACATGACCAATGAAATGTGAAGAAAAGTGAAAAATGGAAGGAAATGGAATTAACTGAGATTCGAAAGTGATGAGGTGGGACATCAAATCTTGAGATTCAAAAGCCATAAAATGAAAGAGCTGAAAGGCATGAAACAAAGGTAATGTGATGATGAATATGAAATGCAAGTCACAAATGTAGGAAAATAAGGGAAGTGAAATAAAATGAAACAAACTGTGGTATGGAATGAAATTAAATGGAAGGGAATGGGATGTGATATAGTGAATAATGATAGATGAAAAGGAAATGAACTGGAACATGATGAGATGATATTTTTTGAGATTCTAAAGCCATGGGATGTAGTAGATGATGAGACATGATAAGGAATGAAATTTGATACAAGGCAATAGTGACCAGAATGGTTTGAGATTCAAAAGCCATGTAATGCAATAGGTGGGATGAAAATATAAGATGGTGATGTGAAATAATGAAGTGTAATGCATGGTGTAAATATTGTGAGGAGACAAAGTCCATGATAGTTGAGTGCTAAAAGCTGATTTGGATATTGATGTTGTTGATTGTTATTGGATAACCTGTCGTGATTTTATTGGGTGATGTTGTAAAGGTCATCTAGTGTAACCTTGACTTATGTGTCAACCATTTGTTTTCAAGGAACCCAAGATGAAAATACAAACTAGATGAATGCAACTAACTGTTACTTTTTAAAGAGATGCAAACTAATTGTCATCATAGAGCATGTGATAAAAAGTGACTAAGTTCAACCACCACTAGCTTAGCTATAGTTATATGAATATGATGTCATGCTGAGAAGTACCAATAAAGATGAATCAATGTACATGAAAATATGATAACTACTAGAAAACATAAACTATAGCCACAAAATAATAAAAAAGGCACACATATAGTCACATGTTAGATAGAAAACCTCATCTAAGATAATGCACAATATTGGTCAAGGGACACATGGCTCTCCAAACGAGAGGAGGCACTTACAAGTGGAGACCAATAAAGTGTGAAACCAAATTGGAGTTAAATAGTAAAAAACCAATAAAAATATCATGACTTCATCTTGGTACCTCTAGTAAAGCACATCATTGAGGTACTAAAATAAAATGATAGTGTAGAAAAGCATTATTTATGGATAACGTGTCCTTATAGTTGTACATAATAGTATCAAGTTTTTTAAGTTCTACTAGGGAGCAACTTGTTATACTAGGCTGATGAGAAAGCATGGGATGTGTCAGTGGTGATTTAGCAGGGGATTCTTCCAGGTGGTGTGCATTGGTGAGATTTAGGGTGGTTAAATGTTAGAGACAAGGGTCTAGTGTACTGAGTACCATTGCAGCAGGGTGCAGAGAGTGGATACATGGAAGGCTAGTAAAGAATTAGCCTCAAGTGAGTGACAACTATAAGTAAATGGATAACATGGGAATGGAACAAGGAAAGGTGAAGAGTAGAATGTGATTGTTGGATATATTGAGAAGTTGTAGGAATCATGCAAGTGAAAGTATGTTGGCCTCACCATATTAGTCATAGTATGAGGGTAATGCTAGCCAAGGAAGGTGGATGAGGCAAGGGCAAAGTGTGAAGCACATTTGACAAACCTTTGAGGAGCTAGTGGATTAGTTAGAACTCCAAGTGTTAACTTCAAATCTAGGTGAAGCAAGTTAGGTAGGACAAGGGTCAGTGCAAGCTGAAGGGGTGGGAATTAGGGAAAAAGAAACACCCTTGTCAACTTTAATGATGTTGTCAGGGACTATAGCGCAATAGGCATTGCATGTAATATTAGATGACAAGTTGATGATACAGGTGGAGAATAGTTTGCCAAGGATGATGAAGAGTATGTCAGGAGTGGAGGAGGAGGCAGGGGAGATAAAATATCTTGAAAAGTCCATGGGAGAAGCTTTGAAAGATGCAAGATAAATTAGTAGGGGTGAGGTGATGAGTGAGATACATTGGTTAATTGATCTCAGGACACCAGGACAAGTGATAATAGAAGGGAAAATGAGCAATGTAAATGTGGATGAGCCATGAGTAGAGGTGGGATGTAGAGATCAATCGTCATGAGATGTGGAGGAATTATAGAGAATGTTAGCCACAAAGAGAGTTTGAGTGGAGAATGTAGAATAAGGGGTCACATTTTTGTTGGGATTGATGGAGAAGGCATGGGAAGATGGGGCACAAACAATTGCAACCGACTATGGAGGTGGAGTGGGTGTGGGAGTAGTCACTAGAAATGGAGTTGTGTATGGAGCATGCATGAGTGGACGGAAGTGATGTGGGGATGTAGGTAGAATGATCATGGGCTCAGTGATTATAGGAATCACTAAAGATGGTGCAAGTGGGTTTAGAGAGCATGTAGAATGAATTGGTGTTATTGCAGTCACAATCAAAGTCATTTAGGGAGGCAATTGCAAAAGCAAAATCCTTGGCATTGAAGCTATAGGAGATGTTAATGTTAAGTGAGGGGAAAGGGAGGCAATTATAGTAATGTTTGGGTGAGGCAAAAGTAGATGTGGAGTGATGGTGAATGGTGACTAATCAAATGCAGTAGGAGCGGGATGTGGCCCAATGATTGATCAATGCATTGGGAGTGAACAGGTTGGTGGAGAATGTGTTCATGGAAATGCACCAGACAATGAAGGTACACCAAGAAGCTTCTTATTGATGGGATGTTATTATCAGGCATTCTGGAAAGAGGATAGGTGAGAGACATAGTTCATAGATAGGGAATTTACACAACTATTGAATGCACAATTATGTGGGGGGAGGTTTCCAATTCCCATGGATGCATTGTGGGTATGTAGGGGGTTGGCACTAGGGGCTTCTTCTTCTAGAGGTAGGCCAAAAGAGACACCATTGATTGGACACCTTATTTTGCCACCTCCCCTAGGGAGGCCAGAATGATTAATCTACTAAGCACTATTTAAATGTAATGTTGTCATTGTCATCATAGGAGAATGAAAAGTTTGTGCATGTTGTTGTGGAAATTAGAGGGACAACTAATGTGGATTTTTATGCATGGTTATGTATTTATTTTGTAATTTGTGGAATATATTTGGATATTTTTATTGTTTTGAGGACTATGTGAATGTTTTTGGACTTTTGATAGGTATTTGAATGTTTTTGTGTTTTGTGACAAATATTGGAATGGTTTTAATCTCTATAAAAGTGGGAACAATGTGATCCATAAAGTAAGGATAACCATTATTGAGAACATCTATGTGGGCTTGTAAGGGAGGAGAAATATGGATTTATATAATATATGGGGAACCAAAATGTGTAAGGCATAATTTTGCATATATTAATAGACATTATAGACAATTATAAGGCCATTGTGGGGCTATTCCTCTAGGGATGTGTCGAGATGGAGGTTCATGAGGCCTATAAAAGGGCTTTTGGGGCTAAAAAGATGTTGTAGGGTTCTGAAAAGGATATTTGGGCCTTGAAAAAGGCACTTGAAGGGCCTGAAAAAGGTGTGTTGGGCTGAAAAAGGTGCTTTGAGTTGCTTGAAAAGGCATTTGAGCCAAAAAAAAAGGCACTTGAGGGCTCCAAAAAGGACATTTGGACCTTGAAAAAGGTGCATGAGGGGCCTGAGAAAGGCACTTGGGCCTAAAAAGGCACTTAAGGGGTCAAAAAAGGACATTTGGGCCTTGAAAAAGGTGCTTGAGGGGCCTAAAAAAGGCACTTTGGGCCTGAAAAGGCACTAAAAGGGGGAGCTAAGCTCTCACACTTACGCTTACTTATTATGTGCCCTCAGTTGAGTGAAGATGAAAGGTTCCATCAGATATCTGGGCTTTCAAGATAACATTAATATATTTGTTGAAGAGGGCTAAACTAATTATGGCCACTACAGCATAAATAAGACTAATGATCCGAGGGGAATTACTGCTTGTAACAAGAGGAAGGGAACAGGGGTACCTCTTACACTATTCACATTGTGCCAAAGTTTCCAAAGTCTAGAGAAATGTTTTAGGACCTTAATACACTACTTCTTAATAATCGATGAGGCATGTTGGCTTCAAATATCTTATGTCCTATTGCATAGCCTAATTGAGCTAAAGTGAGGTAGGAATTGACAATAATTTTGGGGTGTTGATAATTTTTTGAGCATTCATGGCTATGTTCGGTAATTATGACCCCCTTTTGAATGCCTTTGGCAAAATTTGAATTTTTTTGATAATTTTGGACAATGTTTGAATTTTTTTGGTAATTTTAGGCAATTTTTGATTTTTTTGATAATTTTTGGTAATTTTTGATATTTTGGAAATGGAATGAGGATGTGAGTGAGATTTATTGGAATACAAGGGTAACAAAGGCCATGTCAGGCACATAAAGAGGTAAGGATACCAAAATGGGCCAAAAAGAAGAAACATGGGCATGGATGACTACATTTCGGATGCGAAGGGGGGAGGATAGTGAAAGAAGTTTGGGAGATCAAATGGGTCAAATGAATGCTAAAATAAGTAGTGGTGATCATTGGTCAAGGTGGATAGTTGAGATGTGCATTGATTTTCCTGCAATCCATGTCTATGGTATCTCAATACATAATTGGATTCCCTGTTTTGCTAAATTTGTTGTACTCCCCCTTGTTTCTATCATAGTGGCTATCTCTGTTGCTGTAAACTATATTTGATGCCAAAGAACCAAAAAAATATGACCCACAAGTGTTCCTTAATTGGGTATGTGTGAAACTAACATGACTATGCTGGATGAGCCTCAAACAAGAAAAATTTGTCTAGAGGCAAGTGCTTGAGGGCTATCTTGACTATTTTTCAACATTGGAGGACTTGTGTTGTTTAGGGAAGTCCAAAGGTGTTGTCTCTCGCCACTTTTCAAGCCAAGGGCGGCATTCTCACTACTTTCGTACTAGAATTTTTTTTAAAAAATTTAATTTTGTTTAGTGCTTTTGAATTTTTTGGTATTTTTGATGTGTTTCTCAAAGTTGTAGACATAAAACTATTTGAAATGAATAATATTGATGGATTTTGCTAGGTCTATGCTATCATAATCTAAAAGTCTATAAGTACCAGTCTCAAAGAACTCTATGATAATATAAGGACTAATCCAATTGGCTTCCCACTTACCTTTCATTTCTCTAGCCACTTGGTTCTTAGGATTTTCTCAGAGCATTAGGTCACCAATTTCAAAAACACGAGATTTGACCTTTTTGTTGTAATGTCTTCATAACCTATTCTGATACACTTGAATGTGTTAATGTGTTGCATCCTAATTCTCTTCTAACAACTCTAGCTACTCTAGACAGGCCACTCTATAATCCTCATTTGAATGCATATTTGTACATGATGTGAACATGTATTCATGAAACTTTAATGTAGAATGCAGTTAGACTGACGACGAAGTACACTAGACCCAAGAAATAATCATTAGAATGTAATCTCTATGAGCATCTCGTGTTTCCCTAACTACACCTACTAAGAAAGCTCTTAGACCAGCATATCAGTGATAGTTCTAGAATAGGAGTATGCTTAGAATGCAGATCTACAAGAATGCATGCAAGATTTATGGCTATAATGTAGATTATATGAAAATAACAACTCTTAAAATTCTATGATAGTGGCCATACAATGATCTAACATGTAATAAATGATGTTAAATGACATAAAAAAATGCAAAAATCTATGAATTTGCTAGGATGATATTGCTAAAATGATGAATCAAAATCTACCTATAGTTCAGATGCCTAAAACTTGGGTCCTTTGGCTCTTGGATTTCCCTCCTATTTATAGGATTTCAGAAGGGGTTGGGGTAAGAATTAAGATTTTCACCTTTGACTAATGGGTGAAAATGAAAGTGAAAATATCTCATAAGAGACCATGAGGAAGAGTCCAATACACTTGGTTTTGAGGATAATTGACAATATTTCTAGTTCTTTTAAAATGAAAAGGGGAGATTTTAAATTTTGTGAGGATAAATGATTTAATAAATGTTTATTTATTTCCAACACTTTGTATTTTTCTTCCTCCCTTTTTGAATTTCATTTTATGAATTAGAATTGTTTTTCTCCTCTTTTAAAATTGATTTAGGTCTTGTCGATTTTGTAGATAATCAATAACCTGACGTGATTTTGATTTGAAAGTTTGTTGCGTACTTCTAATTTTCTGTTTTATTTTCATTGATTGATTGAAATTTCATAATTCAAGTCTCTACAAAATTTTTGGGTGTCTACAAGAAGATTCTTAAACAAATTGAATTGGAAGGATAAGAAAAATATCCTAGAGGAGCTACAAAGATGCATTTGATCAGGAAGGATCAAGTACTCAAGCCACAATTGAGATCTAAAATCAGCAATATAGTTGCATCAACAATTAGGACATATCATTGTTACTTTATAATCATTGTAGTAGTTTATCAAATCTCTTAACCCACTTGGCTTAACAACTATTCTCAAAATCCTCTAACAAGGTGATATTTCTAGATTGAAATGTCTAAAGAGGCCAGTCCTAATAGGGTGATTAAATCCTTTTATAGGATAGCACCTAACAGTGTGTTTTGTAACCTTTTATAGGTTTGGATCCCAATAGGGCTCACTTTACAAGAGTGAAAATTGGTAACTAGTTGCAATTGGTGGTCTTTCCCATATTGGGTTTCTATGTTTAGTCTCGGTGTCACTTGTGTTCATTATATTTCTTTCATGTGTATGCAACTAAGTCAATTAAGGTTAATCAAAAGATGATTTATTAAGTTCTACATGTTCAATATTTGATGAGTAATAGTTGTTATTATAGTGCTTGTTGGGTTACAACATATTGTCAGTGTTAATGAGTGCTTGTGTGTTAAATGAGTAACAATAGTTTCAATAGAGTTTATGTTTTATATTGACATCTAAGGGATCTGAGACTTATTTTTGTGGTAACTAATTCACCCCTACCCTCTGAGTACTCTTATATTTCCAACAACTAGTATTAGAGTTTTTTGTGTTGCAAAGAAGGTTTCAAGGACCTAACCTAAAGATCACGATGTCTTATGGGATAGAGATTCCCAAGTTGAAAAAAGATAACTTTGAGTCAATGCAAGAACATATGAAGCTACATCTAAAAACCATTCAATGATTTAGGCCTAAAATATTTGAATGATAAGTATAAGGCTCCTATTGGAACATTGACTATGGAGGAGATTGTTGAAAAGAAAATTCATAATATCATGATGATTGACATTGTATAAACTCTTAACTATGTTGAATTCAATGAGGTCAAAGGATGTGCTATTGCTTATGAGATGTAGAAAAAGCTAAAGAATACATATGGAGGTGATGATAATGTGAGAAGAGCTAAGGAAAAAAGGTTGAGAGGTTAGTTTCATCAGATGAAGATGAGAGATGATGAAAACATTGCAAAATATGTTGACAAATTCAAAGCTAGTGCCAATGCAATCAAAGCCTCTAGAGGAACAATTGAACATGTGATAATTGTAAGAAAGGTACTCAAAACCCTTCTTCCTATATATGTAATCATAGTGTATTATATTCAAAGACATGAGATGTGATCCAAATAATAATATAACCTTGGATTCTCTAGTGGGAATATTGACAGCATTTGAGCTATATAATTATGATAATTGTGTTCCTAGTTATAGAAATCTTGAGTTTACATTTGAAGCCAAGTTGTCACTCAACAAGAAAGTTAAAATTTCTAAAGAAAATCAATTTGAAAGTGAAGAGGAAGATAGTTCTAATAGTAATCTTGAAGCCATTCAATCATTCCTTACAAGGAGGTGTCCCAAAGGCAAAGCAAAATACAAAGGTTAAATTCCTTTAATCTATTTTTCTTATGAAGAAGTTGGTCACATTGTTGCAATGTGTCTAGAGAGAGAAGACAAAGATAAAAAGAAAAATAGAAAGTATAAAAGAAAGAAGGATTTAAAAAGATACAAAGACTACAAGGAAAAATGTAAGAAGTCTTTTTTTATCTCTAAAGATTTAAGTAGTAGTGATGATGATGAAATGGTCTACATTACTATAAAAGATGAATATGATAATGAAGAAGATAAAATGGCACTTGCCTATCATGTTAGCAGTAGGACTAGAAAATGGGTTAAATGTATAACATACTATGAGAAAATCACAAAACTCAACAATCATATATTAGCACCCACTAGTCTACCATGAAAGCCAAACTAATAAAGAAAGCAATAGAAACCCCCTCTTTTGTTTGTAGCTCCCATGTCCTTCTTTCTTCTCCAAATGATTGTAGCTCCAAAGTTGCCTATAGTGCACACAAAATTGAAGCAAAAGTATATGATGTAGATAATGCCATGAGAATACTTCAAGTTGTGATTTAGCTTGAGAGAAAATGGTATGAAAATTCAAAGAAGCTAAAGATTTATGGATGTCGAAGACAAAGACTTCAAGGATTCAAGGACTCAAGGGATTAAGATCTAAAATGAGACAAAGAGTGTCCATTTTATAATTGACATGGAGGATGAGAGCATTGGATTTGTCACCCATAGATATGTAATGTGGCAAGAGATTCCTTTGAGAATCCATGATGCATATTACAAAATATGCCAATTGCAAGATTCTATGACACATGAAAGTCAAACTTGGCTAAATCTGGAAGAGAATCTATGATGCCTCATAAGACACCTCAACCCACTTAAAACCAAGAATCTATGAAGAATAAGCCAAATAGGGACATGTGTAAGAGATAAAAATATTTGGTTATGAAATATCTTATCCAAGTGTCAAAGAAGAATCTACGAGGTGTCATATCCAAGTGTCATGATGATGCAATATTTTATGGAATATTCAAATTAAAAATCCTTTTATTCCACAAAATAAGAATTAGTAGAAAATGGAATTAATGATGGAAAATGGGACTTAGGAAATTAAGAATTCCCATGGTTTGAGGATAATTAGTCAATTAATTAATAAAATAAATTAATTGAGGATGATAATTAGGAAAAATAATTAGAAAGATTAATAGGATTAACTACGAGTTATTTAATCCTATAGAGAAAATTAGTAGATGATTGGCCAAATTGATTAAATGAATATGACTGTATCCTTTGATGAAAATGTGATGATGATGGATATAGAATAAGATGATGGAAAGTAGACCAAAGCCATGGTCAGATTGATTGATTGAAGTTGATAACATGCCAAGGACACATGAAATGAATTGGTTGATATGTAACATTTAACCGACACATGACATGAAAGAAGGATTTAAAAAGCTACAAAGACTACAAGGAAAAATGTAAGAAGTCTTGTTTTATCTCTAAAGATTTAAATAGTAGTGATGATGATGAAATGGTCTATATTACTATAAAAGATGAATATGATAATGAAGAAGATAAAATGGAACTTACCTATCATGTTAGCAAAAATGATACATGGATTATTGATAGTGGTTGTTCTCATCATATTACTTGTGATAAAAAGAAGTTTGAACATATGGAACACTATGATGTTGGAAGTGTAAGATTTGAAAACAATGAACAATGTTGCATAAAAGGAAAAGGTTATATTTCTCTAACCAATGAACTCAGATGTGATAATGCTTATTGGGTTGAAAGATTGGAACATAATCTAATGAGTGTGGCATAGTTTAATAACATTAGATTCAAGGTAAAATTCATGAATGGGAAGGCCAAGTTCTTAGATGGAAAAGGAAATCTAGTTGGGTCTGGTAGGCAAACAAAATGTAACCTATTCTACCTATATCTCAATGAAAGTTAATGTTTCATTGCTCAAGTAGAGCTTAGAACTTGGTTATGGAATAAAAGGTTATATCATGTGAACTTTTATAACTTTATCAAGATAAGAGAAAACAAAAGAGTAAGAGACATTCCTAGTTTCAGGAAACCTAATATGGGCCTATGCAAATATTGTCAAATTGGTAAGATGGGAAAGACAAGTTTCAAGAGCAAGAACTATCATTCTAAAGAAGACTTAGAGCTAGTTCACAGAGACCTTTGTAGACCTATTGGTATTGAGATCGATACTGGTAATAAGTAATTTATTTTATTTTTTGATGATTACTCTAGAATGATGATAGTAATGTATCTAAAAGAGAAATTTGAATCTTTTCATAAGTGGTATCTAGAAAGAGTAGAGAAGGAAACATGAAAGAAGCTAAAATATTTGAGATCAGATAGAGAAGGTGAATTCATTTCTAATGAATTCAATAAATTATCCACTAAAAGAGGAATCAAAAGAAACGTATCAACCCCTAGTACACCTCAACAGAATGGTATAGCAGAAAGAAGGAACATATCAATCATGGATTGTGCAAGAACCCTAATGATAGAAAATAATGTTGCAATCAAATACTAGAAGGAAGCAATTGGTACACTAGTTCATACCTTGAATAGAGTACAACTAAAGAAAGACTCAAATCGAACTCCTTATGAACTATGGTATGGCTACAAACCTAATGTAATTTACTTGAAAGTATTTGGTAGAAAATGTTATATTTTGAAGGAGACTAGGAAAGGAAAATTTGATGTCAAAAGTGATGAAGGCATTTTACTAGGATACTCTAGTAGAAGTAAAGCATACAAATGCTTGAATATAACCACTCATAAGATCATAGAAAGTTCACATGTGTAGATTGATGAATTTGTAGAAAAGAGTGAATAAGAGACAATAAAAGAACTTGAAGATTATAGAAAGTTCATTTACTTTGAACCTAATGCATTGCCTAATCCAATTAGAAGTCAAAAACCTTCACCTCCCAAGTCCCCAAAATCTCCAAAAGAACCAAAGTTGTAGCCAGTACAACCTAAGTCACAGTCTCAAGGACCTGAGTCATAATCAAGAGCTATTGAGTTGTAGCCTGAGTCAGAATATGAAGGATTTGAGTAATAAAGAGTGGGACTTGAGCATGATGCATAAGTTCATGTGGTGAGGTAAGTGGAACAAGTTCTAAATCAAAATTACATGTATTAGAAAGATATGTTAGAAGGCACCATGCACTTGAAAAAATCATCGGAGACAAGTTAGATGGTACAATGATAAAAAGACAAATTGAACAATACATGTTTGCTTATTGAATTTGAACCTACACCAGTTAAAAGATTTTTTAGATAATGAAAGTTAGATTGAAGAAATGAATGAGGAGATAGAATAGATAGAAAAGAATAAGACTTGGACTCTTGTCCCTAGACCCATGGATAAGAATGTGATTGGAAAAAAGTGGGTTTTTGGAAATAAGTTGAAAGAAGACGAAGAAGATTCAAGAAATAAAGAAAGATTAGTATGCAAAAGGTTATTCTCAAGAGGAAGGTATTGACTATGGTGAAACTTTTTCTCTAGTTGCTAGATTAGAAGGTGATAGGACTTTGCTCACCTATGATGCATTTAAAGGATTTAGAGTTTAGCAGATGGACTTGAAATCTATATTCTTGAATGGAATTATAGAAGAAGAATTTTACATAGAATAACCTAAAGGTTTTTTTGATTCAATAAGAAAGGATATTGTAAGAATTTTCCTAATGGAAAAATTCACCCAGGAACTAAGAACTCAAACACAAGCACAACTGTAGACCAAAAATGTATATGATCAATTAATTAGAGTATGTCCTAATACATTTCTCTATTCAGTATATGATGTACAAACACACTAGGAGTGCCTGTATATAAAGGCCTCTCAGAAAGCACCTAGAATGTCTCTAGAAAGAACCAAGAGATAAGATAAGCATCATAACAACTAAGCACATGCCTTATCCAACATTCTAGATGAGTGGATAAAAATTTGAAGGTTGTAGACACCATGTGCTTAATTAGTGTGCTAACTCATATCTTGTAGACACCATGTGCATAAAAGAGTTGTGGAGCTCTATGTTGTCAACATGACAACTCACAAGAGTGCACATACTCCTATGTGACTAATAAATAAATATTAAAAATAATGCATTAACTTAAGTAAACTTAAGTAAGTGTAAATAGTGAATACCTATTTACACCAACAGCCCCCCTTAAGTCTAGGATGAAATGTCTAATGGGTCCCGGCTACTAGGCCATTTTAGGTACCCATGTACATAATGAAAATGCAAATCTCTCATAAAGCGGAGAATGAGGGAAAACCTCATGGGAAAAACCCTCCCCCAAAAAGAGAGATGAATGAGGATGCATGGAGTAATCAAGACCTCTTCCCATTATGACATACATCTAGTATATGCAAGAGAAAAATGGAGAAGAACAAAACCCCCTAAGAGGAAAACGTCCCCCCAAAAAGGAGAAGAAGGAGATGAGGTAGTCCCCCCACCTAAATGTAGTGTGTCGATCAGTGAGTAATACTCTAGTGTAGAAGCTGATCCATGTCTATAGAATGATGTTCCCCCCCTTCGGAAGAAACAAATGCAAGGGTACTTGTGAGATGCATCCCCTGTATGGAGAAGTAATCTCTATAATGACTGGTGCGGCTAAAACCTATTCAAAAATCTCGATGTCGATACTGATGATGGATTCCTCCAAAATTGCTAAAGAGAATTATAGATCAAATAAGGAGTGTGAAAGAACTTGTCTTAGGAAACAAACAGTCTTCTCAAATGTGAAAGAGACCTCCTGTAGATGTTGTAAAGAAGAACCCACCAACCTGGAAAGATTGATCATGTAGAGAATGGACTTGAGGGTCAAAGTGGGCCCTTGCAACAACTATAGAAGAATCATCCTCAGCAAAGAGAGGTGGTAAATCATCATAAAATTCTCCCATCTCTTCTATGTGTGACTCCAAGGATAGAGCTAAAATGTCTAACAAGAAATGATCACCTAGAAGACCATGTGTATGCTATAGTGCTAAAGTACATGAATCTGTCACTAAAAAAAAGGATGAAGTATCAGCCTAAAAAAGAAGATGAATGTCATCAAGAATGTCTCCCACATCTTCAATGTGAAACTCCATGAATAGGCCTAGAAGGACATAAAGGAAGTCGGTGTAGGAAGACATAAATGGTCCTACTACACTAATTTTGAAGCATCTATGGTTAGAATAGGATTAGTAGGAGCAATAAAGGCAGGAGGTATGATCTCATCTGAAGAGGAAGAAACCATAATTGGAGTGACTGGATGTAGAATGTCCTTTGGAGATGGAGGAACACATGGATCTCCATATGCTTCCCAAATAGACATCCAAATATCATAAGGAAAATGTGCCATTCTAAGAGAAGCAAAAGATTTTGTAGTCATACTATTATATAGAAAGTGACAAAGGTTGACAAGATTTGTCCAATTAAAATGTGGTGGCATTGAATAGAGATAAGGAAGCAATTTTGGATGGTCTCTTAGATGATCAACTATCAAAGTACTCCATTTTTTATAAATCCTTGTTGTCAACTGTAGTCTAATACCATACTGACAAATGAATCGATGAATATTGGACAAAACTCCATGAGATCAATCGATGAACCCCCAAAAAATCAAAGAACCCCCCTTGAAAAAGATGTTGTTGGCACTTTTTATGTGGTGTGTGTACTTGTCAAAATGAACAAAGTAGAATTTTAATTTTGCTTCTTGCAACTGTCACTTGAGGCCTAAGAATGGAACTAAGCACTGTAGCAGAATTCTTAAAGCAATACAATGTAGAAAAGGCCCTAGTACTAAAATTGAGATTTTTGTCCACACAACCCTAGTATCTAACTGCATATCTAGAAAGTAGAAGAAAAAATACGCACTTTCAAAATAACAAGACTCCATGAGATCAATCGATGAACCCCCAAAAAATCAAAGAACCCCCCCTGAAAAAGATGTTGTTGGCACTTTTTATGTGGTGCATGTACTTGTCAAAATGAACAAAGTAGACTTTTAATTTTGCTTCTTGCAACTGTCACTTGAGGCCTAAGAATGGAACTAAGCACTGTAGCAGAATTCTTAAAGCAATACAATGTAGAAAAGGCCCTAGTACTAAAATTGAGATTTTTGTCCATACAACCCTAGTATCTAACTACATATCTAGAAAGTAGAAGAAAAAATACTCACTTTCAAAAAAAATGAAACCTAAAAAGGAGTCCAAATGATCCTGTACGAAGCATTTTAAGTGGCAAAATTTGGGATTTGTGAGTTGCAAAAAAATTTAGAAACAAAGATGTCAAAGCACCTACACCAATGTGTAGATCACAAAATTTTACCCCAAAACAAAAAAAATTGCTCACAAAAAGGATTTTGTATGAGGGAGATATCGCTGTTTAAAAATCACTACTACTGTTATTTTTTCTGAATCGCCGTTGCACCTCCAAAAATCAAATGGCTCTAGATTTTGCCTTAGATGTTCGATTTGGATGAAACAAATTTTGATCTAAGGGTTTCTGGACCATTTGAATGTGATGTAAATATCTGATTTGCACCAGTAAGCTTCAACCTTCACTTGCAAAAAATCTCTCCTATGGCCCTATGGCCAAAAAAAATTCTATAAAATAATACAGATCCAAAAATAGTAGAGATGCAGATGAAAAAAAGTATCTATCTAAAAGTTAAATGTATGGATCTAAAATGATCATACCAATTCTACAAATCGAGGCCTCCGCGGTCCGGTTTGCAAAATTTTTTTTGCCTCACGGTCAACTATGGCCAAAGATAGTTGTACTTGTAGCTGATTTTCACTAAATCAATGTTCCAGATGCAATGGTGAGGTCAGATCTGGCATTGGACACTCCCAATTTTTGCAATGCTCTAGAGTTAGGATACAATGATGAAGCAAGATGATGGTCTCAAATGGCTTTGTGAAGAAAAATTCTCCAAGATTTTTGATACCATGTAAGAATTTGGTATAGCTATGATACTATGTAAGAATTTTCCTAAGGGAAAAATTCACCCAGGAACTAAGAACTCAAACACAAGCACTATTGTAGACCAAAAATGGATATGATCAATTAATCAGAGTATGTCCTAATACATTGCTCTGTTCAATATATGATCTAAAAACACACTAAGAGTGCTTGTATATAAAGGCCTCTCAGGAAGCACTTAGAATATCTCTAGAAAGAACATGAGATAAGATAAGCATCATGACAACTAAGCACATGTCTTACACAACATTCTAGATGAGTGGATAAGAATGAGAAGGTTGTAGACACCATGTGCATAAAAGAGATGCAGATCCCTATGTTGTCAACATGAAAACTCACAAGAGTGCACATACTCCTAGGTGACTAATAAATAAATATAAAAAATAATGCATTAACCTAAGTAAACTTAAGTAAGTGTAAATAAAAAATACCTATTTACACCAACAGATATCTTTTGTAAACTACACAAAGCATTCTATGGTCTCAAGAAAGCTCCCAAATCTTGGTATGAAAGACTTTATTATTATTTGATGAAGATTGGTTTTCAAAGGAAAAATGATGACAACAACATTTACATCAAAGAAGGAGCATATGAGAAAATTGTGTTGGCAGAAATCTTTGTGGATGACCCATTGTTTATTGGAAATTATGATTTATGCAAATCTTTTTCAGAGGAAATGAGAAAGGAATTTGAGATGTCTATGTTTGGAGAAATCAAATTCTTTTTTGTCTTGCAAATTCAACAGAACAAAGATGGTATTTACATTACTCAGTCTAAGTATAAGAAGGAGATACTAAAGAAGTTTGGAATGGAAAATTCAAGACTAGTTGGAACACCAATGTCCACTAGAAATAAGCTTTCCAAAAATTATGATTCCAAGGAGGTAGATCGAACCACATATAGATCAATGATTGGAAAACTATAGTATGTTTTACATACTAGACCTGATATTGCTCTTGCAGTTTGTATGGTGGCAAGATTTTCAACTAATCCTAGAGAAAATCATATGATGGCAATAAACCTAAGCATGAGGTATCTTAAGGGTACTGAAGATTATAGATTATGGTTTAAGAAAGGAGGAAATTTGTATTTGAAATCCTTCACTAATGAAAATTGGGTAGGAAGTGTTGATAAGAGGAAGAGCACCAGTGTTGTAGCAATCTTTCTTGGTAAGAGACTAGTGTCTTGGACACACAAGAATAAAAATTGCATTTCTAAGTCTACAACAAAGACAAAGTATGTTGTAGAAATAGTTAATTTTTTTGATTTTGTTTGTTTCAAGTAACTATTGGTAGGTATGGATGTAGAAATCAAGGATCCAATGGTTATCTTCTATGATAACACAAATGTAATAAATATATCAAAGAATCATGTGATGCATACCAAGACCAAGCACATTGAAATAAAATCTAAGAGAATTGGTTCAAGACAAAGACATGATATTGGAATTGTTCACATATCGGTCAATTTTGTTATTAGTGACACACACAGTTATTCAGATTGTATGTAGCCACGAAGCTTATTAAATAATTTACAATGTTTTTCATTTAATTCAGTAGTCACCAAGTTCTATAGTTGCTACTAAGTACTTTGGACAAATCCCAATGGTTTCCAAGTAGATTCAATCAATGTGAAGTCCACCAATTTAAATTTTGAATTTAAGTTTATGCCAAGTTTATCAGTGGTTATCAAGAATTGCAATATCTATCGAGTTTGTAGTTCATGTGATCTGAAGCCAATGTTAACCAAGCTACTCTATGCAAATCACTTGATTTAGTGTTTGCCAAGTTGCACAATATTGACCAAGTCACTAGTGTAGACTGAGTTCTAGACTACTTTAAAGTGATACATACGGACTGAGCTTCTGCATCTACCAAGTGCATGATGATGCTGAGCATTAACAATGGATGCCAAGTATCAAAACCTCACCAATTCAGTCTTCAAAACTTGAGTGTCTACATGTGGGCCAACTTTGTAATATTTGTGTTAACTTGTATAATAGCTGACTTTGCAATTATGTAATTTTGATTGGTATATATATGTAATGTACTGTACCATATTATTGAGAGTGAATCTATATGTATGGATGTAATGTGATTGTGGATGCAAAAAGTTATGAATGTAGTAGAAAAAGAGTGAATTGTAAAGGTCATAACAACATACGAAGCAACAAAGACATATCTATCATAGAAAGGTGATCAGTACACAAAGGAATCTCTTTTAGCAATCCTAATTGCAAATTAGAGATCTTCTACTACTTCATCCTATCAGGTGAACTAGTTAAAATCCTTCAACAAGGTAGACCTAATAGTCTTTCATAAATCTCTTTATCGAGTACATACTTCATTTTATATTTTTAAATCCTCTCACAAGGTGGACCCAGTAGTCCTAATTGCTCCTAATAGGCCAGATCATTAGAAATGATCAATGTATGCCTTAATAGGCCAACTTTATGCTGCAGTACTAAAGCTTTTGGGTATCATCCCCACCCCAGTTTTACTTTCTATTTGAAAGGTTTCTGGGTCACCAAATCTTTATGTCAAAGTGTTAGGGATGCTTTCATGTTTTAAGTTTCTCTTGCATGCAATTAGATTAGATGTGATGAATTAAGTGCTAATTAAAAAATTGGATTAAGAATTGAAATTGTTAAAGTTTTAGAAGTTACTGATTTACCCCTCCCCTCTCAGTAACTTAGCATAGTCTTCAATATTTCCAACAATTGGTATTAGATATTTGTAGTTATCAGGAGACAATTTAACAACTTGATTAAAGATCAAGGATATGGAGATATTCAAACGTGACAAAGCTATTGACAATGAAACGTTGGATCTAGAAATGCCCATTGCCCAACACAAGAAATCTAAGGAGCAACTTTTTGAATCCTTGAAAAGAAGAAAGGAACTTGCAAATCAAATGAATGATCATCTCTACATTGAAGAAAGAATTGAATACTTTCACCGTTCAAGCAGCTCAGATGAAGAAAATGATGCAATCAAAGAACTCCTAGAGAAGAATGGTTCCCTACAAGAAGAAGTAATAAAGCTAAGAAGAGAGCAAGAGATTTAGTCCGTAAGGTTATGTGAAGTCTTGGAATAGAGAAATAAGATAAAAGAAGAGATAGATGGAAGGAAAAATGAAATCTAGAACCAATCCCTTCAGTAAGAAGACCTTATTGATTAGCTCTCGAGTGCAAATGAGAAAATCACGAGCCTAAGATTTGAAAATGAAAGAATGAGGAATGATCTAAATTCTGAAATGCAAATCAATGAAAGAATGAAAAATTATCTAAAATCTAAAAGATTAGTCAATGAAAGATTAAGGAATGATCTAAACTTTGAGAAGAAAATCAAGGAGAGAATGATGAAGTCTCAAGAAGACATGAATCAATTGAATGAGCAAAACCTCTATAGGAAAAAAGGAAAAGAAAAAATTAGATACAAAGAAGAAGGTGAATCCTCCAAACAAGGTGCTCAAAAGAATCAAAGACCTACTTGCAATCACTAGAGTAAGATAGATTATACATCAAACAAATGTTGGAGCAATCAAAAAGAAAAAAACCAATGGAAAATGATACAATTGCAATTAGCATGGTCATAGAGAGTGCAAAGAGAAACCAAGATTTGAAGGAAATTGTCATAAATGTAAGAAACATTGACACAAGGCATTAGAATGCAAAACCAAGATATTAAATCCTATAGAGAAAATTATGAAAGCAATATTTGGTTGGGACTACAATACCTAGTGCAAATGTCTTTACTATGGAAAATTTGGACACATTGGTATGAATTGTGTTAAACATCATGTGAGGAAAATAGATAACCACCAAAAGATGTTTCATTTGTACAAAACTTGGTCATCTTGTCAATAATTGTATGAATACTGGTAGAATTGAAGATGAAAAGAAGGCAAAGGCTGATAACATCTAAAAGAAAATGAGATAGAAATGGATTCCTAAGTCTACCAAGGATACTAGTCTAAGAAATGATGGTCAAGTCACTCAAGAATTGCATGACTCTACCATTTCTAATTAAGTTCTCAAGAAAGAACTAGAACTAGGCTATCAAAGAAGACATCCAAATTAGTTCAAGTTGAAAGGTGACAAAGATCCAAATTTGTATACAAGATACAAAGGGATCACTGAGAAAATTAGTATCAGTTATTACAGAGTTACCTTCTCTACCGAGTAAGGTGAGGTCATAGACTCTACTGAGCAAGGTCAAGTGTAACAAAGATAGCTATGGTTATCAATTCATAAAGATGTCATCAAGTAATCAATGTTGTATAGTGGATGATAGTTTGTCAACATATCTACTTTCATACTAAGCATTAATGAAATTTTTTTTATCAAAAGGCATGGAATCAGATTCATTTCTTACCATGAATTTTCAAGTGCTATTGTGAAGAGTGATTTTCAATGCGATCAAAGTGACTTGAGAAAATTTCCTACAAAAGTTTTTTGAAGTTCTCTCAATCTACCAAGAAAAAATGGCATTCAGGAGTCACAAGGTCAAGTGAGGATTTGACACATTGGTTCAAGGAGTTGAATGGAAAGTACCAAATTTTAAACTCGGTCCCATGGTTACTAAAATGCTAGACCCAAGCAAAGCTCAATCCCAAATTCCTCCTAAGGTACTTCTTGTTAATGTCATTTGTACTCATTTTAAATGTTCTATTCAAGAAATTTGTATTCTAGAAATGGATAATGCCCTAGGTTAGTTAGCTATAAATGGAACCCTAAAACCCAAGCATCAACATTTGCAAGAAAAAGGATTGACACATATCCCTCATATGCCATAAGAATTTCAAATTAAATGAATTGGGTTTATCCTTAGCTTTATGCATAATAGACAGTTGTGGTTACAAAAATCAATTCTAATAATAAAGAAGATGATTCATCAAATCACTGGCCTCCCTATTCTAGCCAAAACCCTAAGTTGGGCAGAGTTGGAGAAGAAAATCCTAACTAAATGGAATGACAGAGGTATGAAAATCAGCAGTGTCATAGATGAAGAATTGAAATTTGGAATTCATGTTATTGCACACAAAACATATAGTTCATGCTAAAAAATCAATGTATCATGTGAAGCCATGGATTTGGCAAATAAAGTGGTTAAGAACAACTTGTCATATGATATTGTTGAACTATTGTTGAGGAAATTCAACAAAAACACAGAAAGTATTAGAACATCAAAGAACAACCCATGCAAGTTTTGTTCATTGTTAACCTGCCTATTCTTTTATGTAGAAAAGTTCTCCCCTTCTAAAGGCAACATAGTCTAGAGAAAAGATTTACCTATACATTACCAAATAAATGAGTATATTGCATAAATGAGTGAAAACTACAATAGCATCATGGATAACCACTTTGATGTATTCAAGGAGAAAATGAACAATAGGTTCAGGATTTTGAAGAAGTTAGTTGAAGATTATAAGGATGATGTATGCTTCATGGTGGATAGTGACAAGGTGTAAATCCAAGTAGTTAAGCCTAGAGTTGCGTGGGTGAAACCTCTTGTCTATGAGTTAAATATTGATGAGACAAAGGGTATCATTAAACCCCATTCAGTGAACCTATTGATCCCAAGGCCCCTTACTGTAGAACATATGATGAAGCTAAGGCTAGAATTGAGTTAGAAATAAAGCTCCCTTAGGCAATAAACAAAGGAAAGAAAAGGATAGAAAAGCTAAAATCAAGTACACCTCTCTTGTTAACTGAGGGCAAAGGTGAGGATGTTGAAAAAGTAGAGGATGAGGAAGAATTTGAGCAAGAAGAAGAGCCTTTGAAGAAAAAGGGCAAGGTGATCATCACCAAGCTAGAAAATCCATCCACTAGAGTCTTCACAAAAAGGTCATGAAAGAAAGAAGGTGACATTGTATTTAGCAGACCTCCACCCACCTTCTAGGATAGGCTAAATAAATTAGAAGAAGGAGCAAGAATTAAAATTTTTAAATTATTGAAATATGAGATTAGGACTGAGGCAGAGCAGAAGCAAGTTGAAGACCTAGTGCTGAATAAAATAGGTAAATGGAAATACTCACTAGATCATATCACTTCTCAAGTCCCTAGTGAATTACTAGAGAAGATAAAGCCAAGGTGGGATTTTGCTATGCAAATAGTGAAAGACATATATGCATAAATCCTGAGGAAAATATTACCAAGCGTATCAGATGCTGAGGTGAAAGAGTCATTAAATAAAAATGAAGAAAAAATGACTCTAAAGTTTAATACTTGTTCGGTTTTGATCAAGGACATTGAGCATGTTATAAATAATGCCACAAATACTTGGAAAAATGTCTATCATCTTCATAGACCAAGTGAATTTCTAGTTGAAGTAAAGGATTGATGATGAAGAAGAAGAAAATAAGGAGATGAGGAAGAAAAAGGTGAAGAAGTAAATCATTTTCATAATGAAGAAGATGAAGAGGATCAAGTGGCTGTTGAGGGAGAAAAGCAAGATGATGAGGAGACTAACCTAGCCAAGATAGCTGCAACAGTCATTACCTCACTTCCTCACTCCCTAAACAAATCATTTGCTACATCAAGTATGTAGATAGCTTTAGCATGTTTGATTGTGACCACTAGTAATACATCAAATATCTAATCACTATTCTCCCCAACTCAACTCAGCACACCACTAATAGAAGTGACTTCCACTTCATCCACTGAGATGTAGATTCCTTCTTCATCTATTGAGTTAAGTACTTTAGTTTTGACTTCTCCAATTTTAACTTCTTCAATTTTGAGTACATCAATGGTAAGCTCTCTAATTTTGACTACTTCAATTTTGGGTACTACAACTTTGACTTCATCAATTTTTGTTTCTTCAAATATTTCTGTAAGTATTCCATTAGTTAATACAATTTTAGTCTTTACTACAAGCCCAAGTATGTCTACTATTGTTTTCATTTCAGGTACAAAAGCAATAAGTGCAAAGACAATTGAGCTTAAGGTTCAACTGAGCACAAATGTTTTAGGGAAAGGAAAGGAGATAGGGGCAGATATCAATTTAGATGAGGAAATAGTAATCCCCAATTAGGATATTTACAAGCTTACTCCAGATCAAATGTAGGCATTTGGTGAACTCCTCTAGAAAAAGGCTAAACAACAAAGATTAATAGAGGAGAGAGATAAATAATATAAGATAATTGAAGATGCCAAGAACATTTGGACTGAGGCAATAATAATTGAGGTTGATTCTTCTCAACCTATTTTATATCAGCTAGTAGAAGTAGTCCAAAATTTCAATGAGGACAACAATGGACAAGATAAGGTAGTTGAAAAGGCTAAAAAGAAATTTAACAATGAAGTGTTGGAGCACATTGCTTAGAAAATAGCCATTTATCATGTAGAGCTTTCTACAATTTTCCTCAATCTTGAGGCATCCTATTCAAATGTGTCAACACTTTTTGGAAAACTATGTGATGTCTCTAAATATACGAAGGAAATAAAGGAAAAATTGTCCGAAATAGATATAGATCTAAAAACTAGTGCTCAATAGCTATAACTTGACCCTAGTTCAAGCTTTTCACATTTCAAGAAAATCATATATTTGTCAAACATGCAAGCTAAATTT
Source organism: Cupressus sempervirens (assembly GCA_028749045.1). NCBI lineage: Eukaryota > Viridiplantae > Streptophyta > Pinopsida > Cupressales > Cupressaceae > Cupressus > Cupressus sempervirens. The sequence goes on along the minus strand of CM053786.1, from coordinate 242,836,486 downwards.
CTAAGAGAAGAAGCAAGGATCAAATCAACATTGATTGACATAAAAAATATGATCCTTCTAATCATGGATGCAATATAAAAACATATTATATATTCAAAAACTTTGATCCATCATAATAACTTCTCTATTTTGGACCATATGATTGAGCTATCATCAGAGGTGCAAATTGCACTACATACATGCAAAGTCCTAGAAGAAAATTGGGATAAAATCTTGGCAATCATTCTAAAGGTACATTCTGAATTCTTATCCCATTTTGGTGTCTCTATGTAAATAAATTAGAATAAATCTTTGGTATTACTGTGAAAAAGGTGGAGAAAAGCTATATTGAAGAAAGCCATATGTTATGGGGAAGTAAGTTATGTACATAGAGTGACACATAGTATGGCTGAGAAATATGCTATGGTGGAGAACTTGTATCAATAAGACATGTTATATATAGCAAAAGATGTATAGTGTTAAAATTCTTTAGAATAAATGAGAGGGGAGGCAGGGGGGTGAATCAGTTATTTAAGGTACAAAATTCCCTATTAATACCTTTTTACTACTTTTAATGAATCCATATACTTTTCATCCATCCAATACTTAAATCAATCATATAAGCAAGTTATAGTAAATCAATATGCAATGAAAAAAATCCAAAATCAACACATGACATAATGATTTACGTGGAAACCCAATTTGGGGAAAACCACCAGTAACGTGCTACTTGATTTTCACTCTTCTGAAGTGATGTCGTGTTAAAAGCCTTCCCTGTTAAAGGCTTACAACACACTGTTAAATGTGACCCTGTTAGAGGATTTCACCAAACTGTTAGGAATGGGCCTGGTAAAATGTCTTTAGAACATTCACTTGGAATGTCACCCTATTAAAGGATTTATCTTATGGCTATTAAACCAACCTAAGTCCATAGGATTTAGACTTACTGTTACAGTTGCTAGAAAGTAACGATAATAGTCTTTTGACCTGATATAACTTACAACATACTTTGCAGATTTCATATCACACTTTCAATTCAATCCTTATGCTTGGCTTCAATCACTTCAGCTCTAAATGCTTGTCTCCCTTTCAAGCTTCGTCTCCTTGAGTCTTCTTACTCATTCTGCCAATGCAATCATTCTTGTGGTCATCTATTCAAACAGAGTTCCTGTTCTTTCTTTTCCTTAGCACATTCTACAGCACTTCATGCTTTTATGCTTGACCACCTCTCTCTCCTTATTCCTATTTTTGCTCTACTTCTTATGTCTACTTATATAGAAGTCTGATTTTCCTTTTGTCGCTCAATTCTCCCTTTCCAATTTTAGGGTTTCAAGATGGATTAGGTAGGATACAATGTATCTACCTCATATCTTGTTTTCTTCTAGAAACTTTGCCAGTTGTTTCTCTAAAAGAAAAAAATGTTCTACATGGTGTTCTGTGCCACCAACTCATCATTCTTATCTTCCTTTTAATTCAAAAACTTCTAGATAACAACCTTGTCAGCTTAGATCTGGCGAATCTTTAATTTCCAAAATAATGCAGCAACTCAACATTATTGAGTTACTAGTGCTCAACACCTCTGTGTTACTCGACACCTATACCTACTCGACACTTGGTTCTACTCAGCACTTGTTAATACTTGGCACCTGTTAATACTCAGCACTTGTTACACTCGACACTTGTTAATATTCGACACTTGTTACACTTGACACTTGTTAATACTTGGCACTTGTTACACTCGACACTTGTTAATACTGGGCACTTGTTACACTCGACACTTGTTAATACTCGGCACTTGTTACGCTCGGCACTTGTTAATATTCGACACTTGTTACACTTGGCACTTGTTAATACTCGGCACTTGTTACACTCGGCACTTGTTAATACTCGGCACTTGGTTCCGTTCAGCATTAACTAGGAGTTTTCTTGGCTCTTACTAGCTTTCTTAGCTCCTTCTCTCTAATGAACTTAGTTTGAGCTTTACAAAAGACTTAGCTAAAACCTTAAATCTTTGATATGTTTCAGTGTGCCCATTCTTTGTAATATGTCATCAAATACACTTTTTCATCAATGGCTTAGCTGATCCTTGTACTTCATTACAACATCATAACTTCAACCTTTCTCTAGGTGTTCTAGTTACATCTTATTGATTGCTTCCTCCTTGACAATCAACTAATTGATAGTATTGAGATCACTAAAGCAATTGTCATTCCTGCAAGTAGCAAGTTTGACATCAATGACAAAACAATGATTGAGGACATTCTTTACTAGTTCCATATATTACTCCAACAAATTTTCTTATGATCATTTCAATCATTTCCAACAATCTCCCTCTTTGGCATTGATGGAAAACCAAACTGATCAAGTAATCAATTCAATTACCTCCAAGATTGTATACGTTAGCTTGCTGCATTTCACTACTGATCTCATATATCTCCCTCTTTCATATATATCTCCCTCTTACTTTGTATTGATCAGTTTTCTAGATATTTCTCCCTCTTTGAAATAAATGTCAAAGATGTAGCATCTTTATCATGCAGAATATAAGCTTTGGCTTCTAGTTGATTTTCTCCCTCTGTCACCATGCTTGTGATTGATTTGGAGTTTCTATTTTTGTTGTCATCCTTTGCATCGACCTATTAATATTACAATGATTTGTTCCTGTTGATGCAAGGTAGCTTTCTTGTTGCCTTAAGCAGCTTGGGTTAGGGGTACGACCCCCAACTTGCCTCTAAGATATTCATAGGCATCATTGGGCAATGGTTTGGTGAAGATATCTGCAATTTGTTCCTTTGTGTGAATGTATTCCAACTTCACTTGTTTGTCTTCTACCAATTCTCTGATATAATGATACTTGATTGCAATATGCTTGGTTTTTGCATGCATCACTGGATTTTTGGATATGTTTATAGCACTTGTATTATCACAATACAATATCACAGGTTTTGTTACTTCTTCTTTCATTCCATTCAATAGATGTGTGACCCATACAATATTTGTGCAATTGACTGCAGCTGCCACATATTCTGACTCTGCAATGGACTGGGATATACATGTTTGTTTCTTGCTAGTCTAGGTAACCAGCCTTCTACCTAGAAATAATGCACCTCCACTTGTGCTTTTTCTGTCATCAATGTTTCCTCCCCAGTCTGCATCTGTATATGCATTGAGCTCAAATTTTCCATTCTTTTTGTAGTATAGACCAAAGTCATTAGTCCCTTTGAGATATCTCATTATTCTTTTCACTGCTATGAGATGATTTTCTTTAGGATTAGCAGAGAACCTATCCACTATTCTAACTGCTAATGCTATGTTTGGTCTACTATGTACAACATATTGTAGTTTTCCAATCATGGATCTGTACGTTGTTTGATTGACTTCAGTTGACTCATCATTTTTGGATAGCATATTTCCTGTGGCCATTGGTGTGCTGATTGGTTTGGATTCCTCCAATCCAAATGTTTTAAGAATTTCTTTCATGTACGTTGATTGTGTAACAAATATTCCATGTTTGAGTTGATATACTTGCAATCCAACAAAAAAATTGATTTCTCCAAACATAGACATCTCAAATTCATGTTTCATTTTGTCAGCAAAGCCTTTGCAAAGTACTTCCTTACCTCCAAACATTATGTCATCCACAAAGATATTAGATACAATAATGTCTTTACCTTCTTCTACTTTGATGTACATGTTGCTATTATCATCAGTTCTTTCAAATCCAATTTGCACTAGATACTTGTGAAGTCTCTCATACCATGCTCTAGGTGCTTTTTCCAAACCATAGAGTGCTTTATGTAACTTACACACCATATCCCTATTGTTTTCATCAACAAATCCTTTTGGTTGTTCAATGTAGACTTCTTCTTCTAGTATACCATTTAATAAAGCAGATTTTACATCCATCTGATAGACTTTAAAATCTTTGTACGCAACATATGCAAGTAAAGTTCTTACTCCTTCCATTCTAGCAACAAGAGTGAATGTTTCTCCATAGTCTATTCCTTCTTCTTGAGCATAACCCTTACATACTAGTCTAACTTTGTTTCTAGTAATATCACCATTCTCATCTAGTTTGTTTCTGAATACCCATTTGGTGCTAATCACATTCTTATCAGTTGGTTTGGGAACCAAACTCCAGGTTTTATTTTTTCTTATTTGATCAATTTCTTCTTCCATAGTTTTATACCAATCATCATCTTGTAATGCACCATGTACTATTTTGGGTTTAGATTGGCTGATCAGACATGATTCATGTCTTAGTCTATTCCTTGTCATTGGTCTTGCATCTTTGTCACCAATTATTTATTCAGCAGGGTGATGTCTTTTCACATATTTGGATAAGCTTGACTTTGTCCTTGTTTCCATGTTTGATCATTTGGATTTAGGATCACTATGCACTTCATTGTCAGGTTGTTCTTCATCATGTATGCTGTCTTTAGAATCACATTGTGCATTTTCTTCATTCTACAACTCAACTTCTGAATGCAACTCGACATTTACTAGTTGTGATTCAGCTGAAATTGATACCTGTTGTCGATTTCCAATTTGATTGACATCATTCTCATCAATCATTCCTTCATAAGAATACACAAAGGTTTTGTACTCTTCCATTTTCTTTGGTATTTCAGCTTGGACTTCTGTGTGCTCATCAAAATTTACATTTGCACTTTCCATAATTTTGTTAGTGTTAATATTCAAACACTTATATGCATTACTTGTAGTGGAGTAACCAAGAAATATACCTTCATCACTTTTTGCATCAAATTTTCCATTTCTAACATCTTTAAGGATAAAACATTTGCAACCAAACACTTTGAAATGTTTTACATTGGGTGAGTAACCATACCACAATTCAAAAGGTGTTGTATTTGTACCTTTCTTGATTTGTACTCGGTTCAGTGTATGAATAGCTACACTTATAGCTTCTCTCTAGTATTTTAGAGAAACATTCTTTTCCATCATTAATGTTCTAGCATAGTCAATTACAGATCTGTTTCTTCTTTCAGCAATTCCATTCTATGGGGGAGTTCTGGGAGCTCACATTTGTCTTTTGATCCCTTTGTCATTATAGAATATCTCGAATTCATTTGATGTAAATTCTCCACCTCTATCTGATCTTAGGCATTTCAGGCTTTTTCTAGTTTCCTTTTCAACTCTAGCCACATACCACTTAAACATTTGAAAAGCATCAAATTTTTGTTTTAAGAACAGAACAGTCATCATTCTGAAATAGTCATCAACAAATAACATTATGTATTTATCTCGTCTATAGCTTTGTATTTCCATTGGACCACATAAGTCAGTGTGAACTAACTCAAGTATCTCTTTAGATGTATAGTTTTTCCTTTTGAAACTTGATTTTGTCATCTTTTCTAGCTGACATTGTTTGCACATGATATTATCAGGCTTCTTCAATTTTGGTAGATCTCTGACTTTCTTCATTTTACTGATGTTGACTAGATTGTCAAAGTTGACATGACATAATCTTCTATGCCATAACCATTCATCATCAAATTTTGCAAATAGACAAGAAACATCATCCATATCAAGGTAAAAAAAATTACTCTTTGTTTGATCTCCTTTTCCTATTAGTTTACCATCATTGTCATAGATTTTTCCAGTTTTGTTTCCAAATTCCACTTTGCAGCCTATATTGCCTAACTATGAGACACTCAGTAAATTGTAATTTAATCCTTCAACATAGTATGCATTGTCACATGAAATTTGTTCTGTGAGCTTAATGGAACCTTTTCCTTTGATTTGACATGGAGCATCATTACCAAATCTAACACTATTTCCATCATACTGAGTAAAGTTAACAAACTTACTTTTGTCTCCTGTCATATGATGTGAGCATCCACTGTCTATGATCCATCTGTCATTTTTGTTTATGCATGTTACTAGTGTTGTGGCTTCTTCTTCATCAGATTGGTCTATCATGGCTACATAAACAACTTCATCATCATTGTCCTCAGAATTTTCTTCAACAATATAACACTTCTTACCTTTTTCTTTGTAATCTCTCTTGTCATCATCTCTTATGTTCTTGTATTTGTTGCCTTCCTTGGAATCCTTTTTCTGTGGACATCTTGCAGCAATATGACCTACTTCATTGCAATTGAAACAAATGATAGGCATCTTACCTTTGAATTTTCCTTTGCCCCTATGAAATCTTCTAGCAAGCAATGCTTCCAATTGTTCCACATCTTCCTCATCAATGCTACTATCACTAGATACATACTTCCTTTTTCTTCCTTTCTTTAATTTCATTTGCTCGGCATCTTTCAATGATAACTTGGCCTTAAAAGTGGATTCAGCATTTTCAGGTTTTTAGTTATCATAGTTAGATAATTCAAATGCAGTGAGTCTACCTATTATACCTTCAAAGCTTAGATTATTTCCTAGTATACATCTTAGCTCTTGTATTGCTGATACTCTAATAGCATAGATAGGGAGCAAGGTTCTTAAGAACTTACTATTAACAATATCTTCATCCAGTTAACCACTCAAGCATCTTATTCCACTTACCACTTCTTTTATTCTTGCACCATACTAAGCAGCATTCTCATTTTCTTCCATTTTCATGTCATCAAACTTTCCTTTTAGACTTTCTCTTTTTGCTCTTTGTACATTCTGATCTCCTCCATAGATGTCTAATAAGGCTTTCCACATTTTGTATGTAGTGTCACATCCTTTGATATCATCAAATTCAGCATAGCTGAGTGTAGAGGCAATTTCCAGCATTGTCTGGTTGTGTTCTTGCTTATTTTTCATGCCTTCTGCAGTAGGAGCACCTATTGGATCTACATGTTCAGTGACAATTGAATTTTGGGCATAATTTCCTATGGATCCAAGATGTAGCTTCATCAAACTTTTCCATACAACAAAGTTGTCTTTGTTGAGCTTGGGAACTTCTCTCTTTGCCATTTTGATCTTTTCCGCTTGTAGTCCCTTTAAACTGAATCAGCAATTGGCTCCGATACCAATTGTTAGAATTCTTTAGAATAACTGAGAGGGGGGGGTGAATCAGTTATTCAAGGTACAAAATTCCCTATTAATACCTTTTTACTACTTTTAATGAATCCATATACTTTTCATCCATCCAATACTTAAATCAACCATATAAGCAAGTTACAGTAAATCAATATGCAATGACAAAACATCCAAAATCAACACACGACACAATGATTTATGTGGAAACCCAATTTGGGAAAAACCACCAGTAACATGCTACTTGATTTTCACTCTTCTGAAGTGATGTCGTGTTAAAAGCCTGCCCTGTTAAAGGCTTACAACACACTATTAAATGTGACCCTGTTAGAGAATTTCCCAAACTGTTAGGAATGGGCCTGGTAAAAGGTCTTTAGAACATTCACTTGGAATGTCACCCTGTTAAAGGATTTATCTTATGGCTACTAAACCAACCTAAGTCCATAGGATTTAGACTTACTGTTACAATTGCTAGAAAGTAACGATAATAGTCTTTTGACCTGATATAACATGCAACATACTTTGCAGATTTCATATCACACTTTCAATTCAATCCTTATGCTTGGCTTCAATCACTTTAGCTCTGACTGCTTGTCTCCCTTTCAAGCTTCGTCTCCTTGAGTCTTCTTACTCATTCTACCAATGCAATCATTCTTGTGGTCATCTATTCAAACAGAGTTCATGTGCTTTCTTTTCCTTAGCACATTCTATAGCACTTCATGCTTTTATGCTTGACCACCTCTCTCTCCTTATTTCTATTTTCACTCTACTTCTTATGTCTACTTATATAGAAGTCTGATTTTCCTTTTGCTGCTCAATTCTCCCTTTCCAATTTTAGGGTTTCAAGATGGATTAGGTAGGATACAATGTATCTACCTCATATCTTATTTTCTTCTAAAAACTTTGCCAGTTGTTTCTCTAAAAGAAAAAAAATGTTCTACATGGTGTTCTGTACCACCAACTCATCATTCTTATCTTCCTTTTAATTCACAAACTTCTAGATAACAACCTTGTTAGCTTAGATCTGGTGAATCTTTAATTTCCAAAATAATGCAGCAACTCGACATTATTGAGTTACTAGTGCTCGACACCTCTGTGTTACTCGGCACCTATACCTACTCGGCACTTGGTTCTGCTCGGTACTTGGTTCTACTCGACACTTGTTAATGCTCAACACTTGTTACACTCGAAACTTGTTAATATTCGACACTTGTTACACTCAGCACTTGTTAATACTCAACACTTGTTACACTCGACACTTGTTAATACTGGGCACTTGTTACACTCGACACTTGTTAAAACTTGGCACTTGTTACACTTGGCACTTGTTAATATTCAACAGTTGTTACACTCGACACTTGTTAATACTCGACACTTGTTACACTTGGCACTTGTTAATACTCAGCACTTGGTTCTGTTCAGCATTAACTAGGAATTTTCTTGGCTCTTACTAGCTTGCTTGTCTCTTTCTCTCTAATGAACTTAGTTTGAGCTTTACAAAAGACTTAGCTAAAACCTTAAATCTTTAATATGTTTTAGTGTGCCCATTCTTTGTAATATGTCATCAAATACACTTTTTCATCAATGGCATAGCTGATCCTTGTACTTCATTACAACATCATAACTTCAACCTTTCTCTAGGTGTTCTAGTTACATCTTATTGATTGCTTCCTCCTTGAAAATCAACTATTTGATAGTATTTAGATCACTAAAGAAATTGTTATTCCTGCAAGTAGTTAGTTTGACATCAATGACAAAATAATGATTGAGGACATTCTTTACCAGTTCCATATATTACTCCAACAACTTTTCTTATGATCATTTCAATCATTTCCAACATATAGTATACTGTATATACTTTACAAAATCAATTTTGAAAAAAAAAAAAGTATACTCTATCAAGCTAGTATCTTGTCATGATGGAAACAAGGTATTTAGTTTTGGCTAATAAGTGTTTTTGTCACTAATGCCAAAGATTTTTGACATATCAGTCAAGTTTATTATTAGTGACATACACTTATTCAAATTGTATATAGCCACTAAGCTTATTGAATAGTTTATAATTTTTTGTGTGTAATTCAGTAGCCACTGAGTTCTATAGTTGCTACTGAGTCCTTTTGACAAATCCCAGTGGTTACTAAGTAGATTTAGTCAGTGTGAAGTCCGGTAGTTTAAACCTTACATTTCAAAATATGCCAAGTTTAACAATGGTTACTAAGCATTACAATATCTATTGAGTTCATAGTTCATGTGATGTGAAGCCAGTGTTAACCTAGCTACTTTATGCTAACCAAGTGATTCAATGTTTGTTGAGTTGCACAATATCTACCAAGTCACCAGTGTACACCGAGCTCAAGAATACTTGAAATTGATCAATATGGACTGAGCTTCTATGTCTACCAAGTGCATGATGATGTTGATCATTAGCAATGGATGTTGAGTTTTAGAACCTCAATGAGTCAGTCTTCAGAACTTGAGTGCCTTCATGTGTGCTGACTTTTTAATATTTTTGTTAACTTGTATCATGGACAACTTTGCAATTATGTAATTTTGATTGGTATATAAATGTAATGTATTTTACCATATCATTGAGAGTGAAAGTGTATGTATGGATGTAATGTGATTGTTGATGCAAAATGTTATGAATACAACAACAAAAAGATCAAATTATAAAGGCCATAACAACATAAGGAGCAATAGAGACATATCTTTCACTAAAAGGTGATCAATACATGAAGGAATCTCTTTCAGCAATCCCAGTTGCAAATTATAGATCTTCTACTACTTCATCCTAATAGGTGAACCAATTAAAGTCTTTTAACAAGGTAGACCTAAGAGTCTTTCATAGATCTATTTACCGAGTGCATACTTCATTTTGTATTTGTAAATCCTCTTACAAGGTGGACCTAGCAGTCTTAATTGCTCCTAATAGGGTAGATCATCAAAAGTGATCAATGTAAGCCTTAACAGGCCAACTTTATGTTGTAGTACTAAAGTTTGTGGGTATTTACCCCACCCTAGTTTTACTTTCTATTTGGAAGGTTTCAGGGTCACCAAATCTTTGTGTCAAATTGTTATGGATGCTTTCATGTTTTCAGTTTCTCTTCCATGTAGTTAGCTTAAATGTGATGAAGTAAGTCCTAATTGAATTATTAGATTAAGAATTGAAATTGTTAAAGTTTTAGAAGTTACTAATTTACCCCTCCCCTCTCAATGACTTAGCATAGTCTTGAATATTTTCAATAGGAATATGTGAATACTAAGGAAAAAATTGCACATATTCACTAAGCCATTACCTAAAGATGCATTTATGTATCTAAGAGGTAAGCTAGGTGTTATTCATCTATCAAAAGCTCACTAAACAAAGTTTAGCGATGCATCAAATAGAGCATGTTGAAGATCAGTTAAGTTGATTTAGTAATGAAAGGTAAGATAACATATGAATATGTGCACCAGTTACACTAGAAATTCACTATATACTATCTTTGGCATGAGATATCAAAGAGGCAGATTTTTCTATCAGAAGAAGATGTTGAAGAAAAAGTTTTCTAACAGAGAGAGAAACTAAAGTAGTGTTTCCATCAATGCAAAAGAGGGAGATTATTGATAAAAATTGAAAAATTGTATATTGTATTTGATGTTACAAAGAATGGCATATATTTACTAGTTAGTGTATCCTGAGATCACACGAGTAATGAAGATAGTTTTCTATGTCTATCGAGCATTCTAGTATTTTCCAAGTTTAGAATATAGTGTCTACCTAGTTAGAATGGGTGTTGAATAGAAGTTCATAGAAGTTGAGTGTTAACCAAACTCTCTTAGGTAATAAAGGAAAGTTGGATGGAACTAGTGCTAACTAAACTCACTCAGTTACCAAAGGAGGTTTGAGAAGATGCAGTGTTAAAATCAAGTTCACATGGGTAACACAAGAAAATATTTTTAGTGTTAGTATCTACTAGGCAGGGCCAACTAATGAAGGATTTTATTGTTTTGGGATATTTAATTTAATGATTTATTTTTTAATTCTAGTTGAATGAGGAGATGAATATTAATTATTCTAAGTTGTATTGAAGCTGACTTGACAATGTGTATGATATAAGTAAGAGGTGAAATTGAGGATTGAATGAGTGAGAATGTGTGGAAGATAAGAAGATTCTTAGAGGAAGTAAATTGGAAGGATAAATAGAATATCCTTAACAAACTACAAAGATACATTTGATCAAGAAGGATCAAGTATTCAAGCTAGAATTGAGATCTAAAGTCAGCAATGCAATTGCATCAACAATCATGTCATATCATTGTTACTCTCTAACCATTGTAATAGTGTATCAAATATCTTAATGAAGTTGGCTTAACAACTATTTTACATATCCTCTAACAAAGTGGCATTTCTATATTAAAGTTTCTAAAGACCTCTAACAAGGCCACTCCAATCAGGGTGATTAAATCCTCTAACAGGGTCACACACAACAATGTGTTTTGTAACCTTTAACAAGGTTGGCTCCTAACAAGGCTCACTTGAGAAGAGTGACAATCAATAGCTAGTTACAATTGGTATTTTTTCCCATATTGGATTTCCATGTTAAATCTTGCTATCACTTGTGTTCATTTTGTTTATTTCATGTGTAGGGTATGTGCAAGAATATGGTCTGCCAAAAGGTGTCAACCTAAAAATTATGTAGTTCTAAAATGCCTAAAAGAATTTTAAAATATATTCAAACTTTTTTCCTACCCATCCTGATACTTAACTCAAAACCTAATACCTTTATAAGGCCTAATATATCTTTTGATAGAAACCCTACATGGTCAACTTAAAAAGTGTCCCAAAAACAAGTTTTTGGCCTATTCTTGTGTGTCTTTTACTTCAAACATGTAGCTGACAACTTATTTTCACCCAAATTTGATGAAATGAAAAACCTTTCTTAAGAATTTTCTTAAGTTTTCACAAATGGAATTTTTGTCAAATTACAAGTTTTGTGAGTAGTTATGACTTATTTTCTAGTGGAGTTACATATAAAGTGTTGATTGACACATTGATTTAAAAATAACTATAACTTTCAAATGGTACAACATTTTTAAAATTCAAAAGTTGCACCACATTCTATGCTTCTTCTACTATAAGAAAAATAAATAAAAAATTAAATTTTGCAAATTTTAAAATTAGTTAAGGTGGTTAGACATGAGAGTTTTTTAATTCCAAAAATACTATATTAGAAAATTAACAATTAATTGTTTATTTAGAATAAAAGTACTAAAAAATAGTCGTCACATCCATGAATGAGTCAAATTCTTATATCTATAATCTTATTTAAAAATATTATCATTTGATTTTGATTAAGGTAGTCAGACATATGCCTACTTCTTATTTTTGTCCTCTAATTTTTGTACTATTCCATTAAAATTTAAAAAAATTATGATTTTTTTTTTGTTGTTTTTAGACAAGGCCTAGTAATTTAGAAACTAAATTCAATTTCCTAGAGATTCTTTCTATCAAATTTTTGATAGAAAGTTCATAAAAAGTTGAAAATTGCATGTCAAGTTGACATAACCCTAATTTGTTGATTTTTTATTCCCACTTAAGGGCATAGTTTTGCTGACCATGATCTTGCACATACCCTATATGAAACCAAGTTAATTAAAGTTCATCACAAGATAATATATTATGATCTGCATGTTAAGTATTTGCTAAGTAATGGCTGTTACTATAGTTCTTCCTGAGTTACAACATATTGTTAGTATTAATTGAGTGCCTATGTATTATCTGAGTGACAATAGTTTCAGTAGAGTTTATGTTTTGTATTGAGATCTAAGAGATCTGAGATTTTATTTTGTGGTAACTAATTCACCCCTCCTCTCTTAGTTACTCCTCTTATATTTTCAATAGTAACAACTAGGCTAAGTCAATTAATAAAACCCTACTCAAAATCCTCAAGAAAATTGTCAATGATTTTTACCACAATTCACATCTTTAAATAAATCCATCTCTATAGGCTTACCTCACCTCATTCTATATGTCCATAGGAACAAATCCATACTCCTTAGTCTATGGTGCTAAAGTAGTCCCACCTATTTAGGTTGAGCTCTCATCTTTGTGTATATCATTGTGAGGAAAAGTATTAGATGAGGACTACAAAGCTACCAAAATCACATAGATTGACCTACTAAATGAATAAAGGAAACTGGCTAGTGACTACCTCAAAGTCTATCAAAATTGACTCAAGCACAATTTCAACAAAAAAAGGTTCAATTGCACCAATTTTAAGTAGGTGGCATCGTCCTCAAAGAAAACATGAAATTTCGAGTAGACAATGTGAACAAGGGAAAATTTGAACCCACCTAGCTAGGCCCATACATTGTTACATCATCTTTTAGCTCACAAGTATATCAATTATCAACATTAGAAGGTGAACCTCAAAATGATCCCACCAACATCATTCACTTCAAGAAGTTCTATGTCTGAACCCCTTAATTTATTCTACTAACCACAAAAAAACAAAATCATTTTGAAAATGTCTTGAAATAATCTTCTTTATAGTGAAAACTTGGCAATTTACATACTTGATGATAAAAATAACATTTTAAAAAAAAAAATTTCAAAAAGAAAAAAGGATTAAATAAAAATATTCTTCAAATGGTGCAAACTTGGAAACTCAAGTAGATGCTTAAGTGAACTCGATAGACACTATCTTCTAAACTAGGCAAGCACAAGAACACTCGATAGACACAAAAAATTATCTTCACTACCCGAGTGAGCTTGACATACACTAACTAATAAAGATATGACATTTCATGTAACATCAAAGACAATACATAGTTAATCAATTATATCCAACAATGTCCCTCTTTGGCATTAATGGCAACACAACATGTCATAGGGTAAAAACACAAACCCATTTCACCCTTTTGTAAATGAAAAGGCTAACAAAAGTATAATTATTCACCTTCAATGACATAAAAAGCATATTATTATTTAGAATTTGAAAATGAAGTAAACTAATGAAATGTGTAGAAATGGATGAAGTTTAGGATTATAATTTTTTTAATTTATTTAGAATAAGAATTGATATACTTTCCTAATTTTTATAGATAATTTTTTAGTTGCTAAAAAATATTAAAAATTAGGGGTTTAATTCAAACCACAAAACTATATCAAAATAAATGTATTTCCATTTGAACTTAGGCTATGTTATAGATAACATATATAAAAAGAACAATAATTTTTTTTTGACAAATTTCAACTCATCTAAAATCGATAGTTTTCATCTCCCGCCACATTTTTCAAAACAAATCTATTCTAACTACAAGAAAATTTATACATTCTGAAAGAGGACTCTATCCTCTAGAATGTCATAATTATTTTAAAAAAAATTTATATGATTTAATAATTTTCTCTTTCCCAAAATCAACATTTTTTTGAGTGTTAAATATGAGCCTATAGAATTTTTTAATTATAATATATTATATCTAATTAAAACACTATAAAATCTATATGAAAATATTCTCTATGTTGAGCTCTATAAAATGGTGTTTATATGTTACTAAAAATATATTATAAAAAATAGTGAAAGTTATTGAAACATGAGTTTCCAGAAATAATTTAATTTATCTAGTAATTGGATACAAATTTGTATAAAATGTGCATTTGATAGACATTTCCAATTGGAAAAGTTTGAGACCATATATAACTTAGCTAGAATGAATTTATCTAGATCATATGTTTGAACAAAATTGATTTTTGGAAGAAAATACTCAAATTCAGTCATTCTGATAAGTCAGCCTAAATGGTTACATAACTTTGTACTTTTACCCCATAACACAATGAAATTTTGGAACAAGAATAAAGTAAGGAACATATCCTTAGTTTCATTCTAAGAACTCCCTCTATGAGTATGAATTCTTTAGTTTCTCCCTCTATTAGAAAACTTCTATCTACAACAACTTCTGCTAAGTTCATTCTCCCTCTTTGATATCTCTTCATAGAGTTTATATGATAGAAAACTTCTTCCTCTTTGTAATAATAAAAATTTCTATGAGTTGTGATAGTAAACTTCTCCCTCTTTGACAACACACACCAAAGATAAAAACTCTAGTAATATTAATTTACCTTAAGTATTGATTCATTTGCAATATGCCCTTGTCAATACTACATCAATTGATTGATCTTCAACTTGCTGTCATTGATGCATCACTAAACTTTATTTAGTGAGCTTTGGATAGGGGAATGATCCCTAGCTTACCTCTTAGATACATAAATGCAGCCTTAGGTAATGGCTTGGTGAATATGTCTGGAATTTGTTCTTTTGTATTTGCATATTCCAATTTGACTTCTTTATCCTACACCAATTCTCTTAAGAAGTGATATTTAATAGCAATGTGCTTTGTTTTGGTATGCATCACTAGGTTCTTTGATATATTGATTGCATTGGTGTTATCATAGTATATGACTACTAGATCCTTGATCTCTATCTTAATTCCTTCCAACAATTGTTTAAACCAAACAATGTTAGAACAATTAACTGCCATTGCCACATATTCTGCCTCTATAATAGATTGAGAGATACAATTTTATTTCTTTCATGTCCAAGACACTAGTCTTTTACCCAGAAATAATGCTCTGCCACTAGTGTTTTTTCTATCATCAAGACTTCCTACCCAATCAACATCAGTAAACACCTTCAAGTTCAAATTGCCTTCGAGTTTGTACCATAAGCCATAGTCTTCAGTAAATTTCAAATATCTCATGATTCTCTTTAATTCCATCATGTGATTTTCTCTAGGATTTGCTGAGAATCTTGCCATCATACCAACTACTAATGCAATGTTAGGCCTTGTATGCACTACATACTACAATTTTCCAATCATTGATATGTATGTGGTTTGATCTACGTCTTTGGAATCATCATTCTTGGAAAGCTTATGTCCATTAGACATAGGGGTTCCAACTGGTCTTGAATCTTCCATTCTAAGTTTCTTTAGCATCTCCTTGATGTATTTTGATTGAGTGATGTAGATACCATCTTTCTTTTGTTAAATCTATAATCCAAAAAAAAAAATTATCTCTCCAAACATAGACATCTCAAATTTCTTGCTCATTTCTTCTAAAAATCCCTTGCAAAAGTCATCATTTCCTATGAATAACATGCCATCAACAAATATTTCTGCCAACACAATCTTCTTGTTTTGTGCTTATTTGATATATAGGCTACTATTATCATTTTTTCTTTGAAAGCCAACATGTACCAAATAGTTATGTAGTCTTTCATACCAAGATCTAGGAGCTTGCTTGAGACCATATAATGCTTTTTATAATTTTTAGACCATGTATCTTTTGGTAGGATCTACAAAACCTTCTGGCTATTCAATGTAGACTTCCTCATCAAGAATTCTATTTATGAATACAGATTTAACATCCATTTGATGCACTTTAAATCCTCTATGAGCTACATATGCCAGTAAAGTTCTAACATCTCCTAATCTTACAACAGGTGAAAAAGTTTCACCATAATCAATACCTTCTTCTTAAGAATAACCTTTACATACCAATCTTTCTTTGTTTCTATATACTTTTCCATCTTTATTTAGCTTGTTTGCAAACATCCACTTTGTGCCAATTATATTTTTATCCTTGGGTCTAGGAACAAGAGTCCAAGTTTTATTCTTCTCTATCTATTCTATCTCTTTATTCATTGCTTCAAACCAACTTTCATCATCTAATGCATCTTTAATATTTCTTGGTTCAAATTCAGCAAGTAAACATGTACCTTTCAATTTTTGTTCTTGTCATTGTTCCATCAAATTTGTGTCCAATGATCTGATCAGGTGTATGGTGCCTTTTGACATATCTTGCTAACACAAGTTCTTTAGATTTCATATGAGTTCACCTATTTTCATCATGAACTTCAGTATCAAGCTCGGGTCCCACTGTGTGTGACTTGGATCCTTCAAACTTGGTTTGAACTAGCTCACTAGCTTCTGACTACAACTCGGGTCCTTCAGACTATGACTTAGGTTACACTATCTGTAACTCAATAACTATTGAAGATTTTGGGGACTCAGAAGGTGAATTCTCCTTTCTTTCAAATAGATTTGGCAGGGTATCATGTTCATAGTAAACAAAGCTTTTGTAATCTTCTTGCTCTTTTTTGCTTTCTTCTTTACTCTTTTCTACAAACTG
Source organism: Cupressus sempervirens (assembly GCA_028749045.1). Classification (NCBI taxonomy): domain Eukaryota; kingdom Viridiplantae; phylum Streptophyta; class Pinopsida; order Cupressales; family Cupressaceae; genus Cupressus; species Cupressus sempervirens. The sequence goes on along the minus strand of CM053786.1, from coordinate 242,819,340 downwards.
ATCAATTCTCACATGTGCACTTTCTATGATTCTATGAGTAGACAAATTAAAATATTTATATGTTTTACTTCTATAGGAGTATCCTAGAAATATGCCTTCCTCACCTTTGACATCAAATTTTCCTTTTCTAAATTCTTTCAAGATATAACATTTGTTACCAAATATTTTTAAGTAACTTATATTAGGTTTAAAGCCATACCATAGTTCATTAGGAGTTTTATTGGAGTCTTTCCTCAACTAAACTCTATTCAAGGTATGAACAATAGTGCTGATAGCTTGCTTCTAGTTTTTGATTGCAACATTCTTTTCTATCATCAATGTTCTTGCACAATCCATGATGGATTCATTTCTCCTTTTAGCTATACCATTCTGCTCTAGTGTACCAGGGGTTGATACTTGTCTCTTGATTCCATTTCAATGTAGAATTCATTGAATTCATTTGAGATGAATTCACCACCTCTTTCTGATTTTAAGAATTTCAACTTTTTTCTAGTTTCTTTCTCTACTCTTACCAAGTACCACTTGAATTTTTGAAATGCTTTAGATTTTTCTTTTAGATAGATTATAGTCATCATTCTAGAACAATCATCAACAAAAACAATGAAAAAAAAATTCTCTAGTATAACTTTGTGTTCCAATAGGTTCACATAATTATGTATGAACAAGCTCTAAGACTTCTTCAAAATGATAGTTTTTTCTTTTGAAACTAGTCTTTCCCATCTTACCAATTTGGTAATTTTTGCATAGACCCATATTAGGTTTCTTGAAACTAGGAATACCTCTTACCTTTCTGTGTTTTCTTATCTTAACTAGATTATCAAAGTTTACATGACATAATATATTGTGCCATAACTAGATTTCTTCTACTTGAGAAATAAAACATGAAAATTCACGAAGATCAAGGTAAAATAGATTAGCTTTTGTTTCCTTGCTAGATCCAACTAGATTTCCTCTTTTATCAAATAGTTTTGCCATTCCATTCATGATTTGTATCTTGACTCCAATTTTGTTCAACTATGCCACACTCAGTAAATTATTCTTTAATCCTTCAACTTAACATGCATTATCACATATAAGCTCATTGGTTAATGAGATACAACTTTTCCTTTTATGCAACAAGGTTCATTGTTTCCAAATCTTACACTACCTCCATCATAATGTTCAAAATGATCAAATTTTATTTAATCTCCAATCATATGGTGTGAACATCAATAATCCATGTATCATTTTTTCTAACATGAGAAGTAAGTGCCATCTTATCTCCTTCATCATCAGATTCATCTTTTACAATAATATATATTATTTCATCTTCACTATTATCAAAATCTTTAGCCATAAAATAATATTTCTTACCTTTGTCCTTGTAGTTATTTTAATTTATGAATTCCTTCTTGCCTTTGTGCTTGTGGCTTTTCTTTTCATCCTTGCTTTCTCAGTTTGGACACCTAGTAGCAATATGATCAACTTGTTCACAAGAGAAATAGATTAGAAGAATTTTACCTTTGTACTTTCCTCTTCCTTTGGAATTTTTCTTTGCAAGTAAGGCTTCAACAATTTCAAGATCACTATCAGAACTTTCTTCAGTTTCTATTTAACTTCCTAATTGATTGGCTTTTGATTTCTTACTCTTTTCCTTGAGTGAGAGTTTGGCTTCAAATGTGGACTCAATATTTTTGGAATTAGGAACATAGTTATCATAGTTGTCTAATTCAAAAGTTGTCAATCTTCCAACTGGAGCATCCAAGGTTATTTTGTTATTCGGGTCACATCTTATTTCTTGAATAGCAGACACTCTAATTGCATAAATGGGAAGAAGACTTCTCAGTACCTTACTTACAATAGTTGTGTCCTCGGTGTCTGCTCTAGATGCTTTGATTGCACTTACACTAGCCTTGATTCTTTCCACATATTTTGTAATATTCTCAACTTCTCTCATTTTTTATTTGATCAAATTTTCCTCTAAGACTTTCTTCTTTGGCTCTTCTTACATTATCATCACCTCCATAGATATCTTTCAGTTTGGTCCATATTTCATGAGTAGATTTATAGTCTTTTACCACATCGAATTTAGCATAACTGAGAGCCAATGCAATATCAATCATCATGATGCTATGATTTTTTTTTCCATCGATATCTTAAACTATTAATGTTCCAGTTAGAGTTTTGCATTTGGTATATAGATATTTGCAACCTAAATCACTGATAGTAGCTAGATGTAATCTCATAAGTCCTTGCCATGTCACAAAGTTGTCTTTGTTCAACTTGGGAATCTCTCATTTGTAAGACATCTTGATCTTTAGCTTAGCTCCTTAAAACCTTCTCTATAAGCACCAAAGGAGCTCTAATACCAATTTTTGGAAATATAAGAGAAGTAACTAAGAGGGGAGGTGTGAATCAGTTACTGCAAAAATAAATCCTAGTTTTCTTAAATGTTGGTGCAAAATAAACTCTGAAAAATTGAATTGTTGATGCTTGACATACACACATTTAATGTTGTAACTTGGTAAATATTGAATATACTCAGTAATAAATTATCTTTGTAGATCATAAGATGTTATTAGAATAGAGGACGACTCTGCAAAGGACAAAATGATTCTTGATTAGGACCAGGGGGACCAAAGGGCACAACAGCTAGAAGTAGAGGAGAACCAACTAGCCTTCAAGTTTGCTCAGGTTATGCAAGAGCTGGAGCAAATGTGTGAGGAATAACTCACAACTGTTCTTTTATTTTTCTTTGTCTTTTGGCTTTTGGTCTAGCTTTAGGTTGTAGTTTAACTTGTCTTTTTTCTTGGTCTTTTCTTTGAACTCTACTTTTGGGCTGGGCTTTATGCTTATTATCAGCCTCTGAACTTATACTTTTTTGGTTGTGCTTTCACACTTATTATCAACCTCATATGTTTTAACTATTATCTAATAAAAAACATGAATACATTTGACACCAAGATTTAACATGGAAACCCAATTTAAGAAAAACCACCAAGAATAACTAGTTACCAATTTCACTCTTTTGAAGTGAGCCTTGTTAGGAGCCAACACTATTAAAGTTTACAAAACACACTATTAGGTGTAATCTCATTAGAGGATTTAATCACCCTATTAGGAGTCTCCTTGTTAGAGATCTTTTGACAATTCAATAGAATTGCCACCTTGTTAGAGGATTTACTTTGGCTACTAAGCCAACTCTGTTAAGATATTTAGATCACTGCTACAATGGTTAGAAAGTAACAATGAGTTAACCTAATCTTGATGCAACTAAATTGCTGATTATGGGTCTCTATTTTGTCTTGTACATGATCCTTCCTAATCAAATGTATCATTTCATCTCCTCAAACACATCCTTCTTATCTCCAAATTCACTTCCTTAGAGAAATTATCAAATCTTCAATTGTGTACTTCTTCACACACACTATCCCATAACATGACCTTCTACTTATATCATTCACATTTTCAAGTCAGCTAGAATAAAATTTGGAGTAATTAATATTCATTACCTCAGTCGACTAGAGTAAATAGATAAATCAATTAAACTCAATATGAAAAATAAGAAAACTCTTTGATAGTCAACCTTCCTTAGTAGATACTGACTTAGAAGTGATTTTCCTATGTTAACCAAGTGAAGCTTGTTCAACACTACATACTAGAAAATTCCTTTGGTAACTGAGTGAGGTTGGTTAGCCTTGGTTCCATCCAATATCTTCTGAAGACTTTCCTTTGATGCCTGAGTGAACTCAATAGACACTGTCTTTTGAATTAGGCAAACATAGGAATGACTGATAGACACAAAAAAATATCTTCACTACTAGAGTGAGCTCAACATACATTGACTGATAATGATATGACATTTTATGTAATACCAAAGACAATGCACAATTAATTCAATTGTATCCAACACCTAAATCAAACTAATTCCTCAACTACATGGTGGTACACTTTCTAAGGGTACCCCTCACTCAAACTTCAATGGATTCCACTTCCCCCACTCATTCGAAGGAAGCACAAGCCATTTTAAAAAATCTTGCAAGATCCAAAAGAATCAGTTGATCCAAGTAATCCTATGAAAAATCATCAATCAAATTAGTCCAACAATCATGATCCTACAAATCCAACTATCCTAAAAGTATCCAAAGTTTCCAAAAATCTCGTAACCCCACAATCATTATCTTGAGGGTTCACATTAAATTCTTATCCCCCCATTCTCCCCCACAAAAAAAAACTAAATTATGAACCCATGGTTAAAATTGTGCAAATGGTTTCCCCTTGTCTTGTACTTTTGCAATGAGCATATAATTATCTTTTAGCCTTTTCTTAGCTTGTTTGAGTCTTCCACCTCGACCCAATTTTCTTACCTTCCAAGAATCTATCTGGCCTCATTTTCTCTACCTACCACCTTCTTGAGGGGGCATCCAATACTCCTATCTCTCCTCTTTCTAGAAAAGACTAGGGCTACTTTATTTCTTTAAAAAACTTCTAAATTGTGTCATCTATCTTCAAGCTTCTTTGAAATAGTATTGTCAAAATACTATGTTGAAGAGGGAAAAAATGTAGATACATAAATTTGATTATGTCATTTACATAATCCTAGTTAGTCATCTCCTAAGGCATTATTGATTAAGTATTTAATATAATTAAATTAATTTATGTTACCTCCTTGTTAATTAACTCATTTAATTGACTATAGTACAATTCATAAATTAAATGACAACCAAAATTCTAACTATCAATTAAATCCCTATTCTTATATTAAATTAAATAAATGCACAATATCTATTTAATTTAATCCCAAACTCACCTTTAATTTTTTATTTTTTTTAATCAAATCCTCAACCCCTAACTAACCCTTAACCCAATCCTAAATCCTTACTTCTAGCTGCACCCAACCTATTCACACATACTAACCCATTTAATTACCCAACCTACTTGCATTGGACTCTAACATGCCTAGTTGCCTCCTAATCCACCTCTAATCTATGCCTAATACTTACCCTAATCATTTTCACAAGTTTAAGTATGGATTAAGATATCTTATCCCATTCCAAAGTCAAACCTCTCATCCCATATCTTACACCTCTCTTACATTCCTAACCACATGCACTAATATCTCTTATAGAAACCTAAAAGTTTCTTACTTTCCTCTTACACACTCCAAACCCCTAATACTCCATTTTTCTCTAACTTTCCTTCATTTTGATGATCCTCTCACATCCTCTCTCCTACTTGTCACAAGGATATGTATTTGAGAAATCAAAATCCTTATGCTTCCATCTCATTGCATCCTAACACTCCCTCACCATTTCTCAACTATACATCTTGGCCCTCCATTCCACTAGCCTTTTTCATATAAAATGAACCCCTCTCCCTTCACAATCATATCCATTTTTTATGCTATCATTAGAGTTATATTTTGAAGAATAAACCCATCAACCATACCCTTACAATGCTCAAATTCATGTTCATTTCAAACTGTATTTTTTAATCCATTTGAGGTCTTCAGGCACACTTGAGCACACATCTCCATCACTTGGACAAATCCTCTTCACTATTGGAGCTACTTGAAGGAGTGAGGTTTTCATTCCTTCTAATTATTTTTTGTTTCTTGTTGAAGGTCTTATCATATGTGTTAACCTTGTTACATTGTTGAATTCTTTGTCTAATCTTAGTATTAGGTATGTGCAAGATCAAGGTGGACCAAACTATACCCTTAAGTGATAATCTAAAATCAGCAAATTGGGTTTATATCAACTTGGCATGCAATTTTGAGCTACTTATGACAATTATATTAAAAAGTTGTAAGAATAGAATCTATAGGAAATTGAATTTAGTTTTTACTTTACTAGGTCTTATATAAAAAAAATTAATTTGATTGGTCAAAATTTTGTATTTGAATGTAGTAGTACAAAAACTTTAGGACAAAAATTATTTTCTTATTTCATTGACCTTTTCTTAGACAAACTTGAGGGTTGAACAATAGCTGCAAGTGTTCTGAATTTATCCACATCCATTTTAAGTAAATGATCTAAAATTTTATGAGAAATTTCATTCTTTAAAAATTGAGAAACATTTTTCCATTCACCCATACTAGTTCTTGCACCTAATTCTAAACCTTCTCTGACTTATGTTACTAGAATTTCTACAGGGAGCAATCTTGAGCCTTCTCCAACATTCATTATTTGAGATTCTGCAGGGAAAGATTTTGACCCTTCTCTAACTTCTATTACTTAAACTTCTATTGGGACTGATCTTGAACCTTTTTCAACATTCATTGTTTGAGATTCTATTGGGAGCAATCTTGACCCTTCTCCAATATGCACTTCTTCTACTTCTATTGAGCCTCCTTCAACATTTTCTTCACCTTCACCTTGTTGATTGTCTACAAAAAGTTTGTAAATGAATCAAATTAGATAAACTAAAATAAGATTGATACATAATTAAATTCAAGACCAATAAAATACACACACACACACACACACACACACACACACACACACACAAACCTTGTTTAATTTGATGAGACCGTGCCAAGGTTTTTTGAAGATTTCTTTATTCTACTTCATGACATCTCTTCCTTGCATGTTTTTTTTGTCTTCCTCTAAAAATCATAAAAATAAAATTAAAAAATCTATTTCCTTCAAAAAAAATTAGTAACTTTATAAAATTTGGCTTCACTTTCAAACTTTTTTCCTCACTGTGTAGGTGACATCAACATTTTTTTTAAAAACATATTTAGGCAAACATAAGCTTTTTTATATGTTTGTGCAAACCAATTAAATTAATTTTTTGGCAACTAGAATGTTTTGGTTTTTCAGTTTGTGGAAACACATGTTCATGTGAACACGTTAAATATGTTCGCGTGAATCTAGTGTATGCATGAACACATAGAATTTAAAATTTTGGGACTGTTTTCTTTAAAAGAATTAAAATTGGTAGTTTTGACCCCCAAAATTGATATAAAATGATCTCCTACTATAAAATTAAAAATTCCAATTTGTGCCACTCGAAGGAAGTTTTCCAACAACTATAATTGTAATACATATTACAGTCATTAAAATTTTGAAATATGAGTTCAACTCATTATAGGTTGATTAACAATTGAACATCAACTAACTTCAACACTTTGGTAAAAATTTTAAGTTAGGTTATTTTATTTTTAAATAATTAGGAAATAGGTTACTGAGATAGCTTTCTATTGAAAAAAGAAAATTTGATTTATGATAAATTATGTTCAAGTTATCCTTGTCAAAACGAACATATATTTGAATTACAATTGATGTCACTTCAAACCTTTATAAACTATACAATATTCAAAAAAATTAAATCAAACCAAATGCATCCTTTGGATATTGATGTTACAAATAAAACATTGAAAGAATTACCTCATTATGATTCCTAAATAAAAGGTAATGCTTGTCAAGCAGACTAACACTCTTTGAAATTTGTGACTTTTCATGTGTACCACTTTTTGAAGGAGAAGAAAAAAATGACTTAAATCTTTTTTTTTTTTTAATTAAAAAATATGATTAGAAAGTAGGACTAGAGTACTAGAAATCACTAGTTTGCATCATCTTTAAATTTGTCATAGTTTTAGAAATATAGTTACTCAAATGTGAGGTTTGTTTCAAAAATATTGATCCCAGTATGAAAATTGGTCAAGAAGTGGCACCCACTATTTTGGGATCACCCCACAGTGATTTCTTTTATCATTTATTCATAGAGTTAAGGCATTCAAGTTAATGATAAGTTGCGATCGAGAGATCATGGTTTGAGGTTGGCCTCATCATAGGGTTGCGCTAAGTTAGGGGTTGACCATGATCAGGGAAATGATGTAGTGATTTCTATCTATATCTTGTTTGCAAGGTTAAATTGGTTAACCATGGTTTAGGCTATGATGAAGCAATTTACTTGGGTTGCATGATAGTAGTTCAAATTTGCATAAGAGTCTTAAGAGAGCCAACACATTCTCAACCATATGATTCAAACAGATCGAGGGCTTTTGTTTTTTTTCTATGAAAAGTTACATGATGAGTATACATAGCAACATAATGACAAGTTGATATTTGTCCTAGTGGGCTTGGGTGGTGACTGAGCAGTGGCAGTTTGCATCACAGTTTTGCACAGTTGTAGATATCTAATGCTAGTTGGATATTAAATTGTGACAATGTAATAAAGTAATGGTTTTGGTTTCACAGTGTCACAAGGAAGATAAATGTCAAAGCCCTAATTATGGAAATGTTATGAAATGAAAGTTTCATGTTCTCACCTAGTCGCTATAGCTAGGAGAAAATGTTGAGGACAATGTGTGAAGTGGTGATAATGGTTTGTTTGACTAAGGTTGCAATTTCCCAGGGTAAAGTAGTTAGAAGAATGACTAGATGGTGAATGATGAATTATGATTGGTCCACATGGTAAAGCCTAAGAATTGACTCTAGTTGACTAATGACATGGTTGACTTGGCATTCTGATAGAAAGAAAGAAATATCTCTTAAATGGAAAACCTGATCATGAACAACCACTCTTTAGTGTTCCCCATGCCTAATAAATAAAAAGAGACATTCCTCTCACTGCCTAATTATCCATCTACTTGCTTAATGTATTTATGGTTTTTATTTTTGTCATCTCAAGGCTTTGCTGGCTATGAAAGATATGATTTTCCTACATCTATATGTGTACCAATATAAGATTTTCTCTCATATTTGTAGTGATTGTTCTCTACAACCTCAGATGTAGTTGTGGATTTATGCCTTAGGGTTGAAGCTATCTATGTTATGCTTGAATTATAAAAGAAAATTTTATAACTCTTCATAGGGTTGGCTTTTTTCTAATTCATTGGTATTTGCATTTTATGCTTTACAACTATAATTTTCCTTTTGTCTATGCATGAATGTATTCTTTGTCTTACCTCATTCTCCCATTAATATAAGTGCAAAACTTCCTTGCCTTTTTTGATGTTTTTTCTTCTATCCTTCAATTTGCATAATGATATGTATTTTTCCTTAGATATTATAGAGTGAAGTTCCTTCCTTATATCATTTCATTTGGTTTCTGATCTAGTTGTGGTTGTTGGATTGAAACAAAGGTTAAATTAGTGTATCTTTGGAATATATTGATGAATAGTGCATTGTTAGGCAAAAATAAGGTTGAACAAACCATTTTGGTGTATCACCCCCTTTAGACTAGGTTGGGTAGTTTGCTTTCATGCATTCCTTCTCCCTTTTCTTCTAAAAGAGTAATTAGGTGCACCATAATAGTAACAAAGTTGGCCTTCTTTGGAGACTCAATCTCACAATTCAAGTCCCATGGCTTGGATATTGTTTCCATATTTCACAATTTTTCTTTTAGGTAAAAACTTTAGGTAATGTGTAAGCCTCTATAATAATAGCTTTTTGCATGCCCGATGGGACTAACATTGAAGCATTATATGTTCACTAGTATGAAAGAAAAGAAAAGTTCAAATACATGTTTAGAAGATAGTGCTTCTCTTAGTATTTTTAGGTCTTCAGAGGCTCATTTTAAAGTACTTGGTCACTCCAACAATATATTCTAGTTTCTAGAGAATTTTTTTTTTGATTCATGCCCAAGGCTCATAAAAGAGCATCTTCTAGAGGTAATTTTCAGTACACTGATCTCTCATTTTCAAACCCTAGAAGAAAGAGAAGTAGATTATCTCTATCACTAGTTAGGAGTGTAGCAATAATAAATACACCTGGAAGATCTCATTCTTCTCCTATTGATAGATTAGAGCCTAGGTTGCCATCTTTTTATTTAAATAGAGAATTATTTCATATGGAACAACCTAGATCATGTGCATTTTCCATATTTAATGTTTTGAGTCCTCTCCTATTGGCTCAAAGATATGATATCCTAGTGTGAGCTCTCAAGAGTATACCTGATTTCACTGGTGAAACTTCCATCTCCCCTATAGAAAATATTGAAGAGATTTCAAATGTTTGTAATATACATGGTATTATAGAAGATGATGTTGTTGTTAGGTTGCTAGCTTCATCCTTAAAGGGAAAAGCATTACAGTAGTCTAGAGGTTTTCCTCATAACTCTATTACTGATCAAGATGGGTTAGGAGTAGGACTTTGCAAGCACTTTGAGGAAAAAACTAATCATTTATCACTTTTATGGTAGCTAACAACTATCAAGAGAGCATCCCATGAATATATGACTAATTTTAATTATAGATTTTAAAAGATATGAGATAGAATAACTACTATAGTAAAGCCTTCCCCTAGTAATTCTTTCTTTCATTACCTCAAAGCCTTTAATTGTGACATAGCTACTATAGTGCAAATTATTGGAGGGTATACTTTACATGATGCTTATGAGATTTCCATAAAGGAAGAAAATATATTGATACAAGGAAGGAAGTTAGCTCCAAGAGCTCCAATGCCTTTCTTCCCTGACATGCCCAATCATCTGTCTACTATAGCCCATATCCCTACCACATCTACAAGTCACGCCCTTGTTATTGTTCCTTTAGCCTCCACATCTTCAAATAGAATAGATAAAATTAAAGATATGATACAGTCCATGATATAAAATATAGATAAGAATTTTTAGGGTTAGGAGAAGAAGCTAGAGGGTAGCTTCTTAGTGCTACAAAAGATGAGTAACAAGGTGGTGACCTTAGAAAGGCAATAAGATCAAAACAATAAGCCTCCACTACTTCAATATCAGGGTCCCATGCATAATAGTCCTCCAAATCAAAATCAGGGTCATGTTCCATATAATCAAAACATACCTATTGGTCATACCTCTGCTACAAATATAAACCCAACAAAGGCCCTAGTTCCTTAGAATAACCTTGCTGAAGATTAGGACTTATACCCTTCTTGTAACTATTCCTATGGATATTGCATGTGTTAGAAGGAAAAGTATTACTTAGCATTGACTATACAAGAGCAAGCAATAGGACAACAATATAATGTTAGTCAACCTATTGATGGGTTTCATATATAATAGCTAGGTGATTGTTCTTTCATGAACTATCATATAAAGGAGCATTTTCTTGATAATCATGATTCTATAACTCATAACACTATAAGTAAAAGGAGATTTGTTGAAGATGCTACATCTCCCTCACCTAATCAAGCTTCGACTTCAAATGTTGCTCCTCATGTTTCAATAACAAATACATAATTGAGTGTGGCTACTCAATAGAGGAAGGAAAAAAATAGAGGGAAGCCTATTGAATCTCAATTTTCTCATGTTCAATTAGAAGCCCCTTTAGTTCCTAAAGATTTAGTTAAAGGAGTTGGTGATGTTGGGATTCAAAAGTGAAGCCCTAATTTTGAGTACCACTGAAAAAAATCAAGCCCTACAAGCACTTTCTAATGCATGTGTACCTGATTGTCCTTTTGAGTCCTAATAGGTGTTTAATGTTTCTAACACCTTTCATTCATTATATCCACTCACCCCATGAAGATAAATTTCCATTCTGTGTCATTCTGTGAAGTCCTGTTTTGAGCAATGTCCAAATCTGCATTTTTGCTCAAGTGTCAAATAGTGATAGGAGGTTGTGTTTGCAATTGAATATCTTGCACCCAGTATTGTTTCATGACTCAAAGCTTTGGGAGTGTTTTATGTCCATACCAGAGAACCTATGTTTCAGATTTTGAGTCATTTTGACATGTTTTGACTAGGTTTTGAATCCCTCAAAATTTGTTGTTTAGTATTGTCATGCTGATGTAAATTGTTCAAAATTTTGGGAGGCCCTATTTAACTTGTTATAACATTCAACTAGTTGACCAAAATAAAAAAATCCATTTTTCATTATGTTATAGAGGTTAGAGGTTAGAGACTTGTTATGTTTCAATTCTGAGCTTATGATGAATCTATTTGAGTAGTTTTTGTACAGGATTCCAAATGCAATTTGTAATTTTTTACTATGTTAAAAGAGGCAAATTTGTTTGTACCCTTGTTCATGATGTTATAAATTTGAATCCATGATAGATGAAATCAAATGGATGGAACCGTTTTGTTTTACTCTAAAAATTATTTAAGTCTACCAGTTTTCAAATCTTGGTGAATTAATTTGCACACTTTCCTAGCTCCATTCCATTTGCAAAAACCACTTTGTTGCCAGTGTTTCAAGTTTGCAAATTTTGAGTAGCCTAGTTTGACCATTCACCAAATTCATCCTATTATTCATCATGAGCCCTAATCCTAGATTTATATTATCCTCATGAAAGTGAACCAATGGCCTAGTTTTTATGCCTCCAAGTATCCTTTTACTTTGTTTTCAAAGCCAAAACAAAACACAATTTATTATTTTCTGACATGTTTTCTTGTAGGTAGGTCTGAGAGGACAACTTTGATGGTCAATATCTTCTGACTGAGAATTCAAAATGAGAAGAGATTAAACAAAGTAAAAGTGTGCAAAACAAAGAATTAGTTTTTTTGATTTTAGAGTCCAACTATCTATTTGAATTAGTTTTTAAAGCTACCTGACAGGCCTTATTAGCAGAAAATCATAGTTTGAAAATAAGATGTGAAATGAGCTTTAATGATGAACTAGTGCTCAAAATTAATCCCAATGAAAATTAGATCTTTCTTTTCTCCTCATTCTTCTCTAAAACTCCTAATCTCCCCTCACTTACCAAACTCTATGCCTAAACACTCTATTTATACTTACCAAAATGGCTTACAAAACATTCTAAAACATAGAAAATCCACAAGTTGACTCTCAACAAATTAACTACCTATACCAAAATTAAATGCATGTAGAGCCAACCCAAACTGGAACCAGACACAAACAACTCAACAAATGAAAATTGGCACTCAGCACCAATACGAGCTTAGCATCCAAAGGAATCACTCAATAGTAACTATGAACTCGGCACCCAAAGGAAATCACTCAGCATCAACAAGAACTCGGCACCCAAAGGATCACTCAACATAATAGGAACTGAGCACCTAATGGATCACTTGGCACCAATAGGAACTTACCACCCAAAGGATCACTTAGCACCAACAGGAACTTGGTACCCAAAGGATCACTCAGCACCAACAAGAACTCGGCACCCAAAGGATCACTCGACACCAACAAGACCTTGAAACCCAAATGATCACTCAGCACCAACAAGAAAATGAACAAAGAGTGCATGATTGCAAGAAACCCAAGATGCTCCTGCATCAGACAATCAAGGTTGGAGAAAATGATTCTCTTGTATCATGCAAGTTTCACAACCTGAGTTGAATCCAACTCAGATTGAGAAATCCATTTAGCATCTACAATAGGTCTATTCTTCCACTTCACTAAATGCTCATAGTAATATTTTCCTTTTATGCTCTTGCCAACTCTTTGATCCAAAATATGTTCAACTTCTTCAATCTACTTCTTAGGATAATCATCAAGTTCAACAAATTCATCCTCTGACTCATGATACTTATACAAAATCAAAAATATTGAATATAAGAAATATATCCATGTCATCAGGTAACTCAACTTCATAAGTATTACCACTATCAAACTTCTTTAAGATCTTATAAGGTCCAAATTTCTTCATCTTTATCTTACTATATATTCCAACTACGAATCTTCCTTTCTCGAAATGAACCATCACGTCATCACCAACATGAAAATCATGGTTTCTTCTAGACTAATCAGCATTGTCCTTATACTTTTGATTACTTTGTTCCAACTTCAACTTCACTTCCCTATGCAAATACTCCATAAAATCAACAAATTCTTCTCCTGTAGTGCTTCTCTTTTCTTCACCAACAACATCTCTCAAATTTGATACACCTCTAGGATGCATTCTAGTAACAATCTCAAAACTAGTCTTCCCTGTACTCCTATTCACAAAATTATTATATGAAAATTCAGCTTGTGCCAATACCATCTCCCAATTACTTGGCTTATTCCTGACTAAACATCTTAGCAAATTTCCCAGGCTTCTATTCACAACCTCTTTCCATCCATCTCTTTGTGGATGGAATGTAGAACTAAACTTCAATTCAGTACCCATCTTCTTCCACAAAGTCTTCCAAAAATAACCAACAAACTTACTATCTCTATCAGAAATAATACTTCTTGGTAATCCATGCAATCTCAAAATATCTTTAAAGAAAAGTTCAGCAACATGCTCAACATCTGAAGTCTTCTTACATGGTATGAAATGAGCCATCTTATAAAATCTATCCACTATAACAAATATAGAATCATACTCTTTCACTGTCTTAGGCAATCCAAGAACAAAATCCATACTAAAGTCACTACAAGGTTTCTTAGAAATAGTACTAGGTGTATACAAACTAGTATTTTGACTCACTCCCTTTGCAACTTGACAAACTCCACGACTCTTTACAAATTTTTGAACATTCTTATACATTTATGGCCAATAATACTTCTCTTTCAGCAAACTCAATGTCTTATCAATTCTAAAATGTCCAGCTAATCCACATTATGCTTTTCCTTAATCAAATTCAACCTCATTGAACTTCTAGGAATACATAATTGAAAACCTTTGAACAACATACCCTCTTGAATGAAATACTCATCATACCTACTTATGTGATCTATCAGATTTGGTGCTCTGCACTCTCTCCACAATTCAAAAAAATTAGGATCAGCATCATACAACTCTTTCATTTCATCAAAACCAAGAACTTCAACATTCATTTCTATCAGCAACGAATGTCTCCTAGTCAATACATTAGCAACTCTATTAGTAACTCCACTCTTATGCTTAATGAAAAATGTAAAACTCTACAAATACTCAACCCACTTCATATGTCTCTGATTCAATTTATGCTGACTTCCAAAGTATTGTAAAGCTTTATGATCAATATACAACACAAACTCCTTAGAATCAAATAATATTTCCACTTCTTCAATGCTTGAACAATGGCATCGAATTCTTGATCATACATAGAATACTTCCTTTTAGAATCATTCAACTTTTGACTAAAGAAAGAAATAGATTTACCTTCTTAACTTAATATAGCTCCTATTGCATTACCACTTACATCACATTCAACTTGAAATACTTTGTTAAAATCGGGTAAAGCTAATACAAGTACTTTAGCAACCTTTTGTTTCAAAATCTCAAAATTCTTATTAGTGCCATGTGTCTACTTGAATTCCTTTTTATCTCCTCGCATTGTCTCAGTCATAGCATTACAAATATCACTAAAATTCTTTATAAAATTTCTATAAAAACTAGCCAAACCATGAAATGATCTTACCTCACCCAAATTCTTAGGTGTAGGCCATTCCAAAATTTCTTTAACCTTCTCAAGATCCATCTTCAATCCATCAACTAAAATCACAAATCCCAAATACACAATCTCCTCTTGCATAAAAGAACACTTTTTCAGATTAATCAACAACTTTTCCTCTTTCAATCTCTACAATACTTGTCTAATATGCTCAAGATTTTATTCCTTAGTCTTACTGAATATCAAAATATCATCCAAATAAATAATCACAAACTTACCCAAAAATCTTGTTAGAACTTCATTCATCAACCTCATGAAAGTATTCATATAAACTATCTTTTGTCTTGAAATTAGTCTTCCATTCATCACCTTCTCTGATGCTGACTTGATGATAGCCACTCTTCAAATCAATCTCGGTAAAATACTTTGCTCCACTCAAAAATCCATTATGTCATCCATCCTCAGCATAGGAACCAATATTTCACTGTTATCTTGTTGATGGCTCTAGAATTAGTACACATTCTCCATTCTCCATTCATTTTGGGTCCTAATACAATAGGTATAGATCATGGACTTAAGCTTTCTCTGATCCAACTTTTCTACAACAACTCAAGCACTTATCTATTAAGTTCTTCATTCTCTATAGATCTCTATCTATATGGTGCTTTGTTTGGCAAACTAGCTTCAGGAATCAGATCGATACAATGATGTATACTTCTTACTAGAGGTAAACCATCAGGAATATCATCAGTAATAATGTATTTATACTCATTCAGCAATTTTTTAATTTCTACTGGTACTCGACTATCACTATCTACTATCACTTGGTCATTACTAGCTTCTACTACTTGGTCATTACTACCAAAACTTGATCCTCTAGGAACTATAGTAAAACAAACTTGATTCTTCTTTACTTCCTTTTCAAATTGTTTACCATTAACCATGCAAACTTTTATTGTAGTGAAATCAACCTCATCTGGACTTTCAATCAAAGGCAACAATGTTTGTTTCTTCCCATTTACCTAAAGAGTATATTGATTCAATCTTCTATCAAGTACAACATATCTATCATATTGCCAAGGTCTACCCAAAAAAATATGACAACAATCCATAGGCATAATATCACACAAAAATTCATCAAGGAAATGTCCAATCTTGAACTTCACAAGGCATTGTTCACTTACCAATATCTTATGCTCATCTTTGATCTATGAAACATGATAAGGTTTGGGATGTTTTAGCCTCTACAACTATAACTTGGTAACCAACTCTTCTAATGCCGAATTCATAGAACTTCCACTTTCAATTATCACTTTGTAGCATTTTCCAACCATCTTACATCTTGTCTTGAAAAGACTTCTATTTAAAATAGGTTCCTCATCACTTCCCTTATTACATAAGGTTATTCTTACCATCAATTTTTCTCTAGCCTCAATTCCACTTGGTGAACCCTCACCATCTTCTTGAATCACAACATATTTGTTACCTTGCCTATTTTCAGAGAATCTAGATTCAAAAGATCTATGTCCCTCTTTACCACACCTGAAACAATTACCATGAAACCCACCTCTAGAATAGGAATTACCTCTTCCTTGGTAAGAATTAGTGCCTCCTTGATAAGAATTACCACTTTTCCATTTCGTCTTTCCTTTTTCATCATTTTTCCATTCAAAATTTCCTTTATCCTATATAGAACTATCAGATCTGCCACTTTCTCCATAAGATCTACCTTTGCCTCTCTGGAACCTACCACCTCTACCTCTTTGTCTTTGTTCATGCTTCTTGTCAAGATCTCCTCAACCTTCAAGGCATACTAGTATGCTTCTTCCACACTTTTCAACTTCACAAAACTTATTTCATCTTGTATTCTAGATCTCAATCCATTAATGTATCTTGCAATTTTCTCAACATCATCATCCAGATGTCTAGATCTAATGTCCAATCTATAGAATTCCTCAGTATATTCTTTTACAATCATGTTGTTTTGTTTAAAATTTTGCATCTTTCTCAAGAAGCTAACTTGGTAATTAGTAGGGATGATTTTTTTCTTTACCTTGTTCACCATCTTTGGCCAAGGTTTGATCTTCTCCTTTCCTCTCCTTTGTCTATCAGTTTGCAAATGTTCAAACCATAGTGATGCATGACCTTTCAACATAGTGACTACAATCTTCACCTTTCTATTATTAGAAGTGTTTTCATACTCAAAGAACTTCTCCATATCGAAGATCCAATCTAACATAGCATTGGTATCCAATTTTCTATCATAAGGAACAACTTCTACAATAGGCTTTGAATTTTCCCTAGACAACATTCACAACAATCTTTCTTCATCTTGATCTTCTTTAGGTTTTCGATTATGGTTTGGTGTTGTTGCTTCATCATCACTTACATCATCAAGATGTGCTCCTCTCCTTTGGGCTATCTCTACAACATCTAATTTGGCTGCAATTTGTCTCAACTAATCTAATATAGCATCCCCCACATTTCTTCTACCACAAACCATCTTTACAAATTAGTTCTTGGAAGATTGTAACCCTCTGCAAGTTATAGGTCAAATCCATAGATCTACCACCCTACAACCAAATCCAAATTAGGGTTCTACATGATCCAATCTCCACAAGGATGAACCTCAAGCTCTGATACCAACTAACATAGGCAAAGGGTGAAGAACTACGGCCAAAGGCTAACCCAATTATCTAAACCAGCCTACAAGAGTTAACACAATAGAATCAAACACAAAAAATAGTAGCTAAAGGAGGAAGAAGAGTGAAATACTTTCATTGATTCATCAAAATATCCTCACGCATGCCTAGCTATAAAGCCTTATGGGTTATGACCAATATTAATCAAAATTACAATTCAAATTCGATCCTCAAAGTTCACATCTTCTATCTTTTCTCGTTATTCTTCTCTAAAACTCCTCATCTCCCCTCACTTCCCAAACTCTATGCCTAAACACTCTATTTATACTTGCCAAAATGGCTTACAAAACATTCTAGAACATAGAAAAGCCACAAGTTGGCTCTCAGCAAATTAACTACCTATATGAAAATTAAATGCGACTAGGGTTGGCCCAAACTAGAACCAAACATAGAGAACTCAGCAAATGAAAATTAGCAGTCAGCACCCACATGAGCTCAACATCCAAAGGAATCACTCAACAACAACTACAAACTCAAAACCCAAAGGAAATCGCTCAACACCAAAAGGAACTTGGCACCCAAAGGATCACTCGGTACCAACAAGAACTCAGCACCCAAAGGATCACTCAGCACCAACATGAACTCAACACCCAAAGGATCACTCTGCACCAACAAGAAATCAGCACCCAAAGGATCACTTGGTACCGATAGGAACTCGACACCTAAAGGATCACTCAACACCAATAGGAAAATGAACAAAGAGTACAAGATTGCAAGTAACCCAGGATGCTCTTGCATCACATTAGAAGCTAGAAGTAGCTGAACTAATGAAAGGGAAAAAAAAACAAGGTAATGAAGATGTATTAGGGACCTTGTTGCCTATTACTAGTGGTCTTGATGCTAAAGACAATATGAACAACTCAGATATTATCAGGGTGACAGTCACTAATAAAATAAGTAATAATGGAGCAATTAGTGTTGAATCTATTAATAATGGCAGTGAGACTAAATCTAATTTGGAAAAAACTATACAAGAATCAAAATGTAGTGACAAGATAGATTACATTGAAGTTACAAACTAGTTCCTGAGCTTGAAGCAGTGAAAAGAAGCTTGCAGCTGGAATTATTTTGTAGCTTCACATAATGAGAGAAGGAATAGAGGAGAAGCTATTGGAAAGGGAAAGGAAGGCCCATGGCTTGATAGGAAGGAGGCAAGGTAGTCCATGCTAAAGGTAGAGGCCCATGTTGAAGAAGGAAAAGAACAACAACATAGGAAAAAACATGAGGAGCTGGGGTGACAATATGAAAGGTGAAGGTCCATGTCCAAACCATGACAGAGGCAAGAGTCTATATTGAAGTGCTTGGGCAAGAGGATGGAGTTCATTTGTCCCACATTCATTGTGGGGTGCTAAATCCAAATGTTTAAATATATCAATGTGCAATATGCTTGGTTTCTAAAAGACACTACCTTTTGAAGGTAGCTCATAAGGAAGGGCCCACCATGGCTAGTAGACGACAAGGTTAGATAATTTTGACTTAAGGCCCTCATCAAAAAAGTTGCTAGATTTTGGTGGTCACCATTTCACCACTAGAAAATGGGAAGTTTCACCAGTGGCGACATGGCGACCTCCCAAAAACTATAAAAAACTAGTGAGAGGTTGTGGGACCCGACAATGATCAAGGTGACCAATCATGTGACAACATGTAGCACTATTTGAGTGGCCAAGGGAGGTATAAGGAGATGCATTGAAATAATATTTTTTTATTTCTAGTTTGGTTCAATCTCCAAATTTGAAAATTTGGTTTTAAATGATGATTTTCTATAGTTTAGACAATAGAAATATTTTAAAATTTTAAAATTTATTCTTTTAGAATGTCCATTTTATAGTCTTGGGCCCATTTTTCAAATGGCTTCCAGAGGGGCAAGATTGAACCAAAATATGGACTCCAATATACTGTTGGAACCAAGAGCCAATGAATTTTTTGAATATCGGGTCAAAATTTGCATAGATGTTCTATGGTACTGTCTAAAAGAAGATTTGTATTTTTTGGGGCATTCTTAGCAAAACGGGCAGAATTCATCATTGAGCATCAAAATTGGTTAGAGGGCAGATATGAAAGTTTTTTGAAGCCTAAATGTGGAGAAAAATGATTTTGAAAAGTTTATCTTGTTTCTAGAGGTCATTTTCCTATTTGTTTGCCTTTTCCTTGATCTCAGATTTGGCATCAAAATTAGTTACTCATTTCAATCATTCTAGAGATATTTTTAAGGTATTCTAAAGAAGTAATGAAAATATCTGATGTGCAATTATAGAGAGATAGTAGAAAGATTTTTTGCATCTACAGATGGAAGTTTTCCAAGTGGACATATGTCAAACATAGAATAGATCTAGGAATTCATTATCTTCTATATCATTCTCTTTCTTTCACATTTATACAATTTTTAGTATGAGATCACATTGTTGGATCCATAATTGTGATTCGACCAAATTCTTTAGTAGATTTTTCTCTTGTATGAAAAGTAGTAGTGAAGATAATATAGCTAGTTCTGATCTATTAGGCATTTTTATGTTTCAATTTCATGTATATGAATGTATAATTTCAAGGAAATGAATAGAAATGAGAAAGAATCTCTTTAGTTTCATTGTAATTCTCATCTCCTTTCTCTATTGTCTGCAATGTTTTGTGTTTAAGAACAAAGAGCTCAAACTAATTTGCAATCCCTTAAGGTCATATGTTTGGATAGGTTTTCTATTGGAACAAAGAGCAAGTAAATGTTTATTTACCTTGACAGTGTTGTAGGTTTCACTAGGAGGATATTCAATAAGTAGTGAGAATTTTATGAAGATGGATGTCTATTTACAAGGTGAATGGATAGATCAGATATCTGAATATATGAGTATATCTTAGGTATCCATGTGTATGTTTTGAGTTAGCTTGTGCCCAATTGATAAGGCACTGATTAGCTATAGGATCAACTTGTTCTTTCTATTGAATAGTTGCGATTTTGTTAAAATCAACATCATTAATCAAATGTTTTTCCCTTTAATTGTTGAAGGACTGAAATGTGATGCCTTCAGTTATCTTAGCAACTTCTTTGACCATGTTATTAGCTATTCCATGTTTGAGATCTATGCATAAGTATCAAAAGATATAAGAGTTTTGTCTACTATTAATAGGTTCAAATTTTATGTTTTAGAACTGGTACCATATATTAGAACCTCAA
This sequence comes from Cupressus sempervirens, assembly GCA_028749045.1. Classification (NCBI taxonomy): domain Eukaryota; kingdom Viridiplantae; phylum Streptophyta; class Pinopsida; order Cupressales; family Cupressaceae; genus Cupressus; species Cupressus sempervirens. Next base: position 242,798,310 of record CM053786.1, on the reverse strand, counting down.
TGTTAACTTGACTAGGTTTTGCAAAGTATAAAGTGAAGAAGGAGTTATGCCTTATAGTTGGCCCTAGATTGTAGTCAAGTGCACCTGTCATAGGAATTTTCTAGCCTTAGATGTATTGGTCTGATTTCTTGGTTATTTTTAAATCCATTAAATCAAGAGCCAATAGGTTCTCCTCTTGACATCATGTGGATCAAATCAAGTGGACCAATTCCAATGTAACTATGTGGGATGTTGTTACTATTATGCCATCACAGAAGAGGCTACTATAGCAAGAGCTAGAGAGAATGGAGTAAAAGATCAACCACCTAGAGAAGAACATGCAACAAGCTTGATGTAGCCAATAAAAGGGGGAGAAAAAAGTAAGAAAATTAGGTTTCCTCCCTCTTATGTTTTCTTAATCATAGGAGATAGACTAGTCCATAATTGTATGATAGATTCAGGGACTAGTAGTTTTGTAATGCCTAGAAGTGTAGCTGATCTCCATGGCATCAAATATGAGCCCATGGTTAGGGATGTGCTCCAATTAGATGGTAGCTTTGTCAAGACTATAGCAGTCTTAAATAATGATGACATTGCATGCTCTCCCTAGTTGTGCCATTACACAATATATATTAGTAGCTAAGGTGAAACCTCATTTTGACATCTCTCATTCTAGAGATGTGAGGCCTCACCCCGACCCTTCGTAGCCTTAGTTATTACTTTATCATTTTGATACTCACGACTCAGGCTGTCGAGACATTATCAAATAATTGAACATATCATATTATTTCATGTTGTGTGATGTTATTTTCAGATAATTGATGTCTGTCATTTAATGTTTTATGTATATGTATGTTGATGAATTAAGTAAAAGGTAGGATTAACATTTTGGTTTAAGATATTTTAAATGGTTAAGAATTGAATAGGATGAGAGGAACCCTAATTTTGTTATAGATGGATGTTTTAATTTATGTGATTCCTGATACATATATATACATATGTACATGTGGTTTTTGGGACTACTAATGTGTACAATGAGTGTGCAGATATTTTAGTTGAGGAAACCGATGAAGGAACAGAATTGATCCCTATGTGCTAACTTTGGAAACCTTGTTTTTTGTAATTCAAGTGTTTTATTGTGAGATGTGTGAATGTGTCTTTCTATGATTAGTAAATATTAATGTTTGTAACTGTGTTCTTTTAGTGTCGCTTGACACTCGTGAATTGTTTATGTTCTTCAGCATGCTAGTTAGGGTTAGCTGTGTAACCTTTGGACCTAAGTCAGATTAAGTTAGTGTCTTTTTGCTTATTGGTTTCTTAATTGTGTTTAGTCACCCTTAATCCAAATTAGTGCTTAATCTACATTTTAGAGTTGTTAGATGGTCCTATTTAATTCCTAGCTTTTGTTTGGCTCTAAACCTATTCCTAAGGCTTTAAAACATAAAATATTTATACCCAAGGGGTATGGGTATGGGTTGGGGGTCTTTTTCAACCCCCAAGCCCCTTTTATTGACATTTGAGGCCACTCAAAATGTCACTTTTTGCTTTTGTGCGAAAATTGACTATGGCTACCATGAGTTGTCTCACCTCACCTCCGCGTAGTGGTTAACCATAGTATGGGTTGAGTTAAGAGCTTCTATATTTGTAGGTGGGTGGGAGAAGTTATTGATCCCTTTGGTGGTTGAGTTGAGGCTTATTTAGAGGCCCTTCTTGGACTAGTGGAGGTTGTTACCCAATCTCTACATTTAGAGATGAGTCTTGGAAGATTGAAGCAAGGAAGGGGAAAGCTCTACTCAAACTTGTTCATTTACCATTACCTCTTTGTGAAGGTAGGAAATCTCATCTCCCTTGTTCAAATTTCATGTTTGTTTCATGCTTATGCTACCTTGTTGTTGTTTGAATGTTTGTGTGTTTGTGGGTATGTTGGGAATCTTTGAAAACCATGTTATTTTGAATGATTTCATTTCATGTTTTCGTTGAATTTTGAGATGTTCTTGTATGGGTGTTTTGGTATTACTCACCCTTGGAGAGGGCAGAAATGGCCAATTTTGAGAAAGGGCATTTTAGTTGGACTCCAAGAGTGTAGAGTCTCTTCTCAGGATGAGAAGAGGGAGAGAGGGTAGGGTGTTATGGGCCCCTACCTGTCAGCACAAACCACGTATGAGTTTTGGCATGTAAGAATGGAAGAACGGAAGTTCTTGATTTATAGCCCTGATTGGGCACCTGGTTTGGTGTTGTGTTTGACATCTCTTGTTGGAAAAATCCACCTTTCCCTATTTTTGATTCATTGTGAATCCTATTGTGTAAACCTTGTATGAGTATGCATGTTTGATTGTCTCTTGGTTATGCTTGGTTGTCACCTGATTAGATTTTGTTCCCTCCACAGTTCTTAGAAATGTGTTACAGAAAAATGATGTGAAACTCTTGATGAGGGTCATGAAGGAAATTTAATTTAAGTGTTGTAATTTAGGATTGAAATCCTATGAAATTTGTATCTCAAAACCTTGTTGTAATGGAAACGACGTCGAGTTTTCTTCTTGGTTCTTTCCCAGTTGAGCATTTGAATCAAGTTTGCCAATAAAATTGGTGTTTGAGTATAATTAGTTATCATGTGATTTAATCATAATTTTAATTTAGATGGATGCACATCAAAAATAGGATGGAATTGATGTTGATTTAATTTGGAAAAATTTCAAGTTTTCTTATATGTTGAAAACGAAAAATTTGATCATGCGTATAGATTCAGTTTTCATGATTATTAGAATCAAACAATTATTGCATTATTGAACAAAATAGATAATTCAAGTTCTTGGTATGTTAAGGTTGTAACAAGTCTTTATAGATTTGCTTTAAAAAGGAATAATGACAAAGGTTGAATTATTCCAATTCAAGTTATATAGGAGAACAAATGATTATGGTGTTAATGTGACTCAAACTATGATATAAATGTTTAAATCTATTCAAAAAAAAAAAAAAATACACCTTGAAAAAACAATACATTGCCTTGTAAATCTATACTTAGAAAAAATTTCAAAAAAACATGTGTTTCAAGAGAGTAAAAACTCTTTGCCTTTTGTATGGGAGAAACAATTAAATGGTCTTGGACAACAGAGAATCTTTTAAAGATTCTTTTTATATTCTGTTTGAAAATATACATATAATTTGATCAATTTATGAATAGGTGAAAAAAAATTTAAAATAGACTTTTAACATTTTAAAAATACCCCAAAATATCTTTATTGCTACCTATAAAACTTTATGTCATCAATGCATTTCCATCACCCTTGATGGATGTCAATTTTGGAATAAATTTTTTTTTTAAAGGGTTTTATGAAAAGGGTTTGTTTGGCAAGTCAATTGTCTTGATGGGAGGGTGACATCACCCTATCACCCTGTCCCATCCCCATCTCCCTCACCAAGTTGGGCACTCAGCTTGGAGGGAAAGGCATTTTAGTGGGTTACTTTTTCACAAAGTTTAGTAAGCAATTTAATTTCTTTCTCCCCGCCTTTTTACATCCTTGGTCGTATGTTTCTCACCCAAGACTTGTCTTCTCTTGGGGTTGCATGGGGCATAGCGCTGCCCATGGAGAAGGGTTAGGGGTCGATTTGACATGGGGAGTAGGGTAGGATGTGAGGAGTAGTTGGAGTATGTGTTTTAGGGGTTAGTTTAGGTGTTAGTTAGTAGGTAGGTTTAGTTAGTAGTTTTATAGTTGTGTTAGATATTATTTAAGTTTGTTTTAATGTGAGTAGTGTTAAAGTTAGCTAGCCTTAAATTTAAGTTAATCTTAGATTTACATCTATATTGTTAGTTTAAGTTAATAATTTTGTTAGTATAGATTGAGTTTGGATTTTAGTGTTAGTTAAATTTAGTTAAGTTAATTTTTCTTTTATTATGTCAATAATTTTACTTTAGTTTTGCTTTAATTAAGTAGTTGTATAATTAATTTAATTTATATGTTTTGCTTTAATTCATTGTTATCATGTTTTTGATAGTTTAGTTTTTATATTAAAGTTCTTAAATTTGGTTAAGATGAATGTCTAAATGACTAAATTGTTCTATAGTCAAATATTGATTGATATTTAAGTGTTTATTGAGTAAGTATATATATATGTTGTTTTTCTTCTTTTTATTATATTATTAGTATGTATTAAAATTTTAAAATCTTAGTAAATTTGATGTTAGTTTAGTAGATCTTGATATTTGATTTGTTTTATTTCCTAGTCATATTTAAGTTAAATTGTTTTCTAAACAATTTCAAAATATCATTGTAACCTTAATGAAATAACAGAATCAAAAGTTGATACAAATTTATTAACGAATAAGTAACTATAGAAATGGATTTCTTCTCATCATTATAAACTTAAGATGTACATAGTTAAACTATTCTAGCTCTTGCGAATTCAACTCTTAAACTTTTGTGAACCTTATTATTATTAATAATTTTAAAAAAATGTGTGTGTGTTTTTGCCTCATAGTTTGGGCATGACAAGAGACTTTACCATACAAATAGATGGCTATATTTTAGCTGATCAGTCTGACATATTTTTTTAGAACAAGGTATGGAACAAAATCTTCCATAAGAGCAAACCCTCTAGCCCTTAATCATATAGAAACCAATACCTCTAGTCTCATAAACATGAATTCCACTATTTTTGAAGGAGAAGATGGAGACATAGAAAAGGAACCTACTACTTATTTGGTAGAAGTGACCAATTACCTTTTGGATTAGTGGGCCACTTCTTATCAATTTGATCCAGTCCAATAAGCCCTAGAAATTGTTCATGGCACATATTGCATATCAGAAAAGGATACTCCTATTCATAGTCTCATAAAGAGGAAAGAAGGTATTGATGGATTGTGGAGCATTTTCTTTGATGGCTCAAGAAACAAGAATGTCTCAAGGGATGGTGCCATGATCATTTCCCTTGAATTGGAGAACTATTATTTCTCTTATCGACTCCAATTCAACTACACTAATAATGTAGCAAAGTATGAAACTCTAATCCAAGGTCCCCAACTTGCCCAAAAGAGAGGAATTAGGGTACTCAAGGTATTTGGGGATAGTGAACTAGTTGTTAATCAAGTAAGGAGCCAGAATATTACCAAGAACAACCTCCTCAAATCATAGAAATATAGGGTTTGGAATCTGCTTGAAGGTTTTCAAGCATTTAACATCCACAACATCCTTAGAAGAGAAAAAAAACATTTTGATAGACTTGCAACAATTCGTGCTCATTATGATGTACTAGAGTATGTTGAGGATAATAAGGAGCAACATATTAGAGTGGTTTTAAGGCCTACAATCCTATATAACAATACCAATTGGAAAGTTTTAGACGTTGACATGTAGATTATCAACTTCTTGGAAAATGAAGAAAAATTCTTTGAGAGAAACCAATCTAGGCAAAAAGGCTAGTATGGTAATCAAATCATGAACCTAAGTTCAAACAAGTTACCCAAGGGCCTGATCACTTTGGAGAGTATCTTCAACCTTGATGATCAAGCAAGGAGTAGAGGGTCAAACTTGGCTACAAATAAAGATGACCATATACCAGTTACTATTGCTGATGGGAGATCTCTCAATTTGGGAAAGGTATACTTTGATGTTGAGGAAGAAAAATTTGTTCATTTATGTCAAGAATTCAATGATATATTTGCATGGACATATGACAATTTAAAGGGTTTTTGATTGAATTTTGTTTCAAAATACCATAGATTTGAGCGATAATGCCAAACCTATTAGACAAAAATAGAGACCAATTAACCCCAAGATTGACCCTATGATGAGAAAGGAGTTATCTAAGCTAATCGAGGCCAATATAATTTTTCCTATGAAACATTCTTCTTGGGTAGCCAACCTTGTTCATGTTAGGAAGAAGAATGTAGAACTTACATTGTGTGCATATTTTAGAGACCTTAATAGGGATTCTCTTAAAGATCACCATCCTCTTCCTTCCATGGAACAAATTCTATCCAAGGTTAGTGGTTCAGAGAGTTTTTCCTTCCTAAATGGGTTTTCAAGGTATAATCAAGTGTTAGTCCAAGAGTGTAATAGATACAAGACTTCTTTCACTACTAAATGGTGCTCTTATGCCTATAGGAAGATGACTTTTGTACTAACTAATGTAGCTATTACTTTTCAAAAGGTAGTGAAGATGGATTTCAAGAATATGCATAAAAGATTTGTGTTGATGTACCTCGATGATATCACCATTTACTCCAAAAAATGTGGCAGATCATTTTGGTCATTTGAGATAGGTGTTCATCAAATGTAGAGAATATGGTGTGTCATTTAATTCAAGAAAGTGTGTGTTTTCCACTAGTCAAGGAAATCTACTTAGACATATTGTGTCTAAAGAGAGTTTGACTATTGATCCTGAAAGAACAGAGGCAATCCTCACCCTCCCACTTCCTACTCATAAGAAGGGGATGCAAGGCTTCCTTGGATGAATCAACTTTATAAGAATATTTATCCCTAACTTTTTTACCATGGTTAAGCCCCTTATAGCTATGCTAAAGAGGAACGTGGTGTTTACCTAGACAAAGGAAGGGAGATCTAGTTTTGAAGAGCTTAAGGTAGAAATATCATCAACTCCAACCCTTATCAATCCTAATTTTGATAAGGATTTCATTCTCTATACCCTTGGAGGTGAGTCAAGCATCTCAGTCATCTTGACTCAATTAAATGATGCAAATGATAACAACTATAGCCTTTTTGAATGAAGGGCCAAAGGGTTATGATGATAAATAGAATTGTGTGGAGAAATAGGTCCTCTCTATCATTAGGGCCTTGAACAAAATCAGGCATCTTTTGTCACATGACAAGAACCAACTCCTAGTTCCTCATGCAAGTGTGAAGGACTTTCTTTTAAATAAGGATGTCAATGAAAAGAGAGTTGGATGGATCATCAAGGTTATGGAGTATGATACCACATGCTGATATCAAGATTGTAAGATGTAAAGGACTATGTGAACAGATGATTTCATCCTAGGAGACAACTAAGGAGGTTATTGTAGTTATAGAAAATGTATAATTAATAGGGGATGGAAACATGAATGATTGGGTACATGACATGACAACCTTCTTGTTGGGAGAAGGATATCCAAAAGGGTTAAGTATGTCCAAAAGAAGACAATATAGATTCCAGTTTATCCCTTTTTTCCTAGTGCATGAGATTCATTTAGGAAGGATCTCAATAGAGCTTTACTAAGATGTATTGATCTTGATTAGACTAATAAGATGGTCAAGGAGTTTCATGATGTTGGTAATTTCTCATCTAGAACAAAAACTATGAAGGTCATGAGAGATGGATATTATTGGCCAAATCTATTCCATGATTTTTATAAACATGTAAGGAAATGTGAGAAGTATGCTTTCTTCTCAGGAAAATAGAGGTTCATAGGTCTTCCTCTCCATCCTATTTAGGTTGATCAACCATTTTCCCAATGGGGGTTAGATTTGATTGGTCCATTCAATCCACCTTCCACCTTTGATCATAAATGGATCTTAGTTGCTATTGATTATTTTACAAGATAGAAAAGGGCAGTAGCCTTGAAGGATACCAAAAAGACTATAGTGGTAGAATTCCTTGATGGAATTGCAACTAGATTTTGCACTCCAACAATCATATCTAAAAATGCCAAGTCTTTTGCTGGGACCCATATTTTTTCTTGGAAAGTTGACCATGGTATCTATTTGATCACCTCCTCAAATTACTACCCCCAAGACAATGGCCTAGTTGAGTCTTCTAATAAGAACCTAATCAAAATCATGAAGAGGACTATTGAGGACAATTAGAGGTGTTGTCATTCACTTGAGTCCCTAGAGTTCCATGACTAGAATATAATGATAGAACTAATGGAGCTAGAAGAATAAAGACAATATGCTATGTAGACCCTTGAGATACTTCAACAATAGGTCAAAAAGAGAAGGAGATCTTGTCTTCAAGTGGGATGTAAATAGAGGCAAACCAGGTAGGCACTCCAAAATTGATGCTATCTAGAGTAGACCTTATGTTATCACTAGTTGCAGGAAGGCCAATACTTTCTAGCTATCTAAGCCCAATGGTGATGTCCTACCAATTCCAGTCAGTGGAGTTTACCTCAAACCTTGCTTCTAGAGAGGGTTAGGGTTTCTTGTATATGTTAGGATAGTTTTTCAATTTCTAAGAAGTGCACTAGCACATGTTGTGTCTCTCTATAAGAATCTAGGTTTTGAAGTTTGATGTTGTAGAGGAGGAGAAGTTTCAGAGTTTTTTTGTGGTTGCAGAGCTAGCAGTTCTTTAGTATTTTCTATTTTTATAGAGAAAATCTTAGTTTTTGTGACTCCGTAGCCAAATAGATACTTAAGGTCACTAGTCATATACATAGTAGGCTAGTATCCCCTCTATGTCACCTATATTGTTAGCCATTATTAGTTTTTGGTGACTGATTAGGGAAGTATTGCACATAATTCATAAATTATTTGGCCAAAAAAAAAGGGCTACTATTTGCCAATGATGAGCTACTATTCACCAATGTCCAATATTCACCAATTGGCTATTATTTATATTTGTCAGTTAATGGTAGACATGTTGTAACTAATTTTAACCCTAAAGTGGCCAAAATACTTGTATAAAAGGGCTTCGGGTTAGGAAATGTTTCATAAGATGTGATGTGAAAATGGGTTCTTGCGGTGGTATTGAGCTATAAGGGATTATGGATTGTAATTAGGTTGTAATCACTTGATCATAATAATATTAGACTTGTTGTTTGGTGGATGTAGCTCAAGGATTGGGTGAACCATGATAAACCTTGGTGTCTTGTAGTCTCTTCTGTACAATCAATTATTTTCTGATATTGTTTATATTTGCATGTAATTGTTATTTCTGTCTGTGGTTAAATCCTAATAGCCATATTTTCCATCCTCCCAAAATTTTATTTTTGCCTCTCAAAAAAAGCCAACAGTCATATTTTCAAATATTCAAAAATTATATTGTTATAGGGATACATTTAAAGTCTTAGCGTATCCATATATCCCTAGCTTTCAATCCTTTCATGATATAGCCTTGTAAATATTGCAAGTTGCAATAGTGTTATTTCTCTTTCATCACCTAGTCGCAAGCTATTAGCACTTAACACTAAAGTAAGTTGCAAAGGGATGAAACAACTAAGTCTATAGTCAGTGCATCTTCACATCATTTCATGTTAGCTTATGATTCTTGCTTGCAATGATGCATAGTTAACTTTAGTAGAAAAAATTCATGTGGATCACAAGGTCACCAATGGTCAAGATTAACTAAGGTCAAGGCAATAATGAAATCATTCCCTTAATAACTTATTTTCAAGGTTAAGGCATTTGGGTTAATGATAAGTTGTGACTGAGTAATTGTGGTTTGAGGTTGGCTTCATCATAGGGTCGAGCTGAGTTAAGGGATGACCATGATCAATACAACAATGTAGATATTTCCCTCTATTTCTTGTTTGCAAGGTTAAATAAATTAACCATAGTTCAGGCTATGATGAAGTGATTTACCTCGTTCAGATGATCATAGGTCAAATTTGCATAAGAATCCTCAAAGGACCCACATCTTCTCATCCATTTGATCCAATAGATTGAGGGTTGTCATTTTATTGCTATGAAAATTTGCATGACAAATATACATAGTGACGTAAAAACAAGATAACATGCATCCTAGTAGGCCTGGGTGGTGGCTGAATGGTGCAAGTTTGGATCACAGTTCTACACGGTTACAACTATCTAATGGTAGTTGAATATTTATATGTGACAATGTAATAAAGTAATGGTTGTGGCTACACAATGTTCCAAGGAAGATACATGTCAAATCCCTAGCCATGGTGATGTTGCAAAATGACATTTTCACATTGTCACCTAGACATGATAGTTAGGAGAAAATGTTGAGGATGAGCTACGATGCACCAATAAAGGTTAGTTTGATTGTGTTTGTAGTTTTGAAAGGTAAAGTAGTTTGAAGAATTATAGGGTGGCAAAATGATAAAATAAGATTGGTCCACATGGCAAAGAATGAGGATTGACTCTAGTTGGCCACTGATATGGCTAAATTGGTTTGTTGATAGCAAGAAAGAAACAAATCTTAAATGGAAAATCTAATCATCTACAACCACTCCTCAATGTTCTCCATGCCTAATAAATGAAAAAGGACATTCCTCTCAACACCTAATTATCCATCTAATTGGTTAAATAATTAATGGTCATTGTTTCTATCTTCTCAAGGCTCTATTGGCTATAAAAGATATGATTTTCTTGCATATGGATGTGTATCAAGATTAGATTTTCTCTCAAATTTGTAGTGATCATTCTTTGCAACCTTAATTGTAGTGGTTGAGTTTTGTCTTATGGTGGAAGGTATTTGAGTAATGCTTGAATTATAAAATGATAATTTATAACCCTTCTTAGGGTCAGCCTTTTTCTCATTCATTGGTATTGCATTTTATGCTCTGCTCCTATAGTTTTCATTTTTTCTATACATTAATGTATTATTTTTCTTAATTCATTCTCCCATTAATATAAGTGAAGAACATCCTTGCCTTTGTTGATGTTTTTCCTTCTATCCTTCAATCTTTGTAATAGTATCTATTTTTCCTTGAATGTTATAGAGCGAATTTCCTTCCTTATAGCATTTCATTTGGTTTCTGATCTATTTGTGGTTGTTGAATTGAAAAAAAGGTTGAGTTAGTGTATCTTGGGAATATATTGATGAATAGTGCATTGTTAGGTAGAAATAAGTTTAAACAAACTCTTTTGGTGTATCAACCCCTTTAAACTAGGTTAGGTGGTTTTCTTTAATGGATTCCTTCTCTCTTTTCCTCTGAAAGAGTAATTAGGTGCACCTTGATAGTAACAAAGCCGACCTTCTCTGGAGACTCAATCTCATAGTTCAAGTTCCACAACTTGGAGATTGTTTCCATGTTCCATAAGGTCGCCATTAGGTAAAAACTTTAGGCAAGGGTGCAATCTTTTGTGACAAAAATAACTCCTATGTCCCCCCACTTTCCCTATATTTTAATCATCTTCTCACATCCTTTCTCCAAGCATTTTATTTTGGTAGTGAGTATGTGAAGGGAAAAAGTAATGTAGTGGTTATTTCTCTATCAAAAAGGCTTGCAATATCTTCTTTTTCAAAGATCATATTTTAGGAGATTGGAAGGAATGCATATTGGTTGGATAGTCCAAGAAGTTATTTTCTTGTTAGTTGATGGATTTTCAAGTGCAAGGTGATAGGTATAAGCTGGTAGACAATGCCGTCTACTACAAGGGAAGGATATCTTTGATTCTTTAGTCCAAAATGATGGATATAATTTAGAAGGAGATGTAGGACTCACTTTTGGTCGAGCACCTAGGATACACTAAGACCTACTAGAATATCTAAGAATGCATTAGATGGAAGGGCCTCAAGAATGATATCTTGTAGTATGAATGAGAATTTTCTACTTTCGGAAAAAAAATGAGAATACTTTACCAATAGAGCTTTCTCAACCATTTTCAATGCTTGACTATAAGTGGAAAAATACCCAAAGAGAATGGAAATGATTTAATTTTTATTTTGATTGATTATTTGACCAACTATGTCGAATTCCCTTTTATCTCCAATGGATAGCATGCATCTCAAGTAGGAGAGTTATTATTTTGTGAGGTATTCCACTTACATGGTCTCTCATAAAATATAGTAAGTGACATAGATAGCCCTATTCTTAGTAATTTTGGGATGGGGTTATTTAGGCATATAGAGAATATCAACAAATGGCTAGAGGGTTATCTGATGTCCATAGTTTGATGGACATATGGAGATTATGCATCAATAGTTGGAGGGATATTTGAGGAACTATGTTTCAACATAGTAGAAGGCATAGGTTTGTTAGCTACATTTGGGTGAGCATTGCTACATTACTATCTATTACATGTCAATAGCAATGACACCCTTCAAAGCATTGCATGGTTACAAATCTTCATTGTTCATGGATATGGCATTGGGATACAATTGTGAATAGAGGGATATAGACTAGCTATAAGAGAGTTTAGATTGCATGAGATCATTCAAGGAAAATTTGCAGAGGTTTCAAAACCAATAGAACTGACATAAGGTAGAGAGAATTTTTTAGGTTGGTGATCTAGTATACCTAAGGATTCTACCATAATGATAATCCTCCCTAAAGTAATCTATAAGAAGAAGTCAAAACCTTTCTTCTAAAAACCATACATAATAGTTTAGAGGGTACACAAAGTATCCAATGAGTTGAAGCTTCCTAAAGGGAGCCAAATCTATAATGTTTTTCAAGTGTCATGTCTAAACAAGGTTGTTGGAAAACATGTCATAGGCTAAAGGAATCACCTCCCATTAAGGAAGATAGAAAATTAATTCTAGAGCTAGAGGAGTTTATGTGTGTCCAAGATAAGAGGATCAAGTACTGCACCATAAAGGAGCTTTTTGTATGATGGCAGGATCTTCTAGTTGAGGGTGCCACCTAGGAAGGAGAGAAAATTCTACAACATCAAAGTTTGAAATTGCTTGAGGGAAATAAATTTCTAATCCAAGAGGATCATGATGTCTCCAATACTGTTAAATAATATTTTTTTAATAATGTGTCTAAAAATTAATGTATTTATTCCTTGATCTAAATCTTTATTTATTTTTTGTAGCTTGTCAGCCTTACAATGTTTTTGTGATCCTTTGAGGAGGTTTTCAAAAGTATTTTATAAGGCCATATTGTAGGTTGATGTAGGTATGTGATTTGGATTATTTTCTTTTTACCACAAATTTTTATTGGAGTTCTCTTCTTTAATTCCATTTCAAAAGTGGAAGATCTTCCCTACTTGGCTATTCAGTTTAGATTAGATTCAATCATTACCTTATTCAATTCTCTATATCACTTCACTCAATTCTTGAAAATTAGAGTAGCATCTTTTTTTGTAATTATAATTTCTATTTCACAATAAAGAATTTTTGTTTTTAGTATCTTGCTCACCCTTCCAATCTTCTCCCCCTTTTTGACATTAATGCCAAAGATTTATACTATATATATTATATGGTAATGCCACAATGTGACAAGAAATTTGAGTGTACCTTTAGGATTAGTGCCAAAGTCTTGTCCCAATTATCTTGCAACACCTTGCTTGTGTTCAATGCAATTTGCACTTCTACTGATAGCTCACTCATGTGATCTACAATGGAGAAATTATTGTCATGGATGACCATTTTTACATGTTCAATGTGTTTCTACAATCCATCCATGTTTGGGAGAATCATGTTTTGAATATCTACCAATGTACCTCTTATTCTTGCTTCTTCTCTCAACAATGAAGTGGGCAGAGCTTGAACTTGGGTTGAGTTACAACTAATGCGCACTTGCCTTGAGATCCTCATCAATTTTAGACAATTTATCTTTTATTTCTTGGGTAAAAATTGAAATATCATAGAGTTTACTTAATAGAGAAGATACATTATTGTAGGAGGTCACCAGTGAGCCTAGAATAGTAGACAATTCTACCTGATGAATGGCAATTTTTTGAGCAATAAGTTCCAAAACTTTATTCTCAAACTTCTTTTTTGCTCTCTGCAACAACTTCTCTTGTTCACTAATATCTTCATTGTATCTTTGGATTGCCTCTACTAATTGACTCAAAATTGGTTGAGAAGTATCAATCTCTATGCCTATAGCTTGTGAAATGATGTTTTTGGAAACCTCTATTATTTGGAATTCTTTATTTCTTTCCTCTCTTAGCCTCTTCTTCTTGGCTTTCTTCTGTAGAAGTTCTTCAAAAGTTTGCATCTAATCAGGATTAAGATTGGAAATACTCCAATTAGGAATCACAATCTCCTCATCAAGATCTATGTCTTCTTCCTTCTCTTTTCCTTTACACAAAAAATTTGTGCTTGGTTGAGACTTGTTCTCAACTATCCTTGCACTTGTTATTTGCATGCTTAGAATAGAAATAATTGTAGAAATGGTGGGGCTTGCTGAAAAAGTAGATATAGAACTCATTTCTAAATTAGAAATAGTAGAAATAGTAGAAGATAAATTGATGTAGAGGGGAGTGCCATCTACTCGGTAGATGAAGTGTTTGACACTTCAGTCAATGTGGTGCTAAGCTGGACAGGAACAAAGATTGATTGAGTGCTTGTGACAGCTATGTTTGACACAAATAATCTTGTTGAAATGTTCTCTAGGCTAGATGTCTTTAAAAAATTTCTTGGAGAATGAGAAAGTGAGGTTATGACTGCTGCAGCAATCTTCACTGGGTCGGTCTCCATTGTATCTTGTGCATCTTCCTCACTTCCTACCCCTATTCCTATTCATCATCAACATTGTCAAAATGAGTGACTTTTTCCACATCATCCTCTTCATCTTCTATCTGTTCATCATCAACCTCCTCCTTATCACTGACACTAACTACAAAATCACTTGACTTGTGTAGAAGATAAACATTGTTCCAAGTTTTTGTAGCATTTTTGATAATATTATCAATATCATTCAAAAATACAAGACAAGTATTGAATCTCAATGTGAGCTTTTCCTCATTTTTCTTCAGAGATTCCTTCATTTCCTTGTCAAATAAACTATGCATGAGTTGCCTTAGGGACTTTTCATATGTGTCTCTTGTTGTCTTCATATGAAATTCCCATCTTGTCTTTATTTTGTCCATCAAAACACTAGGAATCTAAAGTAGAAGCTGGTTAGGTGAGTATTTCCACTTACCCATCTTGGATATGACCAAGTCTTCAATTTTCTTGTGCTCTTCTTCAATCCTGATTTCATATTTTAATGCCTTGAAATTCGTTATACCAGCCCTTGACTCTAATTCCTTCAATATTTCTTGGAAGGTGAGTGGAAGCTTCCTAATAATTATATCTCCTCCTTTGTTGTCTACTTTCTTCCTTGATACCCTTCTTGTGAATACAACAATTGTAGTTGGCTTGGTAATGATTACCTTGCATTTCTTCTTTAGTGGTTCTTCTTCCTCTAATTTTTCTTCCTCTGCTACTTCTTCATCTTCACCTTTGCCTTCTGTTAATAGGAGAGGGGTGTTGGTTTTTAACTTGGCAATTCTCCTTTTTCCTCTGTTCACTGCCTGAGGTAGCTTGATCTCCAATTCTATCTTGGCCTTTGCCTCATCATAAGTACCAAAGTATGATACTTTTGAATCAACAAGCTCATTGATCAATGCCTTAATTATGTCTTTTTATTCATCAATGCTGACCTCATAATGGAGATGTTTTACCCAAGCAATTCTTGGCCAAACTGCCTAAATGTATACCTTATCACTATCAACCATAAAATATATATTATCCTTATAATTATCAACTAACTTCTTTGCAATCCTAGACCTATTGTTCATCTTTTCCTTGAATGCATTGAAGTAGTTGTCCATGATATTGGCATAGTTTTCTCCCATTTTGGAAATATGTTCATTGATTTGATAAAGTACTAGTACATCTTTTCTCCATACTACTATACCTTTTGATGGGAATAACTTTTGAGCATAGAAGAACAAACATGTCAAGAGGGAACCAAACTTACATGGATTTTCTTTGAGGTTCTGATGCTCTCCATTTTTTTGTTGATCTGGTTTAGTAACAACTCAGTAAGGTCAAGTAACAGGATATTCTTGACCACCTTGTAAGCCAAGTTCACAGCTTCACATGACACATTGTTCAACCTGCTAGAGCTATATATCTTGTGTGTGGTGATGTGAATGTTGAACTTTAGTTTCATGTCGATCACACTATTTATTTTCATTCCCCTTCCATCCCACTTGGCAAGCAATTTCTTCTCTAGTTCAATCCAACTTAGGGTTTTGGTCTATTTGGTTTTTGTTAACATAGGGAGACTAGTGATCCTATGGATCATCTTCTTTGTAATCAAAATTGGTTTCTTTAACAACAACTGACAATTATGCACATGACTAAGGATGTATCTTATCCACTTAATTTGAAAATATTATGGCATGTGTAGAATATGTGTTAAACATTTAGCTTCTAGATGTTGGTGTTATAGTTTCAACATACCATTAACACATAGTTTCTCTAGGGTTTCATCCATTTCCAAAGTACCTATATCCTGAATTACACATTTGAAATGAGAATGGATGTCATTGATTAAGAGTAGCTTTGGTGGAATTTGAGATTTCACTTTGCTCAGATCTAGGGTTTTTGCAATGGTAGAAGTAAGCTTGAAATTTGATGCATTCCATTCCACACCTTGAAACAACACGTTTGAACCTTTCTTCACCTTGATGCTAGTAGCTTCCATATTTGCTTGATAGGGTTTGAAAATCTTTCAAAAATTCACTCAAATTGCTTGAATTCTCAAAAATCACTTTGCACAAATAGCTCTCGAAAATTCACAATGAGAAATGACCTCAATTTCTCCATTTTTATCAAAATTTTCCATAAATGCCTAGTACAATTGTTTGCTCAAATTGATAGACTATCATCCACTTCACTTGCATTAAATGCTTGGAAAAGTCTCTTGTGACTCAGTAACCACACAAAACTTTAGTTACTTCTGACCTTGCTCATTGGAGTCTGTCATGACTCAGTAACCACACATAACTCTAGTTGCTCCAGACCTTACTTAGTAAGATAGTAACTCGACTTGACGTGTTAATGACTAGCATCATTTACTCAGTGATCCCTTTACATCTTTGAATGCTAGGTTGGATCTTCCATCTTGTTAACTAGAACTGATATTAGATGTCTTCTTTAGTACCCTAGCTCTAGTTCTCCTTTGAGAGATCAAGTAGAAAAGTGGAGTCATCCAATTCCTGAGTGACTTTTTCATCACATCTTAGACTTTTATTTTTAGAAGATTTTGGAACCCATTGTTGTTTCATCTATTTTATGATGTTATCAGCTTTTGCCTTCTTTTCATCTTCTATTCTTCTAGTATTCATGTAGTTTTTGCAAGATGAGCAAGTTTTGTACAAATGAATCATCTTTTAGTAGTATCTCTTGTCCTTATGTGATGCTTGACACAATTCATTCCAATGTGTCCAAATTTTCCATTGTAATGACATCTGCACCAAGTGTTATAGTCCCAACCAAATATAGCTTTCACAATATGTTTTTTTGGATTTAGTATCTTAGTTTTGCATTCTAATGACTTGTGTCCATGCTTGTTACATTTGTGGTATTTTCCTTCAAATTTAGGTTTCTCTTTGCATTCATTAGCCTTATGACCATGTTGATTGCAATTGTAGCACTTTCCATTGAATTTTTCTTTCCCATTGCTCCAACATTTGTTTGTTGTATGACCTATCTTACCATAGTGATTGCAAGTAGGTATTTGATTCTTATAAGCTCCTTGTTTGGATGATTCACTTTCTCCTGTATATCCAATTCCTCCTTTTCCTTATTGTCTATAATGACTTTTCTCATTCAACTGATTCATGTATGCTTCAGATTTCATCATTCTTTCACTAGTTTGCTTTTCATTGTTTAGATCATTCTGTAGTCTTTCATTTTCTGATTTTAGATTCATGATTTCTTCATTTGCACTGGTGAGTTGATTAATGAAGTCAGCCTATTGAAGGGATAGATGTTGAATCTCATTATTCTTTCCTTCTATTTCTTCTTTTATCTTGTTTTTCTCTTCCATAACTTCACATAGTCTTACTAATTGAATTTCTTGCTCTCTTCTTAGTTTTCTTACTTCTTCTTGTAGTGAACCATTCTTTTCTAATAGTTCTTTGATTACTTAATTGGCTTCATCTGGGCTACTTGCTGACTAAAGGTATTCAATTCTTTCTTTAGTGTAGAGATGATCATTCATTTGAATTGCAATATCCTTTCTTCTGTTAAGAGATTGAGAGAATTTCTCCTTTTCTTTCTTGAGTTGTGCAATAGTCATTTCCAAATCTAACTTCTCATTATCAATAGCATTTTCATGTCTGAATATCTCCATAGCCTTTGATCTTTGCTCAAGTTGTTAACCTTTTCTCTAAGAACATCAAATGCTCTAATACCAATTGTTGGAAATATTATGAAAGGATAAGTTATTGAGAGGTGAGGGGTGAATTAGTAACTAAGAAAATTAATGTTTAATTTCCAATTAATCCTTCATATGTATTCTAATCTAGTTTCATCCATGAGAAATTGAAAACATGAAAGTATACACAACACTTTAACACACAAGATTTGGTGACCCAAAAACCTTCCAAATAGAAGGTAAAATTGGGGTGGGGATGATACCCACAAGCTTTAGTACTGCAGTATAAAATTGGTCAGTTAAGGCTTACATTGATCACTTCTGATGATTTTCCCTATTAGGAGCAAGAAGGACTACTAGTTCCACCTTGTTAAAGGATTTACAAATATATAATGAATTATGCACTTGGTCAGGAGATTTACATAAGGCTATTAGGTCTACCTTGTTAAAGCATTTGACTAATCCACCTGTTAGGATGAAATAGTTGCTTGATCTTTGATCTGCAAGTTGGTTTGTTGAATGAGATACCTTTGAATGTGAAATCATTGTGTTGTGATAGATGAATCTTTGTTGCTCCTTATATTGCTTATGGCATTGTACTTTTCTCTTTTTCTCTCTTTTGCTTTTCATTTTTGATATATCATATGTTACACACTTTGGATGTGATATAATACATTGCATATATATCAATCAAATTAATCAAATTACAAAGTTGGCCAAAATACAAGTTTACACAAAATGCATAGAGTCAACTCATACTATAGGAACTCGGGTTGTGAAGACTAACTCAATGAGGTTCTGATACTCGGCATCCACTGTCAATACTCGTCATCATCATGCACTCGATAGACATAGAAGCTCGGTCGATACCGATCACTTCCAAGTAGTCTTAATCTTAGTTTGCATTGGTGACTCGGGGAATACTGTGAAACTCGGTATATAAACTGAATCACTTAAATAACACTAAGTGACTTGGTCAAGACTATATTCTTACTATTATCACTAGGAACTCAGTAGCAACTGTAGAGCTTGGTTTACACTAAGATGCTCAATGCAAACTAAAACTATCCAAGGGACTTTGTAGCAACTAAAATGCTCACTTAATGCTATCAACTATACAATGTGCTTGGTAGATGCTTACAATCTGAATAAGTGTATGTCACTAATAAAAAACATGACTACAATGTCAACAGATTATGAAATTGGTATTCAAGTTATCATCTCAATTCACTATGAGTTGGGTTGTCAATTTAAGCCATGTATTATCCATCATTTCTATTAGCAAATTGCAGAAGCTCTAATCCATCTTCCAACTCATATTTCCCCTCCATCCGCAAACATTTACCTATAGGTTTTATGTCATTTTGGGTGCCATATAGTAGTCCCCTCCCTCTTTGTGGTAGAAAATCCCACTCACTATACTCTACACCAATCACCCACTATATGCTTCTAGGAATAGATGTATCCTAACTCATTTATTTCTATACACCCTCACCACCGCACACTCATCACAGCAGCATGTCATACAACAAATCAGACTTGGAATAGAACAATAAGTATTGGAAATAGGTAGTATGAGGGTTACTTAGAGAAGTGGAAAAGAAGACATGTGGAAGATTTGACCTAGTTATCAAGGTGGAAATTAACCATTTGGGTTTTTATCAACCACCTAAGATATGACAGGGCCACTTCTCAAATCACCCTAGGTGTATGATGCAGGAGCATCCAATTGTTCAAGGGGATTTTGTATCACCCAAAAATATGTCAGGTGATAGTTTATGTTTGATGTTTTTCTTATTCTTTTTGGATACCCATTTAGGAAAATTAAACACTCAATCCCTTCTATTTTCATTGCTACTTTTATTGGTTAACCTTTTAGACATATGTGAAAATGTAAGAAAATGATCTATTTTGCAAGAGGGTCATAATAATAAAGAACTAATGTTGTAATTAGTAATTTTACCACTCTAAAAAAAAGAATCATCTCAAAATGTTTCACTACATTTGAAATTTATTGCACTTTTAAGTTGTTTGATGACTTATTAGAAACCCTTAATAGTTAGATTTAAGGCACTAAAGATCCTTATACAAACCTGGAAAATGGGTGATGAGAATAGGTTGTCCATATTATTAGAGAAAACTTAAAGAGATTTCCAATGGTGAAACGATTCCTCAATTAAAGACCCAAATCAAAAGTTATGCTTCTAAAAATTCAGACCACCTTTTTTGAAACCTTTTATTTTCACACCAACTTGTAATTCAATTCTAGATCTTCTATTTTAGCACTTGACTACCAAATTTTAGAATATAAATTTTATTCTTGGATCTATCCCTAAAACAACCTATTTATGGCCCATACTTGTAGTTATCAGGCAATCTTTGGGGAGTTTTGAGAGAAGGTACTATGAGAAGGAATTTTCTCCAAAATGTAATGATAGTGTAGTCCATCTGGAGTATCATTGTGTATGTTTAAATGGAAATGTACATAATAACTTCTTATTTTAGATAATAGAAATTTCCTTTTCTATGGTGTTCATTTATGCCTTGAGTTGTGCCCTTGCCAAATTGGCATTCATAAAAATATTGGTTACCTTATTAGTTTCCAATAATTTTTCTTATTCATGGCTTCACACTCTATTTCATGATATTCTCTCTATATTGAAACAATTGTGTCTTGCAATCACAACTCAACAAATAATACATGTCTCCTATTATGGTGGAGATTGTCATTTTGAAAGAGGTTATTTATTGCTTTACATGGTCTTCTCTCAATTGTAGCTACTTAGGTGTGGGGTAGAATTACATTTTGGTGTTCATGTTTTCTCCTCATCTATTGCTCCTATCAAGGTGGGCTACTCTCTTTTCAAGGTGGAGTTTTAAAAATATTAGCTAATAGCTCCAAATTAGATTTAAGGGTCATTTCAAAAACCAATATGAAGGTTTGGGAAGCCTCTACAAATCCTATGTTGATCTAGTCGATAAAGGAATGCTACTTATTTAATCATTTTACTCTAGAAAAATAAAGGGTGCGGAAGCCTCGTTAAGACCCACTGCATATGTTAAAAATATTTGGAAAAACCCTTAGATCATATTTGAGGACAATAGATTGTATAAAAAAATGACTATTGAGTTGTAAGGATTTGACTTGCACTAGTGATTTGTATGCTAATGATTATTAGTTTTTTGAAAGTTGTTTTGCAGCATTCTATCATCATATAGTTAGAATCATTATTGAATCAATTATTTAAAACCATAGTCAAAATAATTTATGATTAATATTATACAAATTAATTGAAATCAATTATAATTGAAATAAATATAATTATATATAAAAATATTCATATAATTTTTTAAAACATTGTTATCATAATATCCAAATTTATTGTTAAAAATTAATAGAAATATCTTTATCACAAATAGATATAATTATAATTAATGAAAATTATGAAACATATTAAAGTACTATAATTTAATACTATAAAATAACATGTTTACATATTTAAGAAAACACATTTATAAAAATAAAAGAAATAATATTCAAGACCCAAATTTCAACTCTAAAATTGTGTCCAAATAAATTCATATAGATGAAACTAAAATTACATTACAATGTTAAGATTGTAATTATAAAGTATAATTTTAATAAGAAGAAATTCTAACTACCATAATTATTTGAATTTAACGCATTTATAAATTATAATTATGCCGAGAGGCATATACAATGGCAGCAACACTTCCCAGCACAAAGAATATTCCAAGGAATAATCTGTGTAAGGAAAAAAGATTTGGTGAGAGTTACAAACGAAATTAAAATATGGAATGCCATTTGGCAATCAAAAAGATTTGGTGAGAGTTACAAACAAAAGTAAAATATGGAATGCCATTTGGCAATCAAAAATATTTGGTGAGAGTTACAAACGAAATAATAGGCCTAAAAAAGTAGGGCCCGAAAAAGTAGGACGCAAAAAAATAGTGTCCAAAAAAGTAGGGCCTGAAAAAATAAGGGCGAAATAATTTCAATATGATTTTTTTTTTGTTAAATATAATTTTGCATGCACATTCATACTTGTTTTTTGTGGGGAGTGGGGGAATTTGAAACAAATTCGTGGAATGTGAAGAGACGTCTGTTGGGGGATATGAGGAGCCTCTCAAAAGTTATAAAACCAAGACACACCATTTCATTTTCATTTTATGTTTTTGCAGGAAGGAAGAGGTGGAGGTTATTGGAGGATTAGATTAGAGTTTTTGAATAGGAGTAGATTGGAGTTTTGGAGTAACATTTTTGTAGGTGAAATTTCTATTTTTTATTTACATTTTCATTTATATTTAAATGTAAATGTAAATTGAAATTCAAAATTAGTTATAATATTCTACTTTGATTTAGATTTCAATTTTAATTAATTTCATTTAGATTTAGAATTCAGTTCATAACTATTTAGGCTTGCATTTAATAGTTTAGTCTTGCATGTTTGATTTAGATTTAGATTTGTATTCAAAATCTATTTGATTTATATATTTTATAATACTTCTCACTTACATATTTTAAAAGTGCATGTTTCAAATTAGTTTTATATTTGCATGTTTCATATTAGTTTTAGATTTTCATATTTCAAAATAGTTTTGGTTTGCATGTTTTAGATTTGAATGTTTCACAATAGTTTTACATTTGCATGTTTCTAAGTATTTATATTTTCATATTTCAAAACATAATTTTATCATTAATCTGTATGAGAATGCCACCATATCAATAAAATTTATAGTTTATTAAAGTTAATGATTTATTTAAAGTAGATAAATCATATATTTAGTATATATTTTAACATTATTGAATTATAAAATAAAATAAAATTTTCAAAATAATAGCTAGCCAAAATAATATTAAGCCAAATGGATGCTGAAATAATAGAACTTGAAAAAATAAGGCCAAAAAAATAGAATGCAAGAAAATAAGGCTGAAATAACTTAATTAAAATTTTAAATATAAAACATTTTCTTTTTGTTAAATATATTTTTGCATGCACATTCATGTTTATTTCTTGTGAGGAGTGGGGGAATTTGAAACAAATTCATGGAATGTCAAAAGACATCTATTGGGAGATATGAGGGTTCTCTCATAAATTATAAAACAAATGCTCCTCATTTCATTTTCATTTTTGTGTTTTTGCAGAGAGGAAGACATGGAGATTATTGGAGCAATTAGAGTTTTTTAACAGGGGTAGATTAAAGTCTCATATAGTTTAGCCTTGTATGTTTGATTTAGATTTAGGATTCAAAAACTTTTTGATTTAGATATTTGATAATACATTTCTTTTGCAGATTTTTAATGTGCATGTTTCAATTTAATTTTACATTTGCATGTTTTACATTAGTTTTAGATTTGCATATTTCAAAATACTTTTGGTTTCCATGTTTAGATTTGTATGTTTCATAATAGTTTTATATTTGCATGTTTCAAAATATTTATATTTTTAATGTTTTATAATTAAATTTAATCGTTGATGCAGACAAGAAGTTCACCTTATCAATAAAATTTGTATTTTATTAAAGTTAGTGATTAATTTAAAATAAACGAATCATTTATTTAGTTTATATTGTCATTATTTAATTAGATTATATATGTGGCTACTAAATATATTAATTAAGAAAGGAAATCATAAGTCTAAATAGATTCCTTAATGATAGGGAGATTTATTAATTACAATTCTTAATCATTGCAATAAAAATTGCATTAGCATTATTAAAAATTCAACAATATATAATGTTCTCACATCATCATGGAGAAATAATTAGAGTTAGAATTAGAGTTAGAGTTAGAATTAGAGTTAGAATTAGAATTAGAGTTAGAGTTAGAGTTAGAATTAGAATTAGAGTTAGGGTTAGAATTAGAGTTAGAATTAGAATTAGAGTTAGAATTAGAGTTAGAATTAGAATTAGAGTTAGACTTAGAATTAGAATTAGAATTAGAGTTAGAGTTAGAATTAGAATTAGAGTTAAAGTAAGAGATAGAATTGTGATCAAGGTTAAATTAGGGTTAGGGTTAGAATTAGATTTAAATTAGGGTTAAATTAGGGTTAGGGTTAGAATGATAGGGAGATTTATTGATTACAATTCTTAATCATTGCAATAAAAATTGCATTAGCATTATTAAAAATTCAACAATATATAATGTTCTCACATCATCATGGAAAAATAATTAGAGTTAGAATTAGAGTTAGAGTTAGAATTAGAGTTAGAGTTAGAGTTAGAATTAGAGTTAGAATTAGAGTTAGAGTTAGAATTAGAGTTAGAGTTAGAGTTAGAATTAGAATTAGAATTAGAATTAGAATTAGAGTTAGAGTTAGAATTAGAGTTAGAGTTAAGAGTTAGAGTTAGAATTAGAATTAGAGTAAGAATTAGAGTTAGAGTTAGAGTTAGAGTTAGAGTTAGAATTAGAATTAGAATTAGAATTAGAGTTAGAGTTAGAGTTAGAATTAGAGTTAGAGTTAGAGTTAGAATTAGAATTAGAGTTAGAGTTAGAATTAGAGTTAGAGTTAGGGTTCAAGTTAGAGTTAGAGTTAAAGTTAGAGATAGAATTGTGATCAGGGTTAGATTAGGGTTAAGGTTAGAATTAGAGTTAGGGTTAGAGTTAGAATTAGAATTAGAATTAGAGTTAGAATTAGAGTTAGAGTTAGAATT
The DNA here is from genome assembly GCA_028749045.1 of Cupressus sempervirens. Lineage (NCBI taxonomy): Eukaryota > Viridiplantae > Streptophyta > Pinopsida > Cupressales > Cupressaceae > Cupressus > Cupressus sempervirens. The sequence continues at coordinate 242,773,709 of CM053786.1, read as the reverse complement.
AGAGTTAGAATTAGAATTAGAATTAGAGTTAGAATTAGAGTTAGAGTTAGAATTAGAAATAGAGTTAGGGTTCAAGTTAGAGTTAGAGTTAAAGTTAGAGATAGAATTGTGATCAGGGATAGATTAGGATTAGGGTTAAAGTTACCTTATTAGATTTAGGGTTAGGGTAAGAGTTAGGGCTAGGATTAGGATTAGAATTAGGGTTAGTGTTAGAATTAGAGTTATATATAGTGTTAAGGTTAGGATTAGGGGTAGGTTTATAGTCAAAGTTAGGGTGAGGGTTAATATTGGGGTTAGGGTTACAAAAAGTGTCAAAGTTAGAGTTAGGGTTAGAATTAGAGGTAGGGTTAGAATCAGGGATAAAGTTAGAGTTGGAGTTAGGGTTAAAGTTAGAGTTAGAGTTAGATTTTGGGTAAGAATCAAGGTTAGGATTAGAATTAGCATTAGAGTTAGAGCTAGGGTTAGAATTAGGGTTAGGGTTAGGGTTAGGGTTAGGGTTAGGGTAAGAATTATTTTTAGATTTGCATATTTCAAAATACTATTGGTTTCCATGTTTAGATTTGTATGTTTCATAATAGTTTTATATTGGCATGTTTCAAAATATTTATATTTTTAATGTTTCATAATTAAATTTAATCGTTGATGCGGACAAGAAGTTCACCTTATCAATAAAATTTGTATTTTATTAAAGTTAGTGATTAATTTAAAATAAACGAATCATATATTTAGTTTATATTGTCATTATTTAATTAGATTATATATGTGGCTACTAAATATATTAATTAAGAAAGAAAATCATAAGTCTAAATAGATTCCTTAATGATAGGGAGACTTATTGATTACAATTCTTAATCATTGCAATAAAAATTGCATTAGCATTATTAAAAATTCAACAATATATAATATTCTCACATCATCATGGAGAAATAATTAGAGTTAGAATTAGAGTTAGAGTTAGAATTAGAGTTAGAGTTAGAGATAGAATTAGAGTTAGAATTAGAGTTAGAATTAGAATTAGAATTAGAGTTAGAATTAGAATTAGAGTTAGAGTTAGAATTAGAGTTAGAGTTAGAGTTAGAATTAGAATTAGAGTTAGGGTTAGAATTATAATTAGAATTAGAATTCGAGTTAGAATTAGAATTAGAGTTAGAATTAGAGTTAGAATTAGAATTAGAGTTAGAATTAGAGTTAGAATTAGAATTAGAGTTAGACTTAGAATTAGAGTTAGAGTTAGAATTAGAATTATAATAAAAATTAGAATTAGAATTAGAATTAGAATTAGAATTAGAATTAGAGTTAGAGTTAGAATTAGAATTAGAGTTAGAGTTAGAATTAGAGTTAGAGTTAGGGTTCAAGTTAGAGTTAGAATTAAAGTTAGAGATAGAATTATGATCAGGGTTAAATTAGGGTTAGGGTTAGAATTAGAGTTAAATTAAGGTTAAATTAGGGTTAGGGTTAGAATTATAGGGAGATTTGTTGATTACAATTGTTAATAATTGCAATAAAAATTGCATTAGCATTATTAAAAATTCAACAATATATAATTTTCTCACATCATTATGGAGAAATAATTAGAGTTAGAATTAGAGTTAGAGTTAGAATTAGAGTTAGAGTTAGAGTTAGAGTTAGAATTAGAGTTAGAATTAGAGTTAGAGTTAGAATTAGTGTTAGAGTTAGAGTTAGAATTGGAATTAGAATTAGAATTAGAATTAGAATTAGAGTTATAATTAGAATTAGAGTTAGAATTAGAGTTAGAGTTAGAGTTAGAGTTAGAATTAGAATTAGAGTGAGAATTAGAATTAGAGTTAGAATTAGAATTAGAATTAGAGTTAGAGTTAGAATTAGAATTAGAATTAGAATTAGAATTAGAATTAGAATTAGAGTTAGAGTTAGAATTAGAATTAGAATTAGAGTTAGAGTTAGAATTAGAATTAGAGTTAGAGTTAGAGTTAGAATTAGAGTTAGAGTTAGAGTTCAAGTTAGAGTTAGAGTTAAAGTTAGAGATAGAATTGTGATTAGGGTTAGATTAGGGTTAGGGTTAGTATTAGAGTTAGGCTTAGAATTAGAATTAGAATTAGAATTAGAATTAGAATTAGAATTAGAATTAGAGTTAGAATTAGAATTAGAATTAGAGTTAGAGTTAGAATTAGAATTAGATTTAGAGTTAGAATTAGAGTTAGAGTTAGGGTTCAAGTTAGAGTTAGAGTTAAAGTTAGAGATAGAATTGTGATCAGGGTTAGATTAGGGTTAGGGTTAGTGTTAGAGTTAGAGTTATATATAGTGTAAGGGTTAGGATTAGAGGTAGGTTTATAGTCAAAGTTAGGGTGAGGGTTAATATTGGGGTTAGGGTTACAAAAAGTGTCAAAGTTAGAGTTAGGGTTAGAATTAGAGGTACGGTTAGAATTAGGGATAAAGTTAGAGTTGGAGTTATTGTTAGAGTTAGAGTTAGAGTTATATTTAGGGTAAGAATCAGGGTTAGGATTAGAATTAGCATTAGAGTTAGAGCTAGGGTTAGAATTAGGGTTAGGGTTAGGGTAAGAATTAGAGTTAGAGTTATAGTTAGGGTTAGAGTTAGGAACAAAGTTATAGTTAGGGTTACAATTAGGTTAGGGTTAGAGCTAGAATTGGGGTTAGGGTTAGAATTAGGGTTAGAGTTAGGGTTATATAGGTTTGGGTTAAGATTAGGGGTAGAATTAGAGTTACAATTAGAGTTAGAGTTAGAATTAGGGTTACATATTGAGTTAGAGCTAGAGTTAGGGTAAGGGTAATAATTAGGGTTAGGGATAGAATTAGGGTTACAAACAAAGTTAGGGTTAGGGTTAGGGTTAGATTTAGAGGTAGGATTTGAGCTAGATTTAGAGATAGAATTAGAATTAGAATAAGAGTTGGAGTTAGAGGTAGGGTTAGAATTAGGGCTAGGATTATGGTTAGCATAAGGGTTATGGTTAGAGTAAGGGTTAGCATTAGGGTTAGGGTTATAATTACTATTAGTTTTAGTGTTAGTGTTAGTGTTAGTGTTAGTGTTAGTGTTAGGGTTATAATTGGGGCTAGAATTGAGGCTAGGGTTAGGGTTAGGGTTAGGGTTAGAATTAGAGTTAGAGTTAGGGATCAAGCTAGAGTTAAAGTTGGAGATAGAGTTTGGGTTAGGGTTAGATTTAGGGTTAGGGCTGGAGTTAGGGTTAGCTTTAAGGTTAGATTTACGGTTAGAGGTAGGGTTAGAATTAGGGCTAGGATTATGGTTAGCATAAGGCTTATGGTTAGAGTTAGGGTTAGCATTAGGGTTAGGGTTATAATTACTGTTAGTTTTAGTGTTAGTGTTAGTGTTAGTGTTAGGGTTATAATTGGGGCTAGAATTGAGGCTAGGGTTAGGGTTAGGGTTAAGGTTAGAATTAGAGTTAGAGTTAGGGATCAAGCTAGAGTTAAAGTTGGAGATAGAGTTGGGGTTAGGGTTAGATTTAGGGTTAGGGCTGGAGTTAGGGTTAGCTTTAGGGTTAGATTTAGGTTTAAAGTTAGAGTTAGGGTTAGAATTAGGATTGGGTTTATGATTAGAATTAGGGTTAGGATTAGAGTTAGAGTTACATATAGTGTTAGGGTTAGTATTAGCATTATATATAGTGTTAGGATTAGGATTATGAGTAGGATTAGGGTTAGAGTTAGGGTTAGAGTTAGGGTTAGAGTTAGGGTTACAATTAGAGTTAGAGTTATAATTATAGTGAGGGTTAGAGTTAGAGTTAGAGTTAGGGTTAGAATTAGGGGTAGCGGTAGGGTTAGGGTTAGAGATAGAGTTGGAGTTAGAGTTAGCGTTAGAGTTAGAATATGGGTTTAAATTAGGGTTAGATTTAGGGTTAGAATTAGCATTAGAGTTAGAATTAGAGTTAGGATTAGAGTTATAGGAAGGCTTATGGTTTGGGCTAGAATTAGGGTTAGGGTTAGAATTAGCATTAGATTTAGGATTATAAAGGGTTAAGGTTAGGGTTAAACTTATATATATATATATATATATATATATATATATATATATATATATATATATATATATATATATATATATATATATATATATATATATATATATATATATATATATATATATATATATATAAACAAATAAATCGATACTAATTTTATCGAAAATAAAAAATTAGAATATATATATATATAATATTAAAATTATTATCATATCTTCCATATTCGCGGCGACTACTACTAGCTTATATATACTTATATATATAAAATGTCGAGAGTCATCCTTCTTGAGGCACGTATTTTAATTCAAATCACATCCAACACAAACAAACCATTACGATTTAAATTAAAATAGGTGCCTCGAGAAGGATGACTCTCGGCATTTTATATATATATATATATATATAAGCTAGTTAGTTATTCAAAAGTAGAAACATAATCTATAACACAATAATATATTTTATATGCAGAGGCGCTTTATTTCTTACAATGTCGCATGCTTATGTAAGTCTATTTGATTCCTTTGAATTTCCCATTGTTAGTTTCTAGACGTCGCATAATAATCTTAACTACTCGACATGGACGTGGATTGTTTGTTGGCAAAACTGTGCAACTTTTTCTCTCTCTGAATTCATCGCATTAAACTCTATCTTATCCACGAAAATGATCCCCGGTGTTATACGATATTATAAAAGATTGGCAATTCATAAAGTTGAAGGAGTAGATGTTTGTGAGTGCTTGCTAGAAGTGCCACGTGGGTATCAATTAGTGGTATATATGACGGTTTCCTTAAATATCTTCAACGAACAGCTCTGTCCTTCCTGGCAAGAATGGTAGATATGGAGGAAGGTCGGCAAGAGAGAAAAATATATATATATACATATGTATGATAGATTTAGGAGCATTGCACACATTCTTGCTCAAGTAAAGTTTTCAAAGTTATACGAAAGAAAGAAGAAGAGGAATAGTTGTAAGATAATTGTAAAGATGGCTGGTCATGGACCTGGTGGAGGTGGAGGAGGAGGACCTGGTGGAGGTGGCGGTGGCAGTGGTCAACATGGGGGTGGAGGTCCTGGTGGTGGTGGCGGAGGACTTGGTGGAGGTGGTGGTGGTCAACATGGGGGTGGAGGCCCTGGTGGCGGTGGTGGCGGAGGCCCTGGGGGAGGTGGTGGTGGTCAACATGGTGGTGGAGGTTTTTTTGGACGGATTTTTGGAGGTCATGGTGGTGGTGGTCAACAAGGTGGTGGAGGGACTTTTGGAGGTCATAGTGGTGGTGGAGGTGGTGGCCAAGGTGGAGGTGGTCAAGGAGGTGGAGGTGGTCGAGGAGGAGATAGTGGAGGTGGTCGTGGAGGCGGTGGTCGAGGAGGTGGCCAAGGAGGAGGAGGAGGAGCTGGTGGTCGTGGAGGACATTAAATAATTGAAATGGATGATACTATATGTGAAAATGATTGTGTAATACCCTACTATCTCTTATATAAGAGAATTAAGGGTCATATCATATTTCTTTTGTAAGTGTGAAATAATGAGTGAAATATTTGGATTGCATAGTTGTATTATACTAAATATAAACATATTATTGATGTATAAGATAATAAGTAATTTGTCAAACCTTGAAAGATGTTGATAATCATTTATCAAAGGAATGGTAATAAGTTGTTTTATTGAAAGAATGATTATAATCTAGAGTAAGTTGTTTTTAGTTTCTTTTAAGTTTTATATTTGTGGAGAGCATGTAACCCTTAAACACTAATATTACTTTTGATTATACTTTTTTTTTGTGAGAATTTTGTTATAATTATGAAAATTTTGTGTCATGTTTTGATAGGAAGTTTTATTTTTAATTGTAGTAAGCAAGGAACTAGCATTTTTGTTATATGTACAATTTTCTAATTTTTGTTAAACTTTAAATTTGAATTTAATTATTCCATATGTTTGTTTGACATTAACTATTTAAAACATTTAGATTTACATTTTTTTAAGGCGAAGAGTATCTATTGTACTAGAAATTTTGAATGGATGGATTTTGAAGTCAAAGAGAATTCTGTCATAATATTACAACTAACTTCAATCAATAAAGTAAATATCCTTTTTTTAAATTAAACATATTTCAGAAAATAAAACATGTATTTTTTTTACATATTCACAAATTGAGACACTCGTAATTAAAATTTAAAAAGAGTTTACTATTAAACCACATAAATATCATTTATATGGAATGACTACACATACTATCAAGAATGCTAAAAAATAATAATTTGAAAAACAATATTCTAATGAAAATTTAAGGATTATTCTAATAAAATTTTAGTATGTTCATCCCTTATTAAAATATTAATATGTAAAAATTATATAATATGTGTATTAAGAGTATAGAAATAAAAATAAACATTATAAAATACACTTATTTCTTTCCTAATAGACAATTTTTTAATTCTTAAATTGCTAACATGAAGACAATAATATAAGACGAGTAAATGTTTTATCATAATCCCTTTATATTGTCATCATATTTTAGTGTATCTCTACCAATTCATATTGTACTTTCAAACTTTAAGTAGACCAAACTATTTTTCCACTATTTTCCCAGATTCTTATTAGTTCCTATCTATGGATGTAAACTTATGGATCATTTCCTTCCAATTTTTTAATTGATCAAATTGACGAACAAGTTAGGACAAAATATTAAGTTTTATTGAACAAAAAGATTATACTTGATTATTAATATTCATTTTCCATGAATAATATATATATATATATATATATATATATATATATATATATATATATATATATATATATATATATATATATATATTTATTTATTAATTAAAAAAATGAGAAAATTAAAAAATTTCACAAAAAAATACAAAAACTCTAGCATCATAACAATATAAAAGTCTAACAACTTTATAAATAAAATTCAAAACAAAAAATTACTTCTCCAATTCTTTCAAGCTCTCGAGCTCTCTAGAAAGTGTCCCCTAATAATCTTCCATGGACTTGAAATCATAATTATTATTCTCTTTCTTTCTAAGATCCTTACATTTGCCAACTCAAAAATAATCAAAGTTACAATGTGGTTGCTACTAATTCATTGTGTTTAATAGAGGAAATAAAGGACTTGCACTTGCAAGCCAGAATCAAAGGTATATCAAAAGATTATATCTTGCCCCATAGTTATATTCTTCATACTAAGCAACAAGCCACAAGAATTGAAGAAGAAGAAGAAGAAGAAAAACCCACTCAAACTCCCCGAAGAATTTCAAGTAACTTTTTGTCAATTCAGGAAGCATGACATTGAGTGGCACTCTTGGCTCCATCTAAAGGCGAGTTGAGGCTTTGAGCATAAATTGTTGAGAAAATTTTCTCTTAGAAACATTTTTTTCCTTCTTCTTTTGCAAGCTTAAATTTTCTATTTTTTTTCAAAAAATATTTTTCCAAGAATTAGGAATGTATGAATGGCACTCACTTCAAAAAGAACTCTATTTTAAAAGATAGATACATACACATTTACATGGAAATTTTTTTTAAATAAGGAACAAGACTTCCCATTTGTAGTTTTTATGATTAAGGGCAATAAAAGGCATGGGCGTCCCACATAGTTTCTTGAGATGCACATCATAGATAATCCTTCTCAAGCCCTCACGGTACAAATACATAATATAGTTCCTAGTGAAAATGTTATTAAAGAAAAAATAGGAATATAAATAGTTTTTTTTGTTTTTATTTTTCTAGCTTTAAGTGGGACACTATAATGTTCCCACTAAGTGAAAGATATAATCTAATATTAGTGACAAAAAGGTGATTAATAATTGATAATTTTCTTATAAGAAACATTAAAATTATTTATATAAATAATAATTAAGAAAAAATTAAATATTCATAGAAAAAAAAAAACATGTTTATATAAATATACATATATGTATATGTACACTTATGTATAAGTGTTAAAATTATATATGATTTTTTTTAGACATTCTCTTATTCAAATGAACCAAATTGTACAAGATGAATTGTCTAAAAACACTCTTAATAATATTTAAGAAAAAAATAAATATTCATATTAAAAAAACATTCATACACATAAGCAAATATACATATATGTGTGGTACTCTAAAGCCGATCCTAGCAGTGCAAGTGAAAAATTAAATCTTTGCTCTAGATGATTCTCTTGTGCGTAGCAGGTTTCAACTCCGAAAAAAACAGAGTGGCAAAATCATCCTACGCATGATCCACGTAATTATCAGATTATTGAATCATTTGAAATCAATCAGAATTCCTCGAAATCAACCACATTTAACTTTTATCCAGTCAGACAAATGGAGCATATTCTATTTTTCACGGAATATTACCTTCCATTACATGGAATATCCCTATCAAAACGTATAACGCTGGTTTATACTTTTCATCTTTTGTTCGTTTCTAAAAACAAATTCTACAATGGCAACAAAAATTTGATTACCTTGTAGAATAAATCTTCACAGTTTTATATGACAATCATATGAATAAGGTATCAACACGTGGCATAAATCTCCACACCTTTGGATGATCATTATTAATTATAAATGGAAGAATAAGAATAGGATAAAAGCATATCCTCTTCTTCTCGATCATAAATGAGCTGTTCAACATAGATAATTTCTTCCACCTTCCTATAGCTGTCGTTTGTTGAATCCTCCATTGCTTTAACTGCCGCATGGCTGTATAAATCTATCGGTTTGCTTTAGAATGTGACTAAAGTGGATTACTAAACTTCTTGCGTTCCTATTCCCTCTATGTGGTTTTCTCGTCTCTTGTGTTTGGCAGGAGGATTTCTATTTTCTAACTAGAATAAGCATAAACTGTATAGAACTTTCAGGATGTCACATGAAAATTATGATGTTTTGTTTCCAGACCAGCCAGTGGTTGATCTTTATCTTCCAATGTGGGCTAAGCATCAGCACTTTGCAAATAAACCTGCTTTCAAGTGGGTTGATGAAGCAGGCAATGAACAATGCAATCTAACATATTCAGAGCTCCATTATTCGGCATCAACCATAGCATCAAAGCTTTTGAGTACATTACAAAAAGGTGATACAGTTCTGATTCTCTGCCCACCTGGGATTGAATTTGTGGGAATTATATTTGGGTGCCAAAGAGCGGGGCTAGTCAGTGTTCCCATTCTTCCTCCTCATCCATCCTCCTCTTCTCAGGTAAAGAAAATTCCTTTTCTTCTTAATAGTTTTGATGGGTTGTCTAAATAGTTTGTAATCGTATTGTCAGTTAACGAGCACGTCCCTCCAGTAGAGATTCAAACTGTTGAACTCTTATTTGAATGTTGTGAATGGTGTTCAAACATGTTTCATATTTTAAGATTCATATATTTATTTACAAATAGTGCTATACAAAGAAAAACAGATTATAGAGCAGTAGAGGAAAACATTAAGATCAATTTAGTTTCTTGCATAATACAAAGTTATAGACATAACTATCTCGATAAGATTCTACAAATAGCTTATTAGAGATATTATTTGTAGACATTAACTAGAGACTCAATCACAGATCAATATTATTTGATTCCTATTTTAATTCTACGTGGTGAAGCATTATATTCCAAGAAAGCTAAATTTTCATAAGCAGATTATCATTTGCATTGTTGAACACTAGATTCATATATACGATTAGATCGTTTAATGATTTCATCATCTAATATTTACTTCTAAATAGATGCACATGTTTTTATAGAGGAATGCTATGATCATTGTTTTAGTGTAATAGATGATGACTGAGTATCATGTACTTATGATTATATGTGATATAGATATGATATAGTATTCTTGTGAATGACTATTTATTGCTTGATTTATTATATGGTACTTGGTAGTGTGATTGACTCCTAATTATTGCTCATAAAAAGTGTTCATGGAACGAGATTCTTGCCTCCAAAGTTGCCTCCTTGAGACATATATAAAACATACATTATTGAAAAATTGATCCGCCTTAATCCACTGATTTGAGCTGAGAACTATTTTAAAACTTTCCATTATCAGATTTGATATGAGCAGAACCCATTCCTCTCCATGTGAAAGGATAAACTTGGCTGCCCAGGTATTTCATCTATTTCTCCATTTATAATCATTGGAGATAATTTTCCAGCTAGCGCCTTAAGGTTTTAGCACAATAAAGAAGATCATACACTTTCTCAAGGACAAGGTCCAAAGCTTTATCATTGACTGCCAGAACAAATCCCCTCCTGTTAGATCAATCCTATGCTCTGTCTCCTAGAGAATATACATCAATTCCATCTTCGGAAGGCCATTATTTTTCTGCTCTAGAACATTATCTGCTATTGTTATCTTGTTTACTTTTTCCTTGCTGAGATTGGACAGTGTATTATCCTTAGCCTTGAATCTTCCTAGAGGACATGACATAATTCGGAGCTAAAAGCAACTTCCGTTTGCCTAGCTGCTAGAGGTAATCTAAAATCTTTATTACTAACCAGTAAGCCAGTTTATTTCCTTCTGTAAAACAATGATTGATCTTTAGTTCTTGAAATCATAGCAGAAGCTTCCACACCTCACCTAAATCATATTGAATCTACCAACTAATAAATTTGTTAGATATTAGACCAGATATAATTACTTGAGAGTCCCCTTCTATTTGAATCCTTTGAATCTCCATGTCTACTGTTAATTTCACTCCTTCAGTAAAGTCTGAGCCTCTGTCAAATTTGGTCATTCTTAAATATCACATATCAATAAAGAAATTAAGTTTAGAAAAATAAGAAAACTTTGACTATTTAGTTTAAGAATCAAACCTTAGTATATGATATTAAAATCATCCAACCAAATTGTTCGATCCATTTGGAAGTTTACAGCATGTTGCCTTCACAATTCTCTTATTCAAGTCCTTCAACACATACCCAGCCCGGGATCATCCCGGTTTTCCTTTTGACGCTTCATCAAATATTGCTAACATCCCAGATTACTTCTTTTCACATCTCTTGCTTTCGTTTTTTCTGTACCAGCACTCCTTTGAGAGGAATACACATTTGTTTCCAATCATTAAGTACTTGACTGTCTTGTGATGTCAAAGTGGAGGATAAAGTTTTATCAGATTTTTTTGTAAACCACCACGTAACAAACAGATAAGTCATATGTTCAAACTCTTCACAATAAAAGTATTTCTTTGTTTCAGGAGGATTGGCGTAAACTGTTAAGGATATTGCACCATACTCAGCCAAAGGCTGCCATAGCTCATCCGGCCTATATTTCAAGTGTCACGAAGCACACATATGATAATGAAATTGGTAGCTTGTTTAAGAAAGTTCAGTGGATATCACTGGTATCCTTATTCAAAACCAATGGACTCAAGACTTCGTTAATTGATGGAGGACAGGGAAAATACAGTGGATGCAAAGCAAAAGACATATATTTGATACAGTACACTTCCGGTGCAACGGGAAACCCTAAGCCAGTCTTGCTAACAGCAGGATCAGCAGCACACAATGTAAGAGCAGCAAGAAAAGCATATGATCTTGATCCATCGAGTGTCATAGTTTCATGGCTTCCTCAGTATCATGATTGTGGTCTCATGTTCCTTCTACTCACCATTGTTAGTGCTGCAACATGTATTTTAACTTCCCCATTCATCTTCATCAGAAGACCAACTTTGTGGCTTGAAATGGTGAGCAAATACAAGGCTACCTGTACACCAGTACCATCTTTTTCCCTTCCTCTTGTTCAAAACTACATGAGAAGTGGATCTAAGGGAGAACCAAAGATTAAATTGAATCTAGTGTCCCTGAAGAATCTCATAGTAATTAATGAGCCTATATATGGTAGTGTTATTGAAAGTTTTGTGAAGAAATTTAAGGTATTTGGTCTGAGGGCTTCTGCCATGGCTCCATCCTATGGACTTGCAGAAAACTGTACATTTGTATCCACCGCATGGGTACCCAATCTAAGCCATGCTCCTACTTACAAAGGCCTTTTGCCTTGTGCAAGAATTTGCTCACAATCAGCACTGGGCATTGAGATGGTAATTGTAGATCCAAAGACTTGTGAAGAAGTAGAAGCTGAAGTAGAAGGTGAGATTTGGATCTCCTCTCCAAGCAATGCAGATGGCTACCTGGACGACCCATGGCTTACACACGAGGTATGTGATAAACTTCATAGCAAATAAATTAAGAAATTATTAAATCAATTTAATATAATAAATTACACAAATCTAAATCATTTGAAATTCTAAATTATAATGAGGAGAGATGTTATAACGTGGCGTGAAAGTGTCCCATATCATGAACATAAAAATTTAGAATTTTTGAAATTCTACTTTAAAATATTCTTATAATTTTCCTTCTCTCGCTGTGAAATACTTCATTCTGTATAAGAAAACTAATTTATAAATACATATTCTGTTTTAATATAAGATAAAGTACATTCTTTGTTCATTTTGGAGACACTTCCTAACATTTTTGTGATTGTTTCTATGTTGTTTACCATTATTATTGCCACTGCAATACTCGTGACTACGATATGCTAATGTTACAGGAAAACTCGAGTCCTGCTATCTAAATTAATCTTATATTCTCAGTTCCATTGTTCTGCTTTTAACAGATATTTCTTGCAAGGCCAAATACAAAAGGAGATTGGGACAAGGGAAATTTTTACCTAAGAACAGGGGATATGGGAGTCGTTACGAAAGGGAATGATCAGTTCTTGTATATTACTGGTCGTCTGAAGGACATTATAAGAGTGGGTGGTGGTTTGGTGCATCCTCACTACCTTGAGAGAACGGCTTTCATGAGTTGCACTCAAAGTTTGAGAGCAGGTTGTGCTGCTGCCTTTGAAGCAGACATAACTGGATCCAACACAAATGTGATTGTAGTCCTTGCTGAATTGCAGCATTTTGAGTACAAATACATCACAGACCAAGATAAAGAGAAGATGAAGAGAATTTGTGAAAACATTTATTTGTGCATTGAGAAGGAGAATGGAGTTTCTGTTAGCTTTGTTGGGTTGTTGAAACCAAGAAGTGTTCCGAAGACTACGTCAGGGAAGCTGCAGAGATGGAAAACGAGAAGTCTATTGATGAGTGGTGAGATAGAATTAGTACATAAAGAATGTTTTGGAGTGATTGGCTATGATAATTTCTTGTTCAAGTGCTGCAATGGAACAGATCTCTGCGAGAGATGTAGAGGACTACAACTGCCGCAGTTTTCAAACAACGGTAAAAGTGAAGTGGGTTATGGGCTTTTGAAATCATTGTTGTAACCTAGATTTGTGAGATTGTCTTCCTTCCTTGACACAGAAAAGCTTATAATGGATATCATTTATACGAATTAGAATCCTATGAGTTACTTCACTATTTCTATATAATATCATCTATATTTTGTTATTACCAGTTTGTTAATTGGAAATTATGTTAAATGTTTCATTAAATGTAGCAAAATCTAATAAGTGAAGGCATTCAGGATCTTATGAAAACCCCTCGAAGGTTGTGGGAGCCTTACAAAAAAAATTTGTACAGGGTAGCAGTGTTGTATTTTTTCTCTTTTTTTTTGGTCTGTTCCACTGTTCATTGTGTTGTGATTTAAGGTAGAAGAGATCCGGGTCCTTCCAATTCCTGCCTACCTAATCTAATACTGTGATTGGAAGGAAAAAATCGCATATAAAAAGATCTCATACTAATTGGAGAAAATTGATTCCTTTATACTGTATTTATTTCATAAAAAAAATATATTATAAACTACCACATGCTTTGATTGAAACATTTATGATTGATGGTTATGTGATTAGTGCAGAGCAGTGATAGGTTGGGTAGGTGAATATGTTTGTAATGATTTTTTGTGGAGATGTATCATTCTTATTAATAGGTCAATTATGTTGATAACTTTTAAGTATATGTTCATAATCTACAAAGAATTTGTTATAGTATAATATTTTTTTGGGTATCAATTATATATATATATATATTCATGTGAGTTATGTTAATATTTTTGTTTCGGGTACTTGAAGTAATTTGATTGTTTATTTCTATAATAATTTATTCTAATTAATTTCAATTAGAAAAGGGTTTGAATCCAACCAAATTTAACATAAAATCAAATGGTAAATCCAAAGGAATTGGTGAGCACTGGATTCAACTAAAAATAAATAAAACATGAAACTTAAACAATCAAAGACTTTAACAACACACATGATGCTGAATTGAAGGAATTTGAACTTCCTTTCACTACTCATTAGTTCGTTGAGTGTATTTAGAAGAAAATTCTTTCTCAACTAATACAAACTAACATCTAAACTAGGTCATTCTTTCACTAGGACAAATCTCTCTTTTACTAGCTTGGTAGAAATCAATAGTCTCCTTGTGTTTCCTCATGTAGCTCTTGTTGCATTGCAACTCTGCTTGAATAGTGATGAAGGAGGAGGTTTGTATCTTGCATTTCATTTTTGAACTTGGAAACTTTAGCCAACATTTTTAAATCTAGTTTTAAATCATTTTGACATCACCCAAAGCCCTAATCATTTTTATTTTGTTCTAATATGAAGGAATGAGGGTTTTAACTCTAAAATTAGGTCGTCTCTCCGGCATAGTTGTCCAATTTTCATGCCATTTTATTTCTCATTAATTGGTATCAATATTGTTTTTGGACCAATCTTTAGCTTTAGATTCAACATTAATATTGGGTTCAAACTTATTGATTATCTTTCTTGCATAATAGTATTTTGATAATTGTAGAGAATTTACAACTTATCAACCTCGTTTACAATTAGGAATGATGAGGTATATCTTCCAAACAAGTGTGGTTCTATGAGTGGAGTGAGGAAGCATTGAGATGGACTTTATGGCAATCTAGGTACTTAGGAGGCTTGGGAATAGGAAATGGGCTATTTGGGGCCTTTGTTGAAGTGTTGATAAACAATTATCCAAGAATTTAATCTTTATCTAGTAAACCAAGATGGCACACAATAGACATGTAACAATAGTCTAATATTAGGAGCTTTCATCTTTTCTTTAGGTTGAGAATTAACACTAGTGTAGCTAGTGGGGGGAGGGTTGTGTGGGGTACCAAGGTAGTTTTGGTGGCCTTATGATGAAGAGGATCTTGGAAAACATTTCCTTTAACAAGAATCAAATTGATCCAAGTTTAGTTCCTTTATTAAACATATCACAATGACAAAACCAACATATAATCATAAATATATTAGATGCATGTTCCATTCAAGAAACATGACTATTACCCTCTTATTGAGTCATTTTTACAATCTAAATCATACATTAGGATCCCATCTCATAAGAACCTTACAGATAATGATAGTTGACACTTGCTAAATTAAAAACATGAGAATAAGATTGCAACCAACATATGAATATATTAAAAATATTACCAATAGAGTCCAACCTCCATTCCTTGTTCCTAATTATTACATTCCATCAAGTGATCTCCATTCCATTCAAAATCCATATTTCTAATAGAGTCTATAGATCATGTAGGACAATCATAAATTACACAAATTCTTTTGATTTGTGACACTATAAACTTGACCACTAGAAGGATTTCATAATATGATTGGATAGTTATACACCTTTCAACTTCCTAAACAAGCAATGGAACAACCATTATGTTTTAATAAAACCTAGTAGTTATAAATTGCTCCAACTTATGACCATACAACTTCCTAAGAAAAACTATTGTGCAACTTTGCATTATTATACAATTTTCAATCCTTGGTACCTATAAAATAGAGACATTTTGTAGTTTCATAGGTTATTGTTTTTAGTACATTTGAATAAGAAAATTTTTTCAGTTTCACAAGTTGTAGTTTGGAAGCCTCACAAAATAGAGAAATTTGACTATTTCATTGGGTACCTCTATCAAACCTTGTCAAATGGTGATTGCATATTCCTCTTGACCACCTTCAAGACTATTTTACATTTATGAAAAACTATTCATATGGGCTTAATATGATTTTGAATGATACATATACATTCAAATATGACCATTTGTCACACTTATCCTTCTGGTGTTCATATTCCTCAATTTCTTCTACACCATACTCTTGGCATTGAAAAATTTCCATGTTGGTTGGAAATGGGTACATTTTTTCTTGAATATTTTTCCTTGCCTCTTTTTCTTTATCTTCTTTGTCTTCTTATCTTCCTCTTGATGCCTCTTCTACCTTCATCTTTGAACAATCTTTTTGACTCCTATGAATGAAGTATATGTTGGTTACCTCCATGGTCCTACCCCAAACTTTAAGTTCACTATTCCAAAGTATAATTGAACTAACAAAACTCTTCCTTGCCTAGAAGTCCCTTACATGCCTCTCTCCCAAGTCTCTTGGTAAAAAATATGACCACCTTTTCCGATCATCAACAATATCCTATGGCCCTTTAGATGGACCTTAATGTCAACCTATTGTAGAGATAAATAGCAATACCTATCCTCTTCCCATATATTTTGTTAGGCTCTAATACAATTTGACATAGATGATCCTAAAAAAGAATTACTTTACCAAGGATCAAATTCATCAAGGTTTAATTCCCTTATTAAACCTATCATAAAGAAAAGCTAACTTTTAATCTTTAATACATTAGAGGCATGTTCCATTGCAAGAAACAAGACTATTTCACTCTTGTCAAGTCATTTTTGCCATCTTGATCCTACATTAGCATCCCATATCATAAGCACCTTAGACATAATTAGAATTAAAACTAGCTAAATTCAAAACAATATAATACTAATTTAAACCATCATATAAATATATTCCAATCATTACCATTGGATTCCAACCTTCGTTCATTGTTCCTAATTATTAAATTCAATTGGGTGATCTACCTTCCATGAAAAATTTATATTTTTGTATCCAATCTACAAACAAGTGTGTGCATTTTAATGGCATGATGTGAGATTAGATTCAACTTCCCTTCCAAATACCAACAAGACAACAACTTTTTCTCTAAACATAGTAATAAGAAAGGAAAGTGAGTGCAAAAATAATTTGAAAATGGGCTGCATGAATGAGCACTATTGGTGCTTTTGAAGGATTCTCCACCTTGCATCAGTAAGTGGGTTGAGTAATGAAGTTTACTGAACAATTTTGTCAAGCCACTTGAGAGCTCCTGTCTAAGGGGCAGTTGTCACTTAATAAACTTGTGAGATGTTCAAACATGTAATTGATCACAATCATGTCATTTTTTTAGTAGTGACATATTTTGCACCTTGAATTTAATTAGCAATTAAGTAGTAATGTTTGATAAATGTTTGTTTCCATAAATATTATTGAAATATACTATTCAACTTAAAAAGGTTATATTTAATGCTACGAATAAATGGGTACAATCATTTCATATCTTGCATATATTTAGCAAAGTTATATAATGGCCAAGTCTAAACCTTTTTAACCTTGCATAAAATGCTTGACTTCCATTTCATATATTGTTCATTTTTTATTTTATTAATATTAAGATTTATTAAATGTTCATTATGTAGTTGATCTACATATGATTGTGTGAAGAACAAACTATACAAACTGTTGAAATACTATTTGAATGTTGTGAATGGTGTTCAAAAAATTTTCATTTGCATTTTTGAACACTAGATTCATATATATACCATTAAATTGTTTAATGATTTCATCATCTAATATTTACTTCTAAATATGTGTACATGCTTTTTATAGAGGAATGCTATGATAATTCTGATAGTGTAATAGATGATGACTTTGTAAGGAAACTTACAACAAATAAATATAACCATTTCCACATAACCCATAATAGATCTAAAATAAACATGCAACTAAAATCTACATGCAAGAGAATAGATGACATACCCACAAAATTGTGACACAAGATAAACCCTCATTGAAGGAAAAACCCAGCCTCCAAAAGCATCCATCACCATGTATTATTCAACAAAACCACCATTGCAATACTACCATGGAAGCCTTCAAAGCCATAGCAACAAAAAAACAATCTATGTGAACAAGCATGGATCCACACATCCCATGCCATGCTTCCAACTTTCACAAATGCTCCCTTGGCTAATATGTCAAGCCTTGTCCCACTTGACTCTTGCCCTTTTTGCCTTTTTTTGTCTCTTTTTTCACCCCAACCACTACCCTTGTGGCTACTTATATAGTAGCAAGTCCCACAAAACCAACAAGTGGTATTACATAAACCATGTGCTACCTAACCCATTGACCCCACATTTAATATTGGAATTTTAATTCTTTTTCCCAATATTAAATAATTGCATGAAATATTATCACAATGTTACAATACAACTCATCAGGTACATCTGATGGTAATCTTTACATGTTGCATGTCCATCTAGGTGCTCCTAGATACAATATTACATAATAAAATAAAATAATACAATATAACAATATTATGCAATGTGTGTAACACCCATTATATCAACAACCTTCCTTTTGTTGTATACATTGCATAGGATCAATATGTAGCCATATAAATGAACAAGGTTAAAATCCCTCCTAGCACATCCACCATCATGGATCAAAGAACATGAAGTGCTCCATCTTGGTACCCACAACAAAATCAAAGTATCCAGCATATTAAACATGAATGATCTCACCTCCTATTATGCCACTATCACCAAACATACATAGAAGCCATCCAAAGAGAATGCCACCCAACTTGTTGCATTAGAAGATCATAAAATTCTATCCAAACTAAAATTCCAAGCACAAAATCCTGATCCAAAGGTAATCGTGCATGTATGCATAGTTGTCAAAATATCCATAGCTAAAATAGCACTGACAACAAGTGCCAAACCCATCCACCTATCCATACCTCCAAAGGTATACCAAGTGAATCTCACATCATCAATATATCCAATATGTGACTTGTAATCACTAGCCTAAAGAGCAATACCTAACACATGTATACCAAGAAGCTCTCACTGGAAAAGATAATGTCAAATCTATAACCAATCCACTCACAACATCTCAAAGAAGTGAATCCATGTAATCTCAAGGACATCCACAACACATAAACCAATAACCTACAAGAACAACTCTCATAAAAAATCTCCATCAATCTCCCAACCTCTCCACAACCAATAGAAGAAATAGATAAATAAATAATCATGTCATCTCTCACATGACATACATGAGAACAAACTACTAATCACAATCTCCAACCAATCTCATATCCAATGTAAGCAAAACTAAACATCTAGGAAGATAACCAAGAACAAAGAGAAACCATGCAAATCATAACCTATATCATGTCCTTCTACACACACCTCTAGATGTAAACTATGCAAGTATGATCTCTTCAATAAAACCCCAACAAGAAGCCTCAATAATACCCAATCTATACCATATAAATTATCATGGATGTAAGCCTCTCACAAGAAGATCAAACTCATAAACCATTCCTAATCCAAAGAATATGCCCAATATAAAACCATCTCCCAAACTCAACCAACATAACAACATATGCAAATGGAGATACCCAGTGCTAAACCATCTCTCAAATGAACCCTCTAGAACTAACTCATGTACCATAGCTCAAGATCCATAACCATGAAAGAAAAGCATACACATAATGCACTTGAGAGAAAAAATGGGCTATACATCTCGAGTAGCAAAACTGCCAAGTAGACCAAGAGTGGGGAATGAGAATGCTCATCAAGATGCCCAAGTATCCAACCAAGACTCATCTAATAAAAATTTCCTCTCAAGTCCATATTAGGTGAATGCCCCTCAAACTTCCTACTGAAACTATCAATTGTCCCAACAAATACTTCTCTAATCCAAGAGAAATCAACATCACCACCATCTTTAAGTATCTATGAGCATTGGTAACCAATCGATCCATTCCAACTCCAAATACAACATAGAAACCATGGTTCCAACCATGGCCTCAGGAACATAAACATGACAACATGATCTAAGCCATCTCAACCAAAGAGATAACATGCTCCATTTGAACATACTATAACATGTCAAAACTCTAAACCTATATCAAGAGTATACTATGACATAATATGAGACCATCCTCACACCAAGGATAACATGTCAAATTAAAGCATAAACCACACCTTTACTACGAACCATGTGAGTCCTAAAGATGCAACCATCTCGACATACCATGAAGAAAAACTATCTGCACACACCATGAAGATCTATCTCCACACACCATGAAGATAACCAAGAACCTCACAAGTCCTCAAGATCTAACCATCTTCACACACCATGAAGATAAACAAGTACACCATGCAAATGCTAAAGATGCTTCTATAGCAATAAGATCTAAGACAAACCTCCAACATCTGCAAAGACTCAAAGAATATATCAATGCCAAAAACTTCCACTCAACTATGGTACCAAGTCAACTATGGTATCATAAAATCCATCTCCTACATGAAGATCCTCTAGGTCTACACCCACACAACCAAAGTGTCAGTACCAAGTGAAACCAAGATCTCCAAACCAACCAGGAATTGATCTTGTACTATCATCCCATCACTGTCATAGGCTCCCACTAACTATGTATCCAAGCTATCCATGACATTGTGATGAAAAAATCCATCCTCTAACCATGAGAATCAACTAATGCATCAAACCATCAAAGAACTCAAAGTGCACATGATGAGCTCCAAATATCCATGATCCTCAACCAAGAAGATATACCACCATAGCCAAATCAAGAATTCCAAAGCACTGAACATCAAGGATGTACCTATACATCTAATCATGTCATGCAAAAATGCATGGCATCATGATCACATCCCTGAACCGAGCATCTAACTCTCAATATGTCCAACCTATTAGCATAAGATAGTCGACTACAATCCTCCACCATGATTGTATATGGTAACAACATCTCATACCTTCTACATGAAGAAAAAATCAGCAAATCATGTGACTTAGGGCATAGGCAACCCAAATCCAAGCCACTAATCTGAATATGCATCAATAATGAAAGATCAATGGGCAAAGACAACCCATATCCAAGCCATAAAGGCAACCTATAATTATAGACTACTTACAACACTACACAACTTGTAGACCCAACAAGTTATCATACATATCCAAAGCAAACACTAATAACCATATCTTTATCAGACCAATCTGAAATATGAACTGAGTATACAATGAAATCAATATCCAAAATTTGACTCTATATACCCAAGTTATGACCTAATATTTGCTCAAAATAAAAAGGGTCTAACTTTCAGGCTCTTAAAACTTGACAAAATTTCAAAATCATAGAACCAAAACTAGTTGTAGTGCTCTAAATTAGCTTTCCAAAGCCTATAAAAAGTCTGAAATACAATATCCTAAGAAAAAATTATGATCATTTTTTCTAAGACAGTCTTTTTACCATTTTCACTATGATTTTTTTTTGTGACAAAAATTTCAACAGCATTAAGTTTGATGGACATTACAGGCTAAAACTAAAAAAATCTTTCATTTCCTCTGAACATGGTCAAACTAGGGAAAATTATCTATCAAAATTTATGGAAACATCAACCCAGATCCAATGGCAAGTTTTGTTTTTACCTAGGAGGTCATTTCTACAAGCTACCCCAAAAACCCTCATTTAAATGAAACATCCAAAAAAGACCCTTTTGTCCAACATTTTCACATGCCAAAAATCTACCAACATCTCATCATAAAAACAAACCAAAAAACCTTAGATTTGTATTAAACAACTCATATATCTTGCCCTTTCTTTTATCCTCTCATGCATTCCCATGGATTCAATATAGGGTTACAACAATAAAACTATAGCTCTGATACCACTTGTAGTGAATCTTGCAACAAAGAAATATAAGTATTTCCATACAACCCATGATAGATTTGAAATAAACATGCAATTGAAATCTACATGCAAGAGAACATGGCATACCCACAAAATTATGACACAAGATATAGCCTCGGAAACCCTCATTGAGGGAAAAACCCAACCTCCAAAAGCATCCATTATCATTTATTATTCAATAGAACAACCATTACAATACAATCATGTAAGCCTTCAAAGCCATAGCCATAACTGAGCAATCTATGTGAACAATCATGAATCTGCACATCCCATGCCATCCTTCCAACCTTCACAAATGCTCTCTTGGCTAACCTATCAAGCCTTGTCCTACTCGACTCTTGCCCTTTTTTCCCTTTTTCTTCTCCTTTTTCACCCCAAAAACTACCCCTATCATTGCTTATATAGTAGAAAGTCCCATAAAACCACCAAGTGGTATTACATAAATCATGTGTTAAAAACCATGTGCTTCCTAACCCATTGATTCCACATTTAGTATTACAATTTTAATTCTTTTCTCCAATATTAAATAATTACATGAAATATTATCACAATGTTATATTACAACTCATCAAGTATATCCCATAGGAATTTTTAGAAGTTTCACATCTATCTAGGTGCTCTAGATACAACATTACATAATAAAATAAAATAATACAATATCACAATATTATGTAATGCATGCAACACCCATTATCTAAAAAGACTTAGTATTATATACTTATGATTATATGTGATATAGATATGATATAGTATTAGTGTGAGTGACTATATTTCTTCATTTATTATCTGGTAGTTGGTAGTGTGATTGACTCCTAATCATTGCTGAAATACAAAATCTCATAAAAAGTGTTCATGGAGTGAGATTCTTACCTCTAAAGTTGACTTCTTGAAATATATATAAAGTATACATTATTCAAAAATGAGGACCTTTTTTGGTCTACCTCTAATCCACTCATTTGAGCTGAGAACTATGTTAAAACTTTCTATTATCAGATTTGAGATGAGCAGCACCCATTGCTCTCCATGTGAAAGGATAAATTTGGCTGTCTAGATATTTTGTCTATGAAAATTGTACATTTTTTTTTATCAATTTCTACATTGATAATCATTGGAGATAATTTTCTAGCTATCATCATAAGGGTCTAGCACGATAAACATGATTTTACACTTTCTCATTGACTACCATAACAAATCCCATAATTCCTAATCCATCCTATGCTTCGCCTCATAGAGAGTATACAACAATTCCATTTTTGAAAGGCCATTATTCTTCTACTCTTGAACATCATTTTTTACTGTTATCTTGTTTACTTTATCCTTTCTAAGATTGGATAGTGTATTATCCTTAGCCTTGAATGCTTTTAGAGGACAATGTTATGCATGATTGCCATTGCTATCCTCTTGCTTCTAAATATTTATTCATGGCATAATGAGGATTAAAAAGAATCTTCCATTTGTGTAGTTGCTAGAAGTAATGTAAAATCTTTATTAGCCCATTCTCTACTCCTATGGTCTAGAGTTTCCCCATTATTCGATAACCAGTTAGCTAATATATTTCCTTCTCCAAGACAATGACTAATCGTTAATTTTTGAAAGCATGGAAGAAGCTTCGACACCTCACTTGAAACATATTGAATCTTCCAACTAATAATTTTATTAGATATTCAACCAGATGTAATTACTCTAGAGTCCCCTTCTATTTGAGTCCTTTGAATCCCCATGTGTAATGTCAATTTTACCCCTTGTAGTAAATTTTGAGCCTCTACCAAATTCTTTGATCCATTTGGAAGCTTACATCATGTTTCCTTCACAATTCTCTTATTCTAGTCCCTCAACACATACCTAGCCTCAGATCTTCTCAAGTTTCTCTTTGATGCTCCATCAAATATATGGAGGATCCTAGATTACCTCTTTTACTATCTCTTCCTTTGATTTTTCTATACCAACACTCCCTTGAATGGAATATACATTTGTTTCCAATCATTAAGTACTTGACTTTATTGTGATGTGAAAGTGGAGGATAAAGTTTTATCAGGTTTCTATTGCAAAACCACCATGTAAAAAGCAGGTAAGTCATATGTTGAAATTCTCCACAATAAATGTGCTTCATTTTTTAAGGATGATTAGCATAAACTATTCAAGATATTGCAACATACTCAGTCCAAGGCTATCATAGCTCATTTGGCCTATATTTCAAGTGTCACAAAGCACACATATGATAATGAAATTGGTAGTTTGTTTAAGTTGAGTACCTATCACTAGTATCCTAATTCAAAACCAATGGACTTGAGGCCTTGTTAATTGATAGAGGGTGGGGAAAGTATACCCGATGCAAAAGAAAAGACATATATTTGATATAATACACTTTTGGTGCAACGGGAAACCCTAAGTTGATCTTGCTAATAATAGGACCTGAAACACACAATGTAAGAGCAACAAGAAAAGTGTATGATCTTGATCCATCGAGTGTCATAGTTTCATGGCTTCTAAGTATCATGATTTTGGTGTCATGTTCCTTCTACTCACCATTTTTAGTGCTACAAAATGTATTTTAACTTCTCCATTAATCCTCATTAGAAGACCAACTTTGTGGCAGCTTGATATGGTGAGAAAATATAAGGCTGCTTATACACCAATATCATCTTTTACCCTTTTTTTAGTGAAAAACTACATGAGCAGTGGATCAAATGGAGAGCCAAATGTTAAATTGAATCTAGTGTCCCTTAAGAATCTCATAGTGATTAGTGAGCCTATATATGGTAGTGTTATTAAAAATTTTGTGAAGAAATTTGATGAAGTGTGCTCCCCTTAATACCATAACTATAACAGAAACAAAGAAACAATAACAAATGTGAGAACAAAATATGGACTTCATATTTGCACTGCAAATGCAGAATTATAGAATCCACAAGTACAATTTGCTAACCCTCGTAGGTACCTTCATTATAGTAGTCTTCTTGAGACAAGTTGTGAACTATCACTCAGAGTTGTCCTAGACAATGTTTGGGCTTTTCTTAAATAGGCAATTTTATGCCACTTGGGAAGGTTCTAGAAATTGAAACTTAATACCTAGGGCTGACAGAACCTAATAATACATATAGAGTCAGCCAAATACATCTTTGATAACTATTTTAAGAATTTTGGGCAGCCCAACTTTGAAAGACTATAACTCTCAAACTGTTGCTCTGATTGGCTATTATAACCACTTTTTAGAAATGCCAACTCTTGATCTATAGGATTAGAACCATGTAAACACCCTTCTATCAAATTTTCAGACCTCATCTAGCCACTCTAAGGCCTCCAATGATGAGCTTGGAGATTTTTCTACAAAATTTTCCACCAAAAATCTACAATAACTTCTTTGATACTTAAGTTGGAGCAGTGAAATTTTTATGGTAGGCTTACAACTCTAAAATGAACCTTCATGTAGAAAATGAGAACATTCCAAGATTGTACAAAAAAATTACTAAAAATAGAAATGTCCCATAAATAGTAACCACCCAGTATAATAGTCCTTATTAAAATAGAAAAGAATGAAAATAAAATATTTTTGGGTGATGCAAGATTGCTCTTACACCCAGGATGCTCTAGCATTAGACACTCAAGGTAGTTTGAGAAGTTACCCTGTCACGTGTTAGGTGTTCAGAGGAAAACTAGTATGGTTAACCTCCTTCCTTGTTAGCCATGATGATTCCTATACTGGCATCCCTTTCCATTTGACTAGGTATTCCTCCTAAGTTTTGTTTCTTGTACATTTTCAAATATAACTATCCAGTATCTCCCCAATCTCCTTTGTAGCTGAACTAGCTACTAGAATACTCCATTGCACTTCTGTAGCTTCATCTCCATCACCTCCTTCATAATATTCTATCAAATATAAAATGTTAAATACAGGTAAAATATTCAATTCAACATGCAAGTCCACATCATAAGCATTTCTAGAATCATTTCTTTTTACTATCTTGCATAGTCCAAACTTCTTCATCTTCATCTTATTATATGTACCCACTAGAAAATGCTCATTTCTCAACTGAACCATGACTTCATCTCTAATCTAAAATTCCTTATACCTCCTTGCCACATCTTCCTTAGCTTTATATTGTGTATTCATCTTTATGATGTGCTTCCTCACCTACTCATGGACATTTTTCAAATGTTCAACGTACTCTTCTACTTTAGCACTACTTATATCTACCTTATCCAACTACCTCAATTTATAAGAATTTTTGGGACTACTCACATATACAATCTGGAATGGTGATTTACTAGTACTCCTATTGAAAAAATTATTATATGAAAATTCCCCCTATGGTAAAATCATATCCATTCCTTTTAATTTATCCCAAACCAAGCATCTCAACAAGTTTCACAAACTGTGATTCACAACTTCTATCTATCCATCAGTTTGTGGATGATGTGATGAACTGAACTTCAAATCTATCTTCAACTTCTTCCATAATGTACACCAGAAATACCCAAAAAATTTGGTATCTTGATCTAAAACTATACTCTGTGGAAGACCATGTAGTCTCACCACTTCTCTAAAAAACAACTCTGCCATAGTAACAACATCACTAGTCTTCTTGCAAGGAATAAAATGTGCCATCTTTGAAAACCTTTCAACCACCACAAAAATAGAATCATTCCCTCATTTTCCTCAATGATCTAAGAACAAAATCCATGCTGACATCCTCCCTAAGCTTCTCTAGTATAGGTAATGGTTGATACAACCCTATATTCTACTTTACTCTTTTCACCATCTAACATACTTTGCAACTCTGTATAAACTTCTTCACATCTTGCTACAACTGTGACTAGTAATAATTCTTAGCAACCGAAGATATGATTTTATCTCTACCAAAATGTCTAGCCAATCCTTTGCTATGCTTCTCCTTGATGAGATACTCCCTCATTGAACTTCTTGGAATGCACAACTGGCTTCCTTTGTGTATATGCTACTTTAGTATGTTAGAAACACTAAATTAAAACAATCAAAAAGCATTTGCATACTAATTTAACATAACTTCATGAGAGACAAAGTGAAGTCCTCAAATGAGAATATGAGCCATGGATAGGCTCTCTCAATGAGGATGATCACTTGATGTAGAAGTGTGTCTAATAGCTAAGATGGCTTAATTATGTGTGTATGCTCAAATGCTCAAATGGGCTTCAATGGAGGATTTTTGATAGATTTTGGTGAATGGATTTGATGTAAAAAATGGCTTCTCAAAATGGCATTATGGCTTTACTTTCTAGATTGTGTTAAAATGGCTTGGAAGAGGATTCCTTAAATAGGCAAAGGGCTTGAGGGATGAAGGGCTAGGATGCAAGGATGGGAGAAAGCTTATGGAAGGTTTAGATTGAATGAGAGGAGAGCACATGGATTGTGCTTTCTTATAGCCAATCAGGGAGTGACACATGTCATAGGGTCATTGGTTAGAGCAAGAGGGGTTGAGGGGTCAACAAAGGAGGCTCAAAGCTCATAAAGACTCTCATAATGTCTTGTAAGAGAAATGAATGGGCTTGTAAGAGTCATTTATGGTTTTGTGGGATTCATAAAGTTTTATGGTTGGGATATTTGTGAGAGAGTTGAGATATTTGACTTGGGTTGGATTAAGAAAGTGTTAAGCTTGACTTAGGAATATGCAAATGATTAAGGCTTGGATTAGGCTTGGGTTAAGATTAGATTAGGCTTGTTAGAGATGGGAAAGTGGATGGCATTTAATGAGGGTGGGTAAAGGAGGAGACATTTGTTGGCTTTGGCTTGAGTTAGCAAGTCTTAACCCATGTTTAGGGAATGTGACAAGGTTATGGGGGGGATTAGGATTAGGGTCAAAGATAAGGATTGACATCTTCTAAAAGAGTCTAGGCTTTGGATGAGGATGAAGACTTTCTAGAAGAGTCTAGAACTTCCTAAGATGAGGATAAATAAGGTATTTAGGAAATAAATAAAATTTTATTTATTTCAAGGGTTTGAGTTGGGGAGATATTTATTAAAATATTTTTAATAAACATGAGGATTAATATTTAATCTTAATTAAATATTTTGAGTTGGGATTAGGGGTAGGAAATGATGGGATTAGCCTTTAATCAAAATTAAAGAAGGATTAGAAGATTTTGGAAGAGGTTAGTGGTTTTAAGGAAATTGGCCAAGCTTTGGGCAAAAAATAAATAAATTATTTATTTTGGGATTTTTGGTCAATTTATTAATTAAATAATTAATAAATAAGGAAATAATGTTTAAATAAGATTTAAACATTTTTGGGAGGGATTCTTTAATTAAATATTTTTAATTAAGATAAAGAGATTTAATGGCATAAAAATAAATAAATAAATAAAATAATTAATTAATTAATAAATGATGATGTCATCAGGGACTTTTTCATAAAATAAAAATACTTTATTTTCTAAAGGATTTTTAGGTGTCTACACTTTGAACAACATACTATCATGGATCATGAAATCTAACTACTTTTTCCTATCAAGTGTAATAGGTTCTATACAAGCCTTCCATGCTTCATGAAATTTAGGATCATCTGGGTAGAAAGTACTGAGTTGTTTGAACCCAACCACCTCTATCTACATTTCTATTAGTAAAATTTGTCTTTTACTAAGAGCATCTATGAATTTGTTAGACTTCCCACTCCTGTGTTTTAAAACAAATGTATAACTCTTCAAAAACTCAACCCACTTCAAATGCCTTTAGTTTAGTTTTCCTTGACTATTCAAATATTGCAAAGCTTGATGATTAGTATACAAAACAAACTCCTTAGGAAGAAGATAGTGTCTCCACTTCTTCAATTATTGAACTATAACATAAAATTCTTGATCATAAACATAATATTTTATGTTTGCATCATTCAACTTCTCATTGAAATA
Source organism: Cupressus sempervirens (assembly GCA_028749045.1). NCBI lineage: Eukaryota > Viridiplantae > Streptophyta > Pinopsida > Cupressales > Cupressaceae > Cupressus > Cupressus sempervirens. The sequence continues at coordinate 242,745,083 of CM053786.1, read as the reverse complement.
AGAAACAAGTCTACCTTCTTGGCTCAAAATAGCTCCTATTGTAGTACCACTAGCATCACAATCTACTTGAGACACCTTGTTAAAATCTGGAAGTGCTCAGTAAATTTCTACTTCAACAAATTAAAACTCTTATCTACTCCTACAGTCCACTTAAATTCTTTCATATCCCCTCTCATAGTTTGAATCAAGGGTCCACAAATACTCCTAAAACCTCTTATGAACTTTCTATAAAAAACTATCTAGTCCATGAAAAGATCTTACCTCTATTGCACTCCTTGGAGTACGCCATTCAAGGATAGACTTGACTTTCTCTAGGTCCATTATTGGATCTTCTATTGAGACTACAAATCCTGGGTACATCAAATCCTTCTTTACAAAATTGCACTTCTTTAGGTTTATCAGCAACTTTTCTTCCCTCAACTTATCAAACACCTTGTGAATATGGATCAAGTGCTCCTCCAATGTCTTACGAAAGATTAATATATCATCTAGGGAAACAATGACAAACTTACCTAGAAACTCCTTCAATACCTCAATCATGATCCTCGTGAAAGTTCTTAGTGCATTGGTTAGCCCAAAAGGCATGACTAACCAATCATGCAATCCTTCTTTGGTCTTGGAAGTAGTCTTCCATTCATTACCTTCTCTAATAAAAATCTGAAGGTATCCACTCTTCAGATCTATCTTTGTGAAATAGTCAACTCCACTCATACAATCCATAAAATCATCCATTCTTGGCAATGGAAATCTGTACTTGATTGTGATCTTGCTAATAGCATGAGAATCTATGCACATTCTCCATTCTCTATTCTTCTTTGGTGCTAATATGGCTAGTACAACATATGGACTCAGACTCTCTTGAATCAACCCCTTCTGCAACAACTCATGAACTTGTCTGTTGAACTCTTCACATTTTACTAGTGTCATTCTGTGTCCTACCTTGTTTGGAAAACTAGCTCCTGGAACCAAATTCATTTGGTGACTAATCTTCCTCATTGGGGGCAATCATTAGGTACATTATTTGATACAACAACAAAAAACTCTCCCAACATATTTGTAAATTTTGCAGGCACCTCCTCTACTTCTTCTTTACTATCTTTTGGAATTATAGAAAAATGCATATGGTCACACTTCATACCTTTGAGAAACTCTTTTTCTATCAACAAAAAATATTCTAGTAGTACTACATACCTTTTCGTCTTTATCCTTGGTCAGAGTATAGGTATTTGCTCGCTCATCATGTACAACATTCCTAACAAACCGCTACTGCCTACCCAACAACATATGACATATGTCCATAGGTATGATATCACATAGTACCTCATCCTAGTAGCTTCCAATATTAAACTTCACTGAGCACTTCTCATTGACCATGACCTTGTGGTCACCTTGTACCCAAGCAATATGGTATGGATGTGGGTGTTTCAATCTCTTTAGCTTCAAATTTGAGACCATCATTTCTAACACTAGATTACCAGTACTTCCACCATCAATGATCACATCAAAAAAACTATATTCACATTTTCACCTTTTTCAGAGAAAGCTCCTTTGATTAGGTTCATTCTCACTACTCAGTAGGACTCTTTTGTTAACTAGTTTTTCTCCTCTTTCATCATCTTCATAATGTGAGGATATGGCATCTTCATCAACATGTGAAACTCTAGCCTACCCTTCTACTCTTCAATATGTCCTTCCTTAGCATTGGGTGCATTCAAATGCTCTATGCCCTTCTTCTCCACATTGGAAACATCTCCCAAGGAAGCCTCTGCTTCTAGATCATTATCCTCTGCCTCTCCCTCTTTGATCTCTATTGTTTTGAACATGGAAATGATTGGAAATGTTTCCCCTCTAGTTATGACTACTACTTCTAGCCTCATCCTTGTTGTTCTAGTCATCATTATGGCCTCCATAAGATCATGCACCATATCATCCGCTACAACCTCTTATGCTATTCTTGTTGTCAAATTTTTTGTTTAGTTTTTCCTCAACTCTTAGGGAAAACTGGCATGCCTCCTCAATACTATTTGCTCAAACTATACTCAACTCCTCCTAAATACTTGGAATTATCCCATTAAGATAATGGGCCACTTTCTCCTTATTATCTTTCGCATGGCTGGTTCTGATGCAAGAGAATCCTAGGCTTTCTTGCAATCCTGCATGTTGGAGGCAAGTGCCAATGGTTTTAAATTTTCTTTTTCTATCGAGCTGGTTAGTTTATGCTGAGTTACTATTTCTTTAGTGCATGCCAAGTTATAGTAGCTCTAATGGATGCTGAGTTACTATAGCTCAAGTAGATGTTTAGTTACTATAGCTCTAATGGATGTTGAGTTAGTGTAGCTCCTAGTGGATGTCAAGTTACTATAGCAATCTTGTGTTGATTGAGTATTCCTTCATGTACCAAGTGAACCTGTTGGTGTGAAATTTTTTAGTGGATCTCAAGAGTTCATGTATGTGCCAAGTGCCAGCATTGGTCTTGGTTCTATTCGTGCTGAGTTGTCTATGAGCTAAATTTTGGCATTTAATTTATGTGTGGGTATTTAATTTAGTGTTGTAGCTGACTTGTACCTTGACCTATATTTAATGTAAAGGATTTAATTTAGCTTGTAATGAGTTGGGCTAACTTGTGGCTTACTTGGGTATATGTAAGTGGTTTTGTAGAGTCTTTAGAGAGTTATCATTCCATCTTTGAGAAGGGGACAAGATGTAGATGCAAATTTTGAAGAGCTAGAGCCATGGCTTGAGAAACCAAAGTATTGCTTGATGGATGTGAGGGTACAAGTGTGGATTCTTCTTGGTGTTCTTATCTAGTTGTGGATCTGGACTAGCTAGAATCAAGTTTGTAAGTGGATCTTGTTGGATCTTGTAGAACTAATTTTTTAAATTGTTGTTGTATTTGACCCTAAGACAAAAGGCCTTATAGTTGGGTATATTGCATGTAATCATTTACATCTATGAATAAAGCACTATGATTTTGTGTCAGATCTTGAATTATTGTTGTTTTGTTATTGTGTTTCACTATGTGCTTATTTTTTGGGGGTTTGGACATCTCCTTTGGGGATTCTCCTACCTTGCACTACATTAGATGATATCAGAGAGAAGGTTTTCCTAAGTGTGTGGACAAATCACCGAAGTTGAGGCAGTTTACATAAGGACTTGTAGAGAAGGTTGACCTTGTGGCAGATTGATCTTTTGGATTGGTGGATCTGTTTCTTGGTGATCTTAGTGATACCATGGAAGAAAGGATCTCAGAGAAGATTAGAGTAGACTTCTGATCTAAGATTCCATTAATGAAGAGTGAGATGATTTTTGAAATTGTAAGTGCTTTAGGTGGTGTATTTAGGCATGTTGGCACTAAAGGTAGTTATGAGGAAGTTTCTAAAGACTTTGAAGTTGCTAGATCTAGTGGAGATGATAGAACTGATCGTGTCGAGAGACCTATTGGAACTAGGGTTGGTCAATTTGCTAGACCTAGATCTTAGTTGAAGCTGAAACATAAGATGGAGGTTTCTAATTGCTCAAGTACTTTGACACTTGAAAACCTAATTGATTTGACTGGTGAATTGGAAGACTACTTTGAGCTTGAGGATATTTAAGATCCTCTTAGAGTGAGGTTGGCACAAACTAAGTTGAAAGGACATGCTGCTATTTGGTGGAAAGAAAAGCAAAGAGACAAAGAAGAGGAAGGTGAAATGAAGATATCTAGATGGAGAATGGTGGTGGCTAAGTTTATTCCTACTAATTATGAACTTGAGTTATTTAAAAGGTGGGTACGTGCAAGATCATGATCAATCAAACTATGCTCTAAGTGGCAATAAAAAATTAGAAAATTAGGGTTATGTCAACTTGATGTTCAATTTTCTACTTATTATTAACTTTATATCAAAATGTTGACAAAAAATAATCTCTAGGAAATTGTGTCTAGTTTCTAAACTACTAGGACTTATCTCAAAAAAATAAAAATTGATTGGTCAAAATTTTGAATTTTAATGCAATATTACAAAAATTTCAAAATAAAAGTAAGAAGTAGACGTATGTCTGACCACCTCAATTAAAATCGAATGATAATATTTTTTAATAATATTATAGATATAAGCAATAGACTCGTGCTTGGATGCGACACATATTTTTGGGTATTTTTATTCTAAATAAATAATAAATAATAAATTTTTGATTTTAGTATTTTTGGAATTAAAAAACTCTCGTGTCTAACCATCTTAACTAATTCAAAACATTGCAAAGTTTAATTTTTCATTTTATTTTTTTCTTATAGTGGAAGAAACATAGAATGTGATGCATCTTTTCGATTTAAAAAATGTTGTACCATTTGAAAGTTATTTTTTAAGTAGTGTGTCAGTCAACACTTTATATGTAACTCCATTTGAAAATAAGTAATAATTACTTACTAAACTCATAACATGATAAACCTTACATTTATGGAAAGATAAGAACATTCTTAAGAAACCATTTTCATTTCATCAAATTTTGGTCAAAATAAAGTCGTCAATTACATATTTGAAGTAAAAATCAAATAAAATAGGCCAAAAATGCATTTTTAGGATGTTTTTAAAGTTGACCATTTATGGTTGCTATCAAAAAATATAGTAGACCTTATAAAGATATTAATAGTTTTCATTTAGTATCAGGGTGGCTGGGAGAAAAGTTGGAATAGATTTTGAAATGGTTTGAGGCATTTTAGAACTACATATTTTCTAGATTGCCACTTTTTGGCACACCATGATCCTGCACATTCCCAGGTTGCAGAATTTGAAGCATAAATATATGTTTGTGAAAGATTATAATGAGGAGTACTACAAGTTGACTATTTAGTCTAGTCATAGAGAATTGTCAAAGGAAGGGGTAGCTTAGTACATTAATGGTTTGTGATTTAATATTCAGGATGAGGTTGGTATGTTGAATATTTCTTTAGTTGAGGATCCTTATCAACATGCCCTAAAGGAAGATAATAAGTTTAAGAGGAAAGGTCAAGGTAATGCTAGCAGAAAGGAGAAGTAGGATAGCTTGACACAAGCTAAACTAAGTGTTGGAAGTTAACCAAAACCTATTGATCAAAAAAAGAGGACCAATGGAGGTGGTTTAGAGGTAATTTTTTTACATGTGGTAAATAATGGCATAGATCTTTTGAATGTCCACTTAACAAGACAATTACTAGTGTGAATGAGTTTTTAGTTCAAGATAGTTATCCTAAGCAAGGAGAAATTTTGCTGGCTTGGCTAGAATTGGTTGGTGAGAGGACATTAGATTCTTGTCAAAGGACTAGTTTGTTCAAGACTTGTTGTAACTCTAGTGGTAAAGGTTTCAAAGTGATTGTGGATGGTGGTAGTACTGATAACCTTGTTGCTAAGGAGATGGTTCAGAAACTTGGTTTGAAGAGAGTAAGACATCCCTATCCTTATAGGATTGGCTTGTTGCAAGGTGAACATGCTTTGGAAGTGAGGGAGCAATGCCTTGTCAATTTCTAGATTTGGTAGTATAAGGATCAAATGGTGTGACATATTGTAGACATGAACAGTTGTCATGTGTTTCTTGGTAGACCTTAGTAGTATGATCGCAAGGTTGTTCATGATTGTATCAAGAATATTTTTAATATTGAGAAAGGTGGATGAAAGTTTTCATTGATTCCTTTCCATAATGAAGAGCTAAATAGGAGAAACCTAAGTATTAGTTGAGTGGAGTTGGTAGATTTTGAGAAGGTAGGAGATCATTGTGGAAAGAAGGCCTATAGCACACCTAAGATGGATGTGAAGATGCAGAGGAGGAACAAGGGAAAGAGTGTACAAGTTGAAGATTTGGAGGATATGTATGTGAAGAACCAATTTGAGATTTATGTGTTGAATCCCAAAAGATGTTCTTATAGTTACTAGAACATCTTTTCAAACCTAGGGTGTCTGATGCAGTAGCATCCTAGGCTTTCTTGTAATACTGCATGTTGGAGCCGAGTGCTAGTGGTTTCCAATTTTCTATTGCTGCCAAGCTAGTTAGTGTATACTGAGTTACTATAGCTTTAGTGCATGCTGAGTTACTATAGATCTAATGGATGTCAAGTTATTGTAGCTCTAGTTGACGCCAAGTTATTGTAGCTCTAATGGAAGCCAAGTTACTGTAACTCCTAGTGGATGTTGAGTTACTATAACAATCTTGTGTTGACTAAGTGTTCCTTCATGTGTCAGGTGAACCTGTTGGGCTTGATTTTTCTAGTGGATGTCGAGTATTCATGTATGTGTCAAGTATTAGTATTGCTATTGGTTCTGTTCATGCCAACTTGTCTATGAGTGGATTTTTGGTATTTTATTTATGTATGGTTATTTAATTTACTATTGTAGCTAAGTTGTGGCTTGACCTATATTTAATGGAAGGGATTTAATTTTTTTTGTAATGAGTTGGGCTGACTTGTGGCTTAGTTGGGTATAAGTAAGGGGTTTTGTGGAGTCTTCAGAGAGTTATCAGTCCAACTTTGAGAAGGGTATGAAGTGTAGATGAAATTTTGAAGAGTTAGAGCTACGACTTGAGAAACCAGAGGATTTCTTGGTAGATGTGAGGGTACACATGTGGATTTTTCTTGGTTTTCTTATCTAGTTATGGTTCTAGAATAACTAAAATCAATTTTCTAAGTGGATCTTATTGGATCTTGCATAACTAATTTTGTATTTGTTGTTGTATTTGGCCCTAACCCAGAAGGCCTTATAATCAAGCATATTACATGTAATCAGTTACATCTATAAATAAAGAATTGTGATTTGGTATTAGATCTTGAATTATTGTTGTTTTTTTATTGTGGTTTTTAGGATGTGCAGGATAATGGTGTGCCAAAAACTAGTGATCTAAAAAATCTGTAGTTCTAAAATATCTCAAACCATTTCAAAATCTATTCCAACATTTTTCCCACCCACCCTGATACTAAATGAAAAAAATTAATATCTTTATAAGGTCTACTATATCTTTTGATACCACACCTATATGGTCAACTTAAAAAACATCTTTAACATGTGCTTTTGGCCTATTTTTATGTGATTTTTACTTCAAACATGTAACTAATGACTTTTTTCACCAAAATTTGCTAAAATGAAAAGGGTTTCTAAAGAATGTTCTTACCTTTCCATAAATGTAAGGTTTGTCAAATTATGAGTTTAGTAAGTAATTATTACTTATTTTCTAATGGAGTTATCTATAAAGTGTTGACTGACACACTACATGAAAAATAACTATAACTTTCAAACGTCACAAAATTTTTTAAATCCAAAAGATGCATCACATTCTATGTTTCTTCTAATGTAAGGGAAAAAAATGAAAAATTTAATTTTGCAGAGTTTTGAATTAGTTAAAGTGGTTACACACAAGATTTTTTTAATTCCAAAATACTAAAGTAAAAAATTAATTATTAATTATTTATTTAGAATAAAAATACCCAAAAATATGTGTCACATCTAGGCATGAGTCTACTACTTATATCTAGAATATTATTAAAAAATATTATCATTTGATTTTGATTAAGGTGGTTAGATATACATCTACTTCTTATTTTTGTTTTGAAATTTTTGTAATATTGCATTAAAATTCAAAACTTTTACCAATCAATTTTAATTTTTTTCCAAATGAGTCCTAGTATTTTAGAAACTAGATTCACTTTTATAGAGATTCTTTTCTATCAAATTTTTGATATAAAGTTAATAACAAGTAGAAAATTGCATGTCAAATTGGCATAACCCTAATTTTTTAATTTTTTTATTGCCACTTAAGAGCATAGTTTGGTTGACCATGGTCGTGGACATACTCTTCCACTATGTGTTTATTTGGTACAGGTTTGGACATCTCCTTTGGAGATTCTCTTGCCTTGCACTATGTCATATGGTATCAGAGTGAAGGTTTTCCTAAGTGTGAGGATAGATCATGGAAGCTAAGCCAAGTTACACTAGGACATGAAGAGAAGGTTGATCTTGTGGCAGATTGATCTTCTATATTGGTGGATCTATTTCTTAGGGTTTGCAAAAAAAATTTGGAAGATGACTCCAAGAATATTGGACCCTATGGAAATTGATGATCTTAGTGATGCTATGGAAGAAAGGATCTCAAAGAAGATTAGAGTAGAATTTAGATCTAAGATTGCATTGATGAAGAGTGACATGATTGCTAAAATTGTAAGTGATTTAGGTGGCTTACATAGGATTGTTGGCACTAAAAGTAGTTATGAGGAAGTTGATGAAGACTTTGAAGTTGTTGAATCTCGTGGTGACAATAGAATTGATCATGTGGAGAGACCTATTAGAACTAGGGCTAGTTAGATTTCTAGACCTAGATCTTATTTGAAGCTGAAGCATAAGATGGAGGTTTCTAATTTGTCAAATAATTTGACACCTGAAGACATGATTGATTGGATTGGTGAATTGGAAAACTACTTAGAGCTTGAGGATATTGAGGATCCATTTAGAGTGAGGTTGGCACAAACTAATTTGAAATGACATGCTACTCTTTGGTGGAAATAATTGCAAAGAGATAGAGAAGAGGAAGCTGAAACAAAGATTTCTAAATGGAGATTGATGGTGGTTATATTAAAGGCTAAGTTAATTCCTACTAATTATGAATGTGATTTGTTTAAATATTGTAGAATCTAAAGCAAAAAGATATGTCTATGAAATTTTATACTGAGGAGTTCTAAAAGTTGACTATTTGGTTTGGTTATAGAGAATTGTCAAAGGAAAGGGTAGCTCAGTACATTAGTGGTCTGAGATTCAAAATTAAGGATGAGGTTGGTATGCTAAATATTTCTTTAGTTAAAGATGCTAATTATTATGCCCTTAAGGTAGAGGATAAGTTGAAGAGGAAAGGTGAAGTTAATGCTAGTGAGAAGGAGAAGTAGGCTAGCTTGACACAAGCTAAACTGATTGATAAAAGTGAACAAAATCTCATTGATCAGAAAAGGAGGACTGGTAGAGGTGGTTTAGAGGTAATTATTTCATATGTGGTAAATAAGGGCATAGATCTTTTGAATCTCCACTTAGTAGGACAATTGTATTGTGAATGAGCTCGTAGTTTAAGATAGTTAGCCTAAGCAAGGAGAAAGTTTGTTGGCTCGATGAATACTAGGTTGTGAGAGGACAATGGATTCTTTTTAGAGGACTAGTTTGTTCAAGACTTGTTGTAAGTTTGGTGGTAATGTTTGCAAGGTGATTGTGGATGGTGGTAGTATTGATAACCTTGTTCTTGAGGAGATGGTTCAAAAACTTGGTTTGAAGAGAGTAAGACATCCTTATCCTTATAAGATTGGATGGTTGCAAGGTCAACATGTTTTGGAAGAGAGGGAGCAATGCCTTGTTGATTTCTAGATTGGGTAGTATAAGGATCAATTGTTGTATGATATTGTGGATATGAATAGCTGTTATGTGTTTCTTGGTAGACCTTGGTAGTATGATTACAAGGTTGTGCATGATTGTGTCAAGAATGTGTTTACTATCAAGAAAGGTGGCATAAAGTTTTCCTTGATTCCTTTGTAGAATGAAGAGCTTGCTAGGAGAAACCTAAGTATTGGTAGCTGAGATGAGTTGGAAGATTCTGAGAAGGGTGGATATTAGTATGGAAAGCAGACCTGTAGCACACCTAGAATCGATGTGAAGAAGTAGAAAAGGAACAAGGGAAAGAGTGTACAAGTTGAAGGTTTGGAGGATGTGTATGTGAAGAACTATTTTGAGATTTATGTGTTGAATCCTAGAAGATGTTCCTCAAGTTACTAGAACATCTTTTCAAATCTGAGGTGTCTGATGCAGGAGCATCCTAGGCTTTCTTGCAATCTTGCTTGTTGGAGCCTAGTGCTAGTGGTTTCCAATTTTTTGTTCCTATCAAGTAGGTTACTGTATGCTGAGTTATTGTAGCATTAATTCATGCCAAGTTATTGTAGCTCTAATGGATACTGAGTTACTATAGCTCTAGTGGATATCAAGTTACTATAGCTCTAATGGATGCCAAGTTACTATAGCTCCTAATGGATGCTGAGTTACTATAGCAATATTGTGTTGACTAAGTGTTCCTTCACATGTCGAGTGAACTTGTTGATGCTGAGTTTTCTAGTGGATATCGAGTGTTCATGTATGTGTTGAGTGCTAGTATTAGTCTTGGTTCTATTCATGCCAAGTTGTCTATGAGCCAAATTTTGTCATTTAATTTATGGATGGGTATTTAATTTAGTGCTATACCCGACTTTTGGCTCAACCTATATTTAATCTAAGTAATTTAATTTAGTTTGTAATGAGTTGGGCCGAATTGTGGCTTAGTTGGGTATCAGTAAGAGGTTTTGTGGAGTATTTAGAGAGTTATCATTCTAGCTTTGAGAAGGGGATGAAGTGTAGATGCAAATTTTAAAGAGCTAGAGCTATGGCTTGAGAAACCAGAGGATTGCTTGGTGGACCTAAGGTAGAAGTGTTGATTCTTCCTAGTGTTCTTATCCATTTGTAGATCTAGACTAGTTCAAATTGAGTTTGTAAGTGGGTCTTGTTGGATCTTGTAGAACTAATTTCATAATTGTTGTTGTATTTGGCCCTAACCTAAAAGTCCATATAGCCAGACATATTGCATGTAATTAGTTACATCTATGAATAAAGAATTCTAATTTGGTATTAGATCTTCCATTATTATTATTTTGTTGTTGTATTTCCACTATGTGGGATTTTTTTGTGGGTTTGGACATCTCCTTTGGGGATTCTCCTACCTAGCACTCTATTAGGTTCTAATGAGAACTTCGTAGAACTCTTTGGTATACTCTTTCAAACATATTTTCTTGCTTGCTTCATCCCTTGCATTTTCTTCAAAAAATCAAGCTCATAATCTACAAGAATGAATAGTCACTTTAGTTTCTCTATCATTCGATCCCATCTAATGATTTTATCTTTCCTATTTCTATTTCACTCCAACTGAACCTCTTGCCACTAGATCTTTGCATGTCTCTTCAGTTTTTCCTTTGCAATCTTGACCCTATTAGGATCATCAATATCTTTATACTCAAAGTACTTCTCGAGTTCATTGATCCAATTGATCAGCTCCTCTGGGTTAAGATTTCCTGAAAAGATGGGAACCTCAAACTTAGGTCTTTTTCCAATCTTGGAGATGGCCCTAAAAAGCCTTTCTTCCATTGGGTTTAAAATTGCCTCTACTTTGGCATTTTCTTCTACTTCATCCTCATCCTTGCTTTCATCTCTTATAGGTAGATTTATTTCTTTGTGAATTTTTTTTCCAATTATTGTATTTATCTTTGGAGGGATCAGAAGGCCTCAAGTGTATCACCTACATCTCTTCTGCCATGCTCTCTTTGTGGAGGCATTTTCACACTTTTTTCGAAACCCTAGTACAAACTGCCTCATAATCAGCAATCTATCTACATGCTCAGCCCAAACTACAGTTCTAGTGCGAACTACCTCACAGTTAGAAATCTATCCACACACTCAAGAACTCTAGCTCTAATACCTCTTGATGAAGGGTGCTCCCCTTAATACCATAACCATAATAGAAACAAAGAAAAAGTAGTAAATGCGAGAGCAAAATATGGACTTTTTATTTGCACCGCAAATGTGAAATTACAGAATTCACAAGTACAATATGCATTACTAAATCATTTCAAAGGTCCAAGATTCTCCATATATTTTAAATGGTCAATTTTAATAATTTAGGATTATGTCTTAGTGGATAGAATTATGTGTTTTATTAAATAAATGTTATAGTTTTAGTCGGATATGTTAGAGAGTTAGAGGAAAGGGTTAATGATGTTAGTGTCGGTTTTAGAAAGGATAAAATTAGTAATAGAAATGCCATGTGGTCAATAATTAAAAGAATCTCATCAGAAAGTTGGTGGCAATTTTAAGAGTGTTCATAATGACGAAAAAATGGCTATGGAATAAAAGAAACCATTTCATATTCCTTCTATTTGGAGGAAATTTGGTTTTCTTTAAAAAGCCAATCTTATTCTTACCAGTTACAAGAATATCCATGATTGTTGCATGGTATTGATGGTAAAACGTCTTTCAGATTCCTATTCTTAGATGGAAAAGAAAACATTTTTATTACTACTGGACAGCAAGGCCAATCAGACTTTGGTTATTAAAAAGCCGATCTTTTATTTAAAAAAGGATTTGAACTTGGAGAGGAATGGAAAGTTTTATTTCTCCTTTGATCTCCTGTGTTTTTTTTTCAAGATTATGGTTCTACTGTTATGCTTCATATATTTCTCATGGCAATCAGTTTAGGGAATAACAATTGCAGAAAAATGTACTCTGATGCGGGGTCAATATCTCAAGTTTGAACCGTTGGATTTCTCTCAATTTTTTATATGTTGTTTGAAACCTAGTTATGCCAAATACCAATGGTTGGATTGAGTAAATATTTTCTGGTTTGAAATTTATTCATGTCTGAGTGCGGGTCTATCCGAAGGCAGCAAGAAGATATTTTGGGGAATTTATTTTCAGAAAAAATATACTCTGATGTGGGGTCAATATCTCGGGTTTGAACCATTGGATTTCTCTGAAATTTTTATATGTTGTTTGAAACCTAGTTATGTCAAATATCAATGGTTAGATTGGGCAAATCGTTTCTGGTTGGAAAATTATTCATGTCTGAGCGCAGGTCTATCTGAAGGCAGCAAGAAGATATTTTAGGGGATTTTATTTTCAAAGTTTTGTTTATTGAATATGATTTTAGTGTGTGATCCTGAAGGTTGTAGATGCCCCTTGAAGCAACTCAGTTGAGTGACTGATTCCTCCTGAGTTTTCCAATGTGTGGCTCTGCATCACAATATGTTAACCCACATGGGTACCTTCATTACAGTAATTTACAAGACAAGCTGAGAACTATCACTCTGAGTTGTCTTTGACAATGCTCAGGCATTTCTTAAATAGGCAATTTTATGTCACTTGAGAAGGTTCTAGACATTCAAACTTAATAACTAGGCCAATAGACCCTAACAATACATATAGAGTCATCCAAATACATTTTTGATAATTATTTTAGGAATTTTGGGTAACCCAACTTTGAAAGACCATAATTCTAAAACAATTGCTCCAATTGGCTATTATAACCACTTTTTGGAAATGTCAGTTCTTGATCTAAAGGATTATAACAATAATAGCACCCTTCCATCAATTTTTTGGACCTCATCTAGGCATTCTAAGGCATCCCACGGTGAGCTTGAAGACTTTTCTGCAAATTTTTAAATCGAAAATTGACAATAACTTCTTTGATACTTAGGGTGAAGCAATGATATTTTTATGGTAGGCTTACAACTTCTAAATGAACCTTCATGTAGAAAATAAGAACATTCTAAGCTTGTATGAGAAACTTACTAAAAATAGTAAGCTCTAATAAATAGTAACCTCGATGTCTACTAGTCCTTATTGTAAGAATTTACCTAAGGGTAAAATTCATCCAGGAAATAAGAACTCAAACAAAAGAACAACTGTAGACTAGGAGAGAGTGTATGATCAGAATGATGATATATTCATTCAATATGCATTGTGAAAGTACACTAGGAGTGCCTATATATAAAGGCCTCTAAGATACATCTAGAATGCCTCATAATCAACACCATGATATGTCATACAACCAAGCACATGTCCACCAGATATGGGTTATCCTCCATTAAGCATGGAAGTATGTGTGATGATGAGAGGATAAGCCTACAAGGGTGTGACACGCAAATTAGTGTTGTAGACACCATGTGCTAAAATAGAGTTGTGCACTCTTGTTTTGTCAACATGAGAACTCAAAAAGATGCACAAACTCCTAAGTGTCTCATAAAATAAAATAATAAAATAATGCATTAACCTAAGTAAACTTAAGTAAGTGTAAATAGTAAATACGTATTTACACCAACACTCCCCCTTAAGTGCAACTTAGGGGAATGCCCTTAAGCTTACAAAAACTAGGATAAAGTGCATGATGGGTTTGCTAGTAGGCCATATTAGGTACCCATGTACATAATGAAGATGCAATCTCTCATAAAGCGGAGAAAGAGGGAAAACTTCATGGGAAAAACCCTCCCCCAAAAAGAGAGATGAAACACATATACGATGTATGGATGGATGGAGTAATCAAGACTCCTCCATTGTGACATACATCTAGTATATACATAATAGAATGATGAGAGAAGGAAGAGAGATAGGATAGATTCTCCCCCCAAAGAAGAATGCCTACCAGTGATTGCTCCAATGAAGAAGCTGATCCACGAATGTAGAATGGTGTTCTTCCCCTTAGGAAGAAACAATGACAAAGGTACTATCCTGAAGATGTATGGTGGCCCTAAAACCTACTCAAGTATCCCCGTGTTGATGCTGATGTTCACCCCTTCTAACTGTACTGAAAAGAATGAATGCAGATTTGACAAGGATGTCTGTTGAACCTGTTCCAATGAACCATTTGTCTCCTCAACTGACAAAGAGACCTTCAATAATTGTTGTACATAAGGATCCATAATCATGCCAACTTGTGAAGATTGATCATGTAGAGAATGGGCATGAGGGTAAGAATGATCCCTCACAATAAGTATAGAAGGATCATTGTCATCAATGAGAAGATGTAAATCCTCAAAGCTGTCTCCCAAGTCAATTGAAGCTAGAGCTAGAAGACAAAATGTACCATGTTGTGTTGGACCTTTCACTGTGGCAATGTAAGTAGGTGGATTGGACTGATGATATGACCTCTCACTGCAACTATCGATAGAACCCCATGTGTTTGAATCTGTTGAAGCACTCTCACTGGTGTCACTATTAAATTCCACTATGTATGATGTGCGGAGAGGATTAGAGGATAAGCTGGGTGAACTTTCCTCAAACTAAACATCCTTCTCCACAAAAATATCATTAGTCTCTAGATCCATATGTCTGTATGCCTTGACATTGTCTTTATATCCGAAGAAGGTTCAAGGCCTAGGTGCTAGTGCCTTGCAACTCTTGGAAGATATGTTTTCCCATGCTAGACAACCGAAGACTTTGAAGTGACCCACAACTAGTTTTCTACCACACAATGCCTCAAAAGGAGTCTTCCCATCTAAGGCATTATGAGGAGACCTGTTAAGTATTCGAGTAGCACTGCTAATGGCTTCAACTTCAAGTGTACAATCAAGGGACTTGGCTTTTATCATGCAACTTGCCATTGTTTTGAGAGTTCTAATCCTCATAGCTGTAACATCTATCTTATGTGGACTAAATGTTGGTGGATTCTAAAGATCAATCCCCACAATTTTGCAAAAGTCTCTAAGTCTTTTGTCTACATATCTATTCTCATTGTCCACCCTTAGTACCTTGATGGCTTTCTATGACTCGTGTTAAACATGAGTCTTGAAGCCTTGAAGCTTATGAACCACTTCACTCGTATGTTGAAGGAAGTAGACCCAAGTGAATATTGAAAAGTCATCAAAAAATGTGAGTATGTAGCAGCCTTGGCTAACTAAAGTCATCGTAAAGGGTTCTGCTAAAACCATGCGAACCAACTAGAGAACAACTGGAGCTCAAGAAGACTTCCCTTTATCATACTTCTCCTTGAGATTCATATCCACTGAACATGATGAACACTCACCCTTAGAAAAGTTGATATGAGGTAGACCTTTGGCCATGTGTTTTGAGAAAAGTTGTTGAGGAGACTAGAAGTCAAGGTGACCAAACAACTCATGCCATAAAGTGATTTGTGAAGTAGAGTGAGTCAAAAAGGCTTGAGAAGGAGATTTAGACATAGAGTGGGATAAGGAATAAAACCTCTTGTCATCATTGACTTTCCCCACTGCAATCAATGAATCATCTCTTAGACTTCACACAATCATTGAATCTAGAAGGAACTCAACTTTGTGACCATCTCCAAGGTGAGTGATTTGGTAAACTAATAAGATATTGGAGCTAAGGTTTGGAACATAGAGAACATCTTGAATTCCTCATTTTCCATTTCTATGTGTCTGTTCCCTTCAACTTCCATTTTAGTATCATCTCCCACAAAGATGTGTGGTACCTTTGACTGCTTCAATGAAGAAAAGTCTTCCTTTGAAGAACCCATATGGTAAGAGACACCTGAGTCAAGTATCTGTTCCAAAGAAGAACTAGTGTTTGCCATAAGTGCTTGACCTTTACCCTTTGAAGAGGTTGAAATTGAATCCTTGGAAGTACCTAGCATTTGAATTCTATTCTTCTTGAGTAGATTTTCTAACTCATTGATTCTTTTAGTCTTGCAATGATGCTCGTCATGATTTGGTTTTTTGCAGTATGCACAAAAGAGCTTGTCCTTCTTGTTGGAAGAAGAACCACCTTTTTGTGAGGAGGATTGTTGTGTCTCAGATTGTGGTTTTTGCTTCCACTACTTCTTGTTGTTGCTTTTCCCTCCTTGACTTGATTGGTGCTCATCACTATCCACCAAGGCTTTGGTCTTTGATGACTTGAGAAGTCCTAAATCCATCAAGTGAGATTGTTCAACAATCAACATCTCTGCAAATGCATTAAGTGAAAGCTTCTAGGAAGTAGATCCCATGGTAAACCTATGATTATTTAAACTCAAAAAAAATGAAGCATACTCAAAAGGTAGCCTCTTCAAGATGTGATGTATCAACTTTTCATCCTTCATGGGACTTCCACAATCTTTAAGAAGTGCCCTATACTCATTGGCTTTATTGATGTAATCCTAAATTGTGTCAAAGTTCTTTGGATCCAAGAGAAGTAGATCGTCCTCAATCTAAAATCCCTTTTCTTGATCTAGCTTACCATACAATGATTTAAGTTTATCCCAAGCTACTTTGGATTTTGTACAACTAGCAATGTGAAAGAAGAGATCTATCTAGAAACAACTCCTGATAGCTCCTAAAGCTTGTTGGTCTTGTCTTTTCCATTCAATGAGTTCTTTAGCATCAGTACATTTGGTAATAGTACCATTAACATAATGACCATATCCTTTTTCCATTAATCTACTCCAAGCAATATCTTTTCGTGTAGAATAGTTGCGTGAAGTTAGAGGAGGACATTTAAAACCCATGATGCAAAAAAGAAAAAAAGTACAAAAGAGAGACACAAGAACATAGTACACCCTCCCCCCTTGCCCTTTTTACTCAATCAAAAGACCCCCCCAAAAAAGATGCTTTTGGCACTTTATAAGTAGTGTGTGTACAAAGGGCCACTTGTCAATATGAACGAAGTGGACTTTTTAATTTTGCTTTTACAACTACCTTATGATACCCAAATTTGTCACTAAGCACTGTAGCTTAGATTTACAAAAATTTTGAAAGAGAATCAAAGCTTTAAAATGTAGAAAAAGGCCTAATTCTAAAAGTGAGATTTTGGTCCATAGAACCCTAGAATTTAAATGCAGATCTAGAAAGTAGAAGTTAAAATATGCACTAAAAAAAAAAAAAAGAACCAAAAAAGTCACTAGATGTGCCTATACGGAGTGTTTGAAGTTGCAAAATGTAGGATTATGTAGGTATAGTTGCCAAAAAATTAAATTTTTGCAAAATCTGTCCACCAAGACTAGAAAACAAGACCACCACTAGAAATTCAAGAAATTCTACCCAATTTTTAAAAAAATTGCACTTGAATCGGAGTTCGGATGTCCAAGTTATGGGCTCACAAAGTCAGGCTGCCAAATTGAAAAGCAATCTAGAGAGGGTTCAGGAAGGAAAACTACAGATTAAATTTTATGGTCAAATGGATGTTACAACAACTGTAAAATGAGTAGGTTTGACGATCAAACAACTATCAAATTTAACCTAGTGACTAGCTAAGTCAGCGAAAAATAGTCCCCTTGTTGACATGTCACTCTAATTGTGTGTATGGATCCATACAGAATTGACATGTGGTAAGCCATATGGATTGCATTGCATTCCACCATGTCATGCTAACATGGCTTTGGTAGGCATATTTACTGTCGTGGTAGGAAACCATACAGCGACATGTCTGTACACATGGCAATCAAGGATTGGCTTGCATGGCGCTAAGTAGTAGTAGACGTGGCACCTGGGTAGTAGGCATGATGTGTCCAAAAAGTGTTGACTAGATGCTTGGCTAGGAGTCTTGCCATGTGGTGGCATATTAGTCTTCCACATGGCATCACAGTCTTCAATGCATGGGTAGTGCAGATCAACGCTGAAAAAATTTGACAACTACCAAAACTTATTTAAAAAGGCACTGGATTCCAAAAATTGATACCAAAATATCCTCTTCGTTTGTTGGAGTTAGGATTTTTCAGCATCGGGGTCTTTGAATACATGGAGAAAGGGTGGCGTGGGAATTTGAAGAATATGTCACGCTAGAATCTTTTAAACAGTCACCGCCTATGAAAAAGAACCTCGACCTAGGAAACCTTTAGGTGGGAGAATTAACAAATGCATGGGACAAAATTTGGCATGGGCCAGAGAACTTTATGTACGAAATATGGTAAGATGCTACCGTAACCGACCAAAATTCTTTTGCACATGCCAGAATTTGAAAATGGTTTGCTGGATTTCAAAGACTTTTGTCCCACATGCAATGCAGGTTGGGACTTGATGGTGTTTAAAAGCAAGGCCACCCACAAACCTAAGCAAATGTGAAGCTCACTAGTTGCTTGGCCGGTGAATGTAGTGGCCGGATTGGTGGGGAGTCGTTGGTGAAAGGTGTGGCCAGCTAGAAAATTGTAGAGTGCTTGTCGAGAAATGACTATGCAGTTTAGAATAAATGTGGTATGGCCTTTGCACTAAATTGAGGAATATTCCTGTGGATTTAAAATGAATTTCTCTTGTGAACACACAATATACCTTGTGTATATACCTTGTGTAGAGCCGAGATTTAATAGCCCAGTTCTGCAAAAAAAAATCTCTACTACCAGCCTATAGGGCTAAGTTTTTTTGAAAAATATAGTCAAAAAAATAATATTGCAGAGAAATTAATATTACAGATTCGAAAATTAAATCATAGATCTGAAAATAATGACCATACCTGACTATAAATTGTGGCCTCTAGGTTTCGATTTGCAAAAAAAATTGTCTCACAGTCGAGTTTGGACCAAGGTAGCTAAGTTTATAGTTGATATTCACTGATTTAGTGTTCCAGATGAAATGGCGAGGTCAGATTTGGCTCTAGATGCTCCTAATTTCTGTAGTACTCCAAATTCGAGCTGAGGTGTTGAAGCAATAGTGGTCTCAAATGGCTATGTGATGATAAAATCTCCAAGCAAGGATACCATGAGAGAATTTTTCTAATGGTAAAATTCACCTAGGAACTAAGAACTCAAACACAAGCACAATTGTAGACTAGGAGAGAGAGTACGATCAAAATGACAATATATTCATTCAATATGCAATTTGAAAGTACACTACAAGTGCCTATATATAAAGGCCTCTGAGATACATCTAGAATGCCTCATAATCAACTCCATGATATGTCATAAACCAAGCATATGTCCACTAGATATGGGTTATCCTCCATTAAGCACAAAAGTATGTCCAATGATGAGAGGATAATCCTGCAAGGATGTGACACACAAATCAGTGTTGTAGACACCATGTGCTAAACTAGAGTTCCGCACTCCTATGTTGTCAACATGACAACTCAAAAAGGTGTGCAAACTCCTAAGTTTTTCAAAAAATAAAATAATTAAATAATGCATTAATGTAAGTAAATTTAAGTAAGTGTAAAGAGTAAATATGTATTTACACCAACACTTATTAAAATAGAAAAGACTGAAAAGAATTTTTTTTTGGATGATGCAAGATTTCTCTTACACCCAGAATGCTCTTGCATCAAAATTTTAGGTATTTGGTAGGAGTGCTTCTGCCATGGCTCCATCTTATGGACTTGCAGAATACTACATATTTGTGTCTACTACATGGGGCCCCAATAAAACCTAGGCTCTTATATACAAAGGCCTTTTTCCTTGTGCAAGAATTCTCTCACAATCAATACTAGGCATTGACATGATAGTTGTTGATCCAAAGACTTTTGAAGAAGTAGAATTTCAAGTAGAACTTGAGATTTGGATCTCCTCTCCAAGCAACACGGATGGCTACCTAGACAACCCATGGCTTACAAACAAGGTATGTGATAAACTTCATAGCAAATAAATTAAGATATTATTAAATTAATTTAATTTAATAAATTACATAAATCAAAAAATCATTTTGAAACTTTGAATTATAATTAGAAGGAGAGATGTTATAATGTGGTGTGAAAGTGTCCAATATTGTGAACATAAAAATTTAGAATTTTTGAAATTCTACTTAAAAATATTCTTACAATTTTCCTTGTCTCGCTATGAAATACTTAATTCTATATAAGAAAACTAATTTATAAAATCATATTTCTAATTTAATACAAGATAAAGTACATTCTTTGTTTATTTTGGACACATTTATGAACATTTTTCTGATTGTTTCTATGTTATTTACTATTATTATTGTCGCTGCAATACAAGTGAGTACTATATGTTAATATTACCAAAAACAATGAGTCTTCCTATATGAATTAATCTTATATTCTGAGTTCCATTGTTTTGGTTTTAAACAGATATTTCTTGCAAGGAAAAATACAAAAGGAGATTAGGAAAAGGGAATTTTCTACCTAAGAATAGGAGACATGGGAGTCATAACAAAAGAAAATGACTAGTACTTGTATATTACTGGTCATTTAAAGGACATTATAAGAGTGGGTGGTTTCATGTGCTGGACTCAATGTTTGAGAGCAGGTTGCGTCACTACGTTTGAAGTAGATATAACTAGATCCAATACAAATGTGATTGTAGTGCTTGTTGAATTGCAACATTTTGACTATAAATATATCACAAAGCAAGATGAAGAGAAGATGAAAAGAATTTGTGAAAATATTTATATTTATGTATTAAAAATGAGAATGGAGTTTGTGTTGACTTAGTTGGTTTGGTTAGAGCATTCCAAAGACTATGTCAGGGAAGCTGCAAAGATGGAAAACAAGAAGACTATTGATGTGTGGTGAGATATAATTAGTACATAAAGAATGTTTTGGAGTGATTGGTCATGATAATTTGTTATTCAAGTGTTGCAATGGAATAGATCTCTACGAGAGATGTAGAGGACTACAACTACTATAGTTTTCAAACAACTATAAAATTGAAGTAGGTTATGGGTTTTTGAAATCATTATTGTAGCCTAGATTTGTGAGATTGTCTTCTTTCCTTGACACAGAAAGGCTTCAGAATCAATATCATTTATACAAATTAGAATCCTATTAGTTACTCCACTATTTCTATTTAATATCATCCATAATTTGTTTTTGAATTAAAAGTAGCCAAAACTAGGGGGTTGGCAATTAAACAATCAAACTGGTCAACAACCAACAGATATCCATCAACCAAAACTATGGAAATTATGTTACTATTTCTATTTAATATCATCCACACTTTGTTACTATCCATTTGTTAATTGGAAATTATGTAAAATATTTGATTAAATGTAGAAAAATCTAATAAGTGAATGCATTTGGGATCTTTATGAAAACCCCTCTAAGGTTGTGGGAGCTTTACAAGAATATTTTTGTACATGGTGCCAATGTTGTTTGTTCTTTCTTTTGTCTGTTCCACTATTCATTATGTTGTGATTTGTCATAGAAGCGATCTGGGCCCTTCCAATTCTTGCCTATCTAATCTAATAAAAAACAAATTTAATATTGTAATTGTGTTGCCTAGGTATCAAAATTGCTCCAAATTTCAAAACCCTCATTATGTCAAACTATGGTTATATCTTTGAAGCACCTCTTTTCAGAGGTTAAATTATCGCTTCTCCTTAATCTTTTTAAGCAGTTTTGCCTCTTGAATATCTTTGGCTTTTTCCTATCTTTGTCTAGCACTTCAAATTTTTGAAATATAGTTCCCAAATCTCAAGCTATCAAAGGTTAATGAAGCATCCCAAAACACATGTTTCATCTTAAAATCTTAACCTCTACATCAAAAAGGTTAAGATATGTTTCCAAAATACATTTTTTCAAATAAATTATTAACCATTAACCTCATTTAAAGAGATTAAGGTTTGGGCTCCACAACATGTGTTTCACTTCAAAATCTTAACCTCTCTATCAAAAGAGTTAAGATAAATATCTAAAACATGTATTTTCAACCAAATCATTAACTTTAACATCTCATCCAAAAGAACAAAGGTTAAGATTAGATTTCAAAACATGTATTTTGTGTTTGGTTATTAACTTCTCTGACCAAGTTGATAAAGGTTGAAAATTAAAAGGTGAATCATATTGAGGCATGGAATGAAAATGCACATCCAACAAGAGAAGATGAAATCAAAGGTTTGAAGATGAGAAGCTACGACATATTGTACAAACATATTTTGAATATACCAATGACCAGACACATAATCTATTTGATGGAATGTCTCCCATGCTAGCATCAGAGATATCTCGTTAGATAATATGAAGTCATGTACATCCAGCAAATTCAAGGCATGTCTGGTGTTCGCGAGTTCATGAAAAGCTCAGGTAGACTCACAAATCATGAGTAGCATATCACTGTCTGTAGGAAGTCAACCAAGGAGATACATGATCACCCTTGTGCATATTTCTCAATGCACATCGTGGATAATATATGTGAGTTTGAAGTTTTAGAGGGAATGTGCCGAAATTTATCTCATCTCCACCCCGCAATGAAGATGGACTCTCCCTCAATGAAATCTCATTCACACTTCTTATTCATTGCATGAGAAAAATGCAGATGCTTCTAGCATGTAGGCTGTCTGACTAAATTTCTAGCAAGCCTAAAGTCATTGCAGAGAAGTTATGTTGTGTGTCGCCTTCTAATAGGTGCTCCCGTGGTTATAAACTGGTGAAAACAAGAATACTTCAAAGAAATCATGAGAATCCTTTATTTTGCCACCTTCTAAGATGTGTGCAAACCGTTTGATATAATACTCCATGATGGGAATTTCCTTCATTAGCTTCATGGATTAATCTAAAACAATGAGATTGCATATGGGATAACCAAAAAGTCAATGCACGTGGAGTGTATAAAAAAGTTTCTCATCACATTGCGTTGGACTCGAAGTTCACAATATGACTGCAGAAGAACGAGTAAAGAAGCATGGATATTTCCTAAGAAGGTCTTTAACCAGATTATAGCTAAATCATAGTGACTCCATTTCCAGAATATATGTAGTGTGTGGAATCATAGACAAGGCGTGTGACTTGTTTGACAAAATGCATGAAAGGCAACGCTATGATTGATTAAGAGTAAACTGCTTGTTGAAATGCCTCACAGGTAATGCACATCAAATGTCTGACAAACTTGCCATCACCGAACCATGAATTTAGTGCAGCCTAATACAAATCCGCTCTGCATGAATTTGAATCTCCGTTACATGTATAAATGAAACTACATAGTCTTTGGGAGCCGTCAATCTGGCTCTACCACCCCCACGACATCTATAGAAAGACTTCCATGTCACTGTTGGTTAAAAGATTTGGCAAATTGATCGGGTAATTATATCCAAGACCATCATGCTCATGTAGTCAAACCAAATATCATCAACTGATTATAATGAATGCAGCTTATGAGTGATACCATCGCCTCCATCTAGTTCGTGATATAGCTCTTCTCAAGCTGATGGAAAGAACATTAAATGAATCATACTTTCCATCCTCCCTAATCAGGAAAGAAGACATATGAGCAGATATGTAAGCATAGTATAAAAGCTTAGACAAATCAAGCAAACTGTTTGTTGGAATGCTCCAATTCTCATCTGTGGCATGGTATTTTTCAATGAAATGCTAACTTTAGTAGTGGAAAACATGGCTTCAAAGATCAAAGCCTTGTCTTTAGTCACAATCAAAGAATGTCCCTACAGTAACAGTGCATAGTTCGGATGCATTTGTGGAGTTTTGAAAGTGTTTCACATGCTATTGCAAATCTTCTTTAAGACTTCAATTTTGATCAACACGAGAGAAGATTAGGGAGATATGAAATGAATATCTTTCAAGCACCTTGCCTCAATACAATAGAAATGTAAACCTAAGTATCCTTGGGATTCACCTTCATATACTCTATTTGTGAATGAGATAGGAGTGTTCAAAGTTGGATATAGACACAAGGAAAAACATTTAATATATAAATTTAGTGTATAGTCAAGGAAGATCAACAAACTAGAGTGGTTGGCTAGTTCCTTGGCTCAAGTAATGTTTGTAGACTTTTCCTTGTATAGGTTAACTAACCTTTGTAAAATCATGTAATTGGAAGGTAGTTATTAACCACAGAGGGGTAGTTCTTAACCTTAGTGTCTATATAAGGAGTCATTTTGGTTTCATAGGGGACTTTTTGGATTTTGGAATAAGGGAACACTTATGCTAAAATTTTGATGTGAAGACAAATTTTGGAAAGTATGTATAGATTTTGTCTTTGAAATTGAAAATCTCAGTTATATTCTTGGTGCAAGAAAATAAAATGAGAAATGTGTTTGGGTTCTTTTTCAAAAATCTAGATTGTTGCAGCATAAAACTATTGATTCTTTATGTAGTGAATGTTTTCATGGTATTGTGTAAATGTTTATGAATCATGAATCAGCATGGTAATAATGATTATTTTCAAGTGTAGTTCTTGATTGTCTTCATCATTTGTTTATGTTAATTAAAGAAAGCTGTGAAGTCATGTGGTGCAGTTGTCATCAATAGCTTTTACTCTATCTTTCAAAGTTTTAATTCATTTATGTTAAAAAATAAAATACACCTATCATACGAGGGAGTTGCCCCTCTCAAATGTAGAGGAAGATTGTAATTTGGTAATGATTGGTTTCAATCTCTCCAACCATTGGCATAGTTGTCACTATTCACAAGGAAAACAAGGTTAGTTTCAGAAGTAAATCTCATAGTGACAAATCTATTTACCAATAGATTTTAAGGTGACTCTATTGGGGATTTTAACAAGAAATATTAATTGGTTGCCTAATGAAGCAAGTTGATGTTGCCTCATGAGAATGTGCTTCTAGTTCTTTAGCTGAACCTTGATTTCCAAAGCAGCCAAGAAGATATCATTTCAGATTTGAACACTCTAGCCTAGAAGTGTAGGCAAACTACTCAACAATATCATCAAGTAAATCAAGTTCTAGAAGAAGAAGAAGAATTTGGGGAAATCTCGTAGAGAGATCCTATTGGTCAAGATGTTGTAGTCATTGAAAGAATAGTTGTTATTCCAAGAAGGAACAAGAAAAATCTTGGTCATGTCCAAGGTTAGGTAAACAATACTTACTAAACTAGTTGATTAAAGGGACCTTCCCTTGAATGAAGGTTGGTGACTCTATTTAGAGAATTGAATATTGGTGACTCTATATGAGGTTTGAATTCAGAACATGGTTTGGTACAAAGGGAAAGTGGAAAGTGATAGTGACACTAACATTGATGTGGAATATTTTTAATATCTAAATATACAAATTCCTAATGAGCCTCTACAGATAGATTTGTTGAAGAATTTTTATGGTGACATGAAGCTAGATCCTAGAATGGTTCATCCATGCTTGCTGCAAACTTTTCAAAAGATCGAAGAAGATGATGGAAAAGATTATGGATTTCTTTCTCATGATCATGATTTTTTATTTCAAAAAGGTTCAACATATAAAGATTAAAGTCTTTTTGAAAAATGTGTTTCATCTAAATCAACAATGAAGAATAATGAGAATGTCTCTCATTCACCCGTCTCTCAACAAAATCATATTTTTATTGATCCTAAGCAAGGTAGCTTCTTGAAGAGTTTCTATGGTGGATGGAAACTAGATCTAGAAAAGATCCATTCATCTTTTCTATGAACCTTGCAAGAGATAGATGAAGAAGATGGTAAAGATAATCAGATTTTCTCTCACAAACCAAAATCATTTTTTGAAAGAAATTCCACATGCAAGTATAAGGAAGAATTTTATCAGAAAAATGATTCATGTGAATCGAGGATGGATAATGGTGATAAAAAATATGTTTCCATGCCTGCACCTATTGCTCATCAAACTCATACTTCCATTGACCCCAATCAAGTTGAATTTTTAAAAAGCTTCTATGGAAATGTGCACCTGGATCCTAACAAAGTACATCCTTCTTTACTTCAAACACTACAAGAACGTGAGAAAGAAGACCCATTTAAGAATTACTTTCTTGATAATTAAACATCTCTCAATCCAAATGTTAGAAATGATTCATCTAATTATTTGAATGCGTGAAAGAAGATGGGAATTCTATGCCTAATCAAGGATATGGTTGAGAAATAGAGTCCATAGGAGAAGAATGGCCTACTAATGTATCAAGGCATCACTCTCAAAATTTCCAAACCCAAGAGAAAGTATTCAATCATCTCGATCCTAATGAGAAAGGAAAAGAAATATTGAAATCTCCAAAAACTACACAACATATGATTGAAGATGAGGGAAATTTAGATCAAGGTGAATTTCATACTACTTTTATTCGTACTTGGTGCCTCAATGCTTCAGATGATGACTTCTTATGTAGAGAAGATCTTCCCATTCATCCTTCCATGATCATTCAAGGTGATGAATTTATTGACAACATCAATACTTTATATGGTATGGCATAATTTGAAACCTCTACCAGTGACAAAAATAAAGGCACCAATGAACCTCTACAAATACCTACTTTCCCTATGGAAATTGAGACCTTCACATTTGATAACATTGATGAACATGTGATCAAAATATTAGTTGATGAAAAGGCTAAAAATCAATTTCAAGGAGAAGAAGATGAATCATCTAGCCTTCATTCTTTATCATGCATGCTACAAGAATATCAACCTTTCACATTTCAAGAAAGACAACTTGGAGAAGAATCAAAGATTCAGAAGGACATAGATATCATTGAACATATTAAAAATGGAAGTTATATGGATATGATGATAAGTTCCTCTAATTCAATGGAAGTGCAATTAAAATCCTATAGTTCGTTCAAATTTTAAGGAAATCCTCTTTTTGAGTCTTTTCATCAAATAGGGAATCATATTCCAAAGAAGTTCTATGAGAAGAATAACCATGATAAAAGACATAATAATTTAGTAGGGGATTTCATGGAGGAATTTAATGAAGGAAACTCTCATGATGTTTTTATACCAAGCTTGTGCTCAAGATATTTGGATGGTTATTGCACAAACGTATTTTTAATATACCAAAGACCAGACACACAATCTATTTGATGAAATGTCTCCTAAGCTCCCAAGCTAGCATCAAAGATATCTCATTGGATAATATGAAGTCATGTACTACCATCAAATTCAAGGCATGTGGGGTGTTCATGAGTTCATGTAAAGATGTAGACTCACAAATCATGAGTAGCATGTCACTATGCACAAACACTCAACCAAGGAGATACATGATCACCCTTCTACGTGTTCCCCAATGCACTTAGTGAATATTATATGTGAGGAGTTTGAAGTTTTAGAAGGAATGTGCTAAAATTTATCTCATCTCCATCCTATGTACGAATGCCCTCACCCTCAATGAAAGCTCATTCACACTTCTTATTCATTGCATAAGAAAAATTTAGATGCTTCTAGTATGCAGAGTGTCTAACTAAATTTATAGCACACCTAAAGTCCTTGTAGAGAAGTTGTGCTACGTGTCACCTTCTAAACTAGTGAAAAAAAGAATTCTTCAAGGAAATCATGATAATCCTTTAATTTTGCACCTTCTAATATGTGTGGAAACCATTTGATCTAATACTCCATGATTAGAATCTCCTTCATTAGCTTCATGGATTAATCTAAAATGTCAAGATTGCATATGAGATGACCAAAACACCAATGCAGATGGACTGTATGACAAAGTTTCTCATCACATTGCATTGGACTCCAAGTTCACAATATGCTAGTAGAAGGATGAGTAAAGAAGTATGGATATTTCCCAAGTTAACTAGATTATAGCTAAATAACAATGACTCCGCTTTTAGAATATATGCAATGTGTGGAATCATAGAAAAGTCATGTGACTTGTTTGAAAAAATGCATTGAAGGAAGCGCTATGATAGATTAAGAGTAAATTATTTGTCAACATACTTCATAGGTCATGCACATCAAATGTCTGACAAGGTTACCATCATCAAGCCATGGAGTTAGTGTAGCCTAATACAGATTTTCTCTGCTTGAATTTGAATCTCCCTTACATGTATGAATGAAACTAAATAGTCTTTGGGAGCCATCAATCTAGCTCTCCCACCCCCACGACATCCATAGAAAGACTTCCATGTCATTGTTTGTTCAAAGTGTTGGAAAATTGATTGGGTGAATATATCGAAGACCATCATGTTCATGTAGTCAAACAAAATATCATCAACTGATTATAATGAATGCAGCTTATGAGTGTTACCATCACCTCCATCTAGTTCATGAAATAAATCTTCTCAAGCTGATGGAAAGAACATTAAATGAATCATACTTTCCATTATCCCTAATCAGGAAGGAAGACATATGAACAAATATATAAGCATAGTATAAAAGCTTAGACAAATCAAGCAAATTGTTTGTTGGAATGCTCCAATTCTCATCTGTGGCATGGTATTTTTCAATGAAATGCTAACTTTAGTAGTGGAAAACATGGCTTCAAAGATCAAAGCCTTGTCTTTAGTCACAATCAAAGAATGTTCGTATAGTAACAGTGCATAAGTTCATATGCATTTGTGGAGATTTGAAAGTGCTTCACATGCTATTGCAAATATTCTTTAAGACTTCAATTTTGATCAATAGGAGAGAAGATTAGAGAGATATGAAATGAATATTTTTCAATCACCTTGCCTCAATAGAATAGAAATGTAAACCTAAGCATCCTTGGGATTCACCTTCATATAATCTATTTGTAAATGAGATAGGAGTGTTCAAAGTTGGATATAGACACAAGGAAAAAAATTTAATATATAAATTTAGTGTATAGTCAAGGAAGATCAACAAACATACTTTCCATTCTCCCTAATTGGGAAGGAAGACATATGAGCAGACATGAAAGCATGGTATAAAAGGTTAAACAAAGCTAGCAAACTATTTGTTGGAATGCTCTAATTCTCATCTACGACATGGTATTCTTCAATGAAATGCTAAATTTAGTAGTGGAAAACAAGGCTTCAAAGATCAGAGCCTTGTCTTTAGCCATAGTCAAAGAATGTCCCTATAGTAGTAGTGCATCGTTTGGATGCAGTTTTGGAGATTTGAAAGTGCTTCATGTGCTATTACAAGTCTTCTTTAAGAATTCAATTTTGATCAACAAGAGAAAATATTAGGGAGATACGAAATGAATGTCTTTCAAGCACCTTGTCTCAATACAATGCCAATGTGATCCTAAGCATCCTTAAAATTCACTTGCATATACTCTATTTGTGAATGAGATATGAGCTTTCAATGTTGGATATAGACATAAGGAAAGACATTTACTACATAGATTTAGTGTATAATCAAGGAAGATCAACAAACTAGAATGCTTGGCCAATTTCTTTGGCTCGAGTAATGTTTGAAGAGTGTTAATTTTGTAGATATTAATTAACCTCTCAAAACTACATAATTGTGAGCTATTTATTAACCATAGAGGGTTAGTTCTTAACCATAGTGTCTATATAAGGAGTCATTTTGGCTTCATAGGGGACATTTTGGATTTTTGAATAAGGGAACACTCATACTAAAAAAATTATGAGAAGATAAATTTTGGAAAGTATGTACATATTTTATCTTTTAAATTGAAAATCTAAGTTATGTTCTTGGTGCAAGAAAATAAAATGAAAAATGTGTTTGGGTTCTGTTTCAAAAATCTAGATTGTTGTAACGTAAAACTATTGATTCTTTCTATAGTGAATGTTTTCACAGTATTGTGTAAATTTTTATGAATCATGAATCAACATGGTAATAATGATTATTTTCAAGTGTAGTTCTTTATTGTCTCATTATCAGTTTATGTTAGTTCAAGAAAGCTTTGATGTCATGTGGTGCATTCATCATAACTAGCTTTTTCTCTATCTTTCAAAGTTTTAATTTATTTATGTTTAAAAGTAAAATACACCTATCATACGAGGAAGTTTCCCCTCTCAAACATAGAGGAATATTTTAATCTAGTAATGATTGGTTTCAATCTCTCGAATTGCTTGCACCATTGTCATTGTTCATAGGGAAAATAGGGCTAGTTTTAGAAGTAACTATCACAATGAAAATTTTTTTTACCAACAAATTGAAAGGAAAAAATGATATATATAAATAGATCTCATACTAATTGGAGAAAACTGATTCGTTGTTCATTGTATTGATTTCATAAGAAAAATGTATTATTAATTACCACATGCTTTGATTGAAATATGTATGGTTGATGGTTATGTGATTAGTGTCGAGTAGTGATAGGTTGGATAGGTGAATATTTTTGTAATGATTTTTGTTGAGATATAATATTCTTTATAGGTTAATTATGTTGATAACTTTTAAGTATATGTCTATAATCTACAAATAATTTTTGAATGTTATTAAATATTCATGTGACTTATTCTAATATTTTTGTTTTGGTTACTTAAAGATTATTTGGTTTTTTATTTCTATAATAATTTAATTATAATTAATTTCAATTAGAAAAGGGTTTGAATCCAACAAAATTTAAAATCAAATCAATTGGCATTTCCAAAGAAATTGATGAGCAGTGAATTCAACTATAAATACATAAAACATGAAACATAAACAACCAAAGACTTGAAATAGCTCGCATGATGCTGAATTGAAGGAATCTTATCTTTATTTCACTCCTTGTTAAATTCTTTGAGAATACATAGCTCCTTCTAGGTCCCTCTTTCACTAGAAAAAATCTCTCTTTCACTAGCTAGGTAGAAATCAATAGAGTCTCCTTGTGTTTCCTCTTGTTGGTCATGTTTCACTCCAACTCTTCTTGCATAGTGATGAAGGAGGAGGTTAGTGTATCTCGCATGTCGTTGTTGATCTTGGCAACTTTAAAAAACTTTTTGAATATAGTTTTTTATCATTCTGACATTGCTTGAAGCCCTAATCATTTTGATTTTATTCTCATCTAAGGGAATGAGGGATTTTAACTCTCAAAGTTTGTCCTCTCTCATGGAAAAGTTCTCCAATTTTTTTGCCTTTTCATTTCTCATAAATTGGTATCAATATTTTTATTAGACCAATCTTTATCTTTATCTTTGACCTCAATAATGGCTTCAAACTTATTGATTCTCTTTCTTGCATAATGGTATTTTCATGGTTGTAGAGAATGCAATGTAAGATTCACCAATTAAATAATAAAAATTATTTATATAATTTAATGAAAAACTCTAGTTCTAAAAATATGTAAATAGTGTAAGATTCACCAATTAAATAATATAAATTATTTTTTCTTTCAAAATAATGTAAGATTTGCCAATATTTTTATATGTTTTTCTAGAGGGGGCTTTCTTAATGTTTACTCTACTGATAAGAAATTATCCAAGAATTTAATCCAATCTAGCAGACCAAGAGGAAACAAAAACAACATATAAAAATAATCTAATATCAGGAGCTTTCATCTTTGCTTTAGTTTGAGGATTAACGCTAGTGTAGCTAGTTGGGGGATGTTGGCATGGGAAACAAAGGTAGCCTAGGTGGCCTTGTGATGTAGAGGATCCTATAAAATCTTTCCTTTAACAAGAATCAAATCGATCCAATTTGAATCCCTCTATTAAACATATTTCAAAATGACAAAACCAATATATTTAATCATCAATATATTAGAGGCATGTTCCATTCCAAGAAACATGACTATTAACCTCTTATTGAATCATTTTTGCACTCTAGATCCTACATTAGGATCCCATCCCATAAGCACCTAACAAATAATGATAGTTGACACTTGTTAAATTAAAAACATTAGAATACTTATTTAAACTAGCATATGAATATATTACAAATATTACTAATGGATTCCAACCTCCACTCCTTGTTCCTGATTATTACATTCCATTAGGTGATCTCATTTCTATTCAAAATCCATATTTCTCATAGCCTACCGACCATGTATGAGAACCAAAAGTTACATGAATTTATTTCAATTTATGACACACTATAAACTTTCCCACTACAAGGATTTTATAGCAGTATTAGATAATTATACACCTTTCGACTTCCTACCCAATATTTAGAACAACCATTATGTGTTAATAAAAAAAGCAGTTATAAATTGCTCCAACTTATGACCATAAAACTTCCCAAAAGTTACTAAAGTGAAACTTTGTATTATATTGTACATCTTGAAATCCTTGGTGCCTATATAATAGTGACAATTTGTGGTTTCATATTTGCATTTTTTAGTACCTTTGAAATAGAAAAATTTTGTATTTTCACAAGTTGCAGTTTGGAAGCCTCAAAAAATAGAGAAATTTCACTGTTTCATTGGGGACCTATATCCAACCTTTTGAAATGGTGATTTCATATTCTTCTTTACCACCCTCACAACTATTTAAATATATGAAAAAATACATTCATATGGTCTTAATATGATTTCAAATGATACATATGCATTCAAATATGGTCATTTTTCACCCTTATCCTTCTTGTGTGCATATACTTTAATCTCTTATACACCATAATCCTAGCCTTGAAAATTTTTCGTGTCCCTTGGAAATGTTTACACTTTTGCCTCAATATTTTTTATTGCCTCTTATTCTTTATCCTCTTCGTCTTCTTATCTTCCTCTAGATGCCTCTTTTGCCTTCATCTTAGAATAATATTTTTGACTCATATCAATGGAGTATGTGTTGGTTACCTCCAAGGTGCTACCCCAAAATTTAAGTTCACTCTTCCAAAGTGCCATTGCACTAACACAATGCCTCCTCACCTAGGATTCCCTTGCATACCTCTCTCTGAAGTATCTTAGTGAAAATAGGACCACCTATTCTAGTCATTGACAATCTCCTGTAGTCCTTTTGGTGGACCTTGATGTCCACCTATTGTAGAGAGTAAACATACACCTACAACCAAAACTCATTGCAAAAAATCAATAACAATATATATCCTCTTCCCTTATCTTTTGTTAGGCTCTAATACAATTTGGCATAGATGATCCTAGAAAATGTTTACTTTGTCAAGTTTCAAACTCATCCAAGTTTAATTCCTTTATTAAACTTATCAAAATAACAAAACTAACATCTAATCTTTAATACATTAGAGGCATTTTCCATTCCAACAAATAAGATTATTACACTCTTGTCAAGTCATTTTTTGAATCTTGATCCTACATTAGCATCCCACCTCATAAGCACTTTACACATAATAAGAGTTGAAAATAGTTGAATTCAAAACAATATAATACTTATTTACCTTCATATGATATATTACAATCATTACCAAAAGTCTATATGATATACCACAATCATTACCATCATATGATATACCACAATCATTACCATCATATGATATATTACAATCATTTACCATCATATTAAATTTCATTGGGTGATCTCCCTTCCATGAAAAAATCATACTTTTCACCAAGTCTATAGACCTAGTGAAACAACCATAGGTTAGATGAATTTCCTCCAATTGACTATGCACCATAAACTCAATCATTACAAGGATTACAATATTATTGGGTACTTATAGACCTTTCTACTATCAACGTAACCATTGGAACAACCATTACATGTCAATCATAATTGGTAGTTAAAAATTTCTCTAAATTATGATTGTGGAACTTCTAAAACAAAATTTATATGCAACACTGCATTATTTCACAACATGCAATCCCTGATACGTATGAAATAGAAATGCTTCATAGTTTTGTAGCTTTTAGTTTTTGGTACTTGTGAAACAAAAAAATCTTGTAGTTTAAGAAGCTATAATTTTAAAAAGCCTTGAAAAATAGTAAAAAATTTCTATTTCATAATATACCTATAACCAACCTTTCCAAATGAGGATTGCATATTTTTATGACCAAATTTAGGACAACTTATATTTTTGAGAAAATTCATGCACATGGAATTGAAATGTGACCTCAAATGGTACATATGTACATTCATATATGATCATTTATGACCCTTATCATTCTTGTGTGCATATGGTTTAGGTGCTCCTACACTAGCTTAGATATTTTTAAAAGGTAATTGATATTCAAGATAAAACTATGGTTAGATTTATTGGGTCCTAAATATGGCAATTGGATATGTGCAAATTAAATATGAAGAATTAAACCCTAGTAGAGAGGATACATGCAAGCTTTTTTGATTTCCTAATTGATTGCAACACTCATGATATAATACAAAATAAAATATGGTTTTGGCATAATGCTAAAATTGATTTAACATAGGAAAGAGTTGAGAGTGAATTTTTTTGATCTAGCCTTCTAGGGTGATGAATTTTAAATAAACACCAACATTATTCCATTCTCTGAGTAGCACTACATTGTTGAATCCATTTTGTGACAATGGAACATTTATACCAAGGCCAAGAAACACGTTGGACCCTTCTTGTAGTACCCATTTAGATTTTTAGGGAAAACCTTACCTATCACATCTGAGCAATTGTAGTTTCTATAGTCTCCACCATAACTTCAAAAGAAACAATAGTAATATGGATATTCACATAGACCTTGGCCTCCATTTATTTTAAAGAGTTGAGGATAGAGCCATTTGATGTGTTCAATCTAATTGTTGATATATCATACTTGTAGTATGGGAAAAAGGGTGAATTTATTATTAAATTCATCACAATTGTCCATATCAATCTAGTTAAGATTTCCCATAATGGTTCCTTTATAGAGAAAGTTAATAGAGACTTTCATAGGGAATTCAAACCACTAACTATAGAAAAGAAAAATAAGATAGAAATATTCTTAAAAGATCAGAAAGGTGTGAGCTTATTAATGTGTGGTCACCTCTTTATTGATATCTGCACAAGTTTTCTGAGGTAATTCTTAAACAATTAACCAAATTTGTAGTAGATCCCTAAATTTTCCAACTATGGGAAGTCTGTCTAGGAGACTGTTTCCTACATATATGTTGTGTTGGTGTTTCATTTTATTCAACTTTAGAATTAGATCTATGTTCACATTCCTAGTTTCCCATTTTGGGTTATGATCCCTTGTAATAATGATAATCACTTTGAGGGCCTCTCCCTTAATAACTACCAA
The DNA here is from genome assembly GCA_028749045.1 of Cupressus sempervirens. Classification (NCBI taxonomy): domain Eukaryota; kingdom Viridiplantae; phylum Streptophyta; class Pinopsida; order Cupressales; family Cupressaceae; genus Cupressus; species Cupressus sempervirens. Next base: position 242,710,006 of record CM053786.1, on the reverse strand, counting down.
ATCAATCCCATGGAATGTCTTTTCCACCTTAGCGATATAGAAAATTAAAACACATAGGTTCACTATATAGGAAATAATAATTTTACCATATATGTCTCTAATTAGGCTATCCCCACTTCCTTGAGCTTGTTTCCTCATTAATGAGTCACCAAGATTTAGCTCAACCCATCCAATCTCAAGGGAGAAGGACAAACAATCCCACAATATTTTTTTATGAAATAGTTTGCATTGGATTTGTAATAGCTTGAGGTTCTTCCCCATTACATTAATGAAAAAAAAATAGTGATCTGATTAAATTCTTAATTTATATATCTCTAAGATACCACTTCTATTCACTCTATTTCATTTTTGTAAAGCAAACCTATCTTATGTTTGTAACTTTTTATTTCCTTTTTTATTTGGTTAATATTATCTTATATTTGAACATTTATAGTTTTATATTTTCAATTTATTTGATTAAAATCACTAGTTTTTCCCCTTATGATTTTCAAAATGACTTTAAAATCTCAGGTGTATTCTACAAGTATAGTGTTTGTGTAAAAAATTAACAGGTCAATATTTTTGAGAAGTGACAATTTCCTAGCTTCTAAGAAGTGGTACCAAACCTTCGATACATGTTTGAATATCCTTGGATAATTCTAAGAGGAGATTGTTGGACTAATCATCAATGTTTCCCCTCTTGGAGTCATGACATGGTTTTAAAACATCTTGCATATTATATATTAGACTATCTTGAATTCAAAGCACTTGAATTTAATGATGTTTTAGAACCAATTTAATGCAATATAACCTTATATTTCATTTGTTGCATCTTCCCACTTGTTCTTTATTTTTAATCCTCCAAAGTAGAATTGGAGTGGAATTTAATAGATCCTTCTCTCTATTCCTATTATTGTTACAATGCTTGAGGTACAACCAGTCCTATATGTTTCATCATTTCTCTCCTTTTATCACCAAAATATCATTTCCATGCTAGAATAGATGTTTTTTAGGATTTGTACCTAATTGTCCAAAATTAATGTTTGTTTTGAGATCCTAGGGTAATCTTGATCCTTATTTGCCCTAAAGTCAAGGATGTAGTATGTCCCTACCATTGGTTAGGGATGTAGTGGATCCTTGCCTATGTTAGGGATGCATTGTGTCCCTAAACTAGGACCTATTTTATGTCTTCCTCTTGACCCTTGTGTTGGGATTGATTCGACACATTAATTTACCTACCGAACCAGCCAATAGGAGAAATATTATTCTAAATCTTTTATAAGAACACCCATGTTATCCATTTTGCATCCCATCATGCATATGCATATCAAGCATGTGGATTCAAGTATTCAAGCATTTTTGAAGAATTCAAGGTGTTCAAGCAAGTTCTAAATTGAAGATTGGGGATTTAAGAACTAAAGAAACTGAAGGAATTTACACAAGATCTAGATTTTCAAAATTCAACATCTTCCTTCATATATTCAATAATTTTTTGTTGTATGTTCTATATTCATCTCCCTAAGATCTACATTCATTCTTAAGTCAAATTTGAAGAACAGTCATTCGCAAAGGTTTTGATTAGTTTTTTTAATGTTTTGATATTGAATGAAGGCTATTGTATCAACATGTTTAATTACAATCTAAATTCAAGAGAAAATTCACATATCTACATTTCTTCATGTTAGGTATAATTCTACTACTTGTTAGAATTATCTATTTTAAGGTTAATTACTAAGATGCGGTTTGACCAAAGAAAATCCCCCATCAACAAAATAAAAACCATTTTTCTTTTAGTGTATAGATTGTAAAAAGAAAAATAGAGTGCAAATTTGAATACCCTTTTCACAAAACTTTGGAGATCCAGAATATATTTTGTCATCAAAGGTAGAAGGTCAATGACACCATGCATCCTTACCCCTACCAAGTTGCCCCTCACCTGGATTGACAATTCCTCTCAAGATTGAACTTGAGAATGAGGCAAATGATATCTAGGGTTTGTAGATCTTACTATTTTATGTCCATGCTCTATGTTTCAACAATTTCTTATAGCATCTGGCATCCCATTTTTAAGTTATTATACCTCAAGTTAATTTTCCTCTTATTTTCTATTTCATTACATATTTCTATGTTTTCTATATTTTAATGGTATACTTACATAAAACTATATCTTTTTTGAAGCAAGGGAAAGGGAAGTCCAAATAATTCTCCCCTTTACATTAGGTCACTAATTGAAAATTGATATTGTGTTAATTGGTCTTGCATTAGAAGGTGAATCTTAGTTTTCATCTTTCATCTTGCATATGGTAGTGGATTCATTTTCTTCTTATAATTTTTGGTGTACCTATCTTGCAAAATTTGCATAAAATGGTGCACTAATAAGGGTATTTGTACTCATTTTTATGATCACTAGTGGATGTCTTTTTACAAACCATCACACAACAACATGTAGATTCCCAGATAACATTTTGTAATGAATAGTACCTTTTTTGTTTGATCAAAATGTAAATTTATATATTCACAAAAAAATGGTTGGAAGATATAGGATCACCCCATGAGAGCCAAAAAATTTTAAGGCCTAAAAAGTAAGTATATCAATCATTCATTAAAAAATAGTATAAAGGCCCCCAGGATCTAAGATTTTGTGAACCTGAGTTGCAATATTTCCACTTTTCATCTTGGTGATAAGAATGTCTTTATTACATTATTGCATGAAGATCATTTAGTGTATGGTTATCTTTCCTAATATTCTCTTTCTTTCGTATCTTTATAGAACTTATGAGGTATATGCGGGTTTCTTGCATTTCATGGTGATTTTGAATCTTTGTACTTTGTTTTCTCAAGCTATTATTAGATTAACAAATACATATTTTCCTTGTTTCAAATCTATCGTTTGGTCTTTGTGTGGTTGTCTTATTTCTTCTTTGCATTAGGTAAGATCCTTAGTTTATGCCCTTCTTCTTTATCCCCCGAATCCTTTTCCTAACCCTCTTCCTATTTCTCCTTGTTCAGATGCTATCATTTCTCAAACATATGTCCAATCTAAAAGCATATTTCCTAATGAAGATATTCAAGAGATCTTTTATATAACTTCTACTCCTATTCTTTATAACACTATGGCAAAAAAAAATTCCTCCTCCTCCTATTGTTCAACCTTCTACTAAATTTTCTCATCATTATTATGATATCCTCCCACTAAAGCCTTAGAAGGTAAATATACTATGGGATATACCATAGTTTATAAGAAATTCTATAAAGGATTAGGGCTTGAATTAAATAAAAAAGGTACTAAAAACCTTATTTATATTCATCCTTTATAGAATAAGAATGGTTTCAAATTTGAGAATTCAAATTTTAAAGTAGTGTATTATCCTCATAGACCTTGTCTTCATCTTTTATTCCTACTCTAACATTGATTATCCTTATACTTGTTATAATGTGGCTAAAATAGTGTATGTTAAATTACCAAATTATGATAGGGAAAACTTTATAACTCCAATGCAAGATGATCTCACTCCCCTTAAATATTCAATTCACTATAATAATTTGCATATTCTTTCTGATTGTGACTACTTCTATTTTTATGTAAGGGATTAAGTCAGTTTTCAAATTATCTCTTTTACATGGGAGTGTTACGACTCCTCCATGATTTCACTCAACTTTTATTTTTCAATTATTGGGAGGGTTCCCCATTATGTGGTGTAGTGAGCATTTAAAATTACCTAGAAGGTTTCTCTTCCATGTCCCTTAGATAGGGAGAAAGGTGCTAGAAAATATAGTCCACCAATATAACTAAGAGGGGGGTGGGAGTGAATTAGTTATACAACTATTGTCATAATTGTCAACCTTAGAAAACCATGTGAACAATATAATAAGAAACCATACCAGGATACTCATACACAATAACACCATATATGTTAACTAGGGAGACCCTTGATTAGAGGGAAAACCCTAGTGGGGATGATACCCACAAGATGATGGATTAATATAAATATTCCTTTTTAGAGGATGGACCCTATTAGGAGCTATAACAACATTCAGTAAATATCAATCACTATTAGGAGACTTTGAATTTTTGTCAAAAGATTCCAACCATGTTAGAAGTTATAGAAAGTAGATGGACCCACTGTCCAAACAAGTTTTGGAGAAAGACCAATGAACCCACTATCCAAATGATCTCTATTTTATTCCTTGATGAATAATAGAATTGTATTGTACTGCTCCTTCCTCTTACTCTGTCATGTCAACCAGATCCCTTCTCCTTCTAATCTTGTTACCAAATCACAAACTTTAAATCCGATAATCCCTTGGATTTCTTACTCACATTCACCAAACACTTTTCTCCTTTTCACAATTTCTTGATTACTTCACATTCAATACTTAATCACACACACTTAAAAATAAGGAAAACATATTTCATTTATATAGTATCTTCAAAATAATTATGTGAGTCAGCCTTGAGGCTTTCCCAATTAATTATAATAAAATAACAATAGCACTATCAGCTCATAGTCTATACAACTTTTCACATGTGTGACATTAGGGCTTGCATACTAGCTGATGTCACCATTAGACTATTTTCTATCATTGACTAACTACACATTTCTAGATTATATCTCAATTAGAAGATATAATGCAATCACCAAAAACCACTTCTCAGGTGCTCTGTCTCTGTTCTACTCACTATAAATCAGACATATCTTCTGTACATCTTTGATTTAATTTATGCTCATTGAACCTTATTATTAGGATACAATGTGGAACATTTCCTTACTCATGCATCACTAGATCATCAAACTTCTATCTATACAACCTTGATCTCTATCTACTACTCTGGTAGTCTTCACAAACTTACTGTTATGTTGACATCAATTACAAACATAGTCATGAATAGAACATGTCAATACTATGACATGCTCACCAATGCTTAGGATACTCTATCAAAGGAATACCATAAACATCCATGCTAACCAAAGGTATTTTCCTTTCTTACTCTTCTCTTGTGGAGATCTATTTTTCTTTCTATATGTATGTTATTCTTTCAAGGAATTATATTTCTTGTGGGGTGATTATTTTTCTATCCACTCTTCTTTACATTTTAATCTACTTCTAGGAGCTCATTTGATTTCTTGGAAGTTGTGTTTCATTTATATAGTGATATCCTTTCTTACATGATTTTTTAATTTTTATTTGAAAGTGCATGTCTTGTCATTATAAGAGTTAGTGGATTCAATCTTTCCATTCACCATGTTTCACTTGCTTCTATCTTCCTCCAATTTGATGTTTTTTTCTTTAGAGAATTTATAATTCTAGCATATTTTTGCAACCTTATGATTGAAAGTATATCATTGTTACAAGATAATCATGTATCTAGGACTATGTTGGATATTCTCCCTCTTTTGTGTTTTATCTATTATATTTATATGTGACATCCATATGTGTAATGTATGTGTTGTATAGATGTGTAATGCTTCCTCCATTCACTATATTGGTTATATTTATAGGATGTTCTTTAGATGATGTAATAACACCTTTATTTCTTTTATCAATGATTTTTTCATTATTCTATGATGCATTTTGTTTGTGGTATGAGATATTTTGTTTTATGAAAGACCACATGTCTCTACTTGATTTCCTTTTTTATATAGAAATAAAAAAATTTCATTCAATAATAATCCATATATTGTTCATTTTTCTTCATATTTCCTTTACATTTTGTTGACAAGATGGTTGTATATTGTTCTTCTCTTTTTTTATAAGGATCTAGTGTCATTGGGCTTAAGTGGCACTAGTTTAATATGTGAAATTCTTGCTTCCTTATAAAGATTTGTGTCTTGACTATGGATTCTCCCTTTAACTTACTTTGGTTTAATGTTTACACCCTTCATCAAAAACTCCAATCCTCCTTTGAAACAAGGAGATATACAACTGATGTTTTCTTCCCATCTTCTTAGTCTAGAATATTTTATCACTTTTAGGTACTCATCTTAAGTAGATGTCTTGTATTTTTCATTTTTTTCATTTTGAGGAGCCTCTTTCCATAATAGATATTTTATTTTCACATTTTTCTATGTTATTAGCATGTAAGGGTTCATGCCCTTCACTAAGAATATAGTACACATTGTTTTTTTGCAAATATCTCCTTCATGTGTAGAATATATCCTTTTTCTCTTCCTTCACATGTCTATTATATAGGCGTGATAAGAAGGGGCAAAATAACTTCCTCCTTTGTATATAGTTTTTATAATTTTATAGTATGTAATATCCCATGCATGGATAACACATTAAAAAACATATATGCTAAAAGTAGACATGGGGAATGTGTTTTTGAACATATGTTACATCCCATACATGGGTAATTTATTCAAAAAACATACACTAAATCGGATAATTGGTAATGCAAGAAAAAAAAACATGCTAAGTCCAATACATGGGTAATCCATTTTATTTCACCATGCTATGAGATGCAAGGACATTGATCTATTGGTACAAATTTAGTGGATTGACTAGAAAGTTATGACCCCATTAGACTACTCAACGCCATATTTTGCAAGAAGATCTTTGTTTTGTTCATAGTAGGGTGGCCACCTTACTAAGAGAAGTAATCAATTCTATTTCATTGTCTCTCTTTTCTTTGCATGCTAGTGGGAAATAAATCATTAATATATTCTATTTATTATTTTTCTCCTATATGTTTTATGTCATCACTTATGCTCTTGTGATAGCCTTCCAAATATAGTATTAGTGGCTGAGACATTGTTGTCTAAGGTCTCTTCACTAGTTAATTTGTGTTTTTTTTAGTACTAACCCATTTTTGTTTCCCTATCTTATTATATTTATTTATTTTTACTTTTATTTTTCACCCTTGTGCCTAAATATGGAGTGATGACCTTTTGTCTTGCAATTTTCTTCCCTTTGAGTAAGTGATGTTCTATCCCATTGTGATTCACCAAACTATTTCTCCTCTACCTTTTAGTATTTTTTGGGTGAACCTATACTCTCACTAAAGTGGGGGCTTAATGTACAACATTAAATTAGAATATTTTTAATTTAATGATGGTTTACCACTTTTTATGGTGATATCATCTTAAATTGCATTTAATTTTCATCATACTGCTTGTTCTTCTATGTTTACCCTTGCTACATAGAATTAGGGTAGTATTTAATAGATCCTCATTGGTATTCATATTCTTGTTAGAAATATTGAGGTATAGCCTATCCTCTTAATGTCCTTTTATCCTCCAATCACTAGAGTATCTTTCTCACATCAAAATAAAGTTTTATTTAAATCTATACTTGAATTTTCAAAGATGGTGTGTATTCTTGGACCCTAGGGGTATCTCGAAAATTTATGGGCCATGAGGTCAAGGATGTAGTGCATCCCTATCCCTACTTAGTGATGTAATATATCCCTATCTAGGTTAGAATATAGTGCATACCTAACCTAAGACATATTGTAGGTTCCATTCTCAACCCTTGTGTCAGAGTTGGTCCAAAGCATTAATTTCCTTGCTGAGTCAACCGACAAGAGAAATATTATTTTGGATACTTTAAAATCATAATAATTCTCTCCATCTTCCATCCCATAAAATATTTTCATGTGCACATCAAGCATGTACATTCAAGTCTTAAAGAAATTTTCAAACATTCAAGGTGTTCAATTAAGTTCTCAATTGAAGATTAAGGATTTAATCACTCAAGCAATAGAAGGAGTTTATAAAAAAATATATAATTTTTAACATTATATATCTCCCTTTGTACATTGAATATCTTTTATTACATCTTATACATTCATCTCTCCAAGATCTACTTTCATTCCTAAGAAAAATTTTAAGCACATTCATTCACAAATGTTTGATTTCCTTTCCTATGGTTTTGAAGTTGAGTCAATGCCATATTATCAATGTATTTGTTAACATTCTAAATTGAAGAGAATATTTATAGATTTTTATTTATTAATGTTATATCTACTTCTAATACTTTCTAGCATTCTCTATTTCAATTTTATTTCTTAATTCCAAAACTAGGGTTTGACTAGGGAAAATGCCTCATCAATAAAACACAAACCATTTTTCTTGTAGGTCATAGATCTTGAAAAGAATAAAAAGGTGTGGATTAAGACATCCTTTCCACAAAGATCCAAAATATATTTCTTGATTAGAGACAAAAGTTTAGGGACATAGTTTGTCCCTACCCTCGACAAGTGGGCCTTGATCAAGATCAACATTGCACCTATAAACCAACCCTCAATAGAAGATGAAAATTTTATTATTTTTGAAAATATTCCTATTTCAGGTCCAAAATCTGAGTTTTTGTAGTTTTTGAGAACCTATTTCCTAGTTTCATGTAGACTGGTTCATTTCTACTCTTTTTTTGTATTTTCTCCTCTTTTATTTTTCAATACATATTTCCATTTTTTCCATACTTCTATTGTATACTTACTTACATAGAACCTTTTCTCATTGGAGATGAGGGAGAATTAATTCTAGGAAATCCCCCTCTTTGCATGAGATTATGAGTTTGCATTTGATCTTGTAATAATTAGTCTTACATTAGTAAAAAAATCTAGGTTTTGACCCTTCATCTTGTATGGGGTAGTGGATTCATTTTCCCCTTATACATATGTGTCTAATGGTTGTATCCAAAATTGAAAGGGTGATCTTTTGGTGCAATGACATTCCTATCTTTTAAAAGGGTATAACTTTTTCATTAAAATTTTATAACTAGATTCAACCATCCACAAACTCATTTTTTATGTAATTTCATTAGTTAAAAAGTCATAAAATGTTGCACATTTTATATATCTTATATGATATATTAATCATATGTTATCATTTTATAAAACAATTTATTTTTATTTTTGTTTCAATTTGTTAGTTTCATAATGTATGCCTTTCATCAATATGATAGTGGCCTAGCTACCCTAATATCTATATCTTTTTCTTGAATATTATTCTATTCAAAATGACATTGTTGAGGCAAGAAGATCGTGTTTTTATCAAGGCTACAATTGAAACTTAAATACAAGTACATGTTCCTCTCTCTAATTTGGCCCCACATTAGAAGATATCTCAGTGAAAGTGGATCATATAGTAAACACCTTCCTCAATATTACTTTATATTTTGTAAAAAATAGAAATTTTTTTTAGAGATGGAGCATATATACACATTAGTAATCTCTCTCAAAATTAAATTCTTAACTTCATGAGGATGATTTCATGTGTAGTTTAAAAAAAATAAAAATTCCTTCTAATGATGAAGCCTTGAAAAATAAAAATAATGGTTGTCCCCCTCTAAAATCCCATGCTATTCATGTGCCTATCTTGATGCAAGACAAAAATAACAATACCATTTCTATCAATGATTTCTCACTTGGAGATGAAGCATTGAATAAATATGATTCTTCTCTTAAATGTCACCTATACAAGGAGAATAATTTTGTGCAAGAGGAAAATGACTTTGATAATGATAACCCAATCTTTACACATTAATGAAAAAATACCTATTCCTCTACAAAATATTACTATTCCTATCATGACATTTGAATTCAATATGATATTATTCATTTCCTCGATGATATACCCCACAAAATTATATTAAGAAAAGATGAAGATCAAAGAGATGACTAAAATTTAACTTCCTAATGTAAAATGAATCTCTTAACCCCTAAGTGGATATGGATAATTGTAGAAATTTTTGACATCATCATATTAGATCAAAACTCATTTGTATATTTTTCTTTTGATTCTTTATAATATGGTCACTCTTTTGAAAATGTCAAATAAATGAGAAGGGGCTCAAATTATTTATTCTAAAATTAAACCTATAAAACTTTGATCTGGTGAGAAAAATCATAAGAAAACATTGATTTCAATTTCTTATATATCTATTGAGTTCTCATTAACCATTTATAATAGATATAAATATGAAAGCATAGAAATGTTGACACTAATAACATAGATTTATGTCTAGGACCGAGATAGGTGAAAACCATAAAGAGGATAATTTTCATGAAATGAACAATGGTTAAAGTGATACCAGTTAAGGTGTTTTTCACAAGTGGTCGACTACAAGTTAGTTTTTTGGTAGTGGGGATAACTACTCTTGGATATTAATATGGATAAATTCTAATTCAAATAGACTTATTGATGGGGAGGATCCAACAACCAAGACATCAAAACAATCTTTCTTTAGGTCCACACTAGGTTCACTCCCTCGTAGCTTCTTAGGGTCTTTTTCTTCACCTCAATCAAAGAGATAAACTTTCTTCTATCCTTCTTACTCCTTGATGCTCACCAATCAACTTAATTTACTCTTATACATTTGCAAACAAACCAATGTATTATAGGTGTCCAACTTCTTGTTCTAAGAAATTAGGGCCTTCTCTGACCAAGTGAGGATTTAGGTATTCAACACTAACTCATCCCAAGTTTCTTATGGTTTTCTTGGTGGCCATATGGTCACACTCATTAAAAATCCCTTCAAATCCACTATTTATCCTTGTAGCCTTTTTGCCCCCAATCAGGTCTCCTAATAGGGAATTTGATTCTTCTCTTCCCAAACTCCTTAATTGTAAGGAAACTCAGGTGCAGAAATAGCTTCCTACACTAATATCTTAAGGAAAGTATGGTGCAAATCCTTTAAAAAAATTTACACTTGCAAATTCAATATCATATAAACAACAATATTGCAGCCAACCATGCATACAGAAAATAGATAGAGAAAGAAACACATAACACAAAGATTTTCCGGTGGGGAAAATTTTTTTAGTAAAACAACCCCACCCCTTCAAAACCTGCACAATGTATTATCTTCAACACAAGGAATACAATTGCAATGCAAGTTTAACAGCAACAATAGAAGACTCTAGCAGCACCTCAGTATACACACTCTCCTCTTCCTCTCTCTTGCATTTACATCGTGCAATACTACTTTTATGAACATCTTAAGACCCAACAAAATGCCCACAAAGGAGTTAGGAATTTTTCATGGCTCAACCACCAAGAACCATGCAAAATGCCGCATGTACATGCAATACCAAGAAAAGGGCATCCATCCCTTGAATAGGCAATGACAACTTGTCATAGAATCCGCCAAAAATAGCGGTCACAAGAGAAGTGTAAGGGAATGTGTCATACCAACCTATTTTTGGCATATTCTCTTACACACACCAACCACAGGCCCCATGTCATAAGATGCTCTTACACCTGTCATAGCTCAGTCCTTAAATAGCTCTTATGCATCATAGGAATTTGTCATAACCATTTCAGCCATGATCTCCTTCACATACTTCAAGATGCTGACACATGTAAGTGATCAACATGCCAACTAGACATGTACCCTCATATTTACATATTATTTGCAAAAATACATTTACAAAACAAATAATAATAAGAATAGGAATTATACAAGGTTGAGACACTTTATTCCTAACATTAACAAGCCCACAAACTAACTTAAGATCCTGATTCCATTTTGAAAAATCTCAAAGATTCAACTAGTTTAGGAACCCCAACTCATCTATACAACACCATACCAAAATAGCCATTTTAGAAATAGTTTTAGGGGTTTGCTTCAGTTTGTTTGTTTCTAGATGATTAAACTAACCAAATAGATTCAAACCTTGCACATTTTCAGTCCCAGGTTCCTTCACCCTATGGGCTCTAGAAATCAAAAATTGATTGATATAAACCAACCCACCTTCTCCATTAGTTTTCTCTTGCAATCTCCAAGTTACCTTCCTAGGCACACCAGGGCTCACCTAGGGTTCAGTGGTAAAAATAGCTATCTCACTCCTTAGGCAACAAAATTGGATATTGAGAATGTATGTTAACTGATCTACTTGGTTCCAAGTAGCCACAAGGATTCCACCATTGGAAGTCAAGTTACCTAAGCCATATTTCCACAACTAACTTTGTACAAACTAACAGATTAGCCAAATCAAGAAAAATTTCTAATTCCTATCAAAATAAACTAATTTTCAAAAATAAGAATGTATTCAATAAGAAAATAGTAAGAACTAACTATCCATACTATAAAAACCACTATCTCAATCCATGGGAGTTTGGAAGAGTAGTTTCCAACTGTAATGTGGTAAATTACTTGTGAAATTCCTCTTAGCACAATATGCCTTAGTACAAAAACAAAGCCAACCCTTTCCTGAGGTGTGGAATAGCCTTATATAAGCCCTGTACATGTGTCAGAATTGTAGGAACTACCAAACAACTCCTATGTGAAAAGTTGTACAAAAGTTGTCAATTTTGCCATGACAAATTTGTAAAGTTGCAAAGTTGTCATGAGCAACATTTTTCTATTCATATCTGATTGAAGAGATCATTTGATTAGAAAGATTGCTAAAGAAGACAATGTGTTTCAATCATTGTTTTGTCACTGATGTGAAACCTATTATTTTTTGGTAAGACAATTGCTTATATGTTTCAAGTACCATCACTCAGTTGATTGATGAGGATGATTTGATCAAAAAGATGTAACAAAGTACCTATTGGAATATTCAAATGGGAAGAAAACTTCTGAGAGCGGGGGGGGGGGATGAATATGAAGTAACCAATTTTTTTCCTTTCAACCCCTTAATAACATATAACTAAAATTAAACATAAAATGAGAGCATGCATCAATACATAACACAAGAGATTTTGGTGACCTAGAAACCCTCCAGGAATAATAAGGTAAAATTGGGTTGGGGATGACACCCACAAAGATTACTGTAGCAATGAATTCAACCTCTTCTAATGGTTTACCCTATTAAAGGCTACAAAACACTGTTAAATGTGACTCATTGAAAGGAATTACAAACACTTTACATGAAGTGTCACCCTATTGAAGGATTTACATGAAGGTTGTTAAACCTATCTAATACATAGGATTTTCTTATCCTTGTCCAAAGGCTCTCCTACCTAGCTATTAAGCTAACCCATCACCATAGGATTTCACCTTCTAATACAATTGTGAGAGAGTATTAGAAAATTTGACCTGATTGAATGCAATCTCAAATTGTTGGGTTTATGCATTTGATCTACTCTTTCTCTTTTGATCCATGCTTGATATGATCTTCTAAATATGTCCTCTATTCTATTCTGATCAACTGAATAAATGTTATCCCTTCCACTAAGTCTTTTCTTCTTCACACTAAAATTTCACTATAATCTCCCCTTTTGCTATTTTTCTTCCATCCATATAATGGTGCATTCATCCTCCTTATAAAGAATGTGAAGACTTAGGGCTAGGTATGGATCTACAATCCAAATTGAATCTCAAATTCTCACTCATACTTTGTATTTTTCTTATTGGTTGCATGCCTTTGCCATTTTTCTAGTTGGTTGCATGCAGATTTCGTAGGGAGTGCAAATGACTCATCCTTATCATTTTTCTCCTTCAAAATTTCTCTAAGTCGGCTCCAAAAATGATTTACATCTTAGTTTGCGCAAGTACAAACTCTTATGTTGATCATGCATTGCTCAGAACATGAAGTATTACTGATGCTCGACACATACTATTTCTGGATTGCTCGGCATCAACTACATTTTCTAGTTTGCTCGTCACCTATTGTAACCTGTATCACTTGACATATATTGTTATGAGTTTCTTGGCATCTGAATGATTTTGTTACTTGGCACATGAATAATTCCTAGATCACTCAACACATACTATACTATAATCTTCTCGGCACTAATTGTGACTCAACACTTATTAAAATTCTGGCTCAACATCGATTTTGTACTCGACATACATAATGAAAATGGTTAAGTGTGTTGACACTCATTTCTCAACACTATTTATTTGACCAAAAATCTCCCCCTTTGAAGTGAGTGTCAAAAACACGTAACTAAGCATTTATGATCCTAACCTTATTGAGTACACTCTATACTCACTCAACTTACATGCAAAATTTCAAAAATTTGTGAGTAGCAATATTTATGACTCCCCCTGAGTTGATTGTGCCTTTGAATTTGAATTTTTTTGCCAATATGCCTAATCCTTTCTATCCTTTGACCTGATTCTACATTCTGAGCCTAAATGCTATATCTAATCTATGTGATGTCCCTGTATTCCATATGAATACCAAAATTTTACATCTCTCCTTCACTTCTTTATTCTTTGTCTCCCCCTTTTTTGCTATATACAATCATTCCACTTTATTTTCAAAATGAATGAATGATCAAAATTTGTCCAAATTTGGTAATCACCCATGTCTCCCCCTATAATATATATTTGCCCCTTTTTGACACTGATGTCAAAGGGTTCTATGGTGTAATTCCATGTTTAGCCAAAAATGAGCTATTAACCTTGAGGAGTATCTTCAAAGTTGTATCCCAATTGTTTAATGTAGTATCCAATGACTTGTGTTGGATTGCAAGCTCTACTACTAGGTCTAAAAGTCCTTCATGTGTAGAGAGATTTGAATCTTTCTTCGGGACTATCTTTGCATACATTTTCTCCTTGTGAAGTATCTCCAAGTGAGGGGTGATGGAGGATTGAATTTTCATTAACTTAGCTTTTATATTAGCCTCCTTTGTTGATAATACAGCTAGCTCTCTTTGAGTGTAAAGCATCTAAGAAAAATGCTTCTCACTTTGTGATGGATTAGTTGGGAGTTACGTACCAGAAATCTTTAGATTTCTCTCCAAGCTCATTATTTTTTGGCTAGTCTCATGTGTGAAGTTTGAGAAATCACACAGTTTATTGTAAAGGGAGAATATATTCCCTAGTACAATTTTGACACTATCTATTTTTGTAGCTAGGTCAACTTATCCCAAAATGATAGTATTTTCTATCTTCTCATTGAATTTACCTTGTAATTTCTTCTCTGACCATTCCATTAGTTTGGAATTGGTGTCATCATCCTCATTTGTTACCTAATCAACTATATCTGATAGTTGTTCTATAATTGGTCTTGATTCATCTAGAGACTATAGGCTAAAGGCATCCATGAATATGTCCTTGACTCCATTCAATGCTTTTCTATATTTGTAGTCCTTTCTAAGTGCCTCTTATCCCCTTCTTCTATCCAATGCACTCTAAATTTCATTCATCTTCTCCTCAGTGAGACTACTGGATTCATAATAGGGTATCTTTATTTCTTCATCAAGCTTAGGAATTCCATAATGAATTGTCTTGGCTACCCTAGTGGAGCTTGAGCCTAGTGATCTAATTTGTATTTATAGTGTTCTAGTGCTCGACTACTAAAGATTTTTTTGTAGGAGTACCTATTTTGGGTAGTTTAACCAAATTTTGTACTACAGATTCCTCCTTATCTTTTGCCTCTTCTTTCTCTTCAGTTTGTTTCTCTTTTTCTATCATTCTGGTTGGCAGTGTACCTGATGACTATACTAATTTGACTTTATCATTCCCTACTTCTACACTAAGTTCCTAAAGTGCAATTGTGACTACTATTGTTGGTGTTGGTGGTTGAAGAAGTAGAAGTCTAGTAGATTGTGTGATCATAGGTGGTTCTTGTGTTTGCACCTTGATTTCATTTAATTTTGCTAATGCCTTCTGGAGTTCATCAACACTGACCAATGTTGGACTTGAACATAGCATAGCTACTTGTGTTGATTGGTCAAGGATCTTTTCTAGATCCTCTATAGTTAATAGATTGATGTTTTGACTAGAAGTGTCAATAACATCCTTTATCTTGATTGTCTTTGTAGGTCTGATGGTAGAACAAGGAGGGCTAGGGAGGTGGCAGTTGCCTATCCTGTACACTCTATTCTTGTTGCTTAGCTATCCCCTCCTCCTTTTCTCCTCCTCCTCTTCTTCATCCTTCTTTTCTTCCTCCACTTTGTTCTCTTCTACTTTCTTCTCCTCTATCTTCTTTCTTCTTGCTTCTTTTATTTCCTTTTCTTTTGCACTTGCTTCTACCTTGTATTCTTCATCAAATACATCATCATTTTTATTGTAAATAATTTTCCATACTTTTGTGGTTTTGCTCACAACCTCTAAAATTTTATTTTGTAGAATACTAAATGCCCTGTATTTGGGAGTAAATCTACTATTGTGCTTTTTGACTGCATTTGTTATTTGACTTTTAGTCAAATCAGGCAACATCCTTGCTAAGGTAGACTCCCTTATTTCTTTCTTAGTTTGTAGAAAAAAATGCCATTTCTCCTCTACAATCTTATATAATTCCTTTGGTAATGAACTATCTAGTTCAAGAGGTGTATGTTTATATTTTGCCATCATATTATAGATAGATATCTCTATTTTATTTTGCTCATCTTTTGTGAACTTATTAAAATTTACATTCTTCAAATCATTTAAGTCTCCATTCCTAATCTTAACACATAATCATCAATAGAAGACTGTGGTGGATGACTTACCACTTTAAACTGACTATAGTCTTCTGATTCTGTCCTTTCTTCATCTGAATCAGGTTAAGCCACAATTTTTCTTCTTTTCTTTGGCTCTTCTTCAGTTCTTCTTAGTGAATTCCTTCCTCTTAGCTACCTCTTCCTTTTCCTTTTGTGTAGTTGCTCTATTAGTAAACTTCTTAAGTGCAGGCTTTTCCACTTTCTTTATCTTGGACTGAGGAGCAGGTGGTGCTTTCGCCTTTCTCTCGGTGACCTTGGTTTGAGTGGATGATTCCTTGGCTTGACCTTCCTTATCACTTTCATCCTCATCTTCACCTAGTCCTTGTGTTAACTGAAGTGGCCCATGCTTTTGCTCATCCTCATTTTCATCTTTTTCTTTATCATCACTTATTTCTTCTGCTTCTTCTATAGTACCTATCTCTTCAACACCCAATTTCATTTTAATCTTCTTTACAAGCTTATCCTTTTTCTTGACTGTTGTTGTTGTCTTGAGGTCTGTAACCACTCTTGATTTGACAATGTCATATTTTCAAAAGTGCTTTCCAATTTTATCAATTTCCTCTGTAAGTAATGCTATAATGTTTGTTGAAGCTTGATCCACATCAAGTTCATAGCCTAGTGGTCTAAGCCATCTGACTCTGGGGATGACTGCTTGTATGTAGGTATAATCAATATCCACTAGAAAGAAAATGTCTTTTTCATGTTGCTCCACTAATTAGATTGGAATTCTCATTCTCTATTTTATGGATTATTTGAAATCTTCAAAATAAATAGTCATTTGAGCATCAAAACTTTCACCCATCTACTCAATGAATCCATTTATTTGTTCAACAATAGTCTTATTTGGATTCCATCTCACCTTGCCTATTGAGGGGAATTCTTTCATAATATAGAAGAACATGCAAATTAATAATGTACCAAATTTGCATTGAGCTCCTTTGGGTTTCCTTATGGCTCCCAAGTTCTTATTGATTTGCTGCATCATCAAATCTGCAAGATCATAAGTATGATCCTTTTTCACTAGCTTGTAGGCAACATCTACAGCTATGCAGGGTACATTATTTAACCTACTAGATTGATAAAATTTATGAGATATGATCTTGATAGAAAAATTTAGTAGGGGGTCGTTGATGGTGTCAATTTTCATACTCCTGTTGTTCCACTTGGCACCAATGCTTTTCTCAATTGCCTCCCTCTTATCACTTCTTAGGGTTTTGGGCCAATCTAGGGTTGGGATACTAGTGACCCTATGTACAATTTGCTTTGTGAACTTTACTAGCCCAGTTTCTAGCCAAAAAGCTCCATCATGGATTGTACTCAACATAATGCATATCCATTCTATTTTAAAAACAATAGGGAAACTAGGGTTTTGGTTAGTCCCTTCTTTTCAACTATGGAGAATTCATTCTTAAGTTTCCCATTTTCATAGAGCTTATCAAATGCATTGGGAATCTCCAAATCTTCTATGGCTCCTATCTTGTAGTTGTAGCATTTATGTACATCTTGAACCATAACTACTTTATCAAGAATCATAGATAGGCCACCAACGGGATCATTTTTGTCAGCAACTTTAGGGATGGGTCTAAACTTTGGTTGTTTAACTTCATTGCTAACCAATTGAATTTCCAAACCTTCCTTTTCTTTTATAGATTTAGAACCAAATGCCATCTTTAATTGAATTAGGGTTTACTGTTTACAAAATTTTAAAACTACGTAACTTGGTACTTAAATGAAATACCTGATAGATTGATGAAATGGAATTGGATAGCTATTGAATTGTTGTAAATCACTTTTTCATCATTGGTAAATCACTTAATCACTCTGCTTGTCTTTGCTCTTTGTTTGATTGAATGAAAAAAATGAGCAATTTTCACTTTTATTAGGCTTGAAACCTAGCATTTATTGCATTTATGCTTTATAGCTATACACTCGGCTTCCAAAGGATTTTCCAACTCGACATCATTATGTTCCACTCACTTGGTAGCTACTATCATCTCTTTACTCGGCATCCATTAGACTTTTCAACTAGGTATGTGCTAGAATTTTACTCAGCAACCAAAGGTAGCTCGGCATCATCTTCCAAACTTTATCCTGGCATCTTAACTTATGCTGATTTCTTCTTTGTAGTGTTCCTATGTTATTTTGGGTAGATGTATGATACATATTTATATGTATCAACCCCATGTGCCTTTCTAGTGCTTAATTTGATGAGGTGTGATCACTTGACCTCTTGGGTGAAGTGATCTCTCCATTCAATGTGCTGCATTCACCTTTCTTCTACCATGTCTTCTTCATATCTTTCCTGATGTGTTCCAGATTAACTTTTTCTTTGCCATTATTAACTTCATTCTTGGGTGCCTTGGCCTTTGTTGGACAATTCTTGCTAACATGACCAATCATCAAGCAACTAAAACAAGTAGTTTTTTTAAACCACCTACTATAGTTTCCCTTAAAATGTGTCCTTATGCAATTTTTAGGAGTGTGCCCATACTCTTGACAATAGTGATAGCTATACCTAGTATTGTAATCCCAATTGTAGTGATGTACATGATTAATTCCTCTTGAAGGTTGATTAGGTGTCCACATAGGCTTTGATTTTCATTCAAATTCTCTATGTCCATATTTTTTGCAGTTGTAGCACTGGCCCTCAAATCTTGGTGTCCTCATGGTCTTGGTTCTATAATCTTGTGCTAAAAGTCCTTGTTTTTTGCATTT
Organism: Cupressus sempervirens; assembly: GCA_028749045.1. NCBI lineage: Eukaryota > Viridiplantae > Streptophyta > Pinopsida > Cupressales > Cupressaceae > Cupressus > Cupressus sempervirens. The sequence goes on along the minus strand of CM053786.1, from coordinate 242,690,987 downwards.
ATGATAGAAGTTTGCATTTTCAGGCTTATCATGGTGATGACTATTCTTGCTTCTGCATACATTAGAGGTATGTCCCTTTTTACCACAAAAATGACAAGTAGGTTTAATGTTCTTACGTTTGTTGCTTCTTTGTTCTATAGTTTTGGATGATTCTCCTTGTTTAGTTCTGATATATCCAAGTCCTATAGTGTCATTACTTGCCCTTGGTGAATTCAGCAATTGCTGAAAATACTTGATGGCCTCATTGGGTTTATTGTAACTTTCTGCTATTTCCTTTTCTCTCTTCAATTCATTCTACAGTTGCTCATTCTGTATTATCAAGGTGGAGATCTCAATATCCTTCATGTTTAGCTCATGATGAGCATTCATCATTTGGCTCAAGGTGTCTAACTGCATGTTTGAAATCTTTTCAAATTCAATTGTCTTCTCTTCCAGTCTATTGGTGAGATTTCTCTTGTCATCTTGTATCATGGCCTTGTCTTCAATAACTCTTTTCTTTTGTTCAGTTACTTCACAAAGCAATATAGCTTGTGTTTCTTGTTCAAGCTTGAGTAATCTAATTTCTTCAGCTTGTGCTCTATTTTTCTCCTTTAATTCTACTTTTGCTGCATCAAATTCCTTGGAGTCTTCATTGGAAAATATGTGTGTGGTGTCAATCTCTTTGTAATGCATATCTTTTTCAGCTATCGCTATCTCCTTTCTTCTTTTCAAAGATTTTCTCAGTTCCTCCCTGGCTTCCTCTACTGTATGTAGAGCTAGTTGCATATCAATCACATGATTGTCAATGATCTTCCCAAGTTTGAAGACTTCCATCTTATGACATTTTTCTCAAGCTATTAGGCTTCTCCTTATGAGAACCAGAACTCTGACACCAATTGTTGGAATATTCAAATGGGAAGAGTACTTCTCGGGGGGGCGGGGTGGGGGGGTGAATTAGAAGTAACCAATTGTTTTCCTTTCCAACCCTTAATAACATATAACTAAAATTAAACATAAAATGAGAGCATGCATCGACACATAATATAAGATATTTTGGTGACCTATAAACCCTCTAGGAATAAGAAGGTAAAACTAGGGTGGGGATGACACCCACAAAAAATATTGCAGCAATGAATTCATGCACTTTTGATGGTTTTCCCTATTAAAGGCCTACCCTATTAAAGGCTACAACACACTATTAAATGTGACTTGTTGAAAGGATTTACAAACACTTTACATGAAGTGTCACGCTGTTAAAGGATTTACGTGAAGGTTGTTAAACCTACCTAATACATAGGATTTTCTTGTCCTTCTCCAAAGGCTCTCCTACCTAGCTGTTAAGCTAACCTATCACCGTAGGATTTCAACTTCTAATACAATTGTGAGACAGTATTAGAACATTTGACCTAATTGAATGTAATCTCAAGTTGTTGGGTTGAGGCACTTGATCTACTCTTTTTCTTCTGATCCTTGCTTGATCTGATCTTCTAAATATATCCTCTATTCTATTCTGATTAACTGGATAAATGTTATCCCTTCCACTAAGTCTTTTCCTCTTCACACTAAAATTTTACTATAATCTCCCCTTTTTCTATTTTTCTTCCATCCATACAATGGTGCATTCATCGTCCTTATAAAGAATGTGAAGACTTAGGTCTAGGTATGGATCTACGATCCAAAATTGAATCTCAAATTCTCGCTCATACTTTTCATTTTTCTTATTGGTTGAATGCCTTCACCATTTTTCTAATTGGTTGCATGCATTTTTCATAGGGAATGCAAATGACTCATCCTTATTTGTTTTCTCCTTCAAAATTTCTTTAAGTCGGCTCCAAAAATGGTTTACATCTTAGTTTTTGCAAGTACAAACTCTTATGCTGATCCTGCATTGCTCTGCACATGAAGTATTACTGATTCTTGGCACATACTATTTTTGGATTGCTTGGCATCAACTATGTTTTCTAGTTTTCTCGGCACCTGTTGTAACCTATATCACTCATCATATGTTGTTCTAAGTTGCTCGACATCTAAATGATTTTGTTACTCAGCACATGAATAATTCTTGGATCACTCAGCACATACTATACTATAATCTAATTGACACTAATTGTGACTCAACACCTATTAAAATTCTAGCTCGACATCTATTGTGTACTCGGCATATATAGTGAAAATGGTTAAGTGTGTTGACACTCATTTGTCAATACTATTTATTTGACCAATAGTACCTAGAGGAAAGGTACTTCAAACTAAGCAAAAATTCTATTGGAGCTTAGTGAAAGAAAATTCTAGTGGATTTTGAGAAAGTTAGTAGATGCTGAGTAACTTTTTAGTTGATGCTAACCACCAGTAAAATCCAGTTGATGCTGAGTGATTTTACAGTTGATGCCTAGTAACTTAGTATGTGCTAGGCATCAGAAGATTGATAATGCCAAGCTATTGCATTATGAAAAAGATGAAAGATTCACCAAATAAAAGCCAACAATTTTTTTTCTTGGAACTTGCAAATTAGGAGAAAGATAAGATTGATGAGCTAGTGGCACAAAATCTTATGTAAACCATTTTAGAGGTAAATTCAAATGGATTTTAAGAGAACTTTCTAGAAAAGACAATATATGGGGTAGATACATTGTATCCTACCTAATCCATTGAAAACCCTAATTTTGATGATGGATAATGAGTGGGAAAATGTTCTAATTTCGTGTATATAGGAATGTTTGGTCATGATGCAAACAATTAGAGTTTGATGCAACAATTTGATAAGGAGAAGGAAAGGGGTTTTGCTTCATCAAGTGACCCAAGTGAAGAAGTTTGCAATGGCGTACTGAGCTAGAATGCTTAAGAGGATGATTTCTTGAGGGGTGAACAAGCTGTTAGAGCTGCAAAGATTGGAAGCCAAGCAGAGTTGAGGAATGAACAAAGATCTGTAATCTACAAGTAAGGTTGTAAGTTATATCAGATCAAAGCTCTACTATTGCTTTCTAACAATTGTATTTGCCTAGAGTAAATCCTTTAGAGTAAGGTTGACTTAATAGTCTTTGGAAAATCCTTTTATAGGGTGGCATTCCAAGTGAATGGCCTAAAGTCCTCTAACAAGGCTCACTTTTAGGAGGTTGACTAAAATCCCTTAATTGGGTCACATTTAACTATGTGTATTGTAACCTTTATCAGGGTTGGCCTTTAATAGGGCATCACTTTAGAAGAGTGAAAAAGGAGAAGCATGTTACTGGTGGCTTTTCCCAAATTAGGTTTCCACATTAAATTATTCTATCAAATGTGTTGATGGATGTGTTGTGTTTCATGCTTTACATTTTTGCAAGTTGATTTGACAGTAACATATAAGTTTTAGTTGACACACAATGAATGCATGCATTGTAGTGCCTCTCATGTTTGCAGTCTATACCTTGTCTATTTTGATTTGAGAGATACTTGATACTCTTATTTTGTACCTTATGATGACCCGAGGGTCAGATTTTATACTTTGACTCAGTACCATAGATGCTATAATGCTATGCTATTCAGTTTATCATATTTTCATGTTCATGTTATTTTGAGATGATAGTAGATCTATGATGATATCTGGTTATATGGTTTATTTGGACATATTTGTTGGTTATGTTATGAGATGGATTCTTATGCTATGGTTATTTACTTCATTCTTGTTCTTTGTGCTTTCTGTGAATGTGAGTGATGTAAATGGATAAAATAGGTATTTTAATACATGTTGCTTCAAGTATGATATTATATGCAATTGCACGTGATCGTCTATCTTAGTATGCAAAAATTATATCCCTGGCAGTGGCACATGGAGTGAGTGGTTCAATTGTTCATATTTTGCGAATGTCATCCCTGTATGGTTGGCATACCCTTATTTAGTTGTTTTAATCTAACCTTTTGGTGATTAGTAAACCTAAACTCATCTACATTATGTGTTTAGACTAGTGAGCATTTCTGTGCATTTAGAGGTTCGCTCTATCGTGAAAGTGTTAAGTGATTTTCTGTCATTTTGGGTTTTCGAGCTTTAATCTTTTCAGATTTAATTTTTGGCAGTTTTGCCTTAGGTAAATTTTTGTTACGGATAATAACAAGTTTTTATTTGGGTCAATTCAGAGTTTAGCTACTCTAGCTGGCTATTTTCCATAATCAACTACTCACTCAAAAAGTGAATAAGTATTGGAAAAGTGAACTCATTATTCACTTCTCACTTTTTAGAATTGGAAATTTGAGAGCCATTTTGGAAATCCTCTTCTGAAAGATTCTTGCTTTGTTTTTTCTAGGAGCTGTGAGCATGGGATCTTCACAAGGTTGGTCTCATTAGATCTAGCTCGGTGAGTTTATGTGTTGCCATTATTTTTCAGTAGATTTGGCAGGTGATTAATTTTATTGTTCAAGTTTCAGTTTCTGCCCCTTTTTTTGTTAGGTAAGGCTTTCTCATTTTATTTTTTTCACTCCATTTCAACTTTCAATTCTTGCAGCAATTTGTTAGGAGGCTGAGAACTAGTGTTCCCCTCCATTTCTATTTGCTAGTTTTTCCCGATTATTTAGGTATGAATGTTTTACCTATTTTTGAAATGGGGATTTGGGAATTTGACCCATTATGTTGGCCATTTTTTCATACAGTGTCCAATTTCATTTATTTTTGGATTTTTGTGGTTTTTGCACCAAGACGCCAAATGGGTTTTAATTTTAGAATTTTTTCAAAATTTGGAGTTTTTGCCTCATTTTGTATGCTACCCTATTTTCTCAGGTTTTCTTGGCACAATGTGGGTTGTGGACTTGGATGATCCATTTGGATATCCATCCGACCACTTTTGCACTTTATGTTGCATTGGGATGCATGTAGTGTTTGTCATCCTGATTATGTTTTCGGTTGATTCAATTTATATTGTGTTCTCATCCAATCCTTTTGGTATGATCTTCGTGATGGTGGTGTGCCACACATGGGTACATCTATCAGGTAACTTGTAGGGCTTGATCTTCTGTGGTACTTCCAAAAGTTGTGATCATTTGGGATGGGTTGGGAATTCACATGCCTACAAGCACTCATCATTGGATGAGCTTGGGTAGGGTAGGGTAGCATGTGGAGGGGGCTTCTACCTCATAGCCTGGTGATCATTGTGCCCAAAGGGTTGGCAAAGGGAGCTTTAATTAAGTGATAATTAAATAAAATATTGCTTGTGTTAATAAACTTAAGATAATAAAAGATTTGGGGTGCTAGAGCCTTTTCGTTGAGGAATGTTGAATCTGCACAAGCCCTAGCTTGGGCTTTTCGATCTCCATGATGTTAGTCCCTACATAGTAGCCCATTGAGATGTCTGACCAGGACCTATAGTTTATGCATTGTCTCTATCTTAGGTTCACTCATCATACTGTTTGGCATGTGTGTTAGCCATGGATGTTTGTTTTGTGTGTGTTTTTGGTTGGATCATTATCTCTATTAGTATAGAAGGTGTGGACCTATAGGTACCACATGGTTGGGAGGCATAGCTACCTTTACCACTGCTAGGCACTAGTGTATAGAGACAGTCTTGTATCCTAGTGCAACCATTGCTAGATGTGTTCACTTGGCACTTCAGTTTATGGATTATGCTTCCTTGTAATTTATGCTTTCATTAGGATTTTGTTTATCATGTTTAGATGATGTTAGTTTTAAAGCATTCCTTATTATGATGATTAGCATGTAATAGGTGATGTTATCTACTTGTAGGATTATCTTATGCTTTACTACTACCATGTTAGATTTCCTCATGCTTTTGATTATAGCATGTTTTAGTAGTGATGTACCTATTACAACAGTATCAATGATCTGATTGGTGGCTTGGGATGTTATGCGTGGGGGATGCCTAGGGCCTACGATGCTTTTATGATGCCATTGATAGTTGGAAGGAACCACATACTTAGTTTGGTTGTTTTGTATGTTGCGATGTTATTTCAATTATTGCGATGTTGCTTTAGTTTCCTATGATGTTCCTTCTGCACTTTTACTCTTATCTATTAGATGGTTAGATGTTGTTCTTTCTATATTTCCTTATTCAATTCGAGTGTTCTTGCCTCAAAATTTGGATTTGGTAGTCCTCGATGTGGAGGTTCTGAGCTCAATTTTAGTCTTTTGTTTGTCCTTAAGTGTTTTTCTTTAGTTTCCTGGGCAACCATTTATTAGCATGGTGCAACACAAAATTGTATCTCACACCCTTAGGAATTATATCGTGTCCTTGATTCTATCGCACACCTCTTGGAGAAATATTGTGTGATACTTTCTAGTATCGTACCTCCTTATAAGAAATGTCATATGATACCCTTAAAGTATCACATGCCTTCAAAAGAAATATCACCCAATCCCTAAAAATATTGCTCTCCTTCTTTAGAAATATCGTGCGATAGTTTTTTGTGCTGTATTAAAGTATCACCTACGTTTTGTAAAAAATTATGCAGGTGTGTAGTAGGCACTTTTTGGTCTAGTCCAAAATTTTTGAGAGTTGTTTTGAATACCCTCTTCAGTGTTCTTCAACCCTATGGTGTCGCGTTTTAGATCTAGGTTGTTTCTATTCTAATCTAGTTTTACATCTTTTTGTTGTAGTTCTTTGGGGTTTAAAATATATTGTTTAAGTATAAGTTGATTGATCTATATTTAATTCCTTATACTTAGGATATATTTTAATATACGTAACAATTCATTTGAGATGGGTTTTAGACCTCTACAAGATAAGATAAAGATTCTAGGAAATTTTAGGGCTTCAGAATTCAGACTTAGCCAATTTTTAGGAGTCTACTTTGATCTTTTAGCTTGGTCGATCTCTTATGTTTTCTTGTTCGTGGTTTTTGTAGTAGCGGTATTTGGAGATCCATTGGTGTTGGATTGTGTGTCAATCTTCTATTGCAATTTCTATGATCTGTGTATGATTGTTGCTTTGTACTCTTACACTGGTTTAAAAAAAAAAAATATCTTGCTTGTATTTCATCCTTGTTCCAAGGATCTCCGAGTGGGGCATTACATGCATAGTTAAGAATGTTTTATGGGCTCACTGAATTGTGAAAAGTTTTATTTCGACATTTGGACCTTGAATAACTGATTCACCCTCCCCCCCCTAGTTATTCTAAAAGAATTCCAACATCTTCTTTTTGGATTCTACTTCTTCCTAGGACCCAAAATATGTACAATGTGATATGTTAGGACTAAGTAAGGAGTTTTTACTCTATTTCACCTATTTGTAGTCATGGTAAAACCTTTTGACTAGTTTTTCACCCCTAAGCAACAATTGCCCAACTATGTTCTATTTGAGTCCAAATGTTAAAGACAACTAAAAAACTCTTGTCAACCCATACTAACCTACTTAGACCAACCTTATGAATTTGTCCAAGTCCTTTTTCTTCAATGTTTTCTATAAGAGATTTTAAAAGGAAAAAATTGAATATGGAGAAGCCAAATTCCTAGGTGCTCCTAAACAATTCTCCCCCTATCACAACAAATTCAATTATCTTCTATTGGAAATAATGTCTAATCCAACACCAAATCTTTAAAAGTCACCTTCAGCCACCCAAGTAGCTTTTGACTCATGTTTGTTCTTCCCTTCTACTAGGTGCTCCATGTACACTTGGTGTCTTGTCTTATTTTTCACCCTTAACTCAATATTGTGTTAACTTGTAGCTTGGACTTCCGAGGTACACTGAGCTCTTTGGCATCTTTCTCCACCTCTAAGATGATCCCATGTTCTTTTATATTAGGATCTATGTATTTGACTATGTTCTTAATAATGAAAATAGGTGAAATGGAAAATTCCTTAGGAAGGTCCAGTTTGTATGCATTCTACCCATATTTGTTGAGAACTTTGTAAGGTCTTATTCTTCTCATTTGTAACTTGTTTGGAAAATTATTCTTCATCCTTTCTTTTTTCAAATGGCCATCATAAATCATCCAACTTCAAACTAAAGATTTTTCCTCTTTATATCCTCTTTAGCCTTTAATCTATGATTAGCTTCTAGGAGTGTCTCCTTGACCTATTCATGTATCTCCTTCATGGATTGGGAAAACTAATCAGCATAACCACTTACACCTTTCTGATCTTTCAAGTCCCTAAGTTCACATATATCTCCATTATGAAAACCATATACTATCTCAAATGGACTCTTACTTGTGGTCCTATTTACACTATCATTATAGGAAAACTCTGCCTCAAGTATCATTTGGTCACATACCCAACCCTACTCATTTGTTAAGCATCTTAAGAAATTCCCAAGCACTCTATTTATCACCTTAGTTTGGAAATCAATTTGAGGGTGATAGGCTAACCCAAAAGCCAATTTTTTTCCCAATATTTTCCATAAGGTCTTCCAAAAATGACCCATGAACTTCACATCCTTATTTGACACAATGCTTCTAGGTAACCCATGGATTCTAACTATATTCTTGAAGAAACAATGTGCAATATGGCTAGAATCACTAATAGTTTTATAGGGTACGAAGTCACTCATTTTATTAAATTTATCTACCAATACAAATATCCTATCCAATCTAGTATTCATCTTGCATAGAGCTACTACAAAATCTATGCTTAGCCATTCCCACTTTTTATTAGGATTATTTAAAGGTTGATATAAACTAGTATTAGCAATAGTGCCTTTATCTTTCTGACATACTCTAAATTGCTCCACATACATTATGACATCCTTTTGCATTTTAGGCTAGTAATAGAACTTTTGCACCAATTCCAAGGTCTTTTTCAACAAAAGTGTCCCCTCAAGCTACCATTTTTCTTTTCTTGGATCAATTTCTCCCACATGGAACCTTGAAGAATACATAACTATTTGTCATTGAATAGTAGCTCATTCTGCAAAGTATAGTTAGCATATTCACCATGAAAATTATTCTTGAACTCCAAATGTTACCATATAAACTTATACAAAATCATCATTTTCATTTTAGAGAATCTTGAATTCTTCTATGTCAATGCTTTGTAACTATACCTCTTGGACAATAAGTATCCTTCTACACAATGCATTTGCCATCTTGTGACACCATCCCTCTGTATGCTTGATTGTGAAAGTAGAGGTATGTAAGAGCACCATCCACTTGGTATGTCTCAAAATGAGCTTCTCTTGAGTGCTAATGAAATTGAGGACTTAGTTTATACTAAATACCACAAACTCATTATACAAAAAGTAGTGTCTCCACTTTCTAAGGGCCTGCACTAATACATAGAGTTCTAGGTCATAAAATTAATACCTAGATTTTTCTTTATTCAACCTTTCACTAAAGAATTCCACTGGTCTTCCTTATTGTCTCAATACTTTTGCTACTATTATATTGCTTGCACCACACTTAACTATAAAGGGATTTTTGAAACTAGGAAGCTTTAAGATAGTTTGTGTAGCCATTTCTTTTTGTAGCTTCTCAAAAGCTTTAGAGGCTTCCCTGACCCACTCAAGCTAAGTTATGTGTCCACCTTTTATGGTATTTAGTATAGGTTCATATATTTCCTTGGAATTCCTCAAAAAATTTCTCTAGAACTAAGCCAAACGATGGAAACTCCTCACTTCAATCCCTATTCTAGGTCTTGGCCTATTTAGGATGGCTTCCACTTTACTTTGTTTCACCTTAAGGTTTCCTTGTGACACCAAAAATCATAGGTGTATTATTTCTTGTTTCAATAACTTACTCTACTCCAAATTGATGGATAACTTATGTTTCTATAACCTCCTTAACACAAACTCAATATGTTTCATATGTTCTTCCTTTGTCCTACTGAAAATGAGGATATCATCTAGGTAGAGCTCTACAATCCTACCTATGTAGTCTTTCAATACTTCATTCATCAACCTCATCAATTTTCTAGGTGCATTTGTGAGGCCAAATGAAATTACTAACCACTCATCCCCTTTGTTCATCCTAATCTAGTGGTAACCACTCTTACGATTTATTTTGGAGAAATATTTAGCACCTTTTGGAAAATCCATTAAATCTTCTATTCTAGGTAGAGGAAATCTATATCTAATAGCAATCATATTTATCTCCCTTGAATTTGTGTACATTTTCCACTTACCTCATTTTTTATGAGCCAATGCAACTTGTACTACACATGGGCTAGTGCTCTTTCTAGTCAAGGCTTGGTCCAACAACTCTTGCACTTGTTTAGCAATCTCCTTTTGCTGATCAAGTGTCATTTTGGAGGCATCTTTTCGGGTAAAGATGCTCCTTATATGAAGTCTATTTAATGACTTACAAATCTTTGTGGTGGTAGAGTGGTTGGTGTCCCATCACATAGGATATCCTTGTACTGCTCCAAGAGTTGATTGACCTCCTCTTCCATAGAAACTTGTTGAGAGTATAGTTCCTCCTTAGGTTTCACTATGATATAAAACCATGTTTCCTCATTTTGTTTGAGTTCATTCAAGAATTCCTTGCCTCTCATTAGCAACACATTGAATTGTATTCCCTTATCAGATTCTTCTTCCACCAATCACTACAAATTATAACTCCACCCTTTTTGAAAGAATACATTTTTTTCTTACAATGATACACTACATCTCTATCATACTACCATGCTCTTCCTAGTAGAAAATGGTATCCTTCCATTGGTACCACATCATACAAGATATTTTCTTGGTACTCACCTATACTAAATTCTACCCATGCTTGTTCATTAACCAATACATTCTATCCCTTATTCAACTAGGTAACCCTATATGGGTTAGTATGTGGAAACATGTTTAGTTTGAGCTTCATCACTACCTCTTATAAGATGATGTTATCAATAGACCCTGACTCTATATGAACCCTACATACCATTCCTGTTATCTTACACTTTACCCTAGAGAGTGCCCTTCTCTTCTTTGGTTCCCCTTTACTAAGTTCTATGATTAACACCCTTTTGAACATTAGGTTCTCTCCACTCTCAGAGTCAAAGTTAACCTTTGGTGTTTTGACACTGTCAAAATCCTCTTGTGCATAGGCTATTTTCTTCTCACCTTGTGATGAAGACACTTAATCAAGACATCTATAGGCAAGGTGACCTAATTGTCCATAATTTTAAAAGTTCATATTAGAGAAGTGAGATCCTCTTCCAAAACTACAAAGCCTACCTCTTCCACCAATACTAGAGCCTTTAGCTTTTTTGTACTTGGCTCCTCTACTTGATTCAATACCTTGTTCAATCACTTTACAATTCCTTGAATTCTTGTTCTCAGTAATTCCTCCTCCACAACCACCTCTATGTCCTCTGGAGTCTCTACCTTTGCCTCTCTCTTTGGATGCTAAATATTTCTTCTTCCTTCTCTTTTCCTCTACCTTATGTGCCAACTGATACAACTTATCAACTATGGTGGTTGTCCACAAACTAATTTCTTCCTAGGTACTCCACCTTATTCCTCCCAAATATATATAGACATTATGATGCTCTACTCTTCTTACACCTTATATCCTAGGCACGACTTTTGGATTTCCTCTTTATAGGATGCCACATTAATATATTTTTTCTTTAGGCTTTGCCTATTCTTGTGTAACTAAGTTTTATAGTCTTGTGGTAGGTAATTTTTTAAAATCTTTGTCACTATAGCATTCCAATTAGCTATTGGCTTCTTGTTTAGCCCCTCCCTTTCATCTTGAAGGAACTTCCACCATGTCAAAGCTGGTCCTCTCAACCTAGCTTTTTCCAATTTTACCTTTTGTGCCTTTGTCATCCCCTCAAATTCAAAATGATTCTCCATACCCTCTATCCATTTGATGACCAAGAATGTATCTATTTTACCATTGAATAGAGGTAAGTTCCTTCTAAGGATTTTCCATTTAAGGCTTTGATGGCTTTCAAAAATGGTTCTTCTGCTACTAGAGGGTCTAGTTCTTGTCTGACATCATTTTCATCTAAATTACCTTCCCTTTATGCTTCTCTTTATCCTCATCTATATCTATCTTTACTTTTACCTTATCAGTTTTCTCTAAAACTTCATCCAATTTGTTCTTCATTTATTCTAAGGCTTCCTCAAGAAGTCTATTTCTTTCCTTCTGCCTTGTGACCTCTTTAGCCAACTTAACATTAGTCACCATGGTTCTCTCACCCATTGACTCAGATACATACAATTCCTATCCCAAATATGTACTCCTCTGATACCACTTTCATGGGGAGGATCCAACTAGGAAGACCTAAAAACACTCTTTCTTTAGGTCGACACTATACCCAATCTCTCCTAGAATTGTAAGGCCTCTTCCTTAACCCCAATCAAAGGGATAACCTTTATTCTATCCTTATTATTCCCCGATCCTCACAAAAAAACTTAATTTACTTTTCTACCGTTGCAAAGACACCCATGCATTATTTTAGAAACAAACCTTCTCTGACCAAGTGAGAATTCAAGGTTTCAAAACTAACTCTTCCCAAGGCATGTGTGGTTTTCTTGCTATACATATGCTCCTACACAATAACGATCCCTTCAAATCGCCTATTTGGCCTTGTAGCCTTTTCCCCTCAATTAGGTCTCCTAATATGGATTTTGATTCTTGTCTTCCAAAACTCCTTAACAAACCCATAAACTAACTTAAGATACTAATACCCTTTTGGGAAACCTCCAAGATTCAATTGGTTCAAAACCCACAACTTATCCATCCATCACCATACGAAAATTACTCTATTTTTAAGGGTTTTAGGAGTTTGTTGTAGTCAATTTATTTCTATAGGATTAAAATGACCAAATGGACTCACCTACCCACTTTCAGTCCTAGGTTCCTTCACCCTATGGGCTACACAAATCACAAACTGATTGGCACAAACCAATCTTCCTTCTCCATTTTTTTCTCTTGCAATGACCAAGTTACCTTGCCATGCACATCAGGGCTTGCCTAGGGCTTGGTGGTAAAAAAATATCTCACTCATTTTGCCACAAAACTACATATTTATGATATATGTGCAATTTTCTACTTGATTCCAAGTGCTGATGAGGATTTAACCTTTGGAAGTCAAGTTAGAGCCTTATTTCCACAACTAGCTCTGTACAAACTAGCAGATTGGCCAAATCAAGAACAATTCAGAAATCCTATCAAAATAAACTAATTGGAAAACCAAGAGTGGATTCAATAAGAAAATAATAACCACGAATTATTCGTTCTATAAAAACCACTAGCTCAATCCATGGGAGTCTAAAAGAGTAATTTCCAATCATACTATGGTAAATTTCCTACAAATTTTATCTTAATACGCTATACCTTCGTACAATAAAAATGCCAACCCTTGCATTGGACATGGAATGGCCTTATATAAGCCTCTTGTATGTGTGGTAGTTGTAGAGACTACCAAGTAAATCCAATGTACAAATTTGCACAAAATGTTTTCAATGCTGTCATGACAACTTCACAAAGTTATCATGAGCAACTTTTTGCCTTTTTCCATTTACTTCCTCCTAGGAACCTAAATTTGTCTAGTTTGATCCCTTAGGGCTAAGTAAGGACTTCTTACTCTATTTTATCTATTTTTAGTCATGGTCAATCTCTTTGATCGATTTTTCACCCCTAAGAAACTTTTTCTTAACTGTGTCCTATTTGAGTCCAAATGTTAAAGAAAACTCAATAACTCCTTTCAACCTCTCCTAACCTACTTAGAACCACCTTATGGACTTTTACTTCTTTTTCAATGGTTTGGCTAAGACCATTTACAATAAAAAAATTGAATAGGTAGAGACCAAATTCCTAGGTCCACCTGTAGCACTTAGTACAAAAATAAGTTGGCTCACTACAAAATACATAAATAGTGAATGAATCTACCACTAAGACTAATGACCTTGATAATCTAAAAAATATAAATGATATAGAGGTGTGCTATAGATTGTATCCACACATAGGATCTCTAACACATAGTTCTTATGTATTTAAGGTTCAAAGTAACTTTTCATACAAGCTTCACACAGAAATACAAAAAAAATGAAGCCCTCTCTCTTCTTACATATCTTGATGGCAACATGTCTAACATTTATTTTTGAAAAAATATGTCACACCAGAAACAATTCTCATAGTAGTACAAAATGAAACTTGAACTACCTAAATAAATATAACATGCCTAAAACTATTTCCAAAGACATCGAAATGGACACGCTATGAATGTTATACAATAACTATTGGGACCAAAACATAAATCAACATAGTCCAAATAGGATTGGACCAAAACTTGTATACTCTATTTCTATAGAAAGTGTATTAAGTGGGTGTATAGGACCAAGTACAATAGTGATGTGGATATTGGAAAGTGAATTTTAAAGATTCAATTTACTAGCTTTCTTATATTGGATGATGATTCTGTATGTGCAAGTGGAAATCAAATCACTAATTTCAAACATGTTGGTGGAACTTTTAGAGAAAGATACTAATTATATTTTAGAATTTTTTGGTAAGTTTATTTTAATAGAGATTACTTTTTATGTTTTCAAATGAACTTAAGTAGTAATGCATAAAACTCAATGAGTTATGATCTCTATAAATAGTTTATCTTTTTATGAAGTTGGCAAGTGGTAATGAATGAGTAAGAGCTATATATTGATGAATGATGTAATAGAAATTCAATGAATAAAAGAATGTTTATTTTAGTGTAAAAAACAAAATTATTATAAATTATCTATTAGGTGTATATTTCTTAATTTAATATGTATTACAAAAAACATCATCATGATTGAAAAGGTTAAATTAGTGTTATCCATTAAGTATAATTTATGAAAAAAAATCTTTAAATTTTCATTTTCTATGATAGGAAATATTTACAAAATTTGTACAAGGTTAGAAAGAAACATTATCTCATTTACCTCCTTGATCTCCCCAACTTGGTTAATATTATGACAAAAGAATATGTTAAGAATAAGACTGAGTCCTCATTTTTTATTTGATAGTAAACCATGACTTCTCTATAATTTTGCATGTTTTTACTTTTATGGATCTCACTTGTTCCTTTGAGATATTATATGCAAGTTAGGGTCTTGGATTATGCTTGCATCAGATGAATTTCTAATATCATGGTCTTAATTGAAGTTTTGGATGTAGCTTAGGGATAGTAATCTCTATAACATTTTTCACTGGGTTCTGAGTCTTGTCTTGGCACCAATCAATGAATTGTATTCATAGGAGTTTTGGGCTCTTTGTAATTACTATATTCTTGATTTGAAAATCTCTAGGGCAAGATTCATTAGTGTTGATAGATGCTCTCTTGATGCAGTATTTTTTCTTTCGCATTCCTTTCTTATATAAGGCAATGACTAGAAATTTTCTTTTTTGGTTCTTTTCTCTAGGAGCTCTTCTGAACTAGTTATTATTAATATAAATATAATGTTTTACCAATAAAAACATTATCTCATTTAGATTAACAATTTAAGAAAACCACAATGATTCTATGTATACAATTAAAATTAAAATTAATAATATCAAACACATAGCTTGAATATTTAAAAATAGATTCTAATTTAGATTTGAAGTCTATGAACCCCATGAATTATGATACCTATAAAAAAAACAAATTGTCTTGCCATAAATTTGCAAAAGTAATGAACGAATACAACCACTATACTGAAGAATCATGGAATAAGAATTGAATGAAAAAACGAATGCTTATGTATAAAATATTGTTGTCTCTCTATATGAATTCTCGATCGACTGTACAATTTTGTTTCTTTAATAGCATTAATATAATTGAAATAGTTAAATCCATGTAAAGCATTGAATATAATTTATCACAAAATACTCGTTATAGATTCCATTTTTTTATGACCGTCTGTGTTTACAAAAGCTATACGGGGCCAGGGAGAAACACAATCTCAAAACTGAAAGTTACATTAACGATTTCAGAATACCATAATTTGGTTCAGTGTTGGCATTATCTGTGATTTCTTGCAGTTGAATCCCCCTACATCTCTCACAAAGATCCTTCCCGTTGCAGCACATGAACAAGAAATTATTGCAATTACCCACTCCAAACAATTCTTTGTGTACTAATTCAATCTCACCTGTCATAAGTTGTCTTCTACTTTTCCATCTCTGTAACTTCCCTGATGTAGTCTTTGGAATACATGGTGCCTTAACCAACCCAACGAAACCAACATACACTTCATGGTCCTCCTCGATACAGGAATAAATGTTTTCACAAATCCTCTTCATTCTCTCTTCATCTTGGGCTCTGATAAATTTATGCTCAAAACTTTGTAGTTCCGCAAGGACTACAATAGTATTTGTTTTAGATCTGGTTATCTCTGCTTCAAATGCAGCACCACAACCTGCTCTCAAACTTTGAGGGCAACTCATGAAGGCAGTTTTCTCAAGGTAGTGAGGATGCACCAGACGACCACCTTCTCTTATAATGTCCTTTAGACGCTCAGTGATATACAAGTACTGATCATTGCCTTCTGCAATAACTCCCACGTCTCCTGTTCTTAAGTAAAATCTTCCTCTGTCCCAATCACCTCTTGTCTTTGGCCATGTAATGAACACCTGTTACAAAAGATTAAAAAATTGCTCTGAGAAGAGTAGATGAGTATGTAAAGCACAAATGATTATTTTTCATCACATAATTTTATAAGGCCCTTTGTGAAAGTAACAATATCAAAGAGAAACGGTAAACATCAACACAAAAGCATTCGTATAGGATGAGTCATCTACGCCAAATAAATGTACTTTAATGTATAAATACTATGTCCATTTAATTATGGGAAGTGTTTCGAGAGTTTTAAGGATATTTTTGAGATACCTCGTTTGTGAGCCAAGGGTTGTCCAGATAGCCGTTTGCATTGCTTGGAGAGGAGATCCAAATCTCACCTTCTTCGCCAGCTTCTACTTCTTCGCAAGTCTTCGGATCAACAACTATCATCTCAATGCCCAGTTCTGATTGTGAACAAACCCTTGCACAAGGCATAAGGCCTCTGTGAGTAGGAGCTTGGTTTATATTGAGTCCCCATGCAGTGGATACAAATGTACAGTTTTCTGCAAGTCCATAGGATGGAGCCATGGCGGAAGCACTCAGACCATATACCTTAAATTTCTTCACAAAGCCTTCCACAGCAGTCCCATATATAGGCTCATTAATCACTATAAGATATCTTAATGTCTCTAGATTCAATTTGATCTTTGGTTCTCCCTTTGATCCACTGCTCATGTAGTTTTGCACCAAAGGAAGGGCAAAAGAGGGTACTGGTGTGCAGGTAGCCTTCTATTTGCTCACCATTTCGAGCCACAAAGTTGGCCTTCTGATGAAGATGAATGGAGAAGTTAAAATACATGTTGCAGCACTAACAATGGTGAGTAGAAGGAACATGAGACCACAATCATGATACTGAGGAAGCCATGATACTATGACACTCGATGGATCAAGATCATATACTTTTCTTGCTGCTCTTACATTGTTTGCTGCAGATCCTGCTGTTATCAAGACTGGCTTAGGGTTTTCCGTTGCACCAGAAGTATATTGTATCAGAAACAAGTCCTCTTCTCTACACCCACTGTAATTACTCTTTCCTTCTCCACTAATCAATGATGTCTCAGCTAGAACATTGGCTTTGAATAAGAATTCTAGTGATATCCACCGCATTTTCTTCGACAAAACACCCATTTCATTTGCATGATTGTGCTTCATGACGCTTGAAATATAGGCAGGATAGGCTATGGCAGCCGTGGGTTGAATCTGTTGCAGTATCCTTACAAGTTTACTGCAATCCTCCTGAAACAGAAATTTTTTTATTACTTAAAATAGGACAATCCTAAAATTTTATAAGAAATAACTATATAAAAGAATTATCTACATCGACATGATAACTAGACCTATCTATCTATGTGCCTAGATTTTCAGTGCATTCAATTTCATTGATCTTCTCACCGAAGACCAGCAATAGTTACAAATTATCATGCAAATTATGTGTACACCAGTACTACACACAAAGGTTATAATACGATTGTCCCTAAGAGCAGCTAAAGAAACAGCTCCCCCAGTAGGAACGAAATGAAAAAATAAAATTACAATTCAACTACATAGTGTCTTTCACATCAATGCTATGAGGAAGGCTACTTCAATTACCATATCAAGAAACTCACCATGTAACATACACCACAAATACAATTTTAATCTACAAACTCTGTTACCATCTTCACTGTTCCACTTTATTTTTTAACTACAGAGAACTATGCTCTATATTTGATGCTAACGATGAAAAGTACAAGAGTAAAAGCTATATTAACAGTTCAATATATTAATATCTATCCAGAGTACTTGTCAGTCTCCAATAAAACCTGTTGAAGGAAAAGATGTTTTCTTCACCTGAGAAGCCAAGGATGGGTTTGGAGGAAGCATGTGAACACTGACTACCCCAGCTCTTTGGCACCCAAATATGATTCCCACAAATTCAATCCCCGGTGGGCAGAGAATCAAAACTGTATCACCCTTTTGTAGTGTCCTTCTAAGATTTGAGGCTACGGTGGATGCAGTGGCATGGAGCTCTGAGTATGTCAAACTGCTCTGCTCATTGCCTGCTTCATCAACCCACTTGAAAGCAGATTTATTTGCCAAATGCTGATGTTTAGCCCACTTTGGAAGATAAAGATCAACCACAGGTTGGTCAGGAAATAGAATATCATAATTCTCACACATCCTGAAAATATCGTCAGATTATATGCTACTCCTAAGCAAATACAAAAAAATCCTCTTGTCAAATACTATAAATGAGACTAGCAAAGAAAACCCATTCTTTCAGAAGTGATCTAGAAAATTTAGCTGCAACTTCAATAGAAAATGACCTCAAACAAGCTTAGACGCTCTATACAGAACTCAACCTAAGATAAAAACCTCAACTAGGTTAAAAACTTTGGAAACCTAGTTTAGCAACTTGATTGATTTTAGATAACTCAAGAGTCTAATAGTCTATATTTGAAGTTTGAGATAATGAGAACGTGATTACAACCAAACTATTATACAATGAAATCTAAAGCAGCGCATATATTTATACATCCATTGTAAAGCCTATCGACGGAGCTCTCAATAAATGGAAGAAATAATATGTGTTGAAAATCAGATTAGTTATCTAGAAGCAGAGGATATCCTCCGCATTATTCTTATGCTTCTAGGTGATAGCGTTTGTTACCAACGATAACATTAATATTAGAAATAATATCCCTCTATCGAAAATGCTAAAGTATTCGGCGATGAATGCGCTGGCTGTTTAATTTAGTGAAAAAAACTAAAAGTAAGATGATTTTGAGGAAGTCTAATGTCTAAGAGTTTAAATTCATTCAAAAATGAGATACCATACGCTTCATCATACGGTAATGGCGATAAATGTTGTAACGGAAACATTCCAAATAATTTCCATGGTATATTCATATCGCAGAGGCCAATCGTCTAGACGACAGATTTATTTTTCTCGAGATTAACTACATAGTATTTCACTGGCTAGTGGGACATTGAAGACTCTATAAAATTAAATTATAGCTAATGGCATTAAATTCGTTCTTGTCCTATCTGAAAATCATGATATCTAAAACGATCACATCAATCTATCGGCTAACCTTTTAGTAGATAAAAGGTGCTGTGTGTCTATATATATGCCAAAAAAACAAAGAAAATTGAAATTACTTTAGATTCATGTATTGCTAATGTTTAATCTAATATTTATGATTGTCTTTTTATTTTATATTATTTTAATTTAAGTACTTTCTTATATTATATTAATTACGTCGAGAGTCGGAGGAGTACAAATGGCCAACACGGAGAAGATGTGGAAATCGATTCCTTGTGAAGAAAACAGAAAAGGGAGAAAGTTACTAATATTTAAATTTAATTTAATAAATAACAAACGAAAAAAAACACATTTTAAAACATAGAAAACAAAAAAAATAGGACCCTCAATAATAAAAAACAAAAAATAAAAGTAAAGAAAATAAAATAATAAAGAACATTAATTTTTTTTTTTTTTTCTATTAGAAGAAAGAGTTTCGGAAAATACAAAGCAATCAAAGTACTACCACAAAAATAAATAACTTTAAAAATAAAACCACCAAAACTAAAATCAATAAACAAAAGTTAAATTAAATTAAATAGTGAAAATAATTTTAAATTTTTAAAAATTATTTTTAAAAATTAAAAGTTAAAATAAAAAATTTGAAACAAAATAATGTGCAAACTTATAAAGACCACCACCAATGACACATGGTTAGTGGGTGTAGTAACAATGGCTACTACCAACGCTCAATATATGATGTGCGATGGGGTGGTGGGGCCACCCTTAAACATCACACACTAAAGGAAGAATTAAGCTCAGGAAAAGAAAGTCAACTTTGACTATTTAACACTTTTGGTTTAGGAATTAAGCTTAGTGTGTGATGTTTAAGCTGTTCCCAGTAGTGGCGGTGGTGGCCCCAAAGTGAAAAAGTGAATAAGTGGTTGATGCTATTGGAAAGAAGCTATTTTAGATGTCCTCTAGCTCCAACAAAGGCAATTCTCCCATTTCAGGAAAGTACAAATAAGCGAAGTCCATAAAGTATACACATGAAGATTTCACCCTTTTGAGGTACTTAAAGAAGTTTCCAGCTAGAATTTCATTTGGGCTAGCAAAGTTCAGAAAAGAGAGAAATGAAGTTCTCCATCTCTACAATAGAAGCTCGATTATCATGATCCTGACCAAGGTAAAATCACAAGTCTATAAGCTTGTCAGAAAAGTAGAGATCATGCTTCTCCTGCAACTTAACTAAAAGCATTTGGTTTTCTCATCAAGTCAGATTCTGTTGTAAAGTTGTTCTCATCCGAAGATCGAAATATAAAGAATCAGAAAGTTAGTTCCTCGCCACTCTAGCACCTAAACGAAAAATATCATTGTACAACATCCTAGTAAAGGTAAATTAGAAATGAATAATATCATATATGGAGCCATTAAACTATCATCTTAATGGAAAATATCATTTTTACACCACTAAAAGGCATTTCAGAATTAACGGGTCGCTCCTTACTCATGTGACACGGGAAATTTGAAGTCCAACGATCTGATTTTAATTGAATAAGATCATATTCTTGATGATTTCAATTCTCCATTTTCCATCTACCAATGTCATCCTGAGTGTGAATTATCTGTTTCGTTGTGCATAATTTACATATAGTGTTGGCTGTTAGATCTAGTCTTTATGGTTGTCTACCTAGTCTAAAAAGTAAGTTGAAAGATTATAATAATAATTTTTTCAGATTCTTTGATCTCAACGATTTGCTGGGAAGATTGAATACTCGTTCCATTCATCCCATCACTAAGAAGCTTAAGGAAAGTGAGTTAGTAGAGGTTGTAGGGTTCCCAATGGTGGTTGAGGCATTAGAGTTGGTCCAGGAATGCATTGCAAGATATGATCCAAAGACAAAGCCAATTAAGATGCCAGATGACTTTCTCTTGCTCACTTTCGATAGCTCGGTATCATGCAAAGTGCCTTTTGAAACTAGACTAGGGATGAATATGCTGATACAGATTTGGTCTCCTTTGCTTCCATGTGTAATGAAAAGAAGAGTCTAGGGAGGGAAGACATCATGGAAACTTGGTTCCAGATCCCTAGAAGAAAAGAGAGAAAAGTTCCAAAAAGTCTAGTTGGGACTACCTTGAAGAGGATGATCAAGCATATATTGTCCCTACTGGTGAGATTAAAAGGACAAGAAGAGGTACTCAACTTCATTGAACACCATTGTTTGGTGTAGGTAGTATTTGTAGATGGACAATACATTGATTAGGCCCATATTATCTGTGATGATCTCACTAGATGGCGAGCTCAAGTAAGTAATTTAGGTAGTTCTACATGTCCTCATACCTAATATATGTTTTGGCAATCCATTATTTTTGGATAGGACTACCTTGCATAGAGGATTTTGATGAGACAAAAAAGGTGTATGGTTTTTATTAGTGGTTACAACTTGAAAGGAGCTATGAGAAGTTTATAAAGGTTAATGATGCATTCAATATGTGATTGTGCATGGAGTTGCAATGTTCCTTGGGGAAGAGATTCTCATTAGAGGCTATTTCTGTGGTTACCTAGTCTGGAAGTTGATTCATCCAGTTGCTAGGCTTCTCATATATCAAAATTGCTAGATTTGATAGATTCCCATGAAGATTTCCAAGGTATCTTGATGATAGAACTGTATTGATTGAGCTATGTAGGCAAATATTGGAAGTGAATAACTTGTGCGCAACAACTAGAAAGGCTAGAATTCCTTTCATGATCACTGTTAGACCACATTAATGCCCATTGAGGTCAAATGCAAAGATTTTGATAAAGGCCTTTGAAGACAGATACAAGATGATGGATTATGAAGCGATAACACTAAAATTTGATCTAGTGGATTATATCAAGAACAATCTCGAGCTTGGTTCATGCTATAACATATGCTAGACATTGAAAACTATTTGGTCAATTGCTGCACTAAAGTCTAGACAAGGGAGAATTTCTCATCTAGGCTCATTGTCTGGAAAATCAAATTCTACAAGGTAAACATTAATGTGAATGTTGTAGAAGACGATGGATCTTATATGAGGGTTTTTGGATAAAAAGAAAGAAATCAAAGACACGCCTATTGTGTCTATTCCATTAGAAGGCCCAAAAATGACAAGATGGAGACCCTAATGGATAGTATCATAAAAGGAATGACAAATAAGTAGATGTATGAGACCAAGGAGGAAGACAACTAGATCTGGTGGTTCTTCTATAGGAGTACCTTTTGGAGCATTCCAATCATCATCCATGGCTAATGCCACCAATGTAGAAACCACATCTACATTAGCGGGTCCCTCTTAATCAATGGGTAGAGGAGGAGGTGACCAAATTCCAAAAAAGAATATAAAAGTTACTCCTAAATATGGAGGAATCTCTTTGCTAGATATTGTCAATGTTGGTGACACAAAGGTAGAAAAAGAAAAGGAAGAAGGGAAAGACGAATCAATAGAGATGGAATCCTTTGTAGTTTCAATGATCAACCTAGATAGAGATACTAAACAAATAGAAGAGAACTCACCTAGAAATGGCCTCAATGGAGATGATCAAGTACAAGTGACACCATAGTAACAACAAGGAGGAGGTGACCAAGATAACCTGTCTACTCACTCAATGACTAAAACTATAACATTTCCTTTTGCTAGCAGGAAAAAGGAGACTACTCTAGTTGTGAGAAAACTATTTGATGCCCCCATGTTCCAATCAATGTTGAATGAACTCGCAACCAAGTCTTGGTTCGAGGAAAACATTGAAAGGAAGAGGAGGAGAGTAGGGGAGTTTGAAGTTCCTAAAAAAATTATAGCCTAGGTAATAGAGTAGCAACCACCATCACAAAAAAAAAGCCACTAGTGGCTCTCGCTATAGATGTCAACATAGGGCATATGGTGATGGAAATTACAAAACCACAAAAGGAGTGGAAAATTTGAGACTTAGCCTTAGGTGATATCAAATTTCAGACACATGACATGGCCTCTCTATGGAATGATACCATGGTGAATACGTGGAAGTACACTGTGAGAATTGAAGATTGATTAGAGAAGCTAAAGTTGACTAAGGTTATCCTCAAAGCCTTTAACAAGGATCTCATTGATTACATTAGAGCTATGCTTAGGACCCTTTCTATTATCCTGGTAGATAGTGCCACCCCAATAATACTCGATCCCATAACTGAGGAGAACAATAAACTATTGGTGAAACTGCAATGAGAGAGAAATTTTGGTTAGGTGGGTTGTGCTAGGATCAATAGCATGAAAGCCCAAGATCATCCCTTAATAGAAAATATTGAAATTTTTTGTATGGATGCATTTAAGTTGAGAGAAGTCATGTCCACCAATCAGATCTCAATGCAGATAGAGTCTGAGAGGATAAGGGTATATGGAACTCTCACAATAGGTAGTTAAGATGAAAATGAATTCATCCTCTAGTCATGGAATCCTAAGGACTATGAAAGAGAAATTGATTTAGTAGAAGAAATTAGTATAATTCTAGAAGGAGAGTTTGGAGAAATCTGAATAGGACCT
The DNA here is from genome assembly GCA_028749045.1 of Cupressus sempervirens. NCBI lineage: Eukaryota > Viridiplantae > Streptophyta > Pinopsida > Cupressales > Cupressaceae > Cupressus > Cupressus sempervirens. The sequence continues at coordinate 242,667,035 of CM053786.1, read as the reverse complement.
AAAGAAAATTCATGAATCAATGAAGAAAGTCATAAAAATATATATGTGTGTACCTGAAGGATTTTTATACTAAATCATGTGTGGCTCCTAATGGGAAGTTGTTGGACATTTGGAACATGAAGAAAATGTTTCTAAGCTTCATCGATGAAGTAATAAGTCCATATTTAACTATCAAAGTTCTAATATTGAGGAGCTGACTACAATAAATGACATCTTGAAGGAGGCATAAAAATCTTCTTTGATTTTTGTCACCATAGCCTTCCAGTTAGCTATTGACTTCTTGTTTACCCTCTCCCATTCCTCTTGAAGGAACATCCACAATGTCAAAGCTGGTCCTCTCAACCTATCTTTCTCCACTCTATCTTTTGTGCCTCTATGATCCCCTCACATTCAAAATGATTCTCCATACCCTCTATCCATTCCATGGCCAACTTTGTATCCATTTTATCCCTGAATAGACATACTCCTAAGGATTTTCTACTTAAGGCTTTGATGGATTTCAAACATGGTCCTTCATTTACTAGAGGGTCTGGTTCTAGTCTAACATCATCTTCATCTATCACCTTCACTTTATCCTTCTCTTTATCCTCATCTATAATCAACTTTTCTTTCACCTTATTAGTTGTCTACACAACTTCATTTAATTTGTTCTTAATTTCTTCTAAGGATTCCTCAAGAAGACTATTTAGTTCCTTCTTCTTTGTGACCTATTTATCCAACTAAACATTAGTCACCATGGTGCTCTTACCCACTAAATCATACATATAAAATTTCTATCCCAGATATTTACTCCTTTGATACCATGTTAATGGGGAGGATCTAGCCACCAAGACCTAAAAACACTATTTCTTTAAGTCCACACTAGGCCTACTTTCTCCTATCTTCTTAGGATATCTTTCTTCACCCTAATCCAAAGGATAACCTTTCTTCTATCCCTCTTACTCCTTGATCATCACCAATAAACTTAAGTTACTCTTCTACCTTTGCAAACACACCTATGCATTGTAGGTGTCCAACTTCTTGTTCTCAAAAATCAGGTCCTTCTCTAACCAAGTGACCATTCAAGGCTGCAACACTAACTCTTCCCAAGGTTCTTGTGATTTTCTTGGTTTCCATATTCTCCTACTCATTAATGATCTCTTCAAATCCACTATTTAGCCTTATAGCCTTTTGCCCCCCAATTAGGTCTCCTAATAGGGAATATGATTTTTTTCTTCCCAAACTTCTTAACAAACCCCTACCTATTTTCAGTCCTAGGTTCCTTCACCATATGGGCTACATAAATCAAAAACTGATAGGCACAATCCAATCCACCTTCTCCATCTGTTTTCTCTTGCAATCACCAAGTTACCTTGTTGCACACACTAGGGCTCGCCAAGGGCTTTGTAATAAAAATAGCTATCCTATTCTTTATACCATAAAATTGAATATTTACAATATATTTATAGTGATTTACTTTATTCCAATTGGCCATGAGGATTCAACAATTGGAAGTCAAGTTAGAGCCATATTTCCACAACTAGCTCTGTACAAACCAACAAATTGGCTAAATCAAGAACAATTTTTAACTCCTATAGAAAAAAAAATAAAATTGGAAAACAAAGAATTGGTTGAGTAAGAAAAAAATAAGAACTAACTATTCATACTAAAAAATTCACTATCTCAATCCATGGGAGTCTAGAAGAGTAGTTTCCAACTATATTGTGGTAAATTACTTGCAAAAAAGCTCTTTACACACTATGTCTTTGTACAATGACAATGTCACCCCTTCCTTGGGTGTGTTATGGAATTATATAAGAATCCTACATGTGTTACATTTGTAGAAAATACCAAACAACACCAATGTCCAATATTACACAAAAGTTGTCAATATTGCCATGACAATTTTGCAAAGTTGCCTTTTTGCTTTTTGCCTTCTACTTCCTCCTAGGACCCAAAATGTGTCTACTTTGATCCCTTAGGAATAAATAAGGACTTTTTAGTATATTTCACCTATTTTTAGTCATGGTCAACCCCTTTTATTAGTTTTTCACCCCTTAGCAACATTTTCTCAACTATGTCCTATTTGAGTCCAAATGTTAAAGACAACTCAAGAACTCTTTTCAACCTCTCCTAATCTACTTAGATCCACCTTATGGACTTGTCCAAATTATTATTCTTCAATGATTTGGCTAAGACCATTTACATGAAAAAAATTGAATAAGGAGAAGCAAAATTCCTAGGTGCTACTGTACCACTTAGTATAAAAAAAAGTTGTCTAAGTACAAAATACATAAATAGTGAATGAATCTACCATTGAGACTAATGTCTATTATAATCTAAAATATATAAATGATATAGATGTGCACTATAGATTGTATCCACACACAAGATCGCTAACACATAGATCTCATATAAAAGGTTCAAAGCCACTTTGCATGTACAAGCATCACACAGAGATACAAAAAGAATTGAAGTCTTCACTCTTCTTATGTACCTTGATGCCACCAAGTCAAACATTTGGTTTTTAAAACATAGGTCACACCAAAACCAATTCTCATAGTAGTATGGAATGAATCTTGAACCACCTAAATTAATAAATATAACATGCCTCATACATGTAATCACATTAAAACTATTTCCAAACATATTAAAATGGATATACTGAGAATTTTATAGAATAACTATTCGGACAAAAACATAAATCAAGATGGTCCAAATAGGATTGGACCAATACTTGTATACACTATTTCTATACAAAGTGTATTGAGTGGGTGTATAGGACCAAGTACAACAGTGATGTGGATATTAGAAAGTGAATTGTGAAGATTCAATTTATTAGCTTTCATATATTGGATAAGGATGCTACATGTGCAACATGAAATAAAAATTACTAATTTCAAACATGGAGGTGGAAATTTTAGAGAGAGATGCTAATTAGATTTTAGAATTTTTGGTTAACTTTATTTTAATAGAGATTACATTTTATGTCTTCAAATGAACTTAACTAGAAATGCATAAAACTCAATGAGTTATGATCTTTATAAATAATTTTTCTTTTTATAAAGTTGGCACATGGTAATGAATGAGCAGGACCTATATATTGATGAATGATGTAATAGAAGTTGAAAGAATAAATTAATGTTAATTTTAGTGTAAAATATCTTTATTTTTATTATAAATTATCTATTAGGAGTATAATTTTCATAATTTAATATGTATTATTAAAAACATTATTACAATTGAAAAAGTTATATTAGTGTGATCCATTAAGTATAATTTATGAATAAAGTTCTTTAAATTTTCATTTTCTATGATACACAATATTTACAAAATTTGTACAACGTTACAAAGAAACATTATCTCATTTTGCATTAACAATATAAGAAAACCACAATGATAATATGTGTACAATTAAAATTAAAATTAATAATATCAAACACATAGCTGAAATATTTAGAAATACATTCTAATTTCGATTTTAAACTCTATGATCTCTAATGTTTTATGTATAAAACTCTCTGAATTATGATACCTATAAAAAAAAGAAAAAAAATTGTCTTGCTATAAATTTGCTAAAGTAATGAACAAATACAACCACTATATTGAAGACTGATGGAATAAGAATTGAATGAGAAAACGAATGCTTATTTATGTATAAAATATTGTTGTCTCGCTCTATGAATTCTCGATTGACTGTACGATTTTGTTTCTTTAGTAGCATTACTATAATTGAAAAAGTTAAATCCATGTGAAGCATTGGATATTATCTATCACAAAATACTTTTTATACATTCCATTTTTTAATGACCGTCTGTGTTTACAAAAGCTATACGGGGCTAGGGAGAAACACAATCTCAAAACTAAAGCTTACATTAACGATTTCAGAAAACCATAATTTGGTTCAGTGTTGGCATTATCTGTGATTTCTTGCAATTGAATCCCCTTAAATCTCTCACATGAACAAGAAATTATTGCAATTTCCCACTCCATACAATTCTTTGTGTACTAATTCAATCTCAGCTGTCATAAGTTGTCTTCTTGTTTTCCATTTCTGTAACTTCCCTGATGTAGTCTTTGGAATACACCGAGCCCTAACCAACCGAACGAATCCAACAGACACTTCATGGTGTACTAATTTAGCTTTTCTTCCTGCTCTTACATTGTGTGCTGCAGATCCTGCTGTTATGAAGACTGGCTCAGGGTTTCCCGTTGCACCAGAAGTATATTGTATCAAAAACAAGTCCTCTTGTCTACACCCACCTTACTGACTCTTTCCTTCTCCACTATCAATGATGTCTCAGCTAGAACTTTGGCTTTGAATAAGAATTCTAGTGATATCCACCGCATTTTCTTCAACAAAACACCCATTTCATTTGCATGATTGTAGTTCATGACGCTTGAAATATAGGCACGATAGGCTATGGCAGCCTTGGGTTGAATCTGTTGCCGTATCCTTACAACTTTATTGCAATCTTCCTGAAACAAAGAAATTTCTAATTACTTCAAATAGGACACTCCTAAATTTTTATAAGAAATAGTTCTATAAAAGAATTATCTACATCGACATGATGATGCCTAGACCTATCGATCTATGTGTCTAGATTTTCAATGCATTCAATTTCTTTGATCTTCTCACCGAAGACCAGCAATAACTATAAATTATCATGCAAATTATGTGTACAACAGTACTACACATAAAGACTATAATACGATTGTCCCTGATAGCAGCTAAAGAAACAGCTCCTCCAATAGGAATGAAATGAAAAAAGAAAATTACAATTGAACTGCATAGCGTTTTTCACATCTATGCTATGAGGAAGGCTACTTCGATTACCATATCAAGAAACTCACCATTTAACATATTGGAATGTGTAATTTCAATTCAAATGAATTGTAAAACAATAATAGAGGATTCTAGAAATTTCAAGAGGATTACGAATAGGGTTAGGTAAAGTTTTGGAAGTCGTATAGGGTTAGGTAAAGTTCTAGAAGTCATAGATAGTTCTAGAAAAGTTTATTTGTCCTATGTCGGCTAATGTAGATGTTTCCGGAAATGATCTAAGACCTCTATAAATAGAGGCATTATGTAATGTAAATACAATGGACATGACGATGGAATGAAATATAACATAGTTTATTGTGCAGCAGCACATTGTATTGTTCTGTGTGTTTTTTTTTGTCCTCTGCCTATTCATCATATTGGTATCAGAGCCTGGTTGGATAGAAGGTTGTACAGAATTTCAGATTGTGATAAAAGAGCTAGGTGGACAAATTGTTGATTAAATATGAAGCAATGTTTTGGTGCTGCTGAAATATGGAGGAGAATTGATTGTGTAATAAAAGACAAGGAAGTGTTGAGTAGTAGAAAATATGGGCATTGTTTTATGAGCAGATGTCATTGTGGGTAAAGGGCAAATGAGAGCAAAGCTGAAAATCTAAGGAAGAGAAAGGATTTGGCAAATAGGTATGGTACAAATTTTTATTTAATTTTAGTTGAGAAATTCCTCTATTGCTGTTAAAAGTAAAGAAGAACAAAGTGTGTTAAATTATTGTGTTTCAATGGGAAAAGGTAGTAGAGTTTAGAAAGAGAAGACAACTAATTTAGAAGAAGAATTAATGAAGGTGAAGAAAGAAAATGTAAAATTATTGTGTGAAAATGATGTTTTGCAAGGAGAATTGACAAAGCTAAGAAATGAACTAAGTGTAGAAAGACAGAGTTTTCTAAATCAGATGAGTGTTTATATAAATGCAAATGAAGAACTAGAACAAGAAATAAAGTTGTTTGATGATATTAAGATTAGAAATAAAGATTTAGAAGAACAGTTAAAAGTGGTTGATGATGTTGAAAAAAAGAACAAAGCTTTAGAAGAAAAGATGAAGAAAATGGAAGAGGAAAATAGTATGTTGAAGATTGAATTGTTTAATCTAAAACAAGAGAGTAGAAATTTAAAGTTTAATCCATCTTTGTGTGATGTATCTTGTGACACAAATGATTTAAGTGATTATGGGATTGAGAACTGTGATTTTTATGAAGTTGAAAGTGTTCATGATGAAAAAAAGTTTGCAGATTTGTTATGATAATAATAGTATTGGTTTAAAGATTATGGAAAGAATGGGTTTCAAAGGTAAAGGTCTAGGAAAGGATGAACAGGGAATAAGGAATCCAATTGAGACAGCAGTCAAGCCAAAATATGCAAGTCTTGGATATGATGTAGGTAGTGGAAAGATGAATAAAGGTTTAAAAGAATCAGTTCAAGGCATACATAGTTTGCAATGTTCACATTGTAACAGGAAAGGACACACAAAAGAAAAATGTTGGGATCTACATCCATGTAATAATTGTGGCTTAAAGAGTCATAGTGAAAAGATGTGTTGGAATAAGTACTGTAAAAATATTTGTATGGACAAGTGCTTAAAAATGGACTTTGGATGGAGCTATGGATCGAGTTGGCAAAAAATTACAAGTATGATCAAAAGTTTGTTTAAGTATAAATGTTCAAGAGTAAAAAGAAATACAATAGCATTTGGAAAAGGATTAGAGCAAGTCATCAAAGAAGAATTAGGTTTTCATAATGGCATCAAAGTAGAAAAAGGTTTTTGCATGGAATCGAAGAAGAAAAAAGATTTTCGGCATTTGTGGCAGATGAGGCAACTGATAGGCATGCATTAACAAATGCATTATTATTGGAAAATGACATTTTGACATTCGGCAAAAGAAAGCATTTTGGCATTTGTATATAATAACATTTGAGGTTGAAATTAAGGGGGAGTGCTGGAATGTGTAATTTTAACTCAAATGAATTGTAAAACAATAATAGAGGATTCTAAAAATTTCAAGAGGATTACGAATAGGGTTAGGCAAAATTTTGGAAGTCATATAGGGTTAGGTAAAGTTCTAGAAGTCGTATAGGATTAGGTAAAGTTCTGGAAGTCATAGATAGTTCTAGAAAAGTTTATTTGTCCTATGTCGGTTAATGTAGATATTTTCGAAAATGATCTAAGACCTCTATAAATAGAGGCATTATGTAATGTAAATAAAATGGACATGACGGTGGAATGAAATATAACATAGTTTATTGTGCAGCAGTACATTGTATTGTTCTGTGTGTTTGTTTTTTGTCCTCTGCCTATTCATCATAACATGCACCACAAATACAATTTTAATCTACAAACTCTGTTACCATCTTCACTATTCCACTTTATTTTTTACCTACATAGAACTATGCTCTATATTTGATGCTAACCATGAAAACTAGAAGAGTAAAAGCTATATTAACAATTCAATATCTTGATATCTATATAGAGTACTTGTCAGTCTCTAATAAAAACTATTGAAGGAAAAGATGTTTTTTTCACCTAAGAAGCCAAGGATGGATGAGGAGGAATCATGGGAACACTGACTAGCCCAACTCTTTGGCACCTAAATATGATTTTTACAAATTCAATTCTAGGTGGGTAGAGAATCAAAACTGTGTCACCTTTTTGAAGTGTCCTCCTAAGATTTGAGGCTATGGTGGATGTAGTGGCATGGAGCTCTGAGTATGTCAAACTGCTTTTCTCTTTGCCTGCTTCATCAACCCACTTGAAAGCAGATTTATTTTCCAAATGCTGATGTTTAGCCCACTTTGGAATATAAAGATCAACCACAGGTTGATTAGGAAATGGAATATCATAATTCTCACACATCTTGAAAATATCTTCAGATTATATGCCACCCCTAAGCAAATACCAAAAATCCTATTGTCAAATACTATAAATGAGACTAGTAGTGAAAACACATTCTTTAAGAAATGCTCTAGAAAATTTAACTGCAACTTCAATAGAAATATACCTCAACCAAGCTTAATCACTCTAAATAGAACTCGACCTAAGTTTAAAAACTCAACAAGGTTAAAAAGTGCTTGATTGATCTTAGATAACTCAAGAGTCTAATATTGTCTATAGTTGAAGCTTGATAATATGAGCATGTGATCACAACCAAACTATTATACAATAAGATCTAAAGCAGCGCATATATTTATGTATCCATTATAAAGCCTATTGACCGAGCTCTCAATATATAGAAGAAATAATATATGGTGAATGTTAGATTAATTATCTAGAAGCAGAGGATATACTCTGCATTATTCTTATGCTTCTAGGTGATAATGTTTGTTACCAACAATAACATTAATATTAAAAATAATATCACTCTATCGAAAGAGCTAAAGAATTCGATGATCAAATTTGTAGGCTGTTTAATTTAGTGAATAAAACTAAAAGTAATATGATTTTGATTCTGATAAAATATAATGATCCCAAAAAATGATTTATTAATTGCAATGGAAACATTCCAAATAATCTCCATGGTATATTCAATATCACAAAGGCCAATCATCTATGTGGAAAAATAAAATCACAAATCTAAAATTTTTCTCAACACATGAAGGTGTCGAGTGATAGTTTTGCTCGGCACTAATGGATGCCAAGTGACAAGCATAAGGTGTCAAGTGAGCTCGGCACAAGAGGAAGTCGAGTGAACTTAGCACACAAAGCAACTCGGCAAGTATATACTTAGTGAGGTTAGTAGTGTGGATGTTGAGTAAGCTCGACCACCACTATAGGGTAGAGCTCGGTAAAAGAAGATGCTGAGTTAGCTCGGCAACAATAGTAAGAAGAGAGTTTGGTCAAAGTCTAGACCAAGTGGGCAGTATAACAAATTACCATTAAAAACAAAAAGAGCTGAAGGATGAAGCTTTCAAACATGAAATTTTCAAATGCAAAATATTATTCAATGAAGAGTAGAAGGAGAACAATAGATTTTGGTATGCTTGTTTGCTTTATTGCTATTCAAATATGGTAAACTATTACAAAATTTGGGATCATTCAGCTTCAACCAGAAAACCTTAAAATATTCAGATTGATAAAACTTAAAACTTTAATCTTTAAACTTACAGCTCTAATGGCTACATACAACAATGCTTGAAGCAAACACTTCTTCACAGGACAATACTAATAAACAACAAACTTACAGAATGACAAGAGAAGAAACACATGCAACTATAGGCACAAAAATAACGTTCTTCTATCTTTTGAACGACTAGATCTGTTGATCGATTTTTTTCTTCTTCCTTCTTTTCTCTGCTCTACAACTTTTCTCTGACTCCACTCACTGGTTGAATGAGACTACTTCATTCTTTTTGTCTTTTGCCAAAAAGAAATTCCCCCTCTTTTCAAATTTGAAAACTCACCTACTGAGCATTAAAACTTCTGATGCGGTCAGGGTGCTAGGTGTGCATTTGGCTCTAGGGGCAAATGACTATATGCAATTAAAATTTCTACACTCCCCCTTTTGTCTTGAACCAAACAAACTGGGATCACTTCTAATCCAAATCAACTACACCAAGACACTCTTTGAGGTGTACAAAACTTCTAATGCCTAATAGCTTAGTAAATATGACTGCCAACTATTGCTCAATCTTGCAAAATTCTATTTTGATATCTTCATTCTCCACCAACTCTCTAATGAAGTGATATATTATCTCAATATGCTTGCTTCTTTCATGGAAGACTGGATTCTTGGACAATGCAATTGATGAGTTGTTATCACAATAAATTGTGGTTCCATCCTCTTGCCTTTCATTCAAATCTGTCAAGATCCTCCTTAACCAAATAGCTTGACATGCTACTATGTATTCAGCCTCTACTATAGATTGAGCAACAATAGGTTGCTTCTTGGATGCCCATGAAATTGCACCTGATCCCATATGAAACATGTATATAGAAGTGCTCCTCCTATCATCTAAACTTCCAGCCTAATCACTATCCATGTAACTAGCCAACTTAAATTCATTTTCTATAGTATAAAAAATACCAAATCCCTTGGTACCATTCACATACTTTAGGATCCTCCTTCCTTCTTTCCAATGAGAATCCTTTGGTGTTTCCATAAATTTGAAAATTAAACTTACTGCATGCATTATGTCTAGCCTAGTTGTAGTGAAATACATCAAACTTCCAACCATACTCTTGTATAGAGTTGGATTCACACTTTTTCTACAATCTTCCTACTACTGTTGGTGTTGGGGCTACTTTATTGTTTTACATTTTGAATCTCTCCAAGATCTGCGTTGCATATTTTTCTTGAGAGATGAAAATGCCATCATGCATTTTTTTTACTTCTATGCCTAGAACATATTTCAAGAGACTTAAGCATGTCATTTCAAATTCATTTTTCATGGCTTTCTTGAACTCATCAATTAGGAAATTGTCATTTTCATTGAAGATTAATGTAAAGTGTGGGCTCACCATCGCTTTTTCTAAAGCCATTGCTCATCAAATATGAGTCAATCCTACTATACCATGCCCTTGGAGCTTGCTTGAGCCCATATAAGGCTCTCTTCAATCTATACACCTTGTTCTCTTCACTTGCAACTTCATAACTAGGTGGTTGCTCCACATATACTTCTTCCTTCAACACACAATTCAAGAAGGTGGACTTCACATCCATTTGATATACCTTCCATTTATGCTGGGCTGCAATTGCTACGATAGCACACATGGTTTCTATTCTTACAACTGGGGCATGTCTTATCATAATCTCTATCATACTACTACTTGTACCCCTTGACCACCAAATGTGCCTTATGCTTATCTATTTTTCCTTCAACATTGCACTTGGTCTTGTTAACCCATTTTACTCCAATTACTTATTTCTTGGGAGGCAATGTAATCAACTCCCATATCTCATTTCTTTCAATAACATCTATTTCCTCATCCATGACATTACACCATTTCTCCTCTTTCACAGCTTCCTCAAAATAAATTGGGTCACTATGAGAAAATAGTGCAAAATTTAGACTCTCATCATAATCTTCATCATACCTTTCTTTTGGGTATATCTCCCTTAAACTCTTGGTCTTTCTTGGCAATAGGGAGGTGAGAGTAGGATCTAAATTTTTAGTATTGTTGCTACTACTATTTTACATACTAGCCTTGGGCTATCTTGAAGTCCTTGGAGCTATTATTCGGCATGTTAAGGGCTACTTGCCTTTTTGCCTTTTTCTGCAATCTATGTTTGCTTCTCCATTATCTTGTTCATCACCAATGTCATCCTCTTGCACTTCAATAGTAGGCACTTTACTTGAAGAACTTGAGGATTCATCTATTGAGCCATCCCATGATTGATTTTCAAGAAACTCCACATCTCTTGAAATGATGATCTTCTTGTTAATGGGATCATATAGCCTATAGGCCTTTGATTTTGAGCTATACCATATGAAAATGCACTTCACACCTTTGTCATCTAGCTTTTGCCTGTGTTCCTTAAGCACATGTGCATCTGCTACACATCCAAACACTCTCAAGTGCTCAACTATCCATCTGTTCCCTGACCAAGCCTCAAGAGGAATCTTATCAGAAATTGAATTTTTTAGGACATCTATTGATCAAATATATTGCTATTACTACAACTTTTTCCCAATATTCAGTTGGGAGACTTTTTGCTTTTATCATGCTTCTTGCCATTTCAACAATGGTATTTTTCTTTCTCTCAACCACTCCATTTTGCTGCGGAGTATAACTGACTATCAACTCTTTCTTGATGCCATTTTTCTTGCAAAAAATTATAAACATATTGGAAGTATACTCTCCTCCTCTATCTGATCTAAGGACCTTAATATAGTGTCCACATTCTTTTTCAGCTAGAGCTTTAAATTCTACAAATTTATCAAATGTTTCAGATTTGTTCTTCAAAAAATACACCCATGCCCTATGACTGAAATCATCTATGAATGTCATAAAATAAGTACTCTCCCAAATAGAAGCAGTTTGCATAGGGCCTACCAAATTAGAATGCACCAATTCTAATGGTTCTCTAGCCCTTCAAGAATTTCTATAATTAAAGGGGAGCCTATGTTGCTTACCCAATATGCAAGCCTCACACTTGTCATATGAATTTACAATGCTTGACAAACTATCTGCCATTCTTTTCTTGGAAAACACATTTAAACCAACAAAGCTAAGATGTCCATACCTGAGATGCCAAAGCTTAGAGGGGTCTTTAATCACACTCCTATGATCTTATTGTTGATGTATTGATGTACATGCATGTTTGGGAGGTGCCACACAGACTTGAGAAGAGAAACATGTCTCTATCCTCAATGGGAACATCTAATTTTTTGCCATTTGGACTGCTACAAGTAATCTATTATTCTCATCCTTTTCATGAATGATAGACTTGTCATTTTCCATCCGCACCTTGCATCCATTTTGAATGAGCTGTCCAACACTCATCAAGTTGTGCTTCATTCTGAAGGCAAAATACACATTTTATATCTCCTTCTTCTCACCTTACTTGGTGTGGACCATAATAGATCCTTTACCCACTATGGGCATAGTTCCATTATTTCCCATTTTAATTTCAGACTTAAAAGTCTTATCAATGAAAGAGAATAAACTTTCATTACCACTCATGTGGTTGCTACAACCACTGTCCAAGTACCATAGCTCAAGGCTTCTTTCTTTACTAATGTTACACATGATGAAGGCTATGAGATTGTTTGCATTTTACATGTTCACATTAGCCACATTAGCATTTTTCTGTGACTGATCACCCTATTTCTTCTAGCATTCACTTGCATAATGCCCATAGTTATGATGGTAGTATCATTCAACATTACACTTATTGGAGTTGTAATTTTTCTTACCTCCTCTAGAGTTTTTTTGAGAGGTGCTTGCTCCCTCTTGTTTTCTTTCTCTTCCTAAGCATTCTGCACCAGCATTCCTTTGACCATTCCTTCCATGAACTCTATTTCTTGAGCCTCTACTGGAGCCATTTCTACCTCTCCCTCTACCTTTTGAATTCTCTTAAGCCTTGAAAGATTGATCTTGGGAAGTTGTAGCTTATATGTTTATCCGATGCTCATGGGTTTGAAGAGTTCCCATTAGCTCATCCATGGTCAATGTGGTGAGGTCCTTTGCTTCCTCTATGGTCATCACAAGATTTTCATATTTCTAAGGTAAAATCCTTAGTATCTTTTCCATAATTATTTGGTCATCATATTCTTCTTCGTTTGATTTGAGTCGGTTTATCAAAGTGGAGATTCATGAGTTGAACTCTATAATAGGTCCATTGTCCATCATCTGAAGGTTCTCAAATTCTCTTCTGATTATTTGTAGCTTCACTACTCTGACCTTATTAGTTTCCTTGAAGTTTTTCTCAAGGATGTCCCATGCTTCCTTTGCATAATTTGCTATTGCAATCTTGGGAAAAATTATCTTTATCATCACTACCTCAATCAAACTTAATGCCTTAGCATCCTTTCTCTTTGACTCTTTCAACTGAGTCTTTTTATTGTTGGTAAGGGTAGCATACTGAGTTGGGTCTGTCACATCATTGAGCTCATTTATCACAAAATCCCATAAATCATTTGCAACCATTATGGTTTTTATCTTCTTTTCTCACGTATCATAATTTTGTCCATTAAAGGATGGTGGCTTCTGCCATATCTTTCTTGTATCTCTTGCCATGTCAAATATCCCAAAAAAAAAGCCCTAACTCACTATAGATGTGGGGTATCAAAGATCTGATACCATATGGAAAAATAAAATCACAAACTTAAAATTTTGCTTGGCACATGAATCTGTCAAGTGACAATTTTCCTTGACACCAATGGATGCTGAGTGACAAGCAGAAGGTGCCAAGTGAGCTTGACACAAGAGGAAGCCGAGTGAACTAGGTACACAAAGCAACTTGACAAGTGTATACTAGGTGAGGTTGGTAGTGTGGATGATGAGTGAGCTCGATCACCACTTGAGGGTGGAGCTCGATAAAAGAAGATGCCGAGTTAGCTTGGCAAAAATAGTAAGAAGAGAGTTTGGTAACAAACTGCCATTAAAAACACAAAGAGTTGAAGGATGAAGCTTTCAAACATGAAATTTTCAAATGCAAAATATTATGCAATGAAGAGTACAAGGAGAACAATAGATTTTAGTATGCATGCTTGCTTTGTTGCTATTCAAATATGATAAACTATTACAAAATCTAGGAGCATTTGGTATCAATCAAAAAATCGTAAAATATTTAAACTAATAAAACTTAAAACTTTAACCTTTAAACTTACAACTCTAATGGCTGCATACAACAATCCATAGAGTAATACACATTCAACTGTAGGCACGAGACAAACTTCCTTCTGTCTTCTGAATGGTTCCATCTACTGATTGATTTCTTTCTTCTTCCTTCTCTACTCTGCTATGGAACTTTTCTCTGACTCTACTCACTGGTCGAATGAGACTGCTTCATTCCTTTTTATCTCTTGCCAAAAAAAAGATTTCCCCCTCTTTTCCAAATTTGAAAACTCACCTACCAAGCATTAAAACTTTTGACATGGTTAGGGTGGTAGGTGGCCATTTGGCTCTAGGGGCAAATGACTATATGTAATTAAAATTTTAACAATCTAGATGACATTATTTTTCTCAAGATTAATTACATCATCTTTTACTGGCTAGTGGGATAGTGAAGGCTCTATAAAATTATATTATAGTTAAATGGCATTAAATTTTTTCTTGTCTGCATCTGAAAATCATGATATTTGAAATGGTTACATCAGTCGATCAGCTAAATTTTTTAAGAATATATATATATATATATATATATATATATATATATATATATATATAGACACACACACACACACACACACACACACACACACACATAATACTTTAGATTCATGCATTACTAATGTTTAATGTAATATTTATGATTGTCTTCTTATTTTATAGTACTTTAACTTTAACACCTTCTTATATTATATTAATTATGTTAAGAGATGTAGGAGCACAAATGTGCAACAGGAGAAGATGTAGAAATTGATTCCTTGTCAACAAAGAGAAAAGGGAGGAGTTATTAATATTTAAATTAAATTAAATAAATAATAGAGAAAATAAAATAGTCTTGAAAAAATAGTTGGCCAAAATAATAGGACCCAAAATTTAAAAAAATTTTAAAAAAAGACAAAAAAAAAGAAAAAGAAACAAAATGATGCCCGTACTTGTAAAGACTTCCCACAAGTAGTGACAATACCCCACTACTATTAGTGATAATTACAGCCACAACTGACACATGGTTAGTGGTTGTAGTAACAACAACTACTACCATTGCCCAATATCTAATGTGCAATGGGGTGGTGGCCCCATAACCTTTTAATATGTTTTTCTTTTTTTCAAATATTAATAATGTCCACCACATGGTGGTGAGCGTTTAACTTTTTTTTTCTAAATTTCTTTTAGAATAACACCTCGTGACATTTTGAACTAATTATAAGAGTGGAGGGAGTTGAGAATGAAGAGTTTTGAGTGAAATTGAAGAGCCTAGCACCCTTATTTTTGTTCCCACTTTTTTTTAAGTTTCTTTTCTTGGAGCCTAATCAATGCAAGAAATTGTAAGTCCAAGTCTAGGTTGTCCCCTAGGAGGCTTTCTTCTCATCAATTATCCACCATGCCTTTGTTATGTGAGATTTCAAGAATTTACTACTTCGGCTTCTCACTTGGCCCTTCATGCGAGATCCAAGTAAATTGAAAGCGTCTAGGTCTTTCAATGTCATAGGTTGTAGTGAAGTGTTGTACAGTGTCTTCCCTAATGAGAAGAAAGCTAAATTTCATTTAGATGATCAAGATTCATCTAAGTATTTACTCAATTAGAATTTCACCTCTTTAGCTACTCTTCAGTTAGATGAGAAGTGCTTCAAAGGAGTTTTCAAAAAGACAAGAAGGTTGCCTCTAGAAGTATGGTTTTAAGGAATAATAGGTTGAGATGTTAAAGGAAAACCTATTTATAGTAAAGAGTCCCTTAATTTCCCCAAAATTAAGAATGGACTTAGTGTTTACACTAAGTTGGAGATTCACCTTTGTTATTGCTCCCTTGCCTAGAGAAGTATCTTGTGAGTCACTTTTCTGATAGAGGGAGTTGAAATACATTTTTGGGTGATTCAAGGAGGAATATGGTTGCAATAATTCCCATATTATGGTGTTTAATATAAAATTCCTAAGATTTCCTAAAGTGAAGAAGTGACTAAGTGGTCGATGCTATTTGAAAGAAGCAATTTTAGATGTGCTATAGCTCCAACAAAGCCAATTCTCCCATTTATCAAAAGTACAAATAAGCTAAGTCCATAAAGTATGCATACTAGGATGTCACCTTTCAAAGGTACTTAAAGAAGTTTCAAGCTATAATTTTGGTTGCTTTAGCAAAGTTCAGAAAAGACTGAAATGAAGCTTTCCATCTCTACAATAGAAGCCTAATTGCCATGATCTTAACAAAGGTAAAATCATAAGTCTATAAGCTTGTCAAAAAACTAGAGATAACTCTTCTCTAGAAACTTAAATAAAAGCATTTGGTTTTCTCATTATATTAGATTGTGCCATAAAATGGTTCTCATTAAAAGATCAAAATATAAAGAAGAATTGGAAAGTGAGTTCCTCACTACTGCAAAACCTAATAGGAAAATATCATTGTACGACCTACTATTAAAGGTAAATTAGATATGAATAACATCATATGGAGACATTAAACTATTTTCTTAATTGTCAATTTGATCATTGCACTACCAAAAGGTATTTTAGAGTTAATGGATCACTCCTCACTCATGTGATGCAGGAAATTTGAATCCTAGTGACCAAATTTCAATTCAATAAGATCATATTCTTGGTAATTTTAATTCTAAGTTCTAAAATGAAAAATTTCATATTGAGTGTGAGTTGTTTCTTGTTCTATGCATTTACATATAGTGATGGTTGCTAGATCTTGTCTTTATGGTTGTTTGCCTAGTCTACAAAGTAAATTGAAAGACTATATAGATACCTTTTTCAGATTGTATGATCTCAAGAATTTTCACAAAAGATTGAATGCTCTTTCCATTCATCCCATCACTAAGAAGCTTTAGAAAAGAGAGTTAGTAGAGGCTATAGAATTACCAATGGTGGTTCAAGTACTAGAGTTGTTTTAGGAATACATTGCAAGATATGATCCAAAGAGAAAGCAAATTAAGATACTAGTTGACTCTGTCTTGCTTACTTTTGATAGAGGTCTCATAAAAATTTCCTTTGGAGACTTGACTAGAGATGAATATGATTATATAGATTTTTTCTCCTCTACCTCCATGTGTAATAAAAATAATATTCTAGGAAGGAAAGACATCAGGGGGACTTGGTTCCAGACTCCTAGAACCAAAAAGAGAGAAGTTCCAAAAACTCTAGTTGGGACTACCTTGAAGAGGAACATTATGAATATATTACCCCTCCTACTGAGATTAAAAAGACAAGAAGAGGTCCTTAACTTTTTTGAACATCATTGGATGGTACAAGTTGTGTGTGTGTATATGGTCAATACATTGATTGAGTCGAGATTATCTATGATGAGCTCAATAGATGGCTAAGTTTGGGTAAAGCATTTAGGTAGTTCTACATGTCCTCCTACCTAATATATGTTCTGGAAACCCATCATTTTTAGCAAGAACTACCTTGCATAGAAGATTTTGATGATTAAAAAAAATGTATAATTTTAGTCAGTGCTTACAACTAAAGATTATGTAGGGAGTTGCAAGGTTTTGAAAGAAGGGATTCTCACCAAAGGTTATTTTTCTGGTTACCTATTTTGGATGTTGATTCATCCAATTCATAGCCTTCTCATGTATTTGAATTGTTGGATTTGATAGATTCCCATTGAGATTTCCAAGGTATCTTAATGATAGAACTGTATTAATTAAGCTATGTAGGTAGATATTGGAAGTGAATACCTTGTGTGCAACAACTAGAAAGGATGAAATTCCTTTCATGGAAACTATTAGACCCTATTCATGCACATTGAGGTCACATGTGAAGATTTTGATAAATGCCTTTGAACACAAACATAAGTTGAAGAATTATGAAGTGTTAATGCTATACATTTGATCCAATGGATTATATCAAGAACAATCTCCAGCTTGGTCCCATCTATAACCATATGTCAGACATGGAAGACTATTGGGCCAATTGCTACACTAAAGTCTATACAGAAAGACTTTATTATCTAGGGTCATTGTTTGGAAAATCAAGTTGTATAAGGTAAACATCAATGTGGATGATTTAGAAGATGATGGTTCTTATATGAGAGGTTTTAGATCAAATAAAGAGATCAAAGACATACCTATTGTGTCTATTCTACCAAAAGACCCAAAAATTGACAAGATGGAGATCCTAAAGGAAAGCATCATCAAAAGGACCTATAAATAGGTGTAATGAATGAGACCAAGGAGAAAGAGAACAAGAGATGGTGGTTCTTCTATAAGAGTAGCTTCTAGAGCATCCCAAACATCATCCATGGCTACTTCCACCACTGTAGCAACCACATCTAGATCAATGGGTCTATCTTAATCAATGGGTGGAGGTGGAGGTGACCAACTTCCTAAAAAGAATGTACAAGTTACTCCTACATGTGGAAGAGACTCTCTACTAGATAGTGATAATGTTGGTGACAAAGAGGTAAAAAATGAAAAGGAAAAAGAGAAAGAGGAAATAGTCGAGAAGGAATCCTCTATAGTTTTAGTGATCAACCTAGGTGGACACACTAATCAGTGAGAAGATAACTGACCAAGAAATAGACCTAATGGAGATGGTCAAGTGCAAGAGACACCATGGTAACAACAAGGAGGAGGTGAGGAAGGTAACCCTGTTGCTCACCTAGTGACTAATACCATAACTTTTTCTTTTACTAGCATAGAAAAGGAGACTCCTCTGGTTGTGAGAAAGCTATTTGATGCCTCTGTGTTCCAATCAACACTAAATAAACTCACCACTAAGTCTTGGTTGGAGGAAACCATTGAAAGGAAGAGGGGGAGAGTGGGGGCGAGTGAGCCTCCTAAAAAATTGATAGCCTAGGCAATGTAGCAATAACCACTATCACAAAAAGAAAAGAACTCAAGGAATGTAGTGACTCTTTCTATAGATATCAACAGAGGGAATATGGTGATGGAAATTATAGAATCATAGAACAATTGATAAATTTGACACTTATCCCTAGGTGACTTCAAATTTCAAACACATGACATGGGTCCTCCAAGGCATGATACCATGGTGAACATGTGGAAGTACACCACTATGAGAATTGAGGATCAATTAGAGAAGCTAAAGTTGGATAAGTTTATTCTCAAGGCCTTTAACAAGGATCTCACTAATTACATTAGAGCTATGCTTGGGCCCTTTTCTATTATCCTAGTGGATTTTACCACTCCAAGAAAATTTAATCCCATAACTGAGGACAACAACAACCTATTTTTGAAGCAAGAAAAAGAGAGACAATTTTCTTAGGTGGGATTTGCCAAGAACAATAGCATGAAAGCTTGAGGTCATCCCCTAATAAAAAATATTGGCATTTTGTGTATGGATGCATTTAAGTTGAGAGAAATGATGTCCACCCATAAAATCTCAATGTCGATAGTGTCTGAGATGCTAAGGGGATTTAGTACTCTCACAATAGGTAGTTAACATGAAGATAAATGCTTCCACTAGTCATGGAATCCTAAGGAATATGAAAGAGCCAATGATTTACTAGAAGTAATTAGTAGAATTCTAGAAGGATATTTTCAAGAAATCTAAACAGGAACTAAAGAACATCCATTAAGTGATGAAGAAAGTCACAAAAAATATATGTGTACCTGAAGGAGGCTAAGTGCACCAAGTTTTGGTGTCAAAAGGGGGTTATAAGTGACCACCTTTTTTAATTTTTCAAATCAACAATTTTTGAACATTGACAAGAATTTAAAGATAGTTATGCTCAAAATTTTAAGATATGAAAAAAAAGTAGTAGTCCTTTGAATCTAGTTTCGAAACTACTAATTTATTTTTAAAATGGTTCAGTTCTAGGTCCTCAAAAAAGGAGGCCGTAGAAAATGGTACTATTTTTTCAGAAAAAATCATAACACAATGCAAAGTGTGGTGCCCCTAAAATTTTAACATTTTTTTTGAAATTCTTTAATCACTTTAGTCAAAAGTTATCTAACATTGTGTAGTTTATCCTAGATTTTTAAGGTAAATCTATAATGTGTATTTTTTAAATAAATTTTGCAATTGCACACACCCTAAAAATATGAAATATCTATGTGCCTCCAAGAAATGATACAAAACTAATCTAAAATTAAAACTTCTTATTTTCAAATGTGTAGAATGGAGTCTAGTTTCTAAAAAACTAAGTTGTTGTAGAATTTGATTAATGATCTAAAATCTACACCCCAATTGGTATACATTGGTTTTTGACAAAAAATGGACATACGTTCAAAAGAAATTATAGTTGAAACATGTGAAATAGTTCAAATTTGAATTAAATTATATGGTTATATAGCTAAAACAAAGATCTACAATGTCATGTAACCTAATTTTATTGATGCTCAACCATGAAGAAACTTGAATGAGAACACACAAGAAAAATAAATAATTTTTTGTATGTCTACTGCAAAACACATCTCGGACTAGTTTAGAGACTGCAAACCTTTGGGTTGGATCCCCAAGGTAAATCCTTGCCTTAGGCTTCGTATAATCCAAAGCTTTAAATAGCACATGTGCACTATATCATGCACACAAAATTTAAATCATTTTTAAATTTAGGCTTACATAATGCTTATGCAGTATAGCATGCAAGTACTTTGTGAGCTTGAATTTCAATAGAGAGGGAAGGAGAGAGGGAGAGAGTGTTCAAAATGAGACAAATTAGAGGATGGGTAGAGAGTAGGAGATGGGAGAGGGTGGGATAGGGAGAGAGAGAGAGAGAGACACACACACACACAGAGAGAGAGAGAGAGAGAGAGAGAGAGAGAGAGAGAGAGAGAGAGAGAGAGATGTGTGTGACAAATATATAGTAAAAGAGGAGTGGGCGAGATATTTAGCTAGAGAAATGTGGAGATGAAGTTCAAGATAGATACATGAATATATATATATACATACATATATGTATATATACATATATATATACACATATATACATATATAATACATATATACATATATGTATATATGTATATATATACATATAGAGAAATGTGGAGATGAAGTTCAAGATAGATACATGAATATATATATATATATATACATACATACATACATACATATATATGTATATATCGAGAGAGAGAGAGAGAGAGAGAGGTCATGGACATAGAGAGTGAGAAAAATGGAGAGAATAGCATGAGATAGAGAGGATTAGGGATTACTCAGAGAGAGAGAACACTTAAGAGTAAAGAGAGAGAGAGAGAGGAGAGAGAGATTGAGAGAGAGAGAGAGAGAGAGAGAGAGAGAGAGAGAGAGAGAGAGAGAGAGAGAGAGAGAGAGAGGTCATGGACATAGAGAGTGAGAAATATGAAGAGAATAGAATGAGATAGAGAGGATTAGGGATTACTCAGAGAGAGACAACACTAAAAGGGTAGAAAGAGAGACAAGGAGAGGGAGAGAAAGAGAGAGAGAGTGAGAGAGAGAGAGAAAGAGGTTTAAAGATAATAAGTTAGGTAGAGGATAGGAGTCTACGTGAGAATGAGAGAGGTGAAAATTTAGTAAGAGAGAGATTAGGAGTTAGTGAGTGATTTTTTTTCTGAGGAAGAGATAGAGGGAGTGAGAGAGGGAGAGAGGTGAGAGAAATATAAAAATTATGATAATACTCTTACCTACTTATTTGCTCCATGTTTGGAAAATACTTACTACCTATTTTAGACCATGATTGATTCTAATGGATGAAAAGGAAAATTTTGACTTCCTACTATTATTTTAGTTGCATTATGTTTTATGTCTCTTAAATATCTTTCCAATCCATTTTGAATGGAGTCAATTGGAGTCTCGATGTGAAAGTCATGGCATTTGGAGTGGAGCCAATTTTTATTTCTTCAAAACCTAATCGAGTTATGAATAACTTGATTGATTTTTGCATAACCTGATCAAGTTTTACATAAGCTCATTGGATTTTGAAGAGAATTTTCATCCTAGAAAACTGATTGGGTTTTGTTTTTTATATATTTTTTCTAGGCTTGGTAACCAAGCCTAGCCACTTTTTCAAATTTTATATAACTAGATCAGGTTATTGACATTTTTGGTTTTTTTTGTGGTAACCACTAAACTGTACACCATCTTGGTGCACACATGCACTTCATGTAATGAAGAACAAGACTATAGTACATTCATCTATGTGGAAGATGATTTTCTGAGCACTCAAAATGACTAGATAAGTCAAGCTACAAGTTCCCGTCTGACAGGAAATAATGGAGTGCAAATGTAAATTATTGAGATGCAAAGAGTGGGTGCTAGGGAATAAAATGAAGATGCTGAGTCATAGACAAGAAATTCCTACCATGAGACAATAACTACTGAGCATTGAGAACTAGAAGTAGAACCAGAATAAGAAAGAAGAAATGAGCCTGAGATTGTTTTTCTAGGTGAACTTTAATAAGAGCGTGGAAGAAAGCTACCTATACTAGAAAAATATGTGAGAATACATCATAAACCTGATCAAATCACTGGAGATGCTAAAATTCACCAGATCTAGAAGAACAATACTTGCACCTTAGTGCCAAGATGTAAAGGTAAAAATGTCATTGGGAACAAGTGGGTTTTAAGGAACAAGCTCAATGAAAATGGTGTAGTAACAAGGAAAAAAGAAAGATTCATATACAAGGGTTATGTACAAGAAGGAGTTGACTTGGAGAAATTTTTTCTCCTATGGCTAGACTTGAAGGAGTTAAAACACTACTTGCATAATCAACTCACAAGAATTTCAAGGTTGATCAAATGGATGTCAAATTTACATTTTTAAATTGCACATCGAAGGAATAATTATAAGTTGAATATCCTAAAGAATTTTTAGATCTAGAAAAGATATTGAACAAAGCTCTTTATGGATTGAAGGAAGCACCAAGAGCCTTGCATGAAATGTTATATAACCATTTAGTGAAAAATAGCTTTTAGAGGACAAATGATAACAACAATCTATATTTGAAGAATAGTAGGAATAATGAAATACCTTTATTTGATATTTTTTTGATGATATCATATTTGGAGGAAGAGAAGCATTATGTAGATCATTTGCTACTAAAATGAAAAAGGGATTCGAAATGTCAATGTTTGGTGAAATCAAATTCTTTGTTGGATTACAAGTATGTCAAATGAAGTTTTGTATTTTTATTTCATAAACCAAATACATCAAGGAAATATTGAAGATATTTGTTATGGAATATATAAGACCAATGAGCACACCTATGCCTATAGGACATCAGCTATCTATGAATTATGATTCTACTAATGTGAACCAAAACCTATATAGATCCATGATAGGAAAATTGTAATATGTTGTTCACAAAAAACCACATATTGCATTTGAAGTTATGATAGTTGCAAGATTTTCATAAACTTCTAAAAAGAATCACATGATGGATGTAAAAAGGATAATGAGATATCTAAAAGTTATAGAAAACTATAGATTATATTACTAGGGAAGTGATGCATTTGAACTAAAAGAGTTCACTAACTTAGGCTAGGCTAGAAATATTCATGACAAGAAAAACACTAGTGGAGGTGCATTCCTTCTAGAAAAAAGATTGGTTTCATGGAAAAGAAAGAAATAGAATTGGATTTCCCAATCAATAGTTGAAGTCAATTATGTGGAAATTGCAGAAAATTGTTCAAATATAATGTGCATTAAGCAATTTTTGAAAGTCATACAAGAAGAGATTATAGATTTAGTACTTATCTATTGTGATAACACAAGTGCTATTAAAATTTCAAAGAACCCATTGATGCACACTAAGACAAACTACATTACTACCAAGTATCAATACTTGAGAGAATTAGTTCAAGACAAAGAAGTGAAGCTAGAATATGGGAATACAAAGGAACAAATTGCTAACATATTCACAAAACCATTACCAAAGATTGTCATGAATAACTTAGAGGTAAATTAGGGGTTATTCCCCTAACTAAGGCTAATTGAGAAACTAAGGTGCATTGTATCACATGTCCTAAACAAAAAATTCTACATAGTGGTGCAATATGAATCTACTCTGGGACATTCCTAAGGTAGAATACTTCAACTTACATAATAAAAGATCAACCACAGATAGATGACAAGTATCAACTAGAAATGCAAAATATACATAATTTAGATGTATATGAAGAATTTGAAGATGAGACACCTACACATCTTTGGCATTGCTGACAAAGAGGGAGAGATTAAGGAGAAAACAAAAATCTAAGATGAAAGAGGGAGAGATTACTAGGAAGTCATGAGATTAGAAAGAAAAGAAAGATGAACCTTAGAGGGAGAGAAGCATAGAAGAGAGAAATATGATAGAGGAAGTTTGAAAGTTTGAATGGATGAGAATTAGAATGAAACTAAGGATAGTGGTCACTTATGGAAGTAAAATATTTCAGATTTTATGGTAACTAAGTTATTTTTAGTATTTCAAATATTTGAGATATTGCTATCAATACCAAAGAGGGAGATAGTTGGAAACTTACAATTGGAACAATTATTTTTTTGTCATTGGTGTCAAATCTATGGATGAGACATATTGCTACCTAATTTAAATGTCATATCTATTTTATTGATGAAGAGGATTTGAGAGTTACTTATAGCTATAGTATGTAGAGAAAGGTTGAAGTTACGAAAAGGAAAGCTACAATTAAAAATTGATTAGATAGACTTTGATAAAGAAAAGTAATTGTTTATGTCAAGGAAGATAAACTTAGTCAAGAAAAAGAGTAAAATACAAAAGAATGTCAAGTAATGCTAGTATCATACAAGGCACAATTAGTGCTGAGAAAATCTAGCATTGGCTGAGCATAGAATTGAGTAGGAAAGTTAGATGATGCCAAGCTAGAAAGCTTTATAATGACTAATTATTTTAGTATTGACCAAGTGTTAGAATTCAGTGATTTTTAGTGACAGTAAAAGACCAAATTCAAATAAATTGTAAGATCAACCTAACTTAGTTAATTTCTTGGGAGATGTAAAACATGTTGAAGACAAGATTGATGAGTTAGATCATTAAATTCAAGTAGGTGGTTAGGTAAATACCTAGTAGAAGGATTCTAGAGAAGTTTCTAGAGGATGATCAAGAAAATGTACATATACATTAAATTGAGTTGACTCTAATCATAAACCCTAAGACCTATAGTGGATGTAGAAAATGGTAAAGCATAGATTGCCTATTTAAGGTGATACAAAACCAAACATTTGGTATCCAGTCTAGTCCCAACTAATTTTTGTTCGAGTTTGTATGTGAAGGAAGTCATACAAAGCAAGGTTGATCAGAATCACAAAAGTGAGTGGATGCAAAGCTAAAAGAGAAAATATTGTAGATGTGATTTTGTTGTTGATAAGAGAATTTGAGTAGAAGGAATAAATATTGATGAGAAGAGTAGACAAATTGCCTCAAGGGTGTCCAAGAAGATCAAGATTAGAGTTGGCAATGAAATGCTTATTAGTGAACCAACATAAAGGACTTATCATAGATCTGAACTAGCAAAAGTGAGTTGTAGTCACACAGATCAAAGCCTATTTTTTTTCTTTCTTATCATTGTAAATATTTTGTATTCAAATCATTTTAATAGATTTTGACCTAACAGTCATTTGAAGACTTAACAGTCTATGTAAATCCTTTAACTAGGTCACATTCTAAATGGAACGATCAAATTCCTCTTATAAGGCTACTCTTGATAGGGTGATTAAATCCTCTACCTAGGTCACATTTGAAAGTGTGTATTATAACATTTAGTAGGGTTGGCTCCTAATAGAACTCACTTCAGAGCATGAAAATGAGTGACATGTTGATGGTGATTTTTTAAAATTGGGTTTCCATGTAAAATCCTAGTCTCAAACTATGATAAATGTCTTATAAATGTTTACATGTGATGATGCTTTCATTATGCAATGCAAGTTAAAGTAACTTATGATAGTTTTACAATAGAGATCAAAAAACAACATGATATGCATGATAAGTATCTAATAGTGATGTGTTTAATGTTTAATTATTCAAGTGGTACATATAGACCTTGAGTAACTAATTCACCCCCGCTCTCAATTATTATAAAAAATTCTAACAATAAATGGAGTTTAATTCACATACAATTTTTATCTATCTTATTTTAAGGATATTGTTCCGTAAAATCTTATAGTCACATGCAAACATATGGTCAGGGTTAGAGTTACCATTACATTTAATGTTAACCTTACAGTTAGAAATAGGCTTAGGATTGGAGTTAGGTCATGTTGGGTAGGCCTAAGTAGATTATCATAGAGGTTTAGATATATGGACACCCCTATGCCCATTAATAAACAAGAAATGGCGGGTCTAAATATTTTTCATTATGCCACAAGGTCTATAGATGATTGTTGTAGGTTTGAGTGTTCAAGATGATATAGTTAGGAGTCTAATATATTCTAGCATTGCTATAGTGGCTACACAATTGAAGGAAATGTCTTCTCATTGATGTGACAGATATATGTTGCATTTTTGTGGTACCATTCTTATAGCCACATCCTTTAGTACATGATTTGATGATGCATATAGGATAACAAACATAACTTCTACTATAGTTTTCTCATTTATCAGATGTGGATTCATTGTGTTGTATGGCTTTATATTTAGCTAGTGATCTTCTTGGTTCATATCATGCCTTCTCCAAATAATGGATATAAAATTCTAATACTAGGAATTTTTTGACAATTGTAAGGATTAGATTGATCTATATCTATTAGAAATATGAAAAAAATTATCATGTTTAAAAATAAATATAATTCAAAACTCAAATTTGAAGAATAAATTAAATATTAATAAATTACCATTCAGTTCCCAAAAATAACATTTATTGTGTTCGACATCTCAACTAACGAAATGAACTTTGCACCATTCAACAATTTGATCCACACTCTCTATCCTATTATCTATATATGTAACACAGGCGCGTGCACACACACACACACACATACATGTGTGTGTGTGTGTGTGTGTGTGTGTGTATATATATATATGTATGTATGTATGTATGTATGTATGTATGTATGTATGTATGTATGTATGTATGTATGTATACATATATATATGTATATGTACATATAGATATGTATATGTATGTGTATATGTATATATATATATGTATATGTACATATATATGTACATGTACATATATATGTATATATACATACACACACACACACACACATATATATATACATACATATATATACATACATACATATACATACATACACACATACATATATATATGTATATATATTTACACACACACACACACACACACACACACACACATATATATATATATGTATGGATGTATGTGTGTGTGTGTGTGTGTGTGTGTGTGTACATGTACATATATACTAAATAAAGTACTAAACATTATAGATGAACCAATAATTTTGATCACATGATTATAAGTAGTTTATTACAAGTTATTTTTCTCATGACCAATGATTAAATTATCTCAATAATTTTTTGGCCATTAATGTAATTATTGATTCAATCATTGAATTTTATTGATTGGTTATTTATTTAGTTATGGTACTTATATATTTAATCACTAATTTAGTCATGTATTTAATCAATACTTTATTCTTATATTTATCATTAATTTAGTAATTACCTTAATCATATATTTAGTCCTTAATTTAATTAAATATATTTAGTTATTATTTTATTTATATTAAGGCACTATGGAATTCAATCACCATCTTTCTATTTATAAAGTAGGTTTTCTTACATTAAGCCAATAGTCTTTAAAGAAGAATCATGGAATATATACTAATAATTTCCATTATCTTTTAGATTTTAATCACCGTAAATTTATATTTTAACTATCATGAAAAAATATTTATCCTATTATATCTAATAAACCATTTATTCTTCAAATCTTAACCACCTCTTATCTTCACAATTCTATCTCATCTTACAAGTACTAATTCATTATTTATTGAAATTACACAAGGCAATATGAGGAAAGCTAATTATGGTTATATATTAGTGCATTTATCTTAGATTCAAATATATTATTCTCTAAATAAATAAATAATTACAAGTTTGAAAAATATGTTTCTTAGCCTCAAGTTTATACTGTGAAAGAGATAATATAAACATAATCTTTGAGTAGTGTATACCATTACAATTTTCTATCTAATATAAACATAATCTTTGAAGGATGATCAACAATATGGGAATGTTGAGCCATATAGCTAAACTACCACAATAATGTATTAGTCTGTACAAGAACACTTACGTCTAAGCAAGAGTACAAGTAAATAGTTAGATAGAAGGGAATCAAGCCAGGTTTTATTTTTTAGAATATGTTGTCCATTATGTATTTATAGTTTTTACGTAATCTTAGATTTTTATAGCTTTTAGAATAATTGTCTAATTTATTTTTTTGTTATAGCATTCTTCTAGGAAGATTTTGTACCAACCCATTCAAAAGTTATTTACATTTACAGTTCTGATAGAACAACATTTATATAAGTAGTGTATATACTCATTTCTAGGAAAAGATAGAACCATAAGAAAAACATAATTAATCCTTATAGAAATACCAAAATCCTAACTATGAAGAGTGTAATAGAAAACCACCTGTGAATGACTTTTAGAAGATCTATGTTGTACTTGAGAATATTCAAACAATATTCTTGTTTTCTTAAGAAATATAGAAATTATTAAGAAACTGTGTTTTTATAATTTTGTATCAAACCATCAAATAGACATACATAAATAATAAAAGAATAGAAAATTCTACTTAGAGTATATATATAATATGTTAAAGAATACATATAGATATTCTTTCTTTGAAAGATTTTACTATTGAAGAAATGTAAAACTTAAGATAGAATAACTATAACTTTATGGGTAAAGAAAGAAATGAGGATGGTGCAAATCACTATGCTTCACATTGTAAATGAATATGAGCTCAATGTTAATCATTTAAGTCTTCAAATTGTGCAGCTTAGGGATTTTGTCTTAGGAGATTCTTAAAATTCTTTAGATTACCCTAACTGTGCCTTGTTTCATGTGTTGTGTTAGCCTTTTAAATTCTAAGGGTTTGTCTCTCAGTTAACCCATAAAAATTTTAAAAAAACTAAGTGTG
Organism: Cupressus sempervirens; assembly: GCA_028749045.1. Taxonomy (NCBI): domain Eukaryota; kingdom Viridiplantae; phylum Streptophyta; class Pinopsida; order Cupressales; family Cupressaceae; genus Cupressus; species Cupressus sempervirens. The sequence continues at coordinate 242,637,914 of CM053786.1, read as the reverse complement.
TGAGAAAGCCCTTATATCTTTGTTCTGCGTTGCTCTAGTTTTAAAAATTTCAAAAGTATTATTTCAAAAACTATTTTGGCAGGCTTGTTCATCCTAGGGTTTTATTTACATTAGAATACCTTTTATTCTTTATGACAAACCTTAGAGTTTTTTTAATTGCAATATATTATCTTAAAAGGTGCTAGGTTGAAATACTTTTCTGAGCACCATTGATCTTGTTCAAATCAACAATGCCCACATTCTCGGATTATGAAGTTGCAAGTGTTTTAAAAAATGCGGGCAAGTGGGCTTTCACCATGTGGCTGGGGCACTGAAATCTTTAAAGGCATTTCTACTTTTCAAATGAAGCCATCCGATCTATGGGAAATCAATGGATCGAATTTAAATCTGGGATATAGCAGAATATTGAAATACTAAAGGACGTCAACAGAAAATCATATTTTCTCAGGTGGGTGCTATGTCGATATCAAGAAATTTATAAGTTCTGCCATTAACGACATGGCGCCTTCACGAGAAATATAAGTGGCAGTCTTTTTTGAGGTTTTTTGCCAACCATGAAATTTCCAAGTGGCACAATGGATGTGTTGTTTTACTACTTTGTCAGAAGCATTGATGAGGGTCATCATGACCTCACTTGCCTTTTATCTTGTTGGCCTCAAAATTTTGAGAAGTCACCGGAAGGCGCTATGTCACTATCGATAAATCTATGTTTCTCGCCATTAGTGACATGGCACCCAGTTGGGAAATAAAATCCAGTGAGACCCAAGTAGCATGGTAACATAACTAAGATTATAATATGATTTTATTTGTGCTAGCAATGTAGGGTTTTCTTACATCATCAACAATTGGACCCATTCCGTATTCACAAAATGTATGAGAGATTATGATCATTAGATTAATCTTAAATCAATGATAGGCACTATGTCACTACGGAGGGTTCCTCGAAAGTTATGATAGTGACATAGTGACAAAGGGCCCACCATGCTTTTCTAAAGTAATGCATCAAATGTCATCCACATGATAAAATCAAGATTAATGACAGGCACTATCTCGTTATGGAAAAGTGCTCACTCTTTATGTATAGTGAGATATCGCCTAAGTGACACATGTCCTCAGAGTTCAGTAGGGTCCATTTTAAACTTCCAAATGAAGAGATCTTGATTCACCATCAATTAGGGTAAGATTGGCGGTACCCACATTCCTGCATTATCAAGATGTGAGGTTTTTAAATAATGTAGGCAAGCGGGCATGGTGGGACTTGGACTAAGCTTTAGAAAATGTCCTGAGTCATGCCATGGTAGAAAGGATTAAATGAAGCATGCTCATAGGCGGTGGATGATAGGTGTGCCAAGTGGAAGTGGTAATGTCATGGGCACAAAATTTTTAATTATTGTCAGAACACATGGACTAAAAGATATTGTTTCATTGGTCAAGATAGTTTAGGGGGGCTGCCAAATGAAGAGATCTTGATTCACCATCGATTAGGGTAAGATTGATGGTGCTTGCATTATCAAGATGCGAGGTTTCTAAATAATGCAGGCAAGTGGGCTTCTAACATGTGGTTGGGATCCCAAAGTTTTAAAAGGGCTTTTTACTTTTGAAACATAGTCGTTCGATCTTTGGAAATCGATGGGTAAAATTCAAATTTCAAAATACAACATGAAAATAACGGTTGCAGGAATTAATGTGATACAAAGTTTCCTTCGTGCGATCTCAATGCTCTAATATAATATGTAAATTTGCCATTGTTGAAGCATAGATTGTAGATTTTCTCATAGCAAAAGGATTTCTAGAGCTAGGGTACAAAATTCCTCAAGGACTTAAGCGAATTTGTAGAGAAAATTGCAGAAAGAAGAACAAATTTTAGCAGGTAAGTGCTCTGTAGCCAGTGAAAATAGAGCAATTTGCTGAATAAGATTTAAAATTTTAGAAACTGCCTCCACGAAAGGAATTTTTTGGGCAAACTGAATATTGAAAGAGGGGTATGCATGGTGATTTTCTAGAACAATTTCCTTTGTCAGTACATGAGATAACTAAGGGGAGGGAGTTAATTCCTAAAAACCCTAGAGTAGCCATAGTAGAGGGTTTCTATGACAAGGCCAATTGGGTGTAAGATGCTCAGGTATCCATGGGAGGTTTAGAATTATTCAAGAAATGGTTTTCAGAGTGAAGACTGGATACTCCTCTGAGCAATGTCTAGGAGTTTGACATTGGAAAATTAGTAGTCCCCACAGTTTTCATCGATAGTGATTTGTTAATGGATTTGGTCAAGAAGTATGATCCAATTATAGGGTGGGTAAAGAATCATGCTGGAGTGAACCTCTTTAGGGTTTGACCTAAATTAATTAGAGAAGTTTTTAATCTTAACCTTAACCATGTTGTGCATGAAACTATTGGCATGGGTGATTTTCAAGCAAGGTATGATGCACAAAAAATCTACTTGAAAAGGGGGCCACTACAGGAGCATGCTTGCTAAAATTGGTACTTTGTCTGCGATCACTACCAACATCCAAGAACCCCTATTGAAAAGACATTTTAACACTAGAGCTCAGGCATTATATGTTTCTCTTTGTAAGATTTTTGGAGTGGATGAAGTAGAACAAATCCCAGGCTTAGTTGTCCTCATAATGGCTCAAACTCTTCAATTTGGAATGAGCCCTATTCTGGATTTTGCAACATTCCATGCAAAAGAGATTCACAATAGCTTGGTGCAGATAGCAAGGGGAAAATTAGATAAACCTTTATGTGGATATTCAATCCTTATGCATATATGTTTGCATAAGGGACTTGCCTTCTTTTCCAAGGGTATGGAGCTAGAGACAACTAGGGATGGAGAAAAGAATCCAGTGTAGTTGTGGAGTGTGGATATGACCTCAGAAGCCAAAAGTGCCAGTTATGTGAGGTTTGATACGTATTTTGCATCAAATTTTAGATTGCTTTTGAGAGGAGACAACCCTAGAATTCCACAAGCATTGTTAGTGTAAGGAAACTTGGCAACAAAGAATATAATCGTTTCCACATAACCCATAATAGATCTGAAATAAATACGGAATTAAAATCCACATGCAAGAGAATAGACAACATACCCACAAAATTGTGACACAAGATATACCCTGGGAAACCCTCATTGAGGGAAAAACCCAACCTCCAAAAGCATCCATCACCATGTATTATTTAGCAAAAATACCGTTGCCATACAACCATGGAAGCCTTCATGGCCATAGCCACAACCGAGAAAACTATGTGAACAAGCATGAATCCACACATCCCATGCCATGCTTTCAACCATCACAAATGCTCCCTTGGCTAACTTGTCAAGCCTTGTCCCACTTGACTCTTGCCTTTTATCTTCTCTTTGTCATTCTCTCTCTCTACAACAACTATCCTTGTGGCTGCTTATATAGTAGCAAGTCCCACAAAACCACTAAGTGGTATTACATAAACCATGTGCTAAAACCATGTACTACCTAACCCATTGACCCCACATTTAATATTTGGGCATTTAATTCTTTTTTCCCCAATATTAAATAATTACATATAATATTATCACAATGTTACAATACAACTCATGAAGAATATTCCATGGGAATCTTTACATGTTGCACGTCCATCTAGGCACAACATTACATAATAAAATAATAAAATAACAATATTATGCAATGTGTACAACACCCATTATCTCAACAATCTCCCACTTGTTGTATACATTGCATAGGGTCAATTTGTAGCCACATAAATGAACAAAGGAACAATCCCTCCCAGCACATCCACCATCATGGATCAAAATACACCAAGTGCTCCATGTTGGTACCCACAAAAAAATCAAAGTATCTAGCATCTCAAACATGAATGATTTCACCTCCTATTATGTCACTCCCACTGGACATACATAGAAGCCATCCAAAGAAAAAACCAGCCAACCTGTCACATTAGAAGATCATAAAATCATGTACCAACTAAAATTCCAAGCACAAAAAACCTGATCCAAAGGTAATCACATGTATCCATAGTTGTCAAAATATCCATAGCTGAAATAGCACCCACAACAAATTGCCAAACCCATCGAACTATCCATACCTCAAAGGTATAACAAGTGAATCTCATATCACCGACATATCCAATCTATAACTTGCAATCACAAGCCTCAAGAGCAATACCTGCCACATATATACCAAGAAGCTCCCACTGCAAAAGATAATATCAAGTCTATAACCAATCCACTCAACACATCTCAAAGAAGTGAATCCATGTAGTATCAAGGACATCCACAATACATAAACTAATATCCTGCAAGAACAACTCTCATAACAAGTCTCCAATAGTCTCCCAAATTCTCCACAACCAACAGAGTAAAGAGATAAAGGAATAACCATGTCATCTCTCATATGACATCCATGAGCACAAACTAGTGATCACAATCTCTAACCAATCTCAAATCCAATGTAGGCAAAACTGAACATCCAAGAAGATAACCAAGACCAGAGAAACCATGCAAATCATAACTTGTATCATGTCCTTCTACACACACCTTTAGATGTAAATTGTGCAAGTATGATCTCCTCCATAAAACCCCAACAAGAAGTCTCAACAACACCCAAACCATAACATATAACTAATCATGGATGTAAGCCTCTCACAAGAAGATCAAACTCAATAAACCCATTCCTAAACCAAGGAATAACCATTCCTAATCCAAGGAAAATGCCCAATATAAAACCACCTCCCAAACTCAACCAGCATAACAACATATGCACATGGAGATAACCAATGCTAAACCATCTCTCAAATGAACCCTCCAGAACTAACTCATGTACCATAGCTCAAGATCTATATCCATGAAAAACAAGCATAAATATAATGCAACTGAGAGAAACAATGGGCTATACCTCTCAAGTAGCAAACCACCGAGTAGACCAAGAGTGGGGAATGAGAATGCTCATCAAGATACCCAAGTCTCCAACCAAGACTCATCTAAGAATAATCTCCTCTCAAGTCCATATTAGGTGACTGCCCCTCGGACTTCCTGCTGAAACCATCAACCGTCCCAACAAATACTTCTCTAAACCAATAGAAATCAACATCACCACCATCTCTAAGTATCCATGAGCACCTATAATCAATCAATTCATGCCAACTCCAAATGCAACATAGCAATATCATGAAGTATCCAGCTTATGACCAGTGTACTCAATACCAAGAAACTAAACCAAGATCAATGTCAAAGTTCCAACCATGGCCTCAGGAGCATAAACATGACAACATGATCTAACCATCTCAACTAAAGAGATAACATGCTCCATATGAACATACTATAACATGTCACAACTCTAAACATGTATCAAGAGTATACCATGACATAATAATGAAACCATCCTCATACCAAGGATAACATGCCAAATAAAAGCATAAACCACACCTTTGCCAAGAACCCTATGAGTCCTCAAGATGCAACCATCTCCACACACCATGAAGAAAACCATATCCACATACTAGGAAGAACCATCTCCACATACCATGAAGATAACCAAGAACTCCATGAGTCCTAAAGATCTAACCATCTTCAAACACCATGAAGATAACAAGTGCACCATGCAAATGTCAAAGATGCTTCTACAACAATAGTATCTAAGACAAACCTCCAACATCTACAAACACTCAATAAATATATCAATGCCAACAACTCTCACTCAACCATGGTACCAAGTCACCTATGGCATCATAAAATCCATCTCCTATATGAAGATCCAAACCAAACCAGGAACTAATCCTGCACTGTCACCCCATCACCGTCACAAGCTCCCACTAAACCATGTATCCAAGCTATCCATGACATAATGATGAAAAAATCCATCCTCTAACCATGAGAATCAACCAAGGCATTAAACCATCAAAGAACTCAAAGTGCACATCATGAGCTCCTCAAAAGAAACCAAATAACCATGATCCTCAACTAAGAAGATATTCCACCATAACTAAATCAAAAATCCAAGATAATAAACATCAAGGATGTACCTATATAACCAATCATGTCATGCCAAAATCCATGACACCATGATCACATCCATGAACCGAGCATCTGGCTCTCAATATGTCCAACCTGTCAGCATAGTCAACCACAATCCTCTGCCATGACTGTACCTTGTAACAACATCTCATCCCTTCTACATGAAGAAAATAGTAAATCATGTGACTTAGGGCATAGACAACCCTAATCCAAGCCACCAATCTGAATATGCATCAATAATGAAAGATCAATGGGAAAGGACAACCCATAATCAAGCTATAAATGCAACCTGTAAGTATAGACTGCTTACAATACTGCACAACTTGTAGACCCAACAAGTCATCATGCATATCCAAACCAAACACTGATAACCATATCATCATGAGACCAAACTAAAATATGAACTGAGTATACAATGACATCAAATCTTAAATCTTCCAATGCCATAAACTCACAATGTTACCATAGTTAAAATATACCTATAAATTGTTTAGATCAATATTTCAATAAATAAATCATGCCAAACCTGCACCAAATCTAAACCAATGTGTAGAGCTCTCCAAGAGCTTTTCGTTGACTACTCGAAGTCCAAAATCTGACTCCGTATACCCAAGTTATGCCCTAATCCATGCTCCATATGCCCAAGTTATGCCCTAATACGTGCTCAAAATAAAGAACATCTAACTTTAGGGCTCTTAAAACTTGACAAAATATCCAAATCATAGAACCAAACCTACATCATGTTGTAGTGCTCTGAATTAGCTTTCCAAGGCCTATAAGAACTCTGAAATTTGATATTCTAAGAGAAAGTTATGGTTGTTTTACTAAGACAGTCTTTTTACCTTTTTCAGTACGATTTTTCATTTTTAAATTTTTTTCAGTGACGAAAATTTTGACGGGATTAAATTTGACGGCCATCATGGGCTGAAACTAAAAAACTCTTTCATTTCCTCTGAACATGGCCAAACTAGGGCATATTATATATCAAAGTTTATGGAAATGTCGACCCGAATCCAATGGTGAGGTCTATTTTTACCCAAGAGGTCATTTCTACAAGCTACCCCCAAAAACCCTCATTTAAATGAAACATCTGAAAAAATCTTTTTGTCCAACAATTTCACATGCCCAAATCTTTTAACATCCCATCATAACAGCAAACCCAAAACCCTCAGATCTGCAATAAATTATTCATATATCTTGCCCTTTCTTTTATCCTCTCATGCATTCCCATGGATTCAATCTAGGGTTACAATAATAAAACCATAGCTCTGATACCACTTGTAAGGAAACTTGGCAACAAAGAATATAACTATTTCCACATAACCCATAATAGATCTGAAATAAATATGGAATTAAAATCCACATGCAAGAGAATAGACAACATACCCACAAAATTGTGACACAAGATATACCCTGGGAAACCCTCATTGAGGGAAAAACCCAGCCTCCAAAAGCATCCATCACCATGTATTATTCAGCAAAAATACCATTGCCATACAACCATGGAAGCGTTCATGGCCATAGACACAATTGAGAAAACTATGTGAACAAGCATGAATCCACACATCCCATGCCATGCTTTCAACCTTCACAAATGCTCCCTTGGCTAACCTGTCAAGCCTTGTCCCGCTTGACTCTTGCCTTTTATCTTCTCCTTGTCACTCTCTCTCTCTACAAAAACTACCCTTGTGGCTGCTTATATAGTAGCAAGTCCCACAAAACCACTAAGTGGTATTACATAAACCACATGCTAAAACCATGTGCTACCTAACCCACTGACCCCACATTTAATATTGGGCATTTAATTCTTTTTTCCCCAATATTAAATAATTACATATAATATTATCACAATGTTACAATACAACTCATGAAGAATATTCCATGGGAATCTTTACATGTTGCACGTCCATCTAGGCACAACATTACATAATAAAATAATAAAATAACAATATTATGCAATGTGTGCAACGCCCATTATCTCAACAGTTAGAGCTGGTCAAACCCAAGGATCACGCTAAAGGGCTACTTTTCAATCATAATTGGGGGGATATAATTCCCTATAATGTTTCAATAGTGATAAGAGTATATGGCTTCTTGGGAAAGCCTCATGTACTACCATTCCATGTGCCTTTAAAGATAGGAATAGCTGAACTGTTATGGCAAATAGGCACCATTGTTGACAAGGAGTTGACTAGGAAGGGCACATTTTTTCCAATTGTTACTGTGACCCATGATTTTTTCTTTGTAAGGAAAGGATGGAAGCATCTGAATTTGTTTTTAGATAGATATAACATGGCATAATCTCACACCAAATTTATTGACCCTGAAGGATTTTGTGATATCTTCAGGGAGAGAATAAAAGCTTCCCACATGGTGCAACAAGTTTACTATCCTAAGGATGTAATTAGAAATGTTCTTACTTTACAAGAACAAGAATTGAGAAAAGAAAAATGGATAGTATTTAGAAAAACCTTTGAATTCATTAATGCTTTTGACCCCCACTATGTTCTATTAAAAGAAAAGAAATACTGGGGAGCCAAGTTACAGGCCTTGATGAATAATTTTGCTAAGATAATACAAGCCATGAATGAAAACAAGGCTACATATGTTGAGACATATCCAGACAGGGCGAAAGAAGTGCAGAGGAATATTAACAGTAAAAACATAGTAGCTCCTAGTCAATATACCTTACAAAGAAGGTCAGGATATGTGATGATTCAAAACATGCAACAGGGTCCTCTCCATAAAAGAACAGGAAGCCCACCTTCAACCAGTGCTCCAAAAAGGCAGAAGTTAGAACATGGATCTTCTTCTTCTCAGCTAGAACGATATTTCCCAAGCCAGTCCCAAATTACGATAGATGATGAAACATATTTAAGGGAACAACTTAGAAAAATTGGTGGAGAAGGGGATGTAATTGTTACTTGCACAAATCTGGAGATTGGGGAACCACAACAGCCCCCTACACCTTCCTTGGAGCTCACTGTTTCTTATTATCAAGGTAAGGAAATTGATCCTATAGTTGCCCAAGCCTCTAAGAGATTTATAAATGATGAAAACTTTGTGAAATCTAGGGCATTTGTACATTTTTTGTGGAGGTTAAATATAGGAAATTTTGAAATTACTTGTGAAAAGATAAGGATAGAGAAACCTGATAAACCAGACTCTATTATTAAAGAAGAGGTAAAGTCCAAGTTTTTGAGTGACTTTTCATAATTTACACCTGCGGCCAGGAGGAAATTAGTTAAGCAATCAGGAATCCTTGATTTACTAGAATGAGATATAGTGAATGCCATGGTTTTCAATTCAGTAAGAAAACAAAAGGATTTCTAGTTAACAACTAAAGAAGAGATACTATAGGCTCATAGAGGAGAAAAATTTAGTGATGACCACCAAGCCCTTGTAATTTGGTCCATTGAGAAAAGGGATAAAACAAGGATGCAGGAAATCTCTACTACAAAATATACTCACGCATTGATAGTCTTCAGGGCTGGTGAAGTTGGTAGTAAAAAGATAATTGGGATGGGCTCAAAAATGCAAAAATTTGGTAGTGTGGTCTCTGGCCAAGAGGAGGATAAATTTGCGCAACTAAATGCTAGATTTGAAGAAGTGTTGAAGGCATATGAAGAAAGGGGCACACAAAAACAAAAACTGGAGAATCGGGTATCTTAAATGGACAAGATGCTGGGGAAAAGAAAAATAGAGGAGTCTAGTAGACCCAGGATTGTATACCCTCCTAGGCCACCTATTGAGCCTTTCAAATCCACCCGAATTATTAAGGTACCTGATACCCCTAAAAGGCCTCAATTCTACACTATAGAGGGCTTTGAAGAGGAGAAAAGCTTTATGAACTACATGTAGAATTAAAAAGTCAATATGAAGAAAAATTGAGGTAAGGTGTGATGTACTTAATGAATAAGATAGAATGGCTAACCCTTTTTGATCAATTGGTAAGGATTGCATCCATTAGGGATTAACTGTAGAGAGATGAGGATAGGTTGAAGCCTCTTGTGCAAAAATGGAGGGAAAGAAACAATGGTATCACATTTATGTGCATATCTATCATCCAAATGCCTTGTCATCAAATAGAGAAGATTTTTGATTTATTGAATAAATAAGAAGGTTTTGATGACAAAAGAGATTCTTTTTAGAAAAGATTAATAAATTGTTTATCTAGATATATGGCTGAAAAATTTAGTCTATTTCCTTGTGCTTTAAAGACTGTTGACAAAATAAAGGAAAAAGAAGAATGGAAAAAAGAATTGGATGAGATATAATGAGAAAGAATGAATAATATTGTTCATGAAATTGGTTACCGATTATGGGCAAAAATTGCTGAGGAACTGGTAAAAGTGCATTTATTTTACAATGCCATCAGAAAGGATTTTGTTGATTTAGAGGCAGTTGCAATTTCTTTAATAACTGTACAAAGAGAGGCATTAATTTTTGATTGGCTAAAGGACACTACTTATGATGAGTGGAGAAACAAATTTTTCTCAGAAGAGCAATTGTTACAGGATGATGAAACGGAAGAAGAGGAGGAGGAAAATGCCAAAGTAAAAGTTACCTTCACAGTTAATGATGAAGAGAAGGAAAATCCTTAGATTAAAGTAAGTTTGCAGGTAATCACAGATGATTCATCACTCTCAAATTTCATGACCACTTACTCTGAGGATGAAGAATAAATAAAAGAATTAAAACTCTTGTCTTAATCAATGAAAATATAACAAAAAGGGCCCCACCAAGGAATGTTCAATGTGATAGCCTTCCTATTATGCATAGTTTTGTCCTTTTTTTACAAATGTATGTAAAAATCTTTTAAAGGACACCTATCAGTCACATATGCCCTTTGCTTGTTACAAATCATGCTATATAAATGATTTTTCAAGGCATTATGATGGTCCAAAACTTGTAGAATTTTTGTGTTTTCTCATGAAAAGTACATTTAATCGGTCCAATAGAGTGTAGAAGATTTGATTTTGATTCCATTGTACTTTTTGATAATATACTGAATGATAGAAATAGCAATCTATTCTAGGTTTTCAATGTTTTACTATTGGTCACTGTATTAGTCATATGAGAAGGATAATACAAAAGGGTATTTGCACTATATTTGTGTCATCATTTTCTATCTCTAGTTTATGCATTTGTTTACTTTGAAGTCATTTAAATAAGATTTAATTGGCTGAATGTAATCTAGAAGGGTTTTATGCTATTTTCATTATTGCTCTTAATTCAAGAAGTTATATAAATGCTTCAGTGAATCAGTAGGGTTTGTGAATTCATAAAGGGATATTTTATAAGAATGGAAATGGATTATTACAACTAATTAACTCACTTACAAGATAATTGAATTAGATCTCCTACCAATAGTTAATTGTTTGCCCAGTGGATAAGGCAGTGGTCCCATGAATCAAAAGTAAGAAGGATGAATTATGCTGCTGCATATCATACCAATTATAAAATCAAAATCATTTTTCATTCAATTTTGTTCAAGATCATAAATGCTGGTCAATACTCATTTATATCTATTCTCTGAGTCTTAGGTAGCTTCTATTGTCAAGAATATTTATAAATTCAAGGAGAATGACGACTAAATCTGCAATTAAGGGATACATACAAGTTCGAATATATTGAAAGAATTGAAGTAAACTACACATATGTTAGTGGGTAATAGATGAGAATTAGAATGAAACTAGAAGAATCTCTACACAATAGTTTGCACTAAAAATATCCTTAGGTACAACTACCTTGGTTTAGCAGATCCAAAAGAGTAGAAAACCATCCTTTGGTTTTGTTGAAGTTGGGTTCAAATGCTTTGCACATGCAATTTTTAATAAGAATTGGCTAGTCTTTATATTGTGTGTGTACTATCATCTTGGTATTAAGAATTTTGTTTCTTAGTAGTTTTAAAACACCAAAACTTACCAAGGATGACATTAGAGAACTGACTATTTATCCTCCCCATGAGGTTTTGGAAACTACTTGATGTAGGAGCATCATGAGTGTTGGAATAATCAAATGGGAAGAACACTTTTGAGAGGGGGTGTGAAACAAAAGTATCACACTTTAACCTTAAATACTTTTAATTGAAAATAAATTGCATGTATGTAAACATATCAATTAAGCATAAAGTAAACACATGCATCAAAACACATAACACCAAAATTTGGTAACCCAAAAACCCTCCAAAAATGAGAAGGTAAAACTATATTGGGGATGATACCCACAAAATATCACTGCAACAATAATGTTTGACCACTTCTAATGGTCTGCCTTGTTAGAGGCCTACCCTATTAAAGGCTTTACATTGTATCAATAGTGACCTATCTAAAGGATTTACAAACACCTTACATGAAGTGTCACTATATTAAAGGATTTTATGACCTTGTCAAAGGTTCTACAACCTAGTTGTTAAGCTAACCTATCAACATAGGATTTTCTTTCTAATACAATTGCTAGAGAGTATTAGATTAATAAACCTAATAGCTTACAATCCTTGATTGCTAAATTTAGGCACTTGATCTGCTCTCTCTGATCTTGATCCTCTGAGATTTGATATCTATTTGATATTTTGATACTTTGTTCTTGATCAACTGGATGTTGAAATGTTTCTCTACTCCTCTAAGTCTTTTTACACTTCCCTCTGAATTTCACTATAGTTTACCCATACACTACTCTCATCCACACATACAATGGGGTTTCATCCTCCTTTTAAGGATTTCAAAGACTTATGGTTAGGTATGAACCTATGATCCATATTAAATATTTATTTCCTACTCATTCTTTGCACTTTTCTTATTGGTTGCATGCCTTCTCCATTTTTCTTATTGTATGCATGCTAATTGCATAGGAAATGTAAAAGATTCATTCTTATTCTTAATATCCCTCGAGATTCTTCTATGTCAGCTCAGAAAATGGTTGTGTAATTACAAAAAACTATGTCCAATCTATGTTACTTGGCACTTGTTACCTCTGATGCACGACTCATATAGAAAAAATTAGCTCACTTGGTACCTATAGCAATTTTGTTCCACTCAGCATCTAAAGTGACTCAACAGCTATACTTTGCTCGACACTTGATCTTCATTCGCACTTGAAGATTGCTCGGCACCTGAAGATCACTCGACACCTATTGGAGTTCTATCTAGCTTAGTATGAATTTTTTACTTAGCTTCTATACATATTTTACTCAGCATGTTTTACAAGCTTGGCATGAACTAAGTAAACATCTTAAGTGTGTTGACACGAAATAATCAAAACCTAGTCTTAGATTCAACAATCTCCCCCTTTGATATGAGTGTCAAAAACACTTAACAATATATCAAAGTCTATTCTCCTCGAGTAAAATATACATATAGTTTTTGATAAGATAAATAGGTTTTAAGGGATCCTGAAACCCATAAGTTTTACAAAAAACAAGGCTGATAATATGCAAAAGAAGCCCAGCCAAAATAGTGGTCCAACAGCTAAAAAAAGCTCGAAGGCCCAGCCCAAAAAAAAGGCCAACAGAAAGGCTAGAAAAAAAACAAACAAAAGTAGACTACAAAAAGCCTATCCAAAAGCCAAAATCCAGAAAGACAAAAATACAAAAGACAAGAAAACTAGCCTTCAATAGACTTCTCCATTTCCTACATAGTCTGAGCTACCTCGACTATCTTTTGTTGCTCCTTTGCCATTTGATCCTGGACCTCCTCCATGCCCTGATCCATACTGGTGAACGTACTAATTATGGCCTTGTAATCATCCGACCTAGCCTCATCCCTATTCTGTCCTCCCTCCTCCACCAGGAAGCCCCTATCCTTAAGTTTACTAGCAAGGGATTGGATGTTTTCATTCATCGAACTTAGGAGAGAAATCATCTGACTTGCCAAGTTATGGTTGCGGTTTTCAAGATTTCTAATTCTCCTTTCATTTAAGCTTTCTCTATTATCCTGGTCCTCCTAGCTATCAATACCTATCTTATTCTTAGTACTTTCCATCTAGGATACCCTTTCTCTAACTTCCTCCAACTTCATTTGGGATATACATATAGTTTGTCATATATACATAACTTCAAAACTTCTCAAAATTCTATGAAAACTTTATATACCTCAAAAATTTTGTTGTATAACTCCCCTTGAGCTGATGTATTTCTGTCACTATAACCAAAATTCTTGTGCTCCCCCTAAGTTGATGTATCTATGTACCCTGTACTCTATATCTATATTTTCTTCCATTCTTATTTACAGTTCCCCCAAAACATTATATCTCCTTCTCAATTATTTCTCCCCCTTTTACTATATCTCCCCCTTAACTGTATCTCCCTCTTTTTGATACTTATGTCAAAGGGTTCTAAGGAGTAAAACCATATTTTGCTAAAAATGTTTTATTAAGCTCCATAATCATCTTGAGAGAAGTATCCCAATTTTCCAAAGAAATTTCCAATGATTTATATTGGATAGCTATCTCTACTGCAAGATGAACAAGTCCTTCCATTGTAGAAAGATTAACATCTTTCTTGAGAACATTCTCTGCATAAGCTTGTTCTTTATGGAATACTTCCAAATGTGGGGTTATGGACAACTATATTTGCATCAATTTGGCCATGATGTGGGCCTCTTCATTTGTCAACACAAGTAATTCCTTCTAAATGTGAAGCATTGGAGCAAAATGCTTCACATTCTGAGCTGGATCATTTGGTAGTTGAGTACTAGAAATCTTTAAATTTCTCTCCAAGTTCAAGATTCTTTGGCTTGTCTCCTGTGTGAAGTATGAGAAATCACATAACTTTTGGTACAATGAGAATACGTTCTTAAGTAACTTTTTCACTTTGTCAATTTTCTTTGCCAATTCAACCTTGGAGAGTGGTATTTGGCTAGATATTTTCTCATTTACTTTTCCTTGAAATTTCTTCTCAGACCATTCCATGAGTTTTACATTGGTTTCTTGGTATTCATTTGTCACTTGTTCTACATAATCTATAAATTGTTCCAATATTGGCTTGGTTTCGTCAAGTGTTTGCAAGCTGAATGCATTAAGAAATATTTCTTTTATTTCTACTAGAGCTTGCTTCTGCTTATACTCATTTTTGAGTATCTCTTGTCTTTTCCTCTTTTCTAGTGCCTCTTGCACTTCATATATCTATTGCAGGTTCATTGAATTTGAGTCATAGCTTGGTATTACTATTTTTTCATCAAGAGTTGGGTCTCCATAGAAAAGTACCCTTGCAATATTTGTAGTGCCCAAGCCTAGTTTAGAGATTTGCAATGGCATTGCATCAATGCTTGACTTTTTTTGAGGAGCCCCTAAGGTAGGCAAGTTTACTAATGTTTGTATTTCCTCCTACTCCTTAGGGGTTTTCTTTGTTTCTTTCTCCTCTTGTCTACTTCCTTGGTCAATTAAAACAATTTGAGGAGGTGCACCTAGGGTTTTTTCTACAAGAACTTGTTGTCTTGTTGGTTCCTTTGTAAGCTCCTCGGCAGTAGTTGTCATCCTTATTGTAGACTCAACCTTAGCAATTTTTATCTTGTACCTATTGCTCTTTAGGTTGATCTATGGGAGGTTGTGTTAATAGTTCTTGAGTAGTTTCCTTCTCCCTTTTATTGCTGCTATAGCTTTCTGCAACTCATCAAAACTCACCAATACTAGGTTTGTTCATAGTTGTGCTTGTACTATTGATTGGTGAAGGATCTTCTTGAGATCCTCTATAGTTAAAGGGTTGATGTTTTGAGCAGAAGTATCAAGAACATCATTTAAAGTGACTGTAACTTTAGGTGCTATGTGTGGAGGACAAGGAGGTCATAATTGTTTATCTTGTACATCCTATTTAGTTTGTTGCTCATCTTCAGTTGTTGCCATTTCATTTTCTTTTTTTGTTTCCTCCTCCACTATTTCTTTTTCTCCTTCATCCTTTTCTTGTTCTCTTTCTTCTTCTTTATTGTTGGCTTTAGCCTTATTTGCATCTTTTTCTTTTTTAGTGTTTTTTCGCTCAAAGGGATCTTCTTCTCCATCCTTTATAGTAGTCAAGCCATATATCAACTTCCACATTCTAGTTGATTAATTGACAACTTCTTCAACTTATTTTTGCAAGATGCTAAAGGCTCTATACTTTGGCACAAACTTGCTTGCATTTTTCTTGTTTGCCTTAGTGATTTGTCCTTTACTTAATTCTGGCATCACTTGTGCCAATGTGGATTCTCTTATTCCCTTTTCCATCTTTAAATGATAATGCCACTTATTCTCAACAATTTCATATAATTCTTTGGGCATTGTATTATCCAATTGAAGAGGGGTGTTCTTGAATTCTACCATCATGGCATATACTAATTCTTCTACTTTATTTTGATCCTCTCTACTTAATTTCTTAAAATTAGCATTTCTCAAACCAGAAAAATCTGCATTCTTCCTTACATTATCATAGATTTTATCAATATTTTACTTGGGAGCATGGCTTACCACTCTAAATTGGCTAACATATTTTGATTCTATCCTTTCCTCATCATCTGATTTTGGTTGTGCAACATATTGTCTCCTTGGTTTCTTTTGCATAGGACCAGTCTGCTCAATAGCCTTCTTCTTTACTTTATCTTGTTCCTTGGCTTTTTGAGTTGAGGCTCTTGTGGTAGCTCTTGTCACTAGTATGGTTGGCTTGGCTTGAGTTTTCTTTGCACCTTTCTTTGTTTTAGGCTAGGCTGTAGGCTGAGCTTTGCCTTTTCTCTTCTTGGGTTCTTGAGGTAGTGCTTCCTTGGCTTCTTCTTCCTTGACACCTTCTTCATCTTCTTCATCCTCACATAAGCCTTCTATCAATTCAAGAGGTTGATGTTCCTCTTATTCTTCATCATCTTCTTCCTCTTCCTTGACTTCAACACCTTCACCTTCTGCTTCACCTTAAATGCCTTCTCCAAAATTTTCCTTAAGCTTCTTCACAAGCTTGTCTTTCTTCTTTAAGGTGGAAGTAGTTTTCAGCTCCATATCTACCTTGGATCATACCACATTATATGCTCCAAAGTGTGGTGCCTCCTTATCAATCTCCTCTACAAGTAATTCTATGATTGCTATTGATGCTTCATCAATGTTCAACTCATATCCTAGAGGTCTTAGCAACCTAGTCCTTGGAATTGCTACTTGGATATTAGTATAATCAATATTAACCAAGAAAAAAATATCATTGATGTGCTACTCCACTAGAGAAACTAGTATCCTTAGTCTTTGCTTCATGGATTTCTTGAAATCCTCAAAGTAACTTGTCATTAGAGAGTCAAAGTTGTCTCCCATTTGCTCAATGTACTAATTAATTTGAGTAATAGCTAACCTATCTAATTTCTAGTTCACCTTTCCAAAAGAGGGCAATTCTTCCAAAAAATAGAAAAATATACAAATCATAACTGATCCAAACTTACACTAAGCACATTTTGATCTTCTTATTGCTCCTGAATTCTCCATGATCTATTGTAATAATAGTTCTGTGAGATCATATGAATGATCTTTCTTGAAAATTTTATATACCACATCCATAGCAATGAATGGAACACTATTCAATCTGCTATAAAACTTATGAGATATGATTCTTACAACAATGTCTAGAAGGGCATCTATGATTGTATCAATAGTCATGCCCCTTTTGTTCCATTTAGCCCTGGTGTTCCTTTCAATAGCTTTTTTGAATCACTTTGCAGAGTCTTGTGCTAATTTATGGTTGGAAAACTAGTAACCCTATGCATAGTTCTCTTTTTTTATCTTGATAGGCCCTCCTTCTAACAATAAACAACTATTATGTATTCTACTTAGAACAATTCTTATCCAGTCAATTTGAAAACTGTAGGGAAAACTAGGGGCATGCATTAAACCCTTTTTCTCAACTATTTGAAATTCTTCCATAAGCACTTGATTTTCACATAGTTTATCATATGCTTGAAAATTCTCCAAGTCTCCTATTGCTCCTATCTTGCAATTATAACATTTCTTGACATCTTACACCATTACAACTTTGGGTGGAATCATGGATAATGCACTGACAGGGTCATTTTTATATTCAAATTTTGGAATTGGCCTAAAATTTGGTTGTTTAACCTCATTACTAACCAACTAAACCTCAAAACCTTCCTTTTCCTGAGGGTTTTTAGAACTGGAAGCCATACTGCAAATCTAGGGTTTCAAAAGATATCAAACTTTATAATTGTGCGAGTCAGCAGTTGAATAATACCTTAGATTGTTGAAAATGATGCTTGATTTTTGTTGAAATCTATGCAAAAGCTTCAATTTCTATTTCTTAATCACTTCTATGCTCTTCTCATTCTTGCTCTATGTTCAAATGACAAGAAATAATCATAAAATTGACCTTATACCTTTCAAACATAGCATTAAATGCTTAGTGTGTATACAACTGAACACTCAGCTCTTGAATATTTCAACATAACTCAACTTCCATTGGCTTTGCATTACTCAAGATCAACTATCAACTTGGTCACAACTGACTACTCAACATGCACTAATATTTGCTCAGCATCTAAGGATAGCTCAACAACACTTTGTAGAAATTTTAAGTTTTAACTTTGCATCTTTTCTCATGTTGTTTTTTCTTTGTAGTGCTTGTTTGACTTGAGGCTAATGTATGATGTAGCTTTATATATCAGTCCCATCATGCCTTATTTTTCTTAGTTGGATGAAGTGTGATCACTTGACCTATTAGGTGAAGTGATCCCTTCATTTGATGAGGTGCATTCATCTTTCTTCTTCCATGTCTTGTTCATTTGTCCTCTGATGTGTTAAACATCTACCTTCTCTTTTCCTTTGTTGCCTTCTGACTTGGGCAATTCTTGCTGACATGATCAGTCTTCAATAAATAGAAACATGTGGTTTGACTTAACCATCTGCTGTAGTTTCCTTTGAATTATGTCCTTATGTAGTTTTCAAGAACGTGTCCATATTCTTGATAGTTTGATAGCTATACTTGGTTTTATAGTCCTAATTGTAGTGATAATCATGGTTACCTTCTCTTATTACCTGATTTGTTGTCCACATAGGATTTGATCTACACTCAAATCCTTTATGTCCATACTTCTTACAATTATAGCAGTGACCTTCGAATTTTGGTGTCCTAATAGTTTTATTCTTGCATTCATGTGCTAGATATCCTTTCTTTTTGCACTTTTGACAATAGCTTACATTCTTGCTCCTGCATACATTAGAAGTATGTCCTTTTTTACCACAAAAATGACAAGTTGGTTTAGTGTTCTTACCTTTGTTACTCCTTTCTTCTATAGTCTTGGATGATTCTCCTTATTTAGTGTTGGTGTAACGAAGTCCTGAAGTACCATTACTAGCCCTTGGTGATTTTAGTAGCTTCTTAAAGTACTTGATAGCCTCATTGGGTTTTTTGACACTCTCTACAATCTCCTTTTGTCTTTTTAGGTCATTCTACAATTGTTCATTTTGTATCTTTAGTGTAGAGATCTCAATATCCTTCATATTTAACTCATGATGTGCATTCATCATCTAACTTAAGGTGTCCAATTGCATGTTTGAGATTCTTTCAAACTCAATTTTCTTTTCCTCTAGTCTATTGGTAAGATTTCTCTTGTCATCTTCTATCATGACTTTTTCTTTAGTGGATCTTTTCTTCTATTCAGTCACTTCACAAAGCATCATGGCTTGTGATTCTTGTTCAAGCTTGAGTATTCTAATTTATTCTACTTGAGCTCTATTCTTCTCCATCACATCCACTATTTCTGCATCAAACTCTTTGGAATCTCCATTTGAAAATAGATTTGAGGTGTCAATCTCCTTGTACTATGTGTCATTCTTAACCATGGCAATCTCTTTTCTTCTTTTTAAGGATTTTCTCAATTCTCCTCTAGCTTCTTCCAAAACATGTAAAGCAAGTTTTATGTTAATTTTCTAATTATCTATGATCTTCTCAAGTTTGTAGACTCCCATTTATAGATCTTTTCTCCAAGCTATAAGGATCCTTCTTGTGAGGACTTAGCTATGATACCAATTGTTGGAATAATCAAATCGGAAGAACACTTTTGAGAGTGGTGGTGAGTGAATTAGAAGTATCACAATTTAACCTTAAAAATTTTTAACTGAAAATAAATTGCATGCATGTAAACATATCAATTAAGCATAAAGTAAACACATGCATCAAAACACATAACACCAAATTTGGTAACCCAAAAACCCTCCAAAAATGAGAAGGTAAAACGGGGTGGGGATGATACCCACAAAATATCATAGTAGAAATAATGTTTGACCACTTCTGATGGTCTGCCTTGTTAAAGGCTTTACATTATATCAATAGTGACCTATCTAAAAGATTTACAAACACTTTACATTCAGTGTCACCCTGTTAAAGGATTTTATCACCATGTCAAAGGTTCTACAGCCTAGCTATTAAGCTAACCTATCAACATAGGATTTTATTTCTAATATAGTTTCTAGAGAGTATTAGATTAATAAATCTAATAGCTTACAATTCTTGATTGCTAAATTCAGGCATTTGATCTTCTCTCTTTAATCTTGATCCTCTGAGATCTAATATCTGTTTGTTGTTTTGATACTTTGTTCTTGATCAACTAGATGCTACAATGTTTCTCAGTTTCTCTAAGTATTTTTACACTTCCCTCTAAATTTCACTATAGTTTACCCATTCACTACTCTCATCCACCCATACATTAGGGTTTCATCCTCCTTTTAAGGATTTCAAAGACTTAGCATTAGGTTTGAATCTACAATCCATATTAAATCTTTATTTCCTACTCATTCTTTACACTTTTCTTATTGGTTGTATGCCTTCTCCATTTTTCTTATTGGTTGGATGCTAATTGCACAGGAAATATAAAATATTCATTCTTATCCTTAATATCCCTCAAGATTATTCTATGTCAGCTCAAATAATGGTTTACATAGGTGTTTGTGCAGTTACAAACTACTATGTCCAATCTGTGTTACTCAACACTTATTACCTCTGATGCTTAGCTCATATAGAAAAAATTGGTTCACTCACCACCTATAACAATTTTTTTCCACTTTGCATCTATAGTGACTCGACACCTATACTTTGCTTGGCACTTGATCTTCACTCGACACCTAAAGATTGCTCGGCACCTAAAGATCACTTGTGGGTATGTGCAGGATCATGGTGTGCCAAAATGTGGCAATTTGAAAAATCCATATTTTTGAAATATTTCAAATCATTTAAAAATGTATTCCAACTTTTTTTCCACCCACCCTAATAGTAAATGAAAAAAATTAATATCTTTATAAGGTATACTATATCTTTTGATACCAAACCTATATGGTCAACTTTTAAAACATCATAAAAATGTGCTTTTGGCCTATTTTTATGTGATTTTTTTGATGAATAGTCCTTTTCAATTAATAAAATTTACTAAGATTAAAATTCACAAAAAAGGGTCGGGGGATACAGGATCACCCCGTGAATGAGTTCAATCGGTTGAAGCTAGAGTAAACAACATGGCTGCAACCAGCAACTATAAACTATTCATCAAAAAAAAAAAAAAAATTAAAATAACCTCATGCTGCCAAGGCAGTACCAGCAGAGGGAGGAGGATCATCTTTACTAGGAAATCCCCACACATCAGTGAGATTGTGAGGCAAACTAGGAATAGGCCAGCTGTCAGCAGCATCCGCAGGATCTGGGGTAGTTGTAGTCTCCGCATCCTTCTTGTCTGGCCATGGAGGAGAAATTGCCAAGGCCAGACAGGGAAACTTGCCAGAGTGTGCTTGTCTAGGGGGAGGAGCCAGAGACTAGCCAGAAGCCTGCCCAGGGGGGGGAGCCGGGGACCATCCAAAACCACCACGTGGTGGGGAAGTGGAGTGGCACCTCCAACCACCATGACCACCACTGGGAGAGCGGTGGCGAGGACCCTGGGAGCGCAACGTGTACGAATGGTGACTAGAGGATTGGCAACTAGAACGATGACCACGAGATGAGGAGGCATCAGCCAAGGCATCTGGAGGCACTCTGGCAATGGTACAAGGAGCATTGCCCTAGTGGTTTAACAATTCTTGTAAGTGGGCAACCTCCAGGGCAAATTTATTAGCTTGCACCTCTATCTGCATAATGACATTGTTACAAATGCATGCCTTAGTGTACATTGCAATGTTAACATCCAAAAAACTGTGAGTGAATAAAACTACATTCCTATCTTTCCATAGAGAAAACAAAATTTTCATCCTGAAAGTATGCCAAATCTAGGAAAACTTCTGAGGAAATCTGGGGGAATCATCCAGCAGGATCATGTGCCATGAAAAAGGTTCGGGCCTGAAAGGCTTGAAAAATTCATGGATCTAGTGCCAATAATTCTGAGCACGTTTGCAAAACCAAAAAATATGCAAAAAGGACTTAGGTTGGCCAAAGAAGGGGCATCTGGGATCAGGAACCCTAATGTGCTTGAGTCGAGGCCCCAGGGGAAGACCTTGGAAAGCAAGGCACCAAGAAAATTGAGCAATCTTAGGTTCTATAATGGCACTCCAAATGGTGTCGAACCATTTTCTCCATTGAGAAAGTGAAGAATGCAAATGCCACCGTTGATTAAGAATGTCCACCATCTGAAAGTGGAGCGAAAGCCATCTGTATCCCATATTGGGCTTATAATTGGTAAATGGAGTGGCAGGAAACCACTTCCAATCATACCACCAAGGTTGAACAGACTGAATCCCCACTTTATGAAGTAAGTGCACAGGGATGGAAGACAACAGAAGCTCATAAATCTAGTGATTGGCACATACAAGGTGATATTTAACTTGCATATCCTCCCAAGACCTGAAATTCATGGTGACTCTTGAAAAAATGTCCTTAGTAGTGCGAATGCCACGTTTATAGAAATGCAAAGCCCTAGCACCTTGAGTCTTGGCAAGAGGAATACCCTGGAAGGAAAACAGGGGAGACCACCAAATGTTATGCTAATTTAAGGACAGCCCATTGCGAAACTCATTACCAGCCCAATGAAGCCAAGGTTTAACAACTTCCCAGGCTTTCTAGATGCTCTTTATAACGAAAGAGCCCTATATGACCACTGGTTCATGCATAGTGAGAAGGGTCTGAAAACCAATTCCCTTCCACGCCGATCTGTTAGCAGGGAAGCCTAAAGAGATGTAATGCTTGACAAAAATTTTCCAGGCTTCATCTCCTAAAATAGCTCTGATAATCCATTTAGCATAGAGGCAAGGCCTTTCTTTTGAGTGAAAAGCAGGCCAAGACCCCCAAATTCCCTTGGGAGACAACAGAAATCCCAAGCAACTCTGTGAAAACCATGATGGTCAGAACCAGAGGCCCAAAGAAAATTTCTGAGAAAATGTTCTAATTTGAGATAGGAAGCTTTGGAGGGAGCCCAAAAAGAAGAATAAAACACATGGGTGGCAGCCAAAATCTTAGAACAAATCTAGAATTTACTAGCAAGAGAAAGCAGCTTAGTGATCCAATAATCAAGCTTTTTGGTAATCTTTGTAAGCACAACATTCCAAAGTTCCATAAGGGAAGCCTGGAAAGCAAAGGGAATGCCAAGAAAGCAAAAAATTTCCCCATGAGTAACCCATTTCCATTGGAATTGGCTAAGCCAAGGTGGAGCTGGCAAAAAAGAGTATCGGTAACAGAGCATTTAATGCCCTTGAATGGCAGAGCCAGAAGCTTGACAAAAAGTGTCAAGACAATTTAAAGCATTTTTGATGTTTTCTTCATCTTCAAGAAGAGTAAGAAAAGAATCTTTAGCAAAATGACCATTGACTAACTGGGAGGAAGAATCAGGCAAGGAAATGCCATGGACCAGCCCTGAAGACATAGAGTGAGCAAGTAAATAACCAAAACCTTCGGCAACAAGGACATAAAGTGCTGGAGCTAACAGACAACCTTGTCTAATGGAACGACAAAGTTCAAAAGCTTCAAATTGCGAATTATTGATGGTGATGCAAGAATTAGCATCACCAAAGAGCATCTCCACTGACTAAAGGAAATTGGGACCAAAACCCAGAGCCTGAAGCATAGCCAAAATGAAAGGCCATTCAATGCGATCATAGGCTTTAGCAAAATCTATCTTTAAAAAGATAGCCTACTAGTTGGACTTACGGGCCCATTTCATACCTTCCCAAACATCAATGATGTTGTCAAGAATATACCTGGATTTGATGAAGCCAGTTTGTTTAGGCCGCATAATTAGAGGAAGCATATGGAAGATTTTGAGAGAGAGCGCCTTAGCAATGATCCTATAAGACACATTTAGGAGGGTGATGGGCCTCTAGTTATAGATGTCCTCAAGATCACTAGCTTTAGGTATGAATTTAATATTGCCTTTATTTATGATCACTCGTAAGCTTTTAAAAAGGTATGCTTCAAGATAGACTTTGTGCAGATCAAGACCAATTTTCTCCCAAAGATGTTTGTAAAATTTACGTGATGTTTACTTCAAACATGTAGCTGACATTTTTTTTTCATCAAAGTTTAATGAAATGAAAAAGGTTTCTTAAGAATGTTCTTATCTTTCCATAAATGTAAGGTTTGTCAAATTATGAGTTTAGTAAGTAATTATTGCTTATTTTTTAATGGATTTATGTATAAAGTGCTGACTAACACACTACTTGAAAAACAACTATAACTTTCAAATGATAGAATATTTATTAAATCCAAAAGATGCATCACATTCTATGCTTCTACTATAAGGAAAAAAAATGAAAATTTGAATTTTCAAAATTTTGAATTAGTTAAAGTGGTCAGACACGAGATTTTTTTTTATTCCAAAAATACTAAAGTCAAAAATTAATTATTAATTATTTATTAAGAATAAAAATACCCAAAAATATGTGTCACATCCAAGCATAGTCTACTACTTATATCTAGAATATTAAAACAAAAAAAAAACAAAAAAAAAAAAATATATATATATATATATATATATATATATATATATATATATATATATATATATATATAATTTGATTTTGATTAAGGTGGTAAGACATACATATACTTCTTTTTTTTTGTTTTGAAATTTATGTAATATTGCATTAAAATTCAAAATTTTCACCAATCATTTTTTATTTTTTTTGAGATAAGTCCTAGTAGTATAGAAACTAGATTCAATTTTCTAGAGATTCTTTTCTCTCAACTTTTTAATATAAGGTTAATAACATGTAGAAAATTACACATCAAGTTGACATAACCCTGATTTTCTAATTTTTTATTGCCACTTAAGAGCATAGTTTGGTAGACCATGATCTTGCACATACCCTCAACACCTATTGTAGTTCTGCCTAGCTTGGCATCAACTATTTACTCGGCTTCTATATTTATTTTACTCATCATGTATTACTAACTTGACATGAACTGAGTAAACATCTTAATTGTGTTGACACAAAATAGTCAAAACATAGTCTTAGATTCAACACAGGAGACCTAAATTCAAATTCAAGAGACCACATATCTATGGTTAGGTGATGATCATTTGGGCTAGACAATGATCAGTAGGTAGATGTTTAAAAGAAATGATATGTTCCTTTCAATATTGGAACTTTTCATGACATTGTTGTGTATGATATTATGCCTTTGAAGGATTGGCATCTAATTTTTGGACAAGCATGGAAATTAGGTAATTTAGCCATATAAAATGGTAGGAAAAACACATATGACTTTAATAAAGATGGAGTAGAATTTATGTTGAACCCATTACCAAATGATGATGAATCATGGCCATCCATGAAAAGTCTAGGTTTGATTGAAGTAATTGATTTCCCAATACATGAAGACCTTAAAAATGAGGCTATAAAGAAAGTAAGAGAATTTTTAGTTGAGCATAGTGGAGTTTTAAAACAACCAACTAAAAATAATATAGAGGTAAATAAAGTTGGGTAAGAAATCCCAACACACAAAGAAGAAATTTTTTCACTAAATGAACCATAGTATAAGTCGTAGCAAGAAGATAAAGAAGAACCTTAGGAGAAAAAGGTTCAAGACTTTAATGAAGGCTAGACAAATTAAATATTAGAAGATCTTGAGAAAGATGAAGTAATAGAGATGTGTCTTTTGTAAAAGGATCTTCACAGTGAGGCTATAATGACAACCTTAATGATAGATGAAAATATGAGTTGACAAGAGGAATGGTATTCCAAAGAAGTTCAAATTGTGACACCTAATTTTTTCTCATGAAAAGATACTATATTACAATAGGCAAGAGGCCATGAGAAGGCCAAGGAAATTGTGTTCTATCCAAATATGTAGATATGGCATGAGGAAGAGGAAGAATTAGTAGCAGTAGCTACAGAACAAGAACTTTATTTGTGGGAGAAGCATGAAGCTATTATAAAGGGGTGGACCAACAGTGGTAATAATGAGGCACATTGAGAAGAGGATGCTATAGCATGGGCCTATTCTATAGGAGTGCAAATTGAATCGGTTGATGAAACAATGATGGTACATACAATGAAGGTTCGTGGTCGGCCAATGAAGTTCATTTTACCTTTCAAGGAATCATAGCCAAAGGTGAAGATGAAGGAGCCCATGATGTCATGAAGCATACAAGTTAATTTTTTTAAGCCAAGAGTTGAAATGAGCTTTTTTCCTAAACTATTTTGTTGTTAATATCATTTCAAAGAGACTTGGAAATTTTTTACCATGGGGAGTATGATGCAGGAGCATTATGAGACCTAAATTCAAATTCCAAAACATATATCTATAGTCAAATAACATTGTAATTGGACCATCAAGGTCATTGTGAGGATTATGGAAATATGATTTTACCATTTCAATGGTCCTATGCAAAATAATAATGTAATTTGTTGGGTGACAAATTTATTAAGTTTTTAATGTAGATCCATGTATTGGGCCAATTAAAAGGGTTAGAATTGGTTACATTTGGGTACAAGTCAATAAGAGATAGTTTAAGATTGTGGTTAGTCAATTTTAGAATAAGTTCAAAGTCATTTTTTTGTTTTTTACAGTGACAATTTGGCTTGATTTAAAAAGGGCATGAAACCCAATAAGAATGAGAGGAAGCCCAAGTTGAAAGGAAATGACATAGTGGAATAATAGAGCTTGATATGCATGGGCAATATCTAGAAAAATAAAGGATCCTAATATGTACGAGAAATAAGATAGTATATTTATAGGAGGCTGGTGTGTGTGTGTGTGTGTGTGTGTGTGTGTGTGTGTGTGAGAGAGAGAGAGAGAGAGAGAGAGAGAGAGAGAGAGAGAGAGAGATCAATTTTAGCATGGAAGAAGAAAAGATTACTATGTATAACTCATGTTAAATAATGAGAGTTTCTTAGTTTTTCTACATTTTTTTGGTGTTACAATCTATTGTCTTCTTGTTCTTTGGGGACCGATTATTATTTTTATTTAATGAATTTGATGGAATTGTCTTCTATTTAAAAATTGATCATAGATTGAATCCAAGGAGCTGATAATGAGAGAGTCAAATTTGTTGCTTATGTAGTTAGAGTGACTTGATAAACTACAATCCGTAATATTAGTTCTTTACCCCTACTATTCAATGAAAGAAATCAATACCATCATAACTAAAGGGCCATAAATATAAATTTAGAAGTTGAATTTTGGTCAACATGTGATTGGTTTCATTGTAGTTAACCAAGTTGCACAAATGTAGAATGGTGTGGAATTGGCCTGCAATCATGTGGGAGATGGGGGAATTCAAGATAGTGAGTGAGCATTAGAATTTGAACTTGTTGATAGGGATTGGGGCTTGTCAAGTCAAGACAAATGTGCATCATATTATTGAAGGAAATAAGTAGTGAAACTCAATGTAATTTGAGTCAAGGAGTTTAATAATCACCAAGATTCATCCTATGGAAAGCCTTGGATATTTGAACTAGACTTCTCATTAAGTTAGAGACATGGTAGTTCATTTTTATCAGGATATGAGTGATTTGACACTCAATTTTTTGTAAGTAGATGCTTTTGTTTTAGTTGATTGCTTCATGGTCCCATTTTTCTCTACACCACTACTAAAGTTGTCACCCTGTATTATATTAGGTTGTATAAATGGAAGTTTTACTCCCTCAAGATGTTGAACATGATTGGGTAGAAGGAGAGTGCCAACGTGCAATAGGGGAACTGGGTGGTAATAGAACAATTAGAAAAGAAGATAGATAAAATGGAAAACATCACCAAGGAAGTGTTGACTAAATGCTAGGAAATGATAAACTCTTTTGATGAGTGTTTGAATAGGGTGTTGAGTCATTCAGACCAGGGAAAGGAGGTGAAGCTAGTGCTTGAACTAGAGGGAGATGAAAATGATGATTCAAAGGCTAGACCTAAAAGCAAAATCATTTCAATGAAAAGAAGAAAAAAAAGAGTGAGACCTAGATTGACCAACATGACATCAAACAAGTCACTAGGAAGATAAAAAGTACTTAGCCAAAGTTGCAAGAAAAGGTTGTAGCTTTAGCCTACTTAGTTCAACTTTTTAGTTATCTCTTTTTCGTTTCATTTTATCTTATTAGGCTGTTAGCTATGTCTTTGTAGTTATTTGTTGTGGTGTTGGCTTTAGCCAAGTTATGCTGGAAAGGGTTGTGGGTTTGTCTTCAGGTGACAACACTATTTCAATTTGAGATTAGGTTTTTTATCTTTCTATAAGAAAATTGGAGTTTTGGGTCCTCTATAAAAAACCTATTTTACCCTTAATAAAAATAACAATATTTCATAACTTGTGAATGGATCCACAAATATTGTTCTAATCCATATACATATTTCAATAAAGACTATTAATTGAAACTATTTCATATCATTAGAATATAAATATTAATTTCAACTAAGAAATACAGGTTAATATTAAGAAATAACTATAAGTCCTATAACATATAGAAATCAATTGTATTATAATAATAACTTTGAGAAAATAAGACATAATTTAGAAATTTAAAAAGGTTGAACTATAATAATATTTTTCACATGATGTAATTTAGGAACAAATTAGTAGTAAGAAACTATTGTGAAATAGTTATCTTTTGTATTGAATATATTTTTTAATAATTTTGTTTAGTTCCAATGAATGACATGGACAAAATATATCTATTAGAAAGTCTATAGGAAATTTTAATAAAATGTAATTTGAAAGAATAAATTAGAATTAAAATATAATTCTTAACAACCTCCATGTCATGAGAAATTCCTTCTAGCTAGAA
Source organism: Cupressus sempervirens (assembly GCA_028749045.1). Classification (NCBI taxonomy): domain Eukaryota; kingdom Viridiplantae; phylum Streptophyta; class Pinopsida; order Cupressales; family Cupressaceae; genus Cupressus; species Cupressus sempervirens. Next base: position 242,608,777 of record CM053786.1, on the reverse strand, counting down.
ATTGAGTGATGTGCCATATTATTGTATGGAAGATAGAGCTAACATTGAGTCAAAAAGAGGTTACTACTTTTATAGATAGTATGAGAAAGATGGGTGTTTAATGAAGACATATGTATAAATGATTGAACCTTCAATGAGTTGTTGGGTGACAATAAGGGACAAATTGCATGGATTTTGAAGACACACAACTTGCTGAAATTTATTGTGGAGCATTCAACAAAATTCTCATATTTGTAGCAGTTGGACTAAAGTAATAAATAGAACTAAAGACTTGCCAATATGAACCACTTTTTTATGAGTTCACAACTACTATATATTTCTATCATCTCATAAAGTCATTTCTATTCCTAATAAATATAATTTAATGGCATAAATTTTAATATATTTTTTGAATATTAGTTAGCCATGTAAATCTTAAAGTGAAGTTCAATAGTATTTTATATTATTTAAATCATCCCTTTCTTTTATCCAATTACTTGAAATCTATTTTTTTTTACTATGATGATCATATCTCACAATCTATACCTAATTTCTAGGAAGGTCGACACAAGTACATTTTTGACTCATTTTTCAATGAAAATTGGTCAAAGTTGGTTGAATTTTTGGCAAACTATTTTGTTGCTATTTTTGTTATAAAAAATTCAACCAATTGTTGTTAGTGTCATAATTTTGAAGCATTGGTCAAAAATGGTCTCCCTTGTTAATGAGACCATTGGTCAAAATTTCAACCAAGTCTCATCAAAAGTTCAACCATTGCATCAACCAGGATGACATCCTTGTTGATGCTTTGGTCAAAATTTTGACTAAACTTGGTTGACATTTTGACCAATGCCAACCCTTGATCGACCAAGATGCCAAACCCATGATGACATCTTGATTGATGACTTATAGCAATACAACATCTCTATAGCTCATCACTATAGTGATTATATTTGTTTCCCTTTTTCCGATGATGGCTATATGTTATAGCGATAAGCCTCCTTTATTGCTCATCACTATATAGTTTTTGCAGTTTCTTCATATAGCAATAATAGGGATTGCTAAATGTCATAGCAATATACTTTCCTCATCACTCATATCTATGTCAACATTAGGCCTTCTCTATATAGAGATAGAAGAGTTTACTATATTTAATAGCAATATAGTACCCAAAATCTCTTTTTACCATACTACAATTTCCATAGTGTATCCTGAATCATGAAGCCTAATCATTAAAACTATAGTGGTATATGAAACATCAAATGAAGAAACAAAATTTCTATTAATTGAGGTTTCTGATGCACCTTTACAATATAAATCTCATTAATGAGTAAACAAAATCTAGAATGATAGATTCCAATGCTTATTCAATGGTTTGAGTGAGGCAGGGCTTTGAAGAACTATATAGAGAAGTCAAGGTAGGGTTTGGATAAAAAAATTATGTGTATAATTGTATTGGATTACATAATGAATATATGAATGAAATTGTTATGCATTTTTTATATCTCCTTTTTTATCACTAAAAACACTCATCGCGATGATTTATAGCAAGAAAACATCTCTATTGCTCATTTTGGTAATGATTATATTTGTTTTCTATTTGCTGATAATCACATATTTTATAGTGATAAGCCTCATTTATCACTCATCACTATATTATTTGTGTAGTTTTTTCGTATAGCAATAAAAGGGATTGTTGTATGTCATAGCAATATACTATCCTCATCACTAATTGTTATGTCAAGATTATGCCTTCTTTGTATAGTGATAGAAGAGTTCTCTATGTTCTATAATGTGATCTCTATAGTGTATCTTGACTTATGAAGCCTAATCATTGTAATTATAGTAGTATATGAAACATCGAATAAAGAAGCAACATTTCTATCGATTCAAGTTTTTGACATGCTTATGCAAAATAAATTTGATTAACATTTAAAAAGAATGTTGAATCATGGATTCCAATGCTTATTTGATTTTTCAAGTGAAGTGGGGTATCGAAGAAATGTTTAGAGAATTCAAGGCAAGGTTTGGATCAAACAATTACACATATAAATGCATCAAATTAGTATAGATCCACTTTTAGGTCTGTATGATTTCTCCTATCAAATTGTTATTCCCAATACTAATATGATGTTTTCATATTAAAAGAGGCATAGGCAGATTTCTTTGGAAATGGTATATTTTTTTGTCAATTGGTATGAGCAAAGACCATGTGCTAAAAGTATGGTCGGTGCTAGCTTTACTCTTGTATAGATCCATATTTATAAGTGATCTAAATACATAGTAGGTCTTTATTTCCTCTTGTATAGATCTACATGAATGAAAATAGCCTCCCTTGTTAATGAAGAAAATAATGTCTTGGTATAGATCCACATTTATAATTTATATTAATAATATAGTATTAAGAGATATAATGCACCTACAAAGAGCCATGCATATAGTTTTAGCTTTTAACTAGACATTGAAATCCTAATAGATTGAATGCTTGTAGTATTCTCAAGAATAATAAGATAGCTATAGTTAATATTAGTTAGTTATCTCACGATTTCAAGTATATTTGTATTGCATCAAGGATCATTAATAAAAGAAAGAAATTATTACAAGCATTGGGCTCCATGGGTACCTTCATACCCAATAGAGATATTATAAAAGTTTAACAAAAGTCTAGGTAAAATGTCTACAGTTATCACATGTACATGCACTTCGTAGAATAGGGCATTCAAACCTAAAGTCATAGCAGTATTATCTTTGCATTCAACATGTTGGTGTTTGAAACTACTAAGCAACAAAATGCCCAATATCACAATGAAATTATTCAAACAATCTAAGGATTAGCCAATTCCTACTAACAATTACATGAATAAACCACTTTGACCCACCTTCAACAAAACCAAAAATAGTTTTCTACTCTTTAGGCTCTGCTAAACCAAGGCAAGTATACCTAGGGATGATTCTAATGCAAATTGTGGTATGAAACTATCTTAGTTTCATTTTGATTCTCATATTTTACCCTCAAGCACATACACAGTTTATCAATTTTCTCTCAAAGCTTCTCAAATCTATATGCATGCCCTATAAGAAAATCTAGTTATAAATCTCCTATAGTTTACAAGTATTTCTAGAATTAGTGGCTATCTAAGACTCAGAAACTATATGCAAATGAGAGGTAACCAGCATTTGTAACTAAATAAACAAATGGAAAAATGGTTTTGATTTTTTAAAAATGATTTTCTATGCAATAGCAGAGTTCACCATTGCTCACTTTTGACTTATGTGACCAGTGCTTTATCCATTGGGCAAAAAATTAACTATTGGCAGGAGATCTAGTTCAAATAACTTGTAAATGAATTAATCAATTGTAATCACCCATTTCCATTCTTATGAAGTATCCTTTCTATAAACTCATAAACCCTACTAATTCATTGAAGCATTTATATAATTCCTAGAATTAAAAGAAATAGTGATATCAACATAAAACCCATCTAGATTGCATTTAACCAAGTTAAACCTTATTTAAAATTACTTCAAAGTAGACAAACCCATAAAAAGGAGACAAAAATTTATGACACAAATATAGTGTAAATATCCCTTTGTATTATCCTTTCATATGACTAATACAATGACCAATAGAAATCAATTCAAAACCCATAACAAATTGCTATTTCTATCATTTCAATGTGTCATCAGAGAGTACAAGTGGAAGAAAACTCAAAACAACTACATACTATTGGGCCAACTGTCTGTACTTTTCTTGAGAAACATAAAAATTATACCAGTTTTGGACCCTCACATTGCCTTGAAAACTCATTTATATAACATGAGTTGCAACAAGCAAAGGACAAATGTGACTGATAAGTGTCCCTCTATAACAAATGAGTACAACAACTTTTACTCCAAAATATTTGGACACTTTTTCTCAAAAAGAACAAAAAGGAAAAGGTTATAGATGATAGTAGGAGCATAAAACTTCAAATTTGTCCTTTTCTCTAACTATTCCCTACTAGCAAAGCCTTTATTTTTGCAATTTCTTCCCAAAAAATGACTTCTCTTTTAGTGGGCCACTCGCATGTCTTGGCTATTGCTAATTCATTAACAAACTTTTTCCACCTAGCATCAGTAATCACTCTTCCTGTTGTAGTAGACCTATTCAATTTAGTTTCAATTTTGAATAAGGTATCAACCAACTCATTGAAAAGACATTCATCAATACCATCTTGGAAAATGGATACCACTTGTGGCAAGTCTACAATGTGATCAAAGAAATTAGACCACTCATTAAGATCCTTCATTTTTCCATTAGAATCAATAACAGAAAGAATTAAAGAATAAAAATAGTTTGTCAAAATCTTCATTTTACTTTGTATTGCTAACAGCTTGCTTGTGAAGAATTGCAATAATTCTTTTACTTTGTCCATACCTTCTTTCACAATAATCACTTTATCTAGCAAATCTGGCTTTTTTGCTAACAAGGGTATTAATCTGTCAAAGAATTGCATATAGGGTCTCCACTGCTAGAAGATCGAATCAAGCCATCCTATTGCATCCTTGCATACCTGTTCAACAAATTTGTAAATTGATGAAAGCATTATAGGCATCTTGTGATATTCTTTTCAAAATACTTAACCTATGGCTCAATACATTCATCATAACACTTTTCCTGGTTTCATTGTTAGGTAGAGGAGTCTCTATTTCCATATTCATTATAGGCACTGGTATTGTTTCTCTTAAAGGTACTTCCTTGGTCTGTATCTTTGCTTTTGTAGTGTGCCTTTCTTCTTCCACCTGCCTTGGTACCTTTTTTGCCTATGATGTAGCTCTGAGTTGATCTTTGAGAGATAACACTTCTATCTCCAAACTCTAAATTTTTTAAACTCTAATTCTTCTATCCTCTAATTCTATACATTTTTTATTTTAAGCTCCTCCTCATACAAATTCCAGATATCTATACATTCATTGTACATAGCAGCTAACCTGTCTTCAATTTGATCAACTTTTGCCTCATTCATGAGTACAAAATGTTTGACTAGGCTATAAATTTCTCTTCTAGAAGTATTATCTAATGTCCAAACATTCATATTACCTTGGGTAGTTTCTTGTATATCCATCATTTTTGGTTATTGTATCAAGGGCAATACTCCAAACTACTAGGGTTTTTGTATCTACATTAAAACTTGACCCCCTCTTCAATCCCTCACTACCACTAGCCTCATAGCTAATAGCTTTGTCCTGTCTTCTCATTTGATCAAGGAGAAAAGCTCTCTCAATATCCCAGTTAGGTATCAAAATCATACCACTCCTATGTACTAACTCCCTAGCCTCAGGAGGGGTCATTGTTTTAGTCTCAGGATCATATCCAGGCAATTTGTAAGAATGAGAGTGTTGTTTGCAATATGTTGTTATAAGATATATAGTAGTTTTCATTTACACAGAGATATACAATAGTTTTGAACAACATAATGTGTATTACGATGCCACAATGAAGCCATAGGCCATAAGAACAAATGTTTGGAAATGAAGGCTTACGCTCATATGATGGACGCATGAGTGTAAAGAAAAATACAAAAGCTCCCGATGCTTCAAAAATCTAAAAAACATTAGAGCATAAAGGAGAATATTCAGCATAGGGTCATGAAATTTTTTTTGAAAGGGCCCAGTCTTACACTGAGGTCGTAAAACTATAAAGAAATTTGTGCCTGTAAGAACATAAGAGAATTTTTCAAAGCTTTCGATGTTACATTTCACTGAAAGGGTAGAGGCAAAAATGGAGATTACAAAGGCTCCCAGGGCTATGGGATATGGAAATTAATTATAATGAGTTAAAATGGTCTAAAGGATTAAATTAATTAATTAATATTAAAATATTATTTAATTAATATTCTAAAAACTATGGCCAATAGAAGAATGACAAGTGGTAAACGTGGGTTTTATAAATGAAGATAAAATGAAATTTAATAATTTTTTTTTTTCAAATGAATAGGATGAAAAATTTGAATAAATTTAGATGATTTATATAGTCTGACTATATAATTTATTTAAAATTTTTGAATTTTAATGCCAAGCCACACTCTAGGAGCCTGAATTTCAAATGGCCATAATAGGGGTGATTTTTATCAGAAATGTGTAGTGTACCATACCATTCGAACCGGGAAGAAGTGAATTTTTCAGATTTGGGGTTAGATTATGCACAAGTCTCCACTGGTTTGAGCTGTAGGTAGATTTGCAATTTTTGGGGCATTTTCAATAAAAGGGGCAGAATTCATCATGGAGTGTCAAATTAAGTTGGGGAACATATATTGATGTCTTTTGAGGCTAAAAAAAGTTTTGGAAAAGTTTGCATGCTTCTAGAATTCATATTTTAACTGATTTTTGTTGTCATTGCGAGTTAAAATTAGGGATTAAATCAGTTTTTTTTCATTAAATATCTGAGATATTTTGTGTTTGTAGAGGCCTAATGATGAAGATTTGATTCAACAATTGAGGGGAGAGATTAGAGAGTTGTTTCAACCTATTGAGAAGGTTTTCCAAGTAGACAGATGTCATGTTCAAATCATATTTGAGAATAAATTCTTCTCCTATATCTTTCTTTTATTTCTCTATTGTTAGGTTGTTTGTAGTTTTCTCTAGGTAATACCAGCAGGGTTCTAGTTTTTACTATAATACCATTTTCTTTTAGCACTTTCTCTCTTGTATGAATAGCATTAGGAAGGACACTACATATAGTTCAGATCTGTTAGGTGTTTTTTGTGTTTTTATTTCATGCATATGAATGTATAATTTTAAGGAAATTAATACAAAGAATAGTAGATGGTTGAGTTTCATGTTGAATCATGTCTCCTTCATCAATGATCTTCAATGTTTTATAATATTTGACATAGAGCTTAGGTTGTAGTTGCAGTCCCTTAAGGCTGTATCTTATTTCATTATTTCCTATGACTCAAAGGGTTATGTAAATGCTTCAGGGAAATCAATAGGGTAGTGAGTTTGTTGATGGGGATATCATGTAAGAATGAGGTTCAAATTGAGCATAGATGTCTATTTACAAGTTAAATGGATAGATCAGATATCTGAAGATACAAATAGGTATCAGATATCCATACATGTGTTTTTTATTCATAGATTTGTAGGGCCCATTTGCCGTTGCACCAAAAGCCATGACTGTTAGTGAACATGGAACACCACATAATTAACCACCTGTGGGCAGGGGGGTGCGTCGCATCACCCAACAATCTCCCCCTCGACGCACATACCAGGTGCTTACGCGGGTCGAGAAGGCACCGAGGAGATTTGAACCCATGACCAGGCCAAAACCAGGCTCTGATACCAATTGTAGGGCCCATTTGCCGTTGCACCAAAAACCATGACTGTTAGTGAACATGGAACACCACATAATTAACCACCTGTAGGTAGGGGAGAGCGTCGCATCACCCAACAGATTTTGCCCAATGGTTAAGGCACTAATCAGTTACATGATCATTATGTCTTACTGCTGCATATCTGAGGTTTTTCTGAATTCAACATTATTAATCAAATGTTCTTTCCCTTTCATGTTGAAGGATTTAAAGGATTAACCCTCACTCAACTTATGTGATTCACATATTTGCATTTAGCTACTATATATCTTTGTTATTGCATGAGTTATTGGGAGATATAAGGGGCTTTCATCTGCTTAATAGATTCGGGGATATGTTTTTGCACTGGTACAGTATCAATTGAATCTGAGGTCTACCCACCTAGGTTTTGCAAAGCCTGAAGTGAAGAAGGAGTTGTGCCTTATAGTTGACCCAAGACTATAGTTAGGTGCATTCATCATAGGAATTTTCTACCCTTAGATGCATTTTTTTAATTTCTTGGTTGTTTGTAAAATTGTAAAATTAGGAGCCAACAAAATCAGGGATAAAATCAGTTAAAAATTCTTGATAAGTTTTAAGGTGCTATTTGCAATCTGCTGTTATAAGAAAACTGTTGGCGCTCAAAATTGAGTTCATTTTGAGCGTCTATATGAAATTTTGAGTCAAATCAACCCCCATGAATGCCTATAAATGCATATTGTACTTGGCTATACCTGTGAGCCCCTAAGGTGTTTAATGTTTCTAACACCCTGCATTCAGTGTATCTATGTGTTCTATGAAGTTGAATTGTCATTCCGAGTCATTACGTGAAGTCCTATTTTGAGCATTTGTTAAATCTGCATTTTACCTAAAGTGTCAAACAACGACAAGAGGGCATGTTTGTCATTGAATATTTTGCACCCAAAAATGTTTTGTGACTCACCACTTTGGGAGTATCTAGTGCCTATACCCAAGAACCTATATTTATTATTTTGAGACCTTTCAAGTTTGTTTGACTAGGTTTTCAATCCCTCAAAGTTGGTCAGTTACTGTTTTCATGCTTTTGCAATTAATTCTGAATTTTGGGAAGCCCTATTTCACATGTTGTAACTTTTGACCAGTTGAGTGAAATGCTAAAATTCCTTTTGTGTTGAATTGTAGACATCAAAGACGTGTTATCTTTTATGTTTAAACTCATGAAAGATCTGTTTGATCGGTTTTCAAATGTGATTTCGAACACAATTTCTATCTTTTTATTGGTGTGACCATTTGCAGATTTGTTGGAACCCCTGTTCATGATGTTATAACTCCTAATCTATGATTGTCTAGATCAAATGGATTATACCACTGTGTTTTCCTCCAAAAATATTTTAAGTGTGCCAATTTACATGTCATGAAAAATCCATTTGTACACTTTAATAGGTGAATTCCAGTTGCAAAAATTGCTTTTCTACCATTGTTTCAATCTGCAAAATCCAAGTAGCCTACTTTGACCACTTTCTATTTGTGTCCTGTGATTCATCATGAGCCCAAATTACAGAAGTATACTCTCCTCATGACAAAGAACAAATTCCCCAGCTTTCATCACCTCAAACATCCATTTGCCTAATTTTCAAAGCCAAAACCAAATGCAATTTCTAGCTTTCTGACATGGTTATTTGCAGGTGATTTTTAGTAGGCATGTTCTGAGGTCAATATCTTTTTACCTTGATGTTTTCATGTGACAAGATTTGGAAAGCCTATTAAATGTGTCAGAGAGATAAGATATCTAGAGTTTCAGAGCTTGATCAGATGTTTAAATCAGTTTTTAAAGCCAAGCAACATGCCTCCTGACACAAATTTCATAGTTTAAAGAATAGTAATAAAATGAGTTTTAAATGATGATTCAGTGCTCAAATTGGATTCCAATTAAGTTGAGATGATTAATGGATTAATTTTTATGTCAATGGTTTGGAAACAAAATTTTTTTTAGCCGAATCCACTTTGGGGTCCAACTAATTCCATCAGACTGATGAGGATTATGTGTAAATGGCAATGATTGTAATTGTTACAATTTTTTCACCATATGCATTATCATCATCATCAGAGCTCGATAAATGTATGGGATCAAATACTTTTTAAAAAATGAAGGAGTCCAATAAGTGTAAGGGGCCTTTTGTCTGAATCTACAATGTTCAAAATAAGTAACAAGGTAGATATGAATGGATTCTATTCTAATTTCAAGTTAGAAGTTAGAGAATGAAAAATATTTTTAAAATATAGATATCTTTCATTGTGGAGATGCATAATGATTTTGACATAAAGATAAATAATAAAGCATCCTTTGGGGCACTAATTTTCCATGTTAAGGGAATTAGATAAAGATAGTTCATGAGCTCTACACATATAGAAGAAATCGTTCACATAAATTTAAAAATGGGGAACATCCCATGGCCTAAAAGAAGTTTCAATGTCTAATAAGCAGGGAAGCCTTCCACATCTAGCACATTAATGAAGCTAAGATCCCACAATGAAAGGGAATTTTATTAGTTCATACAAGGCAACAGGCAGGGGATACTACAGTTTTGAGAAGTCCATGCCAATGCATTGAAAGAAAAGCGTAGCTTGAGAGGAGGTTGTAGGGAAATGAGGAGAGAATTCATATTTTTGAAGAAATAGTTTGTTGGGATAGCCTATGAAGCAAAGCCCACCAGCTAGCAGTAGTCCACATCCAACAGGGAGCTTCAGACTCCACACTAAAGAAAGATAGCCATAGCCCGCAAGATATCCCATGCTAAAAGAAGAATAAGTGCCCACATTTAAAAGGAATTGGACATGGGAATCTGCAAGGGGTGAAACATAGATGGCCATGACAAGGACATATATAGACTTATTTGTCACCTTCTTATCCTATTTTTGTTTGGTGTGGTCTACACAAAGAAGTGTGGAAGCTGCTTGTTTCGAGGAGGTAATAGCTTGTGAAGTGGGTAAAAGGATAGGAGATCTATGTGATTCTCAAGATAGAGCCACATCACATCACATCCAAATTAGTAGGGGTCATCCACATGCAAAGAGAGATCTAAAGTGGTAGAATGAAACTTGTAGGCATAGAGGAAGAGATCCACGATTTTCACAAGGAGGTTGCCCAATCATCGACTTTGTATGGTGAGCAGCAGGGAACGTATTTTCTATGTTTGCCTACATTTTATGTGGGGATGGTTTTTGTCTTTTATCCCACATTGTGGGCATGAAAGAATTCTTTATTATTCATATGCCCAGTGACTCAAGTAGATAGTGCCTTCAAAGACACGTTTCTTGCAGAAGTTGTTGCATGCTTGGAGGGGCCCGTCTATGGTTAGCTTCATAATGAAAAAGATCATTTTTGATCAAATACGATGCCCATACATGGAGGCAACACGTGGCAGCTCCAGGAGGTAATCGAGAGAGGGGAAGGCAATTTAGAAAGGACCTTGATCTTGCCCTTCGTAAGAACGTAAAGAAAAAGGGAAATGTATTACAATGCCACAATGAAGCCATAGGTCATAATAATAGATGTTTGGAAATGAAGGCTTACGCTCATACGATGGATGTATGAGCGTAAAAAAAAATAAAAAAGCTCTCGGTGCTCTAAAAATCTAAAAAATGTAAGTGTAAAAGACAATATTTAGTGTAGGGTTGTGAATGAAAATTTGAAAGGGCCCGATCTTATGCTGAGGTTGTAAGAGTGTAAAGAAATTTGTGCCCATGGGAACATAAGAGAATTTTTCAAAGCTTCTAATGTTATGTTTCATTGAAAAAATTCTTTTGATGTTATGTTTCACTGAAAGTGTAGAGGCAGAAATGGAGATGACAAAGGGTCCTGAGGCTATGGGATATGGAAATCAAATACAATGAGTTAAAATGGTTTAAAGAATTTAATTAATTAATTAATAGTAAAATATTGATTAATTAATATTCAAAAAACTATGGCCAATAGAAGAATGACAAGTGGCAAAGGGGAGTTTTATAAATGAGGATAAAATGAAATTCAGGAAAAGTTTTTTTTTTCAAATGCATAGGATGGAAAATTTGAATAAATTTAGATGATTTGTATAGTCTGACTATATAATTTTCTTTTAAATTTTAGAATTTTAATGCCAAGTCACAGTCTAGGAGCCTGAATTTCAAATGGCCATAACAAGGTTGATTTTTATCAGAAATGTGCAGTGTAGCATATCGTTAGAACCGAGAAGAAGTGAATTTTCTAGATTTTGGGTCAGATTATGCACAGGTCTCCACTGGTTTGAGCTATAGGTAGATTTGTAATTTCTTGGAAATTCTTAGTAAAAGGAGTAGAATTCATCATGGAGTGTCAGATTCAGTTGGGGGACATATATTGGTGTCTTTTGAGGCTAAAAAAAATTCTGGAAAAGTTTGCATGCTTCTAGAATTCATATTTTAACTGATTTTTGTTGTTGTTGTAAGTTAAAATCAGGGATAAAATCAATTATTCTTTTCGTCAAATATCTGAGATATTTTGTGCTTGTAGAGGCCTAATGATGAAGATTTGATTCATCAGTTGAGGGGAGAGATTAGAGAGTTGTTTTAACCTATTGAGAAGGTTTTCCAAGTGGATAGATGTCATGTTCAAATCATATCTGAGAATAAACTCTTCTCCTATATCTTCTTTTCTTTCTCTATTGTTAGGGTGTTGGAAGTTTTCTCTAGGTAATACCAGTAGGGTTCCAATTTTTACTGTGAAACCATTTTCTTTCAACACTTTCTCTTTTTTATGAGCAGCATTAGGAAGGATAATACAGATAGTTCAGATCTGTTAGGTGTCTTCTGTGTTTTCATATCATGCATATGAATGTATAATTTCAAGGAAATTAATACAAAGAACAATAGATGGTTGAGTTTCATCTTGAATCTTGTCTCCTTCATCAGTGATCTTCAATGTTTTATAATCTTTGAAATAGAGCTTAGGTTGTAGTTGCAGTCCCTTAAGGCTGTATGTTATTTCATTGTTGCCTATGACTCAAAGGGTTACGTAAATGCTTTAGAGAAATCAACAGGGTTGTGAGTTTTCTAATGGGGATATCATGTAAGAATGAGGTTCAAATTGAGCATAAATGTCTATTTACAAGTTAAATAGATAGATCAGATATCTAAAGATTCAAATAGGTATCAAATATCCATACTTGTATTTTTGATTCATAGATTTTGCCCAATGGTTAAGGCACTGGTCAATTATAGGATTATTAGGTCTTACTGCTGCATATATGAGGTTTTTCTAAATTCAACATTATTAATAAAATTTTCTTTCCCTTCCATGTTGAAGGACTCATAGGATTAACCCTCACTCAACTTCTGTGATTCACAGAATTACATTTATCTACTATATATCTCTGTTATTGCATGAGTTATTAGGAGATATAAGGAGTTTTCATCTACTTAATAGATTTAGGGATATGTTTTTGCACTGGTATGGTATCAGTTGAATCTAAGGTCTATTTGCCTAGGTTTTGCCAAGCCTAAAGTGAAGAAGGAGTTATACCTTATAGTTGGCCCAAGACTACGGTCAAGTGCATTCATCATAGGAATTTTCTATTCTTAGATGCATTTATCTAGTTTCTTGGTTAGTTGTAAAACTGTTAAATCAAGAGCCAACACAACACCCTTGCAAGCATCCAATTCAAAATAAGGAAAGAGAAAGATTTTTGGATTTATATCATATTGTACTTTATAGGGAGTCCTTTTTTAATATGAGACTTTAGAGATACACCATCTATTAAGTAATCAAATAATAGTAAAGTGCAAGTGTTTACCATCTCTCTTTTAGGTGTTGCCTCCCTATAATCAAATAGAAAAATGAAGATCGTTAGTTAGTTATAAAAAAATCATTCAAATCTATATGAAATTACTTCACAATTAACAAAATAGTCAAAGAAAACAACTTATCATTTCAAATTTACATTTTAAACTATTGACATTTTATATGTTGAAAATATGAAAATATTTTAGCATGGATACAAAAAAGTAAGAGAAGCTATTTATATTTTAAAATGGAACATTATTTGAAGCATAACAAGAAATGCCTACAAGAGATGTACACAAGTAAAACACAAAAAAAAATATTACATGTCTATTGTTGAGAAAGGAACTGCATAAATATTCACAAGGGGGAAAATGATAATTAATTGTAATTGCCACACATAACATAAAGGTGCTGTCAAGATAATGGGTGTTGCACACATTGCATAATATTGTTATATTTTATTTTATTTTATTATTTAATGTTGCATCTAGATGGACGTGCAACATGTAAAGATTCCCATGGAATATTCTTGATGAGTTGTATTGTAACATTGTGATAATATTTTATATAATTATTTAATATTGGGGAAAAGAATTAAATGCCCAATATTAAATGTGGGGTAAATGGGTTAGGTAGCACATGGTTTTAGCACATGGTTTATATAATACCACTTGGTGGTTTTGTGAGAGTTGCTACTATATAAGTAGCCACAAGGGTAGTTGTTGTACATTGACAAGGAGAAGACAAAAGGCAAGAGTTGAGTGGGACAAGGCTTGACAAGTTAGCCAAGGGAGCATTTGTGAAGGTTGGAAGCATGACATGGGATGTGCGGATTCATGCTTGTTCACATAGTTTGCTCGGTTGTGGCTATGGCCATGAAGGCTTCCATGGTTGTATGACAATGATATTTTTGCTGAATAATACATGGTGATGGATGCTTTTAGAGGCTGAGTTTTTTCCCTTAATGAGGGTTTCCCAAGGTATATCTTGTGTCACAATTTTGTGGGTATGTTGTCTATTCTTTTACATGTGGATTTTAGTTCTATATTTATTTTAGATCTATTATGGGTTATGTGGAATTGGTTATATTCTTTGTTGCCAAGTTTCCTTACAAGTGGTATTAGAGCTATGGTTTTATTATTGTAACCCTAGATTGAATCCATGGGAATGCATGAGAGGATAAAAGAAATGGCAAGATATATGAATTATTTATTACAGATCTGAGGGTTTTGGATTTGCTCTTATGATGGGATTTTAAAATATTTGGGCATGTGAAATTTTTTCGACAAAAGGGTTTTTTTGGATGTTTTATTTAAATGAGGGTTTTGGAGGGTAGCTTGCAGAAATGACCTTTTGAGTAAAAATAGACCTCACCATTGGATCCAGGTCAACATTTCGATAAATTTTGATATATAATGTACCCTAGTTTGGCCATGTTTAGAGGAAATGAAAGAGTTTTTGATTTCAACCCATGGTGGTTGTCAAATTTAATCTCATCGAAATTTTCATTACAAAACAAATAAAAAATGAAAAATCATAGTGAAAATGGTAAAAAGATTGTTTAAGTAAAATGACCATAACTTTCTCTTAGAATATTGAATTTCAGAGTTCTTATAGGCGTTGGAAAGGTAATTCAAAGTACTACAATTTCGTATAGGTTCTGTTCTATGATTTTGAAATTTTGTTAGGTTTTAAGAGCCCTAAAGGTAGATGTTTTTTATTTTGAGCATGGATTAGGGAATACCTTGGGCATATGGAGTTAGATTTTGGACTTCGAGTAGTCAACAGAAAGCTCTTGGAGAGCTCTACACATTGGTTTAGATTTGGTGTAGGTTTGGCATGATTTATTTGTTGATATATTTATCTGAATACTTTATGGTATATTTTGACTATGGTAACATTGTGAATTTATGGCATTGGAGATTTAAGTTTTGATGTCATTGTATAATCATTTCATATTTTAGATTGGTCTCATGATGATATGGTTATCAGTGTTTGGTTTGGATATATATGATGACTTGTTGGATCTATAAGTTGTGCAGTATTGTAAGCAATCTATACTTACAGGTTGCATTTATGACTTGGTTATGGGTTGTCTTTGCTCATTGATCTTTCATTATTGATGCATATTCAGATTAGTGGCTTGGATTTGGGTTGTCTATTCCCTAACTTACATGATTTGTTGATTTTTTCTTCATATAGAAGAGATGAGATGTTTTTACTAGGTATAGTCATGGTGGAGGATTGTGGTTGACTATTTTATTCTGACAAGTTGGACATATTGAGAGCTAGATGCTCAGTTCATGGATGTGATCATAATGTCATAGATTTTGGCATGACATGATTGGTTATATAGGTACATCCTTCATGTTCATTAGCTTGGATTTTTTATTTAGTTATGGTGGTATATCTTCTTGGTTGAGGATCATGGTTATTTAGTTTCTTTTAAGGAGCTCATGATGTGCACTTTGAGTTCTTTGATGGTTTGATGTCTTGGTTGATTCTCATGGTTAGGGGATGATTTTTTATCATAATTTCATGGATATCTTGAATACATGGTTTAGTGGGAGCTTGTGACAGTGATTGGGTGGTAGTGCAGGATTAGTTCCTGGTTTGGTTTGGATCTTCATGTAAGAGATGGATTTTATGATGCCATAGGTGACTTGGTACCACAGTTGACTAGGAGTTTTTAGCATTGATATATTTATTGAGTGTTTGTAGATGTTGGAGGTTTGTCTTAGATCTTGTTGTTGCAGAAGCATCTTTGACATTTGCATGGTGCACTTGGTTATCTTCATGGTGTGTGAAGATGGATAGATCTTGAGGACTCATGGATTTTTTGGTTATCTTCATGGTGTGTGGAGATGGTTCTTCCTGGTATGTGGAGATAGTTTTCTTCATGGTGTATGGAGATGGTTGCATCTTGAGGACTCACAAGATTCTTGGCAAAGGTGTGATTTATGCCTTCATTTTACATGTTATCCTTGGTGTGAGGATGGTTTTATTATTATGTCATGGTATACTCTTGATACAAATTTAGAGTTGTGACATGTTATAGTATGTTTAGATAGAGCATGTTGTCTCTTTGGTTGAGATGGTTAGATCATGTTGTCATGTTTATGTTCTTGGGGCCATGGTTGGAACTTTGACATTGATCTTGGTTTAGTTTCTTGGTATTGAGTACACTGATCATAAGCTGAATACTTCATGATATTGCTATGTTACATTTGGATTTGGCATGGATTGATTGGTTAAAGGTGCTCATGGATACTTAGAGATAGTGGTGATGCTGATTTCTCTTGGATTATAGAAGTATTTTTTAGGACGGTTGATAGTTTCACTAGGAAGTCCAAGGAGTAGTCACTTGATTTAGACTTGAGAGGAGATTGTTGTTAGATGAGTCTTGGTTGGAGACTTGGGTATCTTGATGAGCATTCTCATCCCCCACTCTTGGTCTACTTGGTGGTTTTCTACTTTAGAGGTATATCCCATTGTTTCTCTCAGTTGTATTATATTTATGCTTGTCTTTCATGAATATGGATCTTGGGCTATAGTACATGAGTTAGTTCTAGAGGATTCATTTGAGAGATGATTTAGCATTGGTTATCTCCATGTGCATATGTTGTTATGCTGGTTGAGTTTGGGAGATGGTTTTATATTTGGGCATATTCCTTAGATTAGGAATGGTTATTCCTTGGTTTAGGAATGGTTTTATTGAGTTTGATCTTCTTGTGAGAAGCTTACATCCATGATTAGTTATATGGTATGGTTTGGGTGTTTTTGAAGCTTCTTTTTGGGATTTTATGGAGGAGATCATACTTGCACAGTTTACATCTAGAGGTGTGTGTAGAAGGACATGATACAGGTTATGATTTGCATGGTTTCTCTAGTCTTGGTTATCTTCCTAGATGTTCAATTTTGCTTACATTGGATTTGAGATTGGATAGAGATTGCGATCACTATTTTGTGCTCATGTATGTCACGTGAGAGATGAAAAGGCTATTCCTTGATCTTTTTCCTTTGTTAGTTGTGGAGAATTTGGGAGACTGTTGGAGACTTATTACAAGAGTTATTCTTGCAGAATATTAGTTTATGTATTGTGGACATCCTTGACACTACATGGATTCACTTTTTTGAGATGTTGTGAGTGGATTGGTTAGAGATTTGACATTATCTTTTGCAATGGGAGCTTCTTGATTTATATGTGGTAGGTATTGCTCTTGAGGCATGTGATTTTAGGTTATAGATTAGATATGTCAGTGATATGAGATTCACTTGGCATACCTTTGGAGGTATGGATAGTTGGATGGGTTTGGCACTTGTTGCGGGTGCTATATTAGCTATGGATATTTTGACAATTATGGATACATGTGATTACCTTTGCATCAGGTTTTTTTATTTATTTGAATTTTAGTTGGTACAAGATCTTATGATCTTCTAATGCGACAGGTTGGGTGATTTTCTCTTTGGATGGCTTCTATGTATGTCCAGTAGTAGTGGCATAATAGGAGGTGAGATCATTCATGTTTGAGATGCTGGATACTTTAATTTTGTTGTGGGTACCAGGATTGAGCACGTGGTGTATTTTGATCTATGATGGTGGATGTTCTAGGAGGGATTGTTCCCTTGTTCATTTATGTGGCTACAGATTGACCCTATGAAATGTATACAGTAAGTGGGAAATTGTTGAGATAATGGGTGTTGCACACATTGCATAATATTGTTATATTTTATTTTATTTAATTATGTAATTGTAGGACCAGAAAATGGGTTAAATACATAACACACTATGAGAAAATCACAAAACTCAATAATCATACATTAGCACCCACTAGTCTACCATGAAAGCCAAACAAATAAAGAAAGCAATAGAAACCCCCTCTTTCATTTGTAGCTACCATGTCCTTCTTTCTTCTCCGAATAATTGTAGCTCCAATTTGCCTATGGTGTACAAAAGATTAAAGCAAAAGCCTATGATATGGGTAATGCCATGAGAATACTAGAAGTGTAATTTTAAGCTTGAGATAAAATGGTGTGTTCAAGGATTCAAGGACTCAAGGATTCAAAGATTCAAGGACCAAAAATGAGAGAAAGAGTGTCCAATTTGTAATTGACATCGAGGATGAGAGAATGGATTTTTCACCCATAGATAAGTGATGTGACAAGAGATTCCTTTGAGAATCCATGACACATATGGAAAAATATGCCAATTGTAAGATTCTATGATGCATGCAAGTCAAACTTGGCTAAATGTGCAAGAGAATCTATGATGCATCATAAGACACCTCAACCCACTTAAGGCCAAGAATCTATGATGAGTAAGATAAATAGGGACATGCGTAAGAGATAAGAATATTTGATTATGAAAAATCTCATCCAAGTGTCAAAAGAGAATCCATGAGGTGTCATATCCAAGTGTCAAAATGATGCACTATTTTATGGAATATTCGAATTAAAAATCCTCTTATTCCACAAAATAAGAATTAGTAAAAAATGGAATTAATGATGGAAAATGAGACTTAGAAAATTGTAAGTTTCCATGGTTTTCAAATAATGAATAAATTAATTAATTGAGGATGATAATTAGGAAGAATAATTAGAAAGAATAATAGGATTAAATTATGGGTTATTTAATCCTCTAGAGAAAATTAGTAAATGATTGGCCAAATTGATTAAATGAATGCAACCATACCCTTTGATGAAAATGTGATAATGATGGATATTGAATAAGATGATAAAAATTAGACCAAGATGATGGCATGATATGACATTGAAAGCCTCAATAATGTCAAAGATCAGATGGCATGAATGATAGCCTGACCTAGCACTGAGAGCCGTGACAATACTAAGGTCAAATTGATAAGATTGATAAGTTTGCAAGGTACTGAAAGTGACAACAATACCTAGGAGTGGATAAATGATGATTTATTTGGGATGTTTGATATGTTTCGAGTTGATCAGGATTGATTCCAAATGATTCTAGGCTGATTTGGGGTGATTTTGAGTTAATTAGAAATGGTTTCAAGTTGATTTGATATAATTATGAGTTGATATGAAATTGATGTGAAAGGGAGTTACAAATGATAAAGTATGATCAATTTTGGCCAAAAGATCAAAGTTAGTAGAATGAGAAAATGGGACAAATTAGTATGGAGAAGTGATGAAATCATAGATGTGAACCATTTTTGAGCGTCTACATTTTGCCCCTCTTTGATACAATGTGATTTAAAGCATTGTATCAAAAAATAACTGATGAAAAAGGCACAACATTCTCCAATAGGGATGATATATAAGGGTTCCATAGTATAGCAACTAATAGAATGAAAATCAGAGCTAAAATGTGAAAGTTATGAGGCCAAGAGTGCAGAATAGGGTCAATTGGGAGCTTGAGAGTAATTGCATGGGTTACCACTCAAGAATGACACAAAATGATGAAAATGATAGTTCATGTTTTCCACAATGAAGATACAAATCAAATACAATTGACAGATTGCAAATCTAAGTTAAAACGCAAAAGTTATTGGCTCTGAAGTGTAATCGAGAGGCTCTAGAAGTAGTTTTGGGTATCCTAGGTCCCCAACTACACCCAAAACTCAACCAAGTGTGTCATTGATGCACTTGGTAAGCCCAAGTGCATCATGACAGTACCAATTGCATCAATGATGCACTTGGGAAGCCCAAGTGGTCTAAGAAAGTGCAAAATGTGCTTGAGAAAGCTCTGAGGGCCAAAAAATAGCTCGACTAGACTCAGAATGCCCTAAAACTTTGCGTGCATGCCCAAAATGATGGAAAGATGTTAGAGCATGAGTGAAATCATCAAAAATGGTGATATTTGGTCAAAGATGATGATACAAATGTTAGACTGAGGTTGAACTAGGTGGAAAGCCACAAAAATTTGATTGACAGTGTAGGATGATGCAGGAATGCATGAATGCAAGATGAAGATGATTTGGTGAATCAAAAGACATGATTATGGTGATGGAGAATGAGATGAAAAAGAAAGATGAGATGATGAGATGTTAGTATGATGGAAAGACTTTTGCTTCTAGAAAATGCACTATATGTCAAATGGAGCTTTATTTTGATATGGAAAATGAAATGCAACACATCATGGCATAAAGGACCATAGTGCAAATGCAAGCCTTTTGCGTAAACAAGCATGATGCAGACAGAGAATGACCTTGTCCTTCTTGAGGCATATGTACATGCCCCAGACTCTCAAAGGTACATTATAATAGACAAAAATAGAAAATGATGACCATGAACCATCCCGGCCACTCTCATAGATCAATTTATATCATCGATTGGCATAGGAACATGATTGAAGAAAACAAAGAAAAAATAAATCACTCACTAAACAACGTGAGCCAATAGCTATTCTTGTCCATTGTTACATTCTTGTTAATGTTTTAGGTGCATAGATAGTGTTTGACATGTTGATAATGTGATAGTTCTAGTTGTGGATTTAGTTGATAAGTTCATAGTGACATGTTAGATTGATTGTTGGTTCACGTTGCCTAGATAGTGTGATTGTCAATGAAGTGTAGTGCTTTGAGTTTCAATCTACAAAGTGCAAGTGTGTACACAAAAGGGATGGTTATGTATAATGGATATGTACAAGGTTTATTGCAAAATTTTGATGGGTTTTCTAATTTTTTAGGGTTTTTTGGGGATATTTGATTTTTTTTGTGTGATTGATTTCTTTAGGTCATTTTACGATTTTTAGGGTTTATTTTAGGATATTTTATGATTTTTAGTGCTTTTTTCAAGATTGTATTTGAATGTTTAGGACTTTTTCAAGACATTATGTGATTTTTAGTGATTTTTTTTCAGAACATTATGTGATTTTTAGGATTTTTTTAAGGACATTATGTGATTTTTAGGATTTTTTTCAGGATCGTATTTGAATGTTTAGGATTTTATCAGGATCATAAAAGCATATACAAGTGTTAGCTCCAATCCATTATGCAATAGGTCCAATGGATAAAAAGCACTTAGGTATATGCCCCTAGTTCAAATTCAAACTCATGCACCATATAGGTAATATGTCCCCAAACAAGACACAAACTATGTACAAAGGCCATTGACAGAGTGTGTACAGATTGGTAATGCTTGGTAAGATAATAAAGGGCTTTAAGCAATTCATGAGCCATGGTCAAGGAGCCAAGGATGACATGAAATAGGAAGAATATGATAAAGGAATGATAGAAGGGGGAAAAAACCAAATGGAATCCTGATAGATAGAGGAGTAACACTGATTACACATGGTGCCTATTTGCAAGGTTTTCACCATGGTACTTGCCCAAAGTGCCTGTTTACTAGGTTTTCACTTTTGGATGGAATTTTTCTCTTGACTCAAATTTTTGTGCTAAGATGCCTATTTGCGAGGTTTTCATCAAGGCATCCATTTTTTCATGACCTTTTTTTTTTTAATGACTTTTTTTTTAAAAATTGGTATTTTTTTAGGACTTTTAGACAGAATCAAGTGTAGTACTTGCGAAGATGCATGATATTGATGGACATGGGCAATGGTTCACCCTCTGGAGTTGCAAGTTGATATACTCTGGACCCAAAAGATGCAGTAACTACATAAGGTCCTTCCCAATTTGGCTCAAATTTGCCTTGTTTTTCTCTGTGTTGTTGTGTCTTGTAGTTCATCTTTAGGACCAGATCACCGACCTCAAAATGATGACACTAGACTTTTTTTTTATAGCTTCATTTGAGTTAGTTTTGGTAAGCTTGCAAGTGTGTCAAGGCAACTTGTCTTTGTTCATCAAGCATTTCCAGCTCATGGAGTCTAGATATTTGGTAGTTTTCATCATCAACGACATCTTGTAGGGATACTCTTAATGATGGAATTTCAACTTCAATGGGAAGTATGGCCTCAATGCCATAGACACGAGAGTATGGTGTTGTGCCAATAGGAGCACGAACACTTGTTCGATATGCCCAAAGAGTTGGATTTAGCTAGAGATGCTAGTCTTGACCTGAATCATTGACAATCTTTTGGAGAATCTTAACGATGGTCTTGTTAGATGCTTCTGCTTGGCCATTTCCCTATGGATGGTAAATACTAGAATATCTATGGTATATGTTGTACTTCTCATAAAGCTTGTCTACATCTTTGTTTCAGAATGGAGTACCATGGTCAGTAATAATAGCCAAGGGGACTCCATACCGACATATGATGTAGTTTAGAATAAACCTTGAGATCTATTTGCCAGTGGTGAAGGTCAAAGGGATAGCTTCAACCCATTTGGTAAAATATTTCGTTGCTGTGATAATGAGCTTATGACCATTAGAGGACGAAGGAGAAATAGCTCCAATAAGATCAAATGCCCATTGTCAAAAGGGCCATGGTGATATGACTAGCTACAATTCTTGTGCTGGTGCATGGATTAGATTACTATGTATCTGACACTTACGACATGTTTTGGCAAAGTCATGGGCATCCTATTCCATGGTGGGCCAATAATAATTGGCTTTGACAAGTTTCTTGGCTAGACTCAGACCATTGAAATGGCATCCACATATACCTTTGTGAACCTCATGCAAGGTGGTTTCAGCT
Source organism: Cupressus sempervirens (assembly GCA_028749045.1). Taxonomy (NCBI): domain Eukaryota; kingdom Viridiplantae; phylum Streptophyta; class Pinopsida; order Cupressales; family Cupressaceae; genus Cupressus; species Cupressus sempervirens. The sequence goes on along the minus strand of CM053786.1, from coordinate 242,586,126 downwards.
TCTTGTGAGTCAAGGCATCTGAGAAGGGTTTGTTCAAAAGATCTCTTGTAAAGGGTGTCACTGATGATGACATATCTAGTGGCTTGATAGATAAAGGCTCAACGGTCATTTTTGGATAAGCTGGGTGACAAGATTTGGGCATGTAGGTAATCATAAATGTCTTGATACCAAGGAGAATTTGGACCAACAAGTTCACACACAAACTCAGATTGGGGGAGCTTGAATGTTGGAATCAAAAGTTGCTCAACAAGGAACTCACAACATTCCACATTTTGAGGCATATCAATCATAGAAGTGGTGGTAGCCATAGCATTAGCTTGCTTTTTGTGTATTCTTGGTAGCTAATGAAAAGAGATAGTAACAAATTTAGACTTAAGGAAGTCTACCATCTACTTGTAGGGCATTAGTTTATCATCTTTGGTTTCATAGTCATCATTGACTTGGTGGATAACCAACTGAGAATCCCTGAAGACTTGTAAATGTTGAATGTTCCATTGGATGGCTATCTTGAGCCCTGTGATTAGTGCCTCATATTATGCTATGTTGTTTGTATAGTGGAATGCAATCATGTATGACTTGTGGATTATGTCTCCTTGAGGAGTGATAAACATAATGCCAGCTCCTGAACCATTTTTTGTATGTGATCAATCAAAATAAAGCTTCTATTCATTCGCTACATCCATGTGAAATATGGCTTCATCTGGACAGTCTATCAACATGGGATGATCATCTAACATAGGGACTTGTGCTAATTGATCTACTATCACTTTCCCTGTGATTGCTTTTTGGTCTACATATTCTATGTCAAATTCACTAAGGACCATGACCCATTTGGCTAGTCATTTTTTGAGAGCAACCCTGCTTAGGAGATACTTTAGTGGGTCAATCTTAGAGATGAGCATTGTTTTTTGATGGAGCATGTAATATCTAAGCTTTTGGGTTACAAAGAAAACAACAAGGCATGCTTGTTAAATTAATGAATAATTTAGCTCATAGCCCACAAGTGTTCTACTGATGTAATGTATGGCTCACTCTCTTCCTTGTTCATCATTTCATGTGAAGAGAGCCCCTAATGCTGTATCTATAGCAGATATATAGAAGATGAATGGTTTTCTTGGAATAGGAGCCATTAAAACTAGTGGATGTAGAAGATAATCCTTGAGTTGTTGGAAAGATTCTTGGCACTGCTTATTCACTTGAAAGGATACTCCTTTACATAAGAGGTTTTGAAAGGAGTGACACTTATCAGCCAATTGTGCAATGAATCTATGGATAGACTGCAATCTTCCTTGTAGCCCTCTTAGGGTTTTTAGATTTGTTGGAGGAGGCATGTCAAGTATTGCTTTTACTTTCTCAAGATCCACTTCAATGCCTCGTTGAGAAACAATGTAGCCTAGGAGCTTTCTAGAGACAACTCCAAATACACACTTTTTTGGATTTAGATGAAGCTTATAGCTTTCCATTCTGGTGAATATCTGATCTAGGATGCCCAAATGCTCTTTCCTTTTATAGGATTTGAAAAGTAAGTCATCAACATAGTCTTCCATGAGGATGTGCATGAAGTCATGGGAGATTGTAGTCATTTCTCTTTGATATGTTGCCCCAGCATTTTTAAGACCAAATGACATGACATTTCATTAGTATGTTCCCCAAGGACATGTGAAAGTTGTCTTGTGTTGATATTTAGGGGCTATTCTTATTTGATTATAACCAGAAAAGCCATCCATTAGTGATAACATCTCATACCTAGCTGTCATGTCTACAATGATATCTATGTTTGGTAAAGGAAAATCATCTTTGGGACATGCCTTGTTAAGATCATGAAAATCGATGCATATTTAGATGCCCCCAGAGTGTTTTCTTATTGTACTAGATGAGCTATCCACTCTGCATAATCAATGGGTCTTATGAAGCCAACATCCAATATTTTCTTCAATTTAGCTTTGACAAGGAGGGTGACTTGAGGATACATTTTTCTCAACCTTTTCTTTACTAGTTTCATTCCTAGTTTTAGTGGTTAGTGATGAAGGACTAGTTCATGATCTAATCCGGGCATATCTGCATAAGACCAACCAAAGTTGATCTGCCTCTCTAGAAAAAATTTGATAAATTCATCCTTTTCTTCTGGTGATAATGAGGCTGAAAAGTGTATGACTTTGGGGCTGTTAGGAGTTCCTAAATTAATCTCTTTTGTCATTTCCACAAGTAATGTTGATCTTTCCTTTAATGGGGGTGTGTCCAATCTTCCATCCTCAGGCACCTGAGAGAGATTTTCACCCTCGGATACATCCTTTATTTTTACTTTTTCATGTTCTAATGGTGCCTTTCGATTTTCACCAAGAGACCTACTTGTGTCTTTTTTTGTTATTTTCTTAATTTTATGACTAGAAGATGGAGTTCACTCCCCAAAATATGCCATGATGTTTAGGTTAATGGAAAATCCAGACTTGTGATCACCTTGTGGTACATCTTCATGGAGCTTAAAAAATTCTATGATGGCATCATAATTTTCAAATTAATCAAACATTGGTTGTCCTTGTTGGTTCCAATCAATAAGTTTAGGGAAAACTAAGGAAATGCCATCATCAGTTTTGAATAAGCTTTGGTCCAAGGCATATATATGGATATTTGCTTTAGTAATGTCATCAAGATCATGTTTAGAAGTAGGAGGGCTTGGATCCCAAAATTTTTTGATCCGAGGTGAAGAATTGGTTTGAGTGATAGGTGGATTGACATATTTATCTTCCATAGATAAGCTATTCGGGTCCGCAAATATATGATCAAGACCGAGGGAGGTATCAAGATCGTCAATGTTAGATATAGATTGGGTGGGTTTGGGTTGGTTGTTCTTAGATACCTTGTCATCATTTGAAGCATTCACCTCCTCAGATGAGGATGACTCAGTATTAGGAAGACCCAGAACAAATGGTTTGAATCCAAGTCCCAAGCTATGAGGTTGTTTTGATGTAGTGATGGGTTGAACAATGCCTTGTTTCTAGAGTCCCAAACCACTACATCCATCATATCCCTTTTTCTGCATGATGGTGAATCCAGGTCCATACCTATCAGGGGATATGGGAGTAATTTCTTGTTCTGCTTTAGCATTTTCAATCCATTTAGAGGTATTTTCATAGACATGTTCTTCATGTAGCCCCGCCTCCACTGGTAAATGCCATAGAAGGTCTATTTTGAAGTGCAAACTTATGCTTGTTTTGTATGAGTTGAGGTTTACCATATGACTTGGGGGATAAAGGAAGTTTCCCAATGTGAAAGGCATGAGACATGGAGTACTCACTACAACCTTGGTCTTGTATTTTAAGCTTTCCTTTGGATGTGGGTGTTACCGTGGAAGGATCAACATACTTGGAGGACTCTAGGGGATTTGTTGCATGGTTTGTTGGGACTTAGTATGTAGTGGTTCCTCTAAGATTGGAATAGAACTAGAAGGGATTTGGATCACCTGGGATGGTTACCTCTACATTATTATAGGATAACTTTAGGCATTGGTGATATGTAGAAGGAACTACTTTCATAGCATGGATCCATGGGTGGCCTAGTATCATATTGCAGTTCATCTCTATATCTAGGACCTAGAATAAAGTGTTCTCAATAGCTGGACCAACTCTGATGGGTAAGATGATAACCTCTATAGAGAAATGCTCACCATCATCATAGGATTTGATTTTGATCCTTCAAGAGGGATCCACATCATTTTCAAAATAACCCAAACCTTTGACTACTTTAAGTGTATAGATATTCAGCCCTGGTCCTCCATCTATCAAGACACATCTAACTTTAACATTGTGGACAAAGACTTCGAAGTGGAGGGGATCATTGTGGTTGGGTTTGTCTTTAGGAACATCTTGAGTGGAAAAAGTGATATGTTATGATGTAGATAGATTCCCAACCATGGCTTGGAACTAGGCAACATATATTTTATCTAGGACGATTGACTCTTTAAGGGCTTGATCCAAGATCTTCTGATGTTGGGGAGATGCATGTAGTAGGTCCAAAATGGATATTTGTGTAGGGGTTTTACCAAGTTTTTCAACAAGGCTATAATCAGATGAAGTAGGAGTAGTAGGTCTACTTGGGGGTGCAAGTCTAGTAGAAGTAGTAGGTCTAGATGGGGCTCCAGGTAGTGTGATCTTGCTATAGCATGTAGTGAAAACACAACAAGGGTCTTCAACCTTTAATGTGAATGTTGATATGCAGAAATTAGACTCATTAAAGTAATTGATTGTGTAGTCATAGCTGGTGCATGTGTAATTCACATCGCCTTGTGAGTTTTAGTTTGAACTTGAGGGTTTCTCTTTGTCATGATTACCCAAAGGATCTTTGAAAATAGTGTGATAAGAGTTGGATACTAATAGTGATGGATCAACCGTGATTACACCATCATCAAAAAGGTCTTGTATTGCATGTTTCAATTGGAAGCACGATGAAGTCTTGTGTCCTTTGGTGCAATGGTAATCACAATACTTTTTTTCATCCCACCAATCTACTTTAGTTAATGGTTCATCTTTGATTGGCGGTAGCTGCAGGAAGTTATTACTCAGTAACTGTCGTAATGCAGTCTCAAGTGGTATTCCCATTGGTGTGAATTTTGTGTCTTTGGTTCTAGGATGTCTTCGAGGTTTGTCTTGCGTGGAAGTCTCAATTTTATGTTGTGGAGTTGATGTTTGATTAGAGGTTTGTGAATTTGTGGGGTTTGCACCTTTCAAAGTCAGTTGAGGTTGTGTTGTGCTAATCATGCGGGCATCCACAATGCCATCATTAGTCACATTCTTGTTTTTGGAGAAAAATTTTGCCTTGTCATTAGACAAGTTGGTGTTTTTTTTTTCTTTATTTATCTTGAGGATTCCCTTATGGATAAGAGAATCTTCAATACTAGCCCCTTTTTTCATTAGTTTAGAAATGGTGCTTGGACTCTTGATTTTAAGTTCAAACATTAAGTCTAGGACTAAGTTTTCAATGCACAAGTTTACTTGTTGTTCTTCAGGAATGTCTAGTGAGCATTGACTAACTAAGCTTCTCCAATGCAGTAAGAATGTGATGAATGATTCTCCTATCTTCTATTTAGTTCAACACAACTCAAAAAGTGTCACCTCATTTGTAATGTTAAAGGCAAAGTGGGAGATAAACTTGTCTGCTAGCTCTGACCAAGATTTGATATTACCAGGAAGTTTGGAGTACCATTCAAGTGCAAGCCCACCTAGAGATCGAGGGAAGAATCTCATAAGATAAGTGGGCTCATTACTGAGTTTGGTACGTGAAGCACAAAATTCTTTGATATGATCAACAAGGTTTCCTTTCCCTCGATATTTTTGAAACCTTGGAGCCTCAAAATATCTTGGGAATGGAGGCATATATAGACTTTTATCAAATGGATTAGGATGTAGGTCCCTTTCTGTGTATAGAGCTTGTTTCTTTTGGACTACCAATGCCTCAACTTGCTTGGAAAGTTGTTTGAATTTTTGTAAGAGTTCTTCATTGGGGTTTTGCATGATGGTATTTCCTTCAAGTCTTTTGTGTCTATGAGTAGACCGTTTGCTATGGCAGGAACTATGTCTACTTGGTTTTGACATTTCTATGTCTGCTGAGGTGTCACTAGGGGGTGGAGGTATGTTTGTACCTTGAAGATAGAAGGGTCCCTATTGTTGGGGAACTTGTGGTGGGATTGACTTCAATTGTTGTACCATGTGTTGTTGTTGTGCCATGTTTTGTGGTTGTTGTTGGGATACCTCTATTGGTTGTATGTGAGACCATGTACTTGCTTGTTGTTGTAGAGGTATTTGTTGAGGTTGTTCTGGCACATGTTGTTGTTGTAACAAATGGTTCTAATATACAATTTTTTGCTCAAGGCATCTTTGGTATTTCGACTATTGCTTGAGTTGCTCTTGTTGTTTAGCAAACATCTTTTTTTGTTGCTGAAATTATTGTTGATAAATTATGTGTAAGTCAAGTGGGTTCACATGGGATTGTGTGTTAGGAATTTTGGATGTTTGCCCCACTTGAGGTTGTTGTCATTATAGTTGATGATTTTGTTGATATGTTGGATGTGTGTTCGGAAGATTAGGTCCTTGGATTATTGTAGGTTTTTGTTATTGTGGGGGTTGACTAAGTCCTTGAGAATTGAACATCATGTTTGGATTGTTGTTTTGGTACCTTTGTGTGTTAGATGTTCCTACTTGTGACATCATATTGACTTGACTATGCAATGTGTCCCTATTGGGAATGTGTGTAATGTCAATAAGAATTTTCCTTTGTGTTTCCATAGGGATGGTTGCACTTGATGTTTCACATGTTGTACTTATAAGAGGCTCCATAGCATTTGATGTCATAGCACTTGGTAAAGTTAGGAGCAAAGGTGTACTTTATTGATTTGCCTCCAGAGAATGTATATCTGGCATCCCTAGAGTACAAGTCCCTTTAAGTGCTTCTTGTTGTTGCATCATGTGACTAAAATCAAGACTTAATGTCCTTTTGGGGTGTTTAGGAATTGGTGGTATTTCATCGAACAAGGGGTTGACATTGATGTGTTCAAATGTACTTTTGGAGGATTTTGATGGTTGATTCTTGATGGGACCTTATAGGTGCCACTATCATGTTTGAAAATTCCAAAGTTTTTTTTCCTTTATCTAAGTCCAAATTGATCATGGGTTTTATGTTTCCAATAGTTGTGTTGGTTTTATTTTTGGACCTAGGACCTTCCAAGTTTGGGTTAAATTTGACAATTTTTTAGGCTACCAAATGTTTGAAGTTCTTGTGAAAACTTTTGTCTTGACATGCCCTAGCCATTTCTTCATCAGTGATGCCATAATCAGTGTTAGAGTAATCACTAAGGTGTATAGTACCTTGTTGTATGCTTCATGTGTTATAGTTGAAGGTACTTGTGTTAGGTTGGCTAGATTCAAAGGAGTGTGATTGTTCATCTTCAAGTGTGGTTGGTATACTTCCTCCTTTTGGTGGCATTGGCACGAATATAGGTTCAAAGTTAGGACTCCATTGAACCATCCCATGTGTGGGGGAAGTATTTGGGGGAAATCTCATGATAGGTGTATTGTTCAAAGTTTTTTGTACGATAGCTTGATTATGAGGATCTTGCGGATACATGTTCAAGGGGTCTACTAGTAATGGTTGTGATGCCTTGATTTGGTCTTCGTCAAAGGTTTGTTGGGTTTTCTTGCTCTTTCCCTATCTTGGACAAGGTTTTGGTTGTTCTTGTGCCTTAGAAAACAAAGGTTGATAAAGTTCCTCAGGTCTCTGAGCTGATTCTGTCCTAGTAAGTGCTGGCATGATACCTAAGAATGTAGATATAATGGAAATTTTGAGTGTTTTGAGTGATTTGGAGTGGTGGATATGCAAGATATGAGTGTTTTTTTGGGATTTTTAAGTGTTTAGGGACGTTATGAAATGTGAGGAAATTCTAAATGAATTAGGGTTTTGATTTGCAAAGTGAAAATGGCCTAGGGATGTTATGCAAGGTGATGTTTTGAGGGTATGGAAAATGAAGGTATGCAAAATGAAGGTTAGGGTTATGTTTTGAACTTGGTAATGAAACTAAAGGTAGGTGTATGCAAGGTAGACTATGCAAAGGATGGTTTCCAAGGGTTTATAAAGACATTTAGGATATGCAAAATGAGGGTAAATGATCAAGAAGACAATTTGGTTGATGGGTAATCTGATAGGGTTTTGTAGTGAGAATGATGCTAAGGTTTGGACCATGCAAGATGAAGGGGATATACCACTAGGGTAAGTCAAAATGACATTTGGGGATGCTAGGGATATGATTATGCTATGACAAGGGTATATGGAAAGTTTTGAACTTGGGTAAAACATTTTAGAAAGTATTTCGTCTAGGAGTTTAACCTTGTGATAAAGGACTTTGGATCTTGACCAAAAACTAATAAAAGACGAAAAGATCAGATTAATAAAAGATGACAAGGTCAAATCTATCAAGAAATAGATAGATTCTAACCCAAGAAAATGATAAGAAAAGATAAAAAGACTAGTGAAGATCCATTATCCGTCAACTCTAGGAGATACTCTAAGACTCATACTTTGTCTAGATTTTTGACTAAATTCAAAGGTTTTAGGGGATCAAAATGATGTTTTGAGGACTTTAAATGGTGGTAATGCTGAGTGTATGTGTGATATGGACAATTCCTATGATGTAAAATGGGATTTTGGGTGCAAGATACAGTTTTGGGTCAGGTGTAGAATGGGGAGGTGTAAAGGCTCCTAGATGCAGTTTTGGGGTCCTAAAGTGTAGTTCAGAGGCCCAAAATGGTCATGCATGTACCCAAGTGTGCCCTAATAGTTCCAAGTGTGCCCTACTAGTACCAAATATTTCATTGATGCACTTGGAGCTAGTTTGAGTGCAGTTGGTAGTTTCTAGGTGCAGTTGGTAAGCTAGGAAGAATGTTTGCTGATTTTGAAGGGTATGGTTGCCAAACTAATATGCCAAGAAGCTAAGATGTTGGGGTTGATGTTAGGATAGGTTGGGAGATGTAGAATAGAGTTTATGTCCTAAGGAATTATTTATTAATGGAAAGTGATGAAGACTAGGTGATGCAGAATGTAGATCTAGGTAAGCTATTGCAAGGGGAGCTAACCATGTACCTAAGGACACTGTTGAAGCTCAAAAATGTTATCTGGAACCCAAAATTGGGTCTCAAGACCACCAAGTGAACCAAAATAGTTTAGAATACATCAATGACATAGTTGGTAGTTTTTGAGTGCAGTTGGTAGTTTCTGGGCATAGTTAGTAAACTGGGCTGAAACTAAGGCAATTCTGGGAGCTGTCATTTCCAGATTGATATCACAAAGAGGTAAACAATAAGGGATAGTGTTAGGGCTATTATAAATGCTCAAAATTATGGATAAAGTGATCAAGATTATGAATAGGTATGCAAAGATGCAAGGTGGTGAATGCAAAGAGCTGATTTTGAGATGGGAATGCAAAAGACTAAGGGAGGTAAACTGAACCTAAATGGATGCAATATGAAAGGTAATAGATGCCAAATGATGACTAAAAGGTGCAATATGAAGTCTATATGATGCATGAATGAGGCCTATACTAGGGTGAATGCAAGTGAAGTCTATGCAAGTGTAAGATCTACATTTTTCCAAGCATGTTTAAGAGCACAAGTGACCATGTTTTCCAAGGTTTGAGTGTGTTGAACCAAAGTTTGCAAAGTTTGATAAAGGTTGAAATTTTTTGGCAATGTGTGATGTTTTGACAAGTTCAAATGATATCCAAGGTGAAAATTTAATTTTTTTTATTTTATCTTGACTATGTTTTACACACATGCAAGACACATTAAGACAAGAATAGCTGTTGTTAAAAGTTAACAAATACACCACAACCTAGGCTTTTAGGACTATATCCACTGAATTCCTAATTGAACTAAAGTTCAAACATTCTTATCTAGAGTGGAAAACCTAGGATCTTGGCACCACAGGCTCCCCCTTACAATGCACTCACTTCTTGAGGCTACCAAGATCTGTTTCCCAATGGGCATGACTTCCCAAGGGATTGTTGCCTCTACTAAGGACCGTGAGAATGTAGGATGTCTTCATAGGCATGGGTGACCCCTTGAGCTAGTGGATACAAAAGATTCTAGCCACTAAAACATGGTTTTTAGTAAGGGAATTCCATTTTTCAAGTGAATGATAAACTTACTTAGAAGGTCTCCCAGCCTTGAGAATTGGGGTTTGATGCACCAAAAGGGTACTGGAGGAGATCTATCACGCAACAATATTGCCGACATAGCTTTCACCATAATTGAATTTTATATAGCAGCTAGAATGTTAACATAGCTTTTGGCTTGTTACCACTTTGAGCTCATCCCTTGGCATACCCAATATTGAGTATCTTGGTCCAAGGCAAGCCTCCTGTAGAAGTTACATGGATTTCTCTTACACCCAAGATCCACAAATTGCAAGGGGAGAGGATATGTCCAACGCAACTCCTAGGGATTTAACACTATAGACACACTAGGGAGAAAAGAAAAAGATTCACTTTAAGTACCAAACAAAGTGTTATCTAATCTAGGAAATGCACACACATAGTTTTGAAAGACACATAAAGTCTTTGACAATGTCCTGCAAACAAAGCATTAGTAGTTTATGATCATGTCTTCATCCATGATTGCCACACACTGTAAATAGACCATCAATAACACAAAATAACCAACTCTATGTCCTAGAGAGTGATATGAACCTTAGATGTAGATTTTGATTGATGCATGTGCTTACTGTGAACCAAGTGTGCTTTGACAGAGTAAATGGCTCCCCAGGAGGCCAAAATGGCTCAGAACACTCCCAAGTGTGCCCAGATAATGCAGACTACATCAATGACATAGTTGGGGCCTAGTTGGGTGTAGTTCATAGTTTTTGGGCGTAGTTGGGAGGTCAGGTGCAAACTGTGGGGAAATAGTGCCTAATGAAGACCCAAAAACTAAAATTTTCAAATCTATACTCCCAAGTGTGCCCAAAAAGTGCAAACTACATCAATGATGTAGTTGGGTCTTAGTTGGGCCCAGTTGGTAAGACAAAAATAATAGAAGGAGGTTTTGGTGGCTTTGGACTCCTAAAACTGCTCCTAGGGGTCCTAAGTGTGCCCTGATAGAGAAAAGTGCACGCTAGGATAGCAAGCTAACAGAATGCATGAAACAAGAGCATACAAGCATTTTACTAGGCCCCTTGATTAATCTAGTTTGTGAAAAAGTAGAGGAGATAATCATTATACCCTTCCAAGTGAGCTCCTTCCTTGCAGCTACAAGCACAAAACAAGAAAACCCAAGTTAGATATGCATGCTTCACATCGGGTTCATGAAAATGTAGGACCAGAAAATGGGTTAAATTCATAACACACTATGATAAAATCACAAAACTCAATAATCATACGTTAGCACCCACTAGTCTACCATGAAAGAAAAACTAATAAAGAAAGCAATAGAAACCCCCTCTTTCATTTGTAGCTCCCATGTCCTTCTTTCTTCTCTGAATGATTGTAGCTCCAACTTGCCTATGGTGTACACAAGATTGAAGCAAAATCATATGATATGGGTAATGCCATGAGAATACTAGAAGTGTGGTTTTAAGCTTGAGAGAAAATGGTGTGTTCAAGGATTCAAGGACTCAAGGATTCAAGGATTCAAAGATTCAAGGACTGAAAATGAGAGAAAGAGTGTCCAATTTATAATTGACATCAAGGATGAGAGTATTGGATTTGTCACCCATAGATATGTGATGTGGCAAGAGATTCCTTTAAGAATCCATGACGTGTATGACAAAATATGCCAATTGTAAGATTCTATGATGCATGCAAGTCAAACTTGGCTAAATGTGGAAGAGAATCTATGATGTATCATAAGACACCTTAACCCACTTAATGCCAAGAATCTATGACAAATAAGCTAAATAGGGACATGCGTAAGAGATAAGAATATTTGATTATGAAAAATCTCATCCAAGTGTCAAAAGGATAATCCACGAGGTGTCATATCCAAGTGTCATGATGATGCAATATTTTATGGAATATTCGAATTAAAAATTCTCTTATTCCACAAAATAAGAATTAGTAAAAAATGGAATTAATGATGGAAAATGAGACTTAGGAAATTGTACATTTCCATGGTTTATAGATAATGAATCAATTAATTAATAAAATTAATTAATTGAGGATGATAATTAGGAAGAATAATTTGAACGAATAATAGGATTAAATTATGGGTTATTTAATCCTCTAGAAAAAATTAGTAAGTGATTGGCCAAATTGATTAAATGAATGCGATTGTACCCTTTGATGAAAATGTTACAATGATGGATATTGAATAAGATGATGAAAAGTAGACAAGGATAATGCCATGATCTGACATTGAAAGCCTTAACAATGTCAAAGAGCAGATGGTATGAATGATAGCCTAACCTAGCACTGAGAGTCGTGACAGTACTAAGGTCAAATTGATAAGATTGATAGGTTTCCAAGGTACTAAAAGCCACAAAAATACCTAGGAGTGGATAAATGATGATTGATTTAGGATTTTTCATATGTTTCAGGTTGATTAGGACTGATTTTGAATGATTTTGGGTTGATTTGGGGTGATTTTGATTTGATTTGAAATGGTTTTGTGTTGATTTGATATGATTCCGATTTGATATGAAATTAATGTGAAAGGGGGAACAAATGATAAAGTATGATCAATTTTGGTCAAAAGATCAAAGTTAGTAGAATGAGAAAACAGGTCAAATTAGTATGGAGAAGTGATGAAATCATACATGTGAACCATTTTTGAGCATCTATAGTAATGTTGCAGCTAGATGGACATGCAACATGTAAAGATTCCCATGGAATATTTTTGATGAGTTGTATTGTAACATTGTGATAATATTTTATGTAATTATTTAATATTGGGGAAAAGAATTAAATGCCCAATATTAAATATGGGGTCAATGGGTTAGGTAGCAGATGGTTTTAGCAGATGGTTTATGTAATACAACTTGGTGGTTTTGTGGGACTTGCTACTATATTAGCAGCCACAAGGGTAGTTTTTGTAGATTGACAAGGAGAAGAAAAAAGGCAAGAGTCAAATGGGACAAGGCTTGATAGGTTAGCCAAGGGAGTATTTTTGAAGGTTGGACGCATGGCATGGGATGTGTGGATTCATGCTTGTTCACATAGTTTGCTTGGTTGTGGCTATGGCCACGAAGGCTTCCATGGTTGTATGGTAATGGTACTTTTTGCTGAATAATACATGGTGATGGATGATTTTAGAGGCTGAGTTTTTTCCCTCAATGAGGGTTTCCTAGGGTATATCTTGTGTCATAATTTTGTGGGTATGTTGTCTATTCTCTTGCATGTGGATTTTAATTCTGTATTTATTTTAGATCTATTATTGGTTATGTGGAAATGGTTATATTCTTTGTTGCCAAGTTTCCTTACAGGTGCAGGGAACCTCCTTAATTTTTTTTTGGTGTGATTAGAGATTATTTAGGTGTTTGAGTGTGTTAAATAATCTCCAAGAGTCCTTGGGCTGTAATTGATCCAAATGTAAGAGACATGTTGCTCACTAAGTCTTAGTTTGCTCAAAAGTTGCTCATCAACCTAATAGTTTCTCAATAGGTCAAATAAGATTTGGGATGGAAAAATTAGTGCTTTGATGTTATAAATAGGTCCTATCTATATTTTATGTGGTCCTAGGAAGGTTCTAGTTGAACCAATTTGACCAAAAGGCCAAAGAACAATAGTTGCTCAAAAGTTGCAAAGTTGCTCTAGCAACTTTTGAAAATATTGCAAGAAATTGAATTTAGTAGTTTTGGAGTTTGTAACTACCCATGATTAGGTATATGGGCATGGTGTATCATATTTTGAAGGATTGGAAGAATTATCATCAATTTCTACAGACATTTTTTTGTAGAGTTTTGTACCTGGTTTTACAATTTAGTACAACAATTTATAGATTGACATAGTAGAATAATTTTATGTTTTGATTGATTATAACTTTGTATTTCTTCTACATATCATGTTTGTGTTGAAGTTATTAGGTTCTTGAGTTACAACAATTTCTTGTTTACTGATCTGAACATTATTTTTATAGGGTTGTTTGTAAAAAAATGCCTCTAACCTAATCACCCACAATGTAAAAGGCATGAAACTAGGTGGAGTGATAGGTTAAATTGTGTACATTTTTTTTTCTAAATTTTTCACTTTTTTTGTAAGTTTCCAATCTATGATGTGATTCCCTAGGCTAACTGCTAGGAGTATGTGAACCTAGAAAATTTTATAAAAGATGTTGCAAAGCACACCCATGATCATTTTGGGTCTAACAAATGTAGTTCCTAGAAACCCTAGGATGTTAACATGAATATGGAAGTGGAATGGTGGTTTTCTGTGAGGTTTGAAGAGCTTGGGAGAATTTTGATTGCTAACTTGACTAGAAGCCTAAAAAAGGGTAGAATCTAGGGCTTAAGAATAAATAGCATTATGGGTGTCTTGAAGCTCTAAAAATATAGGATTTTGGTATGCTAGGAGATAGTTACTAGATTCCTAAGTTTTTCTAGGAATTTTTTTGAATAATTTGGAGTATGGGAGAAAAAGAGGGTTGCTAGATCTAGAAGCCATTATGCCTAATTAGCCCTATGTGACAAAACTAAATTTTCTTTTGGTTTGGTTGTGACTAGAAGTGTTGAATGTGGTCAAGTAAGTCATGGAGGGTTTATACATTATCAGAAGACCTCAAGTTAGTGGATGTAGATGATTCTAGTGAGGATTAGTGTTATAGGGCTAGTAGGACTTGTGCCATAAGAAGGAGATTAAAGTCTACATCAAACCAACTATACTTAGGACAAAATTTGGAGGTGAAGTCTTGGAGACTTGGATTGGTGGTAAGAAAATAAGCAAGAAGAATTGGATGATTTAAGGTTGAAACCTTAATTAGGAGTATTTATTGGATAGAATCCTAGGCCCTCTACATCAAAGTGGTATAAAAGCCAAATTTTAGTTTGGTTTATGTTAGACAAGGAAGGAAGTTGAGAAGCTGATAGTATGCCACCCAAGGAAATGAGTAAGGGGACCATAGTGGATTTGGTCAAAGACCTATTAGGAAATGCTAATCAGGTAGACACTAAGAGTAAGAAGAAGACCATAGAGTGGGAAGATGAGAGTGATGAGGAAGATGAAAACCTAATAGGGGAGACATGTGAGAAAAAGTATTCTTAGGTGGATCAAGATAAGAAGGTATTTTTGAGTGTCTTTAGGTCTCTTAACAAAGACAATATGGAACATATTCCTTGCTATAGTAGTAGTTTAAATGGGAAGGAATTGCTAGATTTATTTGAATCCATTTTTTACCACTTTGATTACAAGGAGGTACAAGATGAGAAGAGATCTACCTATGCTAAAGCTAGGCTCAAGGTATTAGCCCTAGTATAGTGGAACATGATGCAAGATGATAGGGTAGTAGTAGTAGGGAATAAGAAGATAGTGTCATGGGTGAGAATGAAAATCAAAATGAAGGTATAGTTCTAGTCCACTAATTATGAAATCTAATTGTATCAAAAGGTGTAGAATCTAAGATAAAGACACTTGATAGCAAGTGCTTATAATAAAGAGTTTAATAGATTGAGCCTTGTAGGTAGAAGGCAAGAAGAAGAGGTGGAAAAGGGAGCAAGTTACCTTAATAGCCTAAGCCAAGGAATCCAAGATGAGATCAACATGATGGCTCCTAATAGTATGCGCAAATACTTTCAAATGCTATTGAGAGTATAGGAAAAAGCTAAATGGAAGAATGAGTCATATAAAAGAGGAATATGCAATAAAAGAGGGTTTAGAGGTAGAGGTAGCTTAGGAAGAGGAAAAAGTCATAATAGGCATGGTGAATCTCAATTTGCTAAGAGTTGTGGAAATAGTTAGTATAGGGTGTCATCTTAAAGAGGAGGATTCAAAGGAAGGGGACCACCTAGTGGCAGATTCAAGTCCCAAGTAGGAGGCAATACTATTTTTACTAGAAGATGTTACAATTGTAAAGTGAGCCATACTATGGGTAGATTTCCTTAGAGGGCTTATTCTTCATCTATGGGATAAAGGAGAACCTAGTTCATGCAAGAAGATGACACTCAAAGTGTCACATCACCTATTTCTAAAGCAGGGCCAATACTAGATTGTGAGAGTTTGATGTTAAGAAGGAATTTACTAAATATTCTAGATGTGGTAGAACCACCTTAGAGAAAAAGCCTATTTAGGACTACTTGAAGGTTGCACCACAAGATTTGTAAGGTAACAGCAGATTTTGGTTCCACTAAGAACATAGTGTCAACTGAAATGGTGGATAACTTGAAGCTTGGGAGAATACCCCAAACCACACTATACAAGGTTTCATGGTTCAGAAAGGGTTAACAAGTCTTGATGGATGAACAAGCCCTAGTGGAGTTTGAGATTGGGGAGTACAAGGAAAAGGTACTATGTTACATAATGCCTATGTCATGTCCCCTTTTCATATAATTTTTAAAAAAAAAATCTTTGCTAAGGCAGGCAGGCCCAAGAAAGTGAAGTTTCGAAAAAAGGGGGTTAATCTTTGGAAACCGTTGGACTAATAAATGAAAATTATTATTAAAATATGTTTCATTAACATCTCTTGGATGTGAGTTACGGTTATGCCCTCTTTTAAGGGGTTTTGGAGGCATTTTGGGCTCATTCCAGAACTTGATTTTGCTCATTCTTTGTTATTCTTCAAAGGCTGCCAAACCTGTGGAGAAGGAGACCCAAGAACGGGAGTTTACAGGTTTCTAGGGAGACCCAAGAATGAGAGTTTGTAGGTTTCCAAGAAGGCTAAGGATGGGATTTTGAAGCCATTCCATGTGCATGCTCATACAGAGTTTGCCTTTGTGCTGAACAGTGCAGATTTGTGGGTTTTCGGTTGTGTTTTTTGTATGAGTTTGGTGTTTTCAGTTGAGTATTTCATATCAGTTTGAGTTACTTTTGTATTTAAGACTTTAAGATGTTAAAATAGAGCTGAATATATGTATTGGGATGTGATTAAACTTTTGAGATAGATTATTAGTGTTTTTGTGGTGTTTTTGGGCATTTTGTGTTAATTTCAGGAGCCCGATGAGCATAGTTTTTGTCCTACATTTGAGAACTGTTGTGTAAAGGCTATACGGACCTGGAAATATCATTTTGTAGGCTTTTATGCTACTAAAATTTCTGTAAAAATTTCCACTTTCAGATTTATTAATAATAGGTGAAGCTGTGAAGCTTTTGGCACAATTTCTGGCATACCCGATTTGGGGTTGCTTGAGAAATTTGGTGGATCTTTGTGATATTAGTTGTTTGATCTTGAAAATATGATTAGAGGTTGGAAATATCATAAAAAATAATAAATGGGACATTTCAGTGGTATCAGAGCCATGATCTTGCCATCCTGAGGGTTTTTAGAAGCTTGCATGTCAGTTTTGACAACTACCCAGATCTTGCATGTCAGTTTTGACAACTACCCAGATCTTGCATGTCATAATTTATGATTGCATGTTGCTTCTAATCAGCTGCATGTGAAAATTTATGGTTGAATGCCACTTCTAATCATTTTCATGTTAGTTCTTGGTGAATTTGGTGGTTGTAGAAGTTTGCATTTCAGTTTTGACAAGTACCCAGATCTTGCATGTCAGTTTTGACAACTACCTAGATCTTGCATGTCATAATTTGGTGGTTGCATGTTGCTTCTAATCATTTGCATGTCAAAATCTATGGTTACATGCTACTTCTAATCATTTGCATGTTAGTTCTTGGTGAATTTGGTGGTTGTAGAAGTTTGTATGTCAGTTTTGACAACTACCCAGATCTTGCATGTCAGTTTTGACAACTACCCAGATCTTGCATGTCATAATTTGGTGGTTGCATGTTGCTTCTAATTAGTTGCATGTCCAAATCTATGGTTGCATGCTACATCTAATCATTTTCATGTTAGTTCTTGGTGTTTGAAGAAGTTATATCCTATTGGGGTTACACTCTACTTTATCCAGAATGGACAGGTATAGTACATAGTCTCAGAGGAAACGATCTTGGACAATTGATAGCCAGAGTCAAAATAGTAGAAAGAATGGTTATTTAGATATTCAAGATAAACTTATGAAAATAAGCTGTGACATGTCTAAACAGTTGGTTGAGCACCACCATATAATGAATGACATGTTATCTGACCCAGCTAAGGTGGATAAGTTGACTGGATTTCTATTTGGAAAATTTTCTCACAGGATAGATGACACAATTCCCAAGAACTTGCATGAGGAGTTTGAGAAACTAGCTGATAGCCAGGTAGAGGTCTGAGATTCTACTCTACCACAGGAGGTGGTGGGAAAGGATATTACACAGATTGATAGTAATGGTCAACTTGATACTCAAATCGATACAATTGTTTACAGGTCGTCAAAGGGTGATGCCACAGGTATTCAGGATGGTATAGTTACAATAGGTAGTGACTACAGTGTAGTGGGTTCAGATGATGATTATGAGGATGTTGTTGTGTAGGATGGTGAGATACCTAGTAGAGATGAGCAGACATTGAGCATTCATGATTTTTCTGAGAAAGAGTACCAGGCACAATTAGATGCTTCACCACATGAGGTTGAGGCTGGTAGTGCTTCACATGATTTGTCTACCCAGTTGAAGGTGGACAAAGATAGTATTGTGACTTCATTATCTCATCATGACAGGTATGTGGAGTTAGTTGGTATTGGTCATATTACTCAGGTGAGGAGTTTTCTTGAGTTACCAGTTGATTCTAGTTTACGGATATGGACTTGAGATTGTTATATTGGCATTTGGGATTAAGTTGACTGGAGATCTTTAACACTTTTTGGTAGCAGTGTTTGTTTGGGTGCTATCATGGATTTGATTAGTAGATTACATGGTGTTGTCTTTTCTTATGCCAGTATCTTGTCTTATGTTGGTATTAGTTTTTATACACCGATGTTGGGCTTTGTTCATATATCTAGTCAACCATACTTGCTAGAATGTGTTGATGATCTTTCATATTTGGCAGTGTGTACAGATGAGTCCCAGGATCATATTGGCATTGATGACATCCAGGAGGATGTAGTGGGCAATTTTGAAAACTTAGTTTCCTTGGGTACAGATGAGTTGGACAACAGTGCTAATGTTTTTGATACTCAGTATGTTGATATGAGCTTTAGATTTGATTCACAAGATATGGAGTGTAATACGCTAGAGACTAGTGACTTTGATTATACTCCTTTAGACAGTGCATCAGAGGAGGTTTGTAGGAGACAATTAAGCCAGTGCCATCATGTGTCTAATCAGTTGAGAGTTAGTGACCAATACATTGCTATCACTTGCCAACATTTTGATGTTGCTCATCAGTTGTTAGCAGTTTATGGATGGGGTTCTCCTACTAGTGATGAGTAGGAAGGAAGTTATCTTTTCTTGACAGAGATCCACTCTTTATTGGAGGCTATTCGGATTTTGAGACAGAATTATATGCAGTTGGTAGCTGATAGAGATTATCTTATGGAGTGGGGCAGTATAGCATATGATGCATTGTTGGCCAAGGAAGATGAGGTGAGTGAGCTTACTGAGCAGCTTGAGGTGACTTCTAAGATTCTTGAGAGTACACAGTTGGCTTTCAAGGAGTCATAGTTTCATTTGGCTAAGGTGACCCTGGAGTTAGAGTGGCTACAGTTTTTACCTGATTCTATACAGTCACAAGCTATGGTGTTTGGTGATTCGAGGATGTCCATGGCTGAGATTGTTAGAGATAGTGGAGATGGGGATGCATCCATCCTTGATACTAACATTGGCATATCAGGTTCATTCCCACTAGAGTTAGGTTTAGTTGAGTTGGGTGTTGTAGCAGATTGTTGCATGCCTGACAGGGTGGTGGCCTCTAGTACTGAAGGCATGGAGACTAGAGATGTATCAAAGATCATGTGTGATGTTGGTGAGTCGACAGTTGGCATGGTTCCTGCTAGTAATACTACTCCCTTGGTGATATCTTCAAAGGTAGTAATTAGTTCCAACATGGTTAATGATCAATTGCAATTAGTTTCATCTAGATTACAGTCTAAGCCACTGACTGAGATTGGCGCTTTCTATCAGCATTACACTATGAGGTACACTCATCAATTTACCTTTGATGACCATGTTGATGAGATGATGATACAAAGATGTACTTTGGTTCCTAGTGCTTGTCATCAGTTATGGGATAGTTTGACACCTCAGGATGAGGGTTGTGATGGGCATGACATGGCGATAAGTTCTACAGTTGATAGCTTGATAATACATGACTTAGTCCACGATTTTCAGAGTGATGCTTCAGTGGGTGTTGTTATTGATTCTACTCCTTTGGCTATGACATCTCCTGACTTAGCTGGTGATCAGTCATAGCGGGTTGTATCACTTGTTCATGGTGATTTGTTGACTAAGGTTGGTTTTTTTTATCAACATTATATTGCAAGGTATGTACATCAGTTAGCATTTGATCCTTGTGTTGAGGAGTTGATGGCAGGAAAATTTGGTTTGGGTTCCAATTCTTGCTATTTATCTTGTGATGGTTTTTCACCATCAAGGGTGCATGGTAGTTATGGTTATGAGATAGTGGTTAGTGATCTACAAAGTTGTGTTGACTCCAAAAATTGTATAGTGTGTGGACTCTCCATACTTGGTACAGTTTCATTCGGGAGTTGGATTGTACATTCTATATAGGCCAGTGGAATGCATTGATGGTATTTACTGTGTTGGTAGTCCACTTTACATGGTTTTGATGTTCTAAGAGTTTGTGTCTCATGGGTTTCTGAGTTTGGAAGTTGTGATTTTGGATTTTGGTGGAGTTATAATTGTCCATTTCATTATGGATTCCTCTTGGTCATATTGCAGAGGATATTGCAGGAGCCTGTGTTAATTGGTAGTAGTATAGTTCAAGACTACATTTGGGATCCAAGTGGATTGATTGGTTTATTGTTTAGCCATTGCTTGAGGACAAGAAATGTTTGGGAGGGGAGGACTTGTCATGTCCCCTTTTCATATAATTAAAAAAAAATAAAAAATCTTTGCTAAGGCAGGCAGGCCCAAGAAAGTGAAGTTTCGAAAAAAGGGGGTTAATCTTTGGAAACCATTGGACTAATAAATGAAAATTATTATTAAAATATGTTTTATTAACCTCTCTTGGATGTGAGTTATGGTTATTCCCTCTTTTATGGTGTTTTGGAGGCATTTTGGACTCATTCCAGAACTTGATTTTGCTCATTCTTTGTTATTCTTCAAAGGCTGCCAAACCTGTGGAGAAGGAGACCCAAGAATGGGAGTTTGCAAGTTTCCAGGGAGACCCAAGAATGGGAGTTTTTAGGTTTTCAAGAAGGCTAAGGATGGGAGTTTGAAGCCATTCCATGTGCATGCTCATACAGAGTTTGCCTTTATGCTGAACAGTGCAGATTTGTGGGTTTTCAGTTGTGTTTTTTGTATGAGTTTGGTGTTTTCAGTTGAGTATTTCATATCAGTTTGGGTTGCTTCTATATTTTAGACTTCAAGGTGTTAAAATAGAGCTGAATATATGTATTGGGATGTGATTAAAATTTTGAGATAGATTATTAGTATTTTTGTGGTGTTTCTGGGCATTTTGTGTTAATTTCAGGAGCCCGATGAGCATAGTTTTTATCCTACATTTGAGAACTGTTGTGTAAAGGCTATACGGATCTGGAAATATAATTTTGTAGGCTGTTATGTTGCTAAAATTTCTGTAAAAATTTCCACTTTCAGATTTATTAATAATAGGTGAAGCTGTGAAGCTTTTGGCACAATTTCTGGCATACCCGATTTGGGGTTGCTTGAGAAATTTTGTGGATCTTTGTGATATTAGTTGTTTGATCTTGAAAATCTGATTAGAGGTTGGAAATATCATACAAAATCAGAAATGGGACATTTCAGCCTATGGATACATGCCATCTCTTGTTGGGGCATTCATGGCAATATGAAGTAAATGCCATACATGATGGTGAGAAAAATAGCTATGTGATAACCAAACAAGGTAATAAGTATCAAATGGGCCCTTTGGGAGAAGTTAGTGGAGAGAATCAAGTAGGAAATAGTGTTATGTTGTTGAGTGGAAAAGAATTCTTAAAGGTCATGAAGAAGGAGAAAAAGTTATGTTATGCAGTAGTTGTGAGTCCAAGATAAGAAACCAAGGAAAAAGTATTTATACCTCGAGAAGTGTAGAAATTATTGGATAAATGCCATGAAATTGTGGATAATGGATGCTTAGTTCACTATCTCCTATGAGGGAGTTTAGCCATCAAATTGACTTAATATCTAGGGAAAACCTACCTACTAAGGAAGCCTACAAGATGGCACCAAGCCAAAATGGAAAGATAGAAAAGAAGATTCAAGATTTCATGGAGAAAGGTCTCATAAAGAAACATTTTAGTCCTTGTGTAGTCTTAGGAGTCCTTGCACCTAAGAAAAATGGAAAATGGAGTATATGTACAAACTCTAGGGAAATCAATAAGATCACCATTAGATATAGATTTCCTATGCCAAGGATTGAAGATTTGCTAGATAATTTAGGAGGGTCTAGCTACTTCTCCAAGGTGGATCTAAACTCAGGGTATCATCAAACTATAGTGAGGCTTAGTGCTGAATTGAGGATATTCTCCAAGAAAAATGAAGGGTTGTATGAATGACTAGTAATGCCCTTTGGCTTAACAAATTCTTCAAGTATCTTTAGAAGACTAATGAATGAGGTGCTAGCAGATTTCATATGTAAGTTTCTTATTGTGTATTTGGATGACATTTTAATCTTTAGCAGGTCCAAAGAGGAGCATATTAAGTATTTTGAGATTCTATTGAGGAGGCTACATCAAGAGAAGTTGTTGACTAATCAAGAAAAATGTGATCTCCTAAAATTTGAACTAGTGTACCTTGGTTTTGTTGTTGCCAATGGATGTATCAAAATGGATCCTGATAAGGTGAAATCCATATTAGAGTGGCCAAATACCAAATGTATAGGGGATATTAGAATTTTTCATGGTTTGGCATCCTATTATAGGAAGTTTATATGTGGTTTCAATCATATATGTGCACCTATACTGAGCAAGATCAAAGGAGGGGTGAAATGTTAGTTTAAATGGACAAATGCAACACATAGGGGTTTGAAATGTTAAAGAAGGATAGAATAATTGCCTACCCTTAGGTTTCCTAATTCTATTTAGTTATTTTTCATGGAGTGTGATTCTAGTAAGCAAGTTATTGGAGTAGTACTAAGCCCAAAAGGACATCCTATAACATTCCTTCTAGAGAAGTTAAATGAGGCCAAAAAAAAGTACTCAACCGATGATTTGGAGTTTTATGCAATGGTACAAGCCTTGAATAAATGGAAGCATTACCTCCTTACAAAAGAATTTGTTCTTTATATAGATAAAAATTCCCCTAGGTTTTTGAATGTGTAGAATAAATTAAATGAAAGACACCTCAAATGATTGGAATATAAGCATTCGCCTTTATGATCAAACACAAGAGAGGTGTGAGCAATAAGGTTGTTGATGCTCTTAGTAGTAGAGTCCTATCAATATAGGAGATCAAATTGCAAAGTGTAGGAATGAAGGATGTAATATACCTCTACAAGGATGACAAGGACTTTGAAGAAGCCTATGAGGTATGTGTGAAATTTCAACAAGGTTCTTGTTGGAAATCTGATTGAAAAGATCATTGTGAGAAGAAGATTGTTTGAAAGCGGGAAATTTTTGTTAAGAGAATGTTTTCAATCATGGTTTTTTCATTGATGTTAAACTTTCTATTTATAGGAATGACAATTTCTTACAAGATCCAAGTACTATCACTTAGTTGATTGATGAAGAGGATTTAATCAACAAGATGTAAGGAAAACACCTAAGGGAAAGATTGGGCTATGGTTTTGTTATGAAGTGCAAGGATCAGCTAAGACAATGGTTAAATGATATATTGATAACATACTCAAAGATATAGAGGTTGGCCACACTTAGAAACACTAGAAGTATAAGTTAGAACAAGGTTGACTACAAAGCTTAATCTAAGTTCATTAGCAAGTGCAAAGCAAGGTAGTTTAAGCCAAGAAAATTTTTAGTTAGAGCCAAGAAAATGGAAAATCTAGTGTGTGTTGAGTGAACTTTAGGTGACAAGTGAAGTTCAATTGTCAAGTGATATAGAAGGAGCCAAGCAAACAGAAAAACTTAGTGGATGCTGAGTGAATCCACAATAGGTGTCGAGTGTAAGTAAAACATAGTTTATGTTGAGTAACACAATATGTGTCGAGCACCAGAATTTCAATAATCTTGAGCTACTACATTATTTGAAAAGTCAAAGATTTTCTAGATTTGAGTCAACAAGTTTGTTACCTTGAATTTTGTGAACCAATTGGAGGATAAGCATGATGAGGTGGTGGCATAGAATTCTATGTAAATCATTTTTGAGCAAATTCTAGAGGATTTTTCATGATGTTTCTAGAAGGAACAAAATGTGGGTTAGATTCAATGAATCCTACCTAATCCGTTTGAACTAAAAATTAAAGGAGGGAAGAATTGAGTGGGAAAAGAAGTTCTAGACTTCTATTTAAGGAGTCACAGACCAAGAAGCAAGAGTTGTTGAAGTGTGAAATTGTGAAGTTGTTAAAGGGTGTCAAACAGAAGGCATCGGGGAGAAGGAAGAATAGAGCACAGAGACTCTTCTTCAATAAGTGGTCAGAGAGAGATGATTGCACTGCTACATTGAACATGGATACTCAAGGAGACAAAGGTTGGAAGATGGGTAAGCTATGAAGAGCTGGAGAGATTGAAAACCAAGCAATGTTATTAGCTAAAGGGTGATCTAAATCTAAAAGTTAAGTTGTATGTTTTAATCATGTCAAAATCCCTTATTGTTACTCTCTAACAATTGTATCAGTTAGGGTAGAAATACTATGGACTTAGGTTGGTTTAAAAACCATTTGTAAATCCTTTGATGGGGTGACATTCCAAGTCAATGTTCTAAAATCCTCTAACTAGCCCCACTTCTAATTGGGTGGTTAAATTCTTTAACTAGGTCACATTTAATAGTGTGTTGTAGCCTTTAATAGGGCATCACTTTATAAGAGTGAGAATTAAGTAGCATGTCACTAGTGGCTTCTCCCAAATTGGGTTTCCATGTAAATCATTGTGTTATGTGTCAATCTTTTTATGTGTTATGATTGCATGCAGATTTATAGTAACTTACTGAATAGAAAAGTTAAAGCTTGGATGAATAAATAGTTAGATAGGCACACTTTACCTAATGAAAAGTTTGAACTGGACATTTGGACTTTGAGTAATTGATTCAACCCCCCCCCCCCCTGCCCCTTCTTAGTTATTCTAAAGCATTTCTAACAGTTCTAAAACTAATTTTTCTAAGTATATGCTACATGAGGGTTTGTTATTTAAGGAACATCTATGGTGCATTCTCCAATGTTCCATAAGGGAGAGAATCATCAAGAAAAAGTGTCAAGGCAACTTGGGAGGACATTTTTGGGTAGATAAAACACTTGATCAAGTTTCTAGGTACTATCATTGGCCTAGATTGTAGACTAATGTAAGGAATTTTATGGAGAAATGTCATGTTTTTTAGAGGACTAAAATGTTGGAAATATTCAAGACTATGCTAGGTTATTGAGAGGGGAGGAGTGAATTAATAACCTATAAAATATTACCTAATTCAAATCTTAGTTGCAATAATAAAATCATTAAATCAAATGTAACTGCAATCATGAGAAACTGAAAACATAAACATTCATAACACATGAACACACTAATTTGGTGACCCATAAAAATTCCAAATAGAAAGTAAAACCAGGGTGGGGATGATACCCACAAAACTTCAATACTGTAGCATAAAGTTGGCCTATTAAGGCTTACAATGACCACTTCTAATGATCTACCCTCTTAGGAGCAATTAGGACTACTAGGTCCACCTTGTTAGAGGATTTACAAACATATAACAAAGTATGCACTCTATAAAGATATTTATAAAAAACTATTAAGTCTACCTTGTTAGAGGATTTGAACCGGTTCACTTGTTAGAATCAAATAGCTGATCTATGGCTTACAACTAATTTTTTGATAGAGATTCTTTGAAGTACTGATCACCTTTGTGTGATAGATATGACTTTGCTACTCCTTTGCTGATATGGCCTTATAATATACTTGCTATTGATTCACATTCACATTCATTCACAAAATCATCTATTCATTCCTTTTCACATTCTGGATATGATATAATGCATTACATATATATCTCTATCCAATTTTACAAAAGTACAAAGTCAACCAATATGCAAGTTAACACCAATATGACAAAGTAGGCCCAAACGAAGACACTTGGGTTCTAAAGACTGACTTGGTGAAGTTTTGGTATATGGCATCCACTATCATTACTTGACATCATCATGCATTTGATAGAAGTAGAGGCTTAGTCCATACTAATCATCTTAGAGTAGTCTAAAACTCAGTCTACACTAGTGACTCGGTAGATACTATATAACTTGGTAGAAATTGAATTATATGTTTACCATATCTAAACTTAGTAAACAATGATAATTGCATACCTTAGTTAATACTATCTTCACTTCTCATGAACTATTGACTTGATAGAAACTACAAAGCTTGGTAACCACTGGGATTTTTGGTAGGAGCTGTAAAGCTCAGTGGTTACTAAAATACATGGCAAGCATTGTAGACTATTTAATGAGCTTGGTAGCCATACAAAATCTAAATAAGTGTTGTCACTAATAACAAACTTGATTTAATGTCAAAAATCTCCCCCTTTGCCATTAGTGAGAAAAATACTATTTAACAAAAACTTATATACATCATAGTGTGATACTAGCTCAGTACTATTTTGAGATTTTTCAAAATTTGTCTTTGTAAGTATGTACAATATACTTTCCTTTCTTTTCATGATTCTCCCCCATACAATATTCATATTGTTTTTCATATACAAACTATCTCTCCTCCTTTTTGACAATAATGCCAAAGATTTATTCAAAACTTATTTACATAGAGACACCAATATAAGAAAAAACTTTAGAATGTACCTTAAGTATGAGTGTTAAAGTCTTATCCCAATTTTCTTGCAAAAATTTGCATGTATGTAGAGAAACATGGACTTCTATAGAGATTTCTATCATGTGATTTGCAACTGAGAAATTATTGTTATGGATCAATGTTTTTGAGTAAAAAATGTGTTTCTACATTATGTCCGTGATGAGAAGGATCATATTCTAGATGTCTATTAGTGAAGACTAGATCCTTTCTTCTTCTCTCAACAAGTTTGCCTACATATCTGACAAGAATATAATTTTCATATGATATGCAAAGCTTGAATTGGGGTCAAGCTTCAACTACTGTGCACTAACCTTCAGATCTTCATCAATCTTTGTTAGTTTGCTCTTTATTTCCTTTGTGAACTTGGTAACATTACATAATTTTTCAAAAAGTGATGTTACATTTGTGCAAGAGTTTTCAAGGTTAGTCCAAATTGAGGAAAGATCCACTTGCTAAATGGCAATTTTTTGAGCAATGTGCTCAAGCACTTTGTTATCAAATTTCTTCTTTGCTTTCTCAATAAATTTTTCTTGACCACTGGAGTCCTCATTAAATTTTTGGACTGTTTCTTCTAATTAAAATAAAATGTTTTGAGAAGCATCAACTTCACCACCTATTACCTTAGTAAAAATATTTTTACCATTTTCAATGATTTTATGTTCTATATTTGTTTCCTCTCTTAATTTCTTCTACTTTGCTTTCTTTTAGAGGAGTTTACTAGCTATTTGCATTTGATCTATAGTGGCATTATCAAAATCCCACTTTAGAATCTCAATCTCCTCATCTATAGCAATATCCTTCTCTATCTCTTTTCCACTCAAAAGTCTTACACTTGGTTGAGCCCTAGGTTCAACTGTCTTCGTACATAATGCCTTAGAATCTGGAATGGAAACAATGGTAGAGATAGCAAGACAAGTACTAAAAACTGATATAGTACTAACAAATGGAATACTAACTATCATGCTTACTAAATCTAAAATTGATATAATTATAGAGGTATTTGATGTTGTAGAAAACAAAACTATAGAAAACAAAACTGTAGAATCCAAAATTGTAGAACTCAAAATTGTAGAACATGTTGTACTCACTGCTAATGAACTTGACTTGGGAACTGAAGAAGAGGGAGGCTATAGCTTGGTAGATGAAGTATTATAAACTTCCATTGGTGATGTGTTGAGCTATGAGGAAGTAATGAGTGATTGGACATTTGATGTATCTGTTATGGTCACAATCAAACTTGCTAAAGCTATCTCCAAACTTGATGTAGCTGCTAATTTTCTTGGAGAATGAGGAAGTGAGGCAATGACTACTACTACTATCCTCATAGGATTACTTTCCTCATCATCTTCTTTGACTTCCTCGGCGGCTTCTTCCTCTTTATTTTCTTCAACTTCTTCATTGTCAAACATCTTAAAGTTTGTTCCTTCTTCCTCCTCATCACTATCATCATCCTTGAATTCTATTGGAAAGTCACTCTATTTATGCAAGTGATAAATGAATTTCCACATGCTTGTAGCATTCTTGACTACATGCTCTATATCTTTTAGCAAGATTAAACAAGTATTGAATCTAAGAGTCATGTTGTCTTCATTTTTCCTCATAGACTCTTTTACCTCAGCATTGGTAATGCTCGGTAACAACTACCTCAAGGTTTGTTCATAGATATCTTTTTTTGTCTGCATGGCTGAGTCCCATCTTGGCTTCAATCTCTCTAATAGATCATTAGAAATCTAGGAGGCTATCTGATTAGGGGAATACTTCCATTTTCCCATCTTGGTTAGTGCCAATTAATCAATTTACTTCTTCTTAGCCTCTATCCTAGACTCATAATTTAGTGATTTGAAGTTAGTTATGCCTGCACCTCATTCTATTTGTTTTATTTTTACTTGGAAAGTGAGAGGTGGCTTGATAAACAAAACTTCACTACCTTTCTTTTTGGATCTCCTAGTAAATACTGTAGTGGATGGCTTGGGTGGCTTGGTTATGATCACCTTGCCTTTCTTCTTTACTACCTTTTCTTCCTTTTCTGACTCATCTTCATCCTCTACATCATCATCATCATCTTCTCCCTTATCCTTGGCCAAAAAAAGAGGTGTGCTAGATTTGAGTTTTTCTATTCTCCTCTTACCTATGTTAACTAGTTGAGGAATCTTGATTTTGAGTTCTATCCTTTCCTTAGCCTCATCATATGTCCCAAATTATGGTGCCTTTGGATCAATATGTTCATTTATCAAGGCTTCAATTATGTCTTTTGCTTCATCAATGTTCACCTCATAGGGAAGAGGTTTTACCCATACAACTCTTGGTTTTACTGCCTAAATGTAGACTTTATCACTATCTACCATGAAATAAACATCATCTTTATAATCTTCAACCAATTTTCTTGGAATCTTGAATCGATCATTCATTTTCTCCTTGAAGACATCAAAGTAATTGTCCATTATGCTGAAAAAATTCTCACCCATTTCTGCAATATATTGGTTAATCTGATACAAACCTAGCAAATCCTTTCTCCATATGACTATACCTTGAGAAGGGAAAAAATTTTGAACATAGAAGAATAATCATGTCAACAATGAACTATATTTACAAGGATTTTTCTTGGATGCCTTTATACTTTCCATGTTTTTGTTAAATTGTTTCAACAAGTCTGTAAGATCAAATGATAGATTGTTCTTCACAACTTTGAATGCCAAGTATACTGCTTCACATGACACACTATTTAGATGACTAGAATGGCAGATCTTGTGAGCTATCACATTTATTCCAAATTTTAGTTCTACATCTATTACACAACTAATCTTCATACCTCTTTCATCCCACTCAACTAGGGTTTTCTTCTACAACTCCACTTGACCGAGGGTTTTACTAGCTTTGGCTTTGGAAACCATGGGAAGACTAGTGATATGATGAATTATCTTCATAGTGATCAAAATTGGTTGCTCAAGCCATAATTGACCATTGTGAACTTGGCTTAGGATGTATCTAATCCATTTGATTTGAAAACTCCAGGGCAGGTGGGGAATGCATGTTAAACTCTCATCTTTGAAGTGTTTCTATTCGACTTTAAGAACACCATTCACACATAATTCACCTAGGGCATCATCCATATGTAGGGTTCTAATTTCATGAATTGCTCACTTAAAATGAGTTTGAATATCATTAATGAGTAGTACATTGGGAGGGATTTTTGATTGCACTTCATTTGGATTGAGGGATTCCACAATTCTTGGTACAAGTTTGAAATCTAGTGGTTTGCATTCAACTCCTCAAACTAACAATTTTTACCCTTTTTTTTCCTTGTTAGTACTACTTGATTCTGCTATGACTACTCGATAGGTGATGAAAAAATTCAAAAAAAATTATAGCAAATTTTTCTAGAAATTGCTCTATTGCTCTACAATTTGCTTGATCACAACAATACTTTAAAAAATTTGGTGAAAAATGAATTTGATCTCCTACCTTTTGATAACATTTCCCCATTAATGCTTAGTACTAGATTATCATTATGTATGATAGTATGTGTCAATTTGTGACAGCCTATCATCCACTATTTGTTAAAATTGATTGGTGAATGCTTCATAACTCAGCAACCAAACATGGCTTGGTAGAGTCAATGGCCCAACCTAACTCAATGATAACTAATTTGATCTTCTATGATACCTTTTTATCTTGAATATTGATTTGGATCTTTTCTTTCTTTCAACTTTGGAACTATTTAGATGTGATTGTGATAACACAGTTCCACTCTTTGCTTAAGAACTTAATTGGAAATGGTGGAGTCACCCACTTCCTGAGTGACATGACCATCATTGCTTGGATATGCTTCTTTGGTGCATTCAAGAACCCATTGCTACCTCATTTTCTTTCTGATGTTTTCTACCTTAGCTTTCTTTTCATCTTCAATTTTACCTATATCCATATAATTCTTGGCAAGATGACCAAGTTCTATACAAGTGAAACATCTTATGGTGGTTTCTCTTTTCCTTGTTTTATGTTTAACATAGTTCATGCTAGTGTGTCCATATTCTCCATAGTAATGAAAACTAAAAAAGGTATTGTAGTCCCAATCAAATATTTCTTTCACAATTTTCTCTATTGGATTGAATGTCTTGGTTCTCCAGTTTGATGCCTTGTGACCTTGTTTCTTACATTTGTCACATTTGCCTTCAAATTTTGGTTTCTCTTTACACTCATTAGCCTTGTAACCATGCTAACTGCAATTGTAACATTTTCCATTGAATCTTGATTTACCATTACTCCAACATTTGTTTGATGTATGACATATCTTACCATAGTGATTGCAAGTAGGTATTTTATTCCTTTGAGCACCTTCTTGGGAGGATTTACCTTCTTGTTTGTATCCAATTCCTGCTTTACCCTTTGTCTATAGATATTTTTCTCATTTAGTTGATTCAATTGATTCATGTCTACTTAGGATTTCATCATTCTTTCATTGATTTTATTTTTAGTGTTTAGGTCATTCTTCAATATTTCATTGATTTGCTTTTCAGATTTGAGCTCACTTCAGATTCTCTCATTGATTTGTATTTCTGAATTTAGATCATTCCTTAATCTTTCATTGATCAATCTTTGAATCATTATTTCTTTATTTGCATTGGATATTTAATCTATAAGATCTTCATTCTGAATGCATTGGTTTTGGATCTCATTGTTTCTTCCATGCATTTCTTCTTTCATCTTGTTTCTTTGCTCCAAGATTTCACATGGCCTTATTGACTAAATTTCTTGTTCTCTTTTGAGCTTTCTTATTTCTTCTTGCAAAGAACCATTCTTCCCTAAGAGTTCTTTGATTTCATCATTTTCTTCATCTAAACTACTTGAAGGGAAGAGGTTTTCAATCTTTTCTTTAATCTACTAGTGATCATTCATCTGATTTGCAAGTTCCTTCCCTCTTTTCAAAGATTGGGAAAGTTGCTTCTTGGCTTTCTTGAGTTGTACAAAGGCCATTTCTAGATCTAGCTTTTCATTGTTGATTTCCTTATCAAGTTTGAATATCTCCATTGTTCCTGATCTTTTCTCAAGCTATTAAGCTTTATCCTGAGAACCAAAAATTCTCTGATACCAATTGTTGTAAATATTCAAGACTATGCTAGGTTACTGAGAGGGGAGGGGTGAATTAGTAACCTCGAAAACTTTAACAAATTCATATCTTAGTTGCAATAATAAAATCATTAAATTAGATCTAACTGCAATAATGAGAAACTGAAAACATAAACTTGAATAACACATGAACACACTGATTTGATGACTTAGAAACCTTCCAAATACAAAGTAAAAATGGGGTGGGGATGATATCCACAAAACTTCAATATTGCAACATAAAGTTGGCTTGTTAAGGCTTACAATTACCACTTTTGGAGATCTTCCCTATTAGCAGCAACTATGACTGCTAGTTCCACCATGTTAGAGGATTTGCAAACATACAATAAAGTATGCACTCTATAAAGAGATTTGAAAAAGACTATTAAGTCTACCTTGTTAGACGATTTGAACTGGTTTATCTATTAGAATGAAATAGCTAATCTCTGGCTTACAACTGATTTGTTGATAGAGATTCTTTGAAGTACTGATCACCTTCGTGTGATAGATATGACCTTTTTGCTCCTTTTCTGATATGGCCTTATAATATACTTGCTACTGATTTTCATTCATACAATCATCTATTTGTTCCTTTTTATGTACTAGATATCATACAATACATTATATATATATATATATATATATATATCCAATTTTACAAAACTACAAAGTCATCCAATATGCAAGTTAACACCAATATGACAAAGTTGGCTCAAATAAAGACAATTGGGTCTTGAAGACTAACTTTGTAACTTGGTAGAAACTGAATTACACATTTACCATATCTAAACTTGGTAAACACTAATCATTGTATAGCTTAGTTAATACTATCTTCACTTCTCATGATCTCCTAACTTGGTAGAAACTATGAAGCTTGGTAACCACTAGGATGTTCAGTAGGAACTGTAAAGCTTGGTGGCTACTAAATTACATGGAGAGCACTGTAGACTATTCAATGAGTTTGGTAACAATACAAAATCTAAATAAGTGTTGTCACTAATAACAAACTTTACTTAATATCAACATAAAAGAAATAATAGTAATGAAGGATTATACCAACCACTCACCACATCACAAAGGCCATGGGAGTGCTTGTGTATGGACTTTTTATTGGGACTCCCTAAAACACCGAGAAGGCATGACAATGTATTTGTGGTTGTAGATTGTTTCAGCAAGATGGCACACTTCATCCCATGCAAAAAACCAAATGGTGCTTCCCATATAAAATGTCCATTCTTTAGGGATAAAGTGAGGATCCATGGTTTTTCACTCAACATTGTGAATGATAGGGATGCTAAGTTCATAGGATATTTTTTGAGGACCCTTTGCAAGATGTTGCGAACCAATTTGTCCTTTTCTTCAGATTACTATTCTCCATCTAATGAACAAACAAAGGTAGTGAACAAATTTTTGGGAGACCTATTAATGTATTTGACCAAGAAACATGGATAATCATGGGATCATGTTATATAGTAGGTAGAGTTTCTTATAATGAATCTAAATAGGAGCACTAGAAAGATCCCATTTGAAATAGTGTATCAGACTCATCCTAGGGGGATCTTGGAGTGTAGAGATCTTAGCCTACATGAAAAAAGGAGTACACAAGGAGAGTCATTTGTCAAGTAGATGAAGGATCTACATGAGAAAGTTAGGGATACATTTTAGATCCAAGTGGAAACATATAACACTAAGGTAGATAAGACAAGGAGAGACTTGCAATTCAAGATGGAAGATCTAGTACTAGCCTATCTTAGGAGGGAGAGGCTACCAAAATGATATCCAAAAAGGTTGTTGATGAAGAAGATAGGACCTCTAAAAATGTTACACAAATTGGCAAAAATCCCTATGAATTTGAACTTCCTCCTAACTTACGCATATCACCTATTTTGAAGGTGTGTGACTTTTTACCTTACAAGGGTACTCATGTTGATGTTGATCACCACACTCTTACAAATTTGGAATGGGTTGACTAGGTACAAGAATTGGAAACACCCCAACTTCTACAACTAGATAGCACTATGGATTATAAGGTGATCAAGAAGACTAGGAAGGATACATACAGAAACTACTTGGTGAAATGGAAGGGACTACCAGATGCTGAGGCCACTTGGATGATTGAAGAAAATATACTAAAGCAAGGGGTCACCATTGAGGATCTCTTAGCTCAAGGGACTTGATTTCTTTGTCCCAGGGGAGTATGATGCAAGAAACCTCCCTAATTTTTTTTTTGGTGTGATTAGAGATTAGTTAGGTGTGTGAGTGTGTTAAATAATCTCCAAGAGTCCTTGGGGTACAACTCATCCAAATGTAAGAGGCATCTTGCTAAAAAGTTTCTCATTAAGCTAAAAGTTACCTAATATGTCAAATAAGATTAGTGATGGGAAACTAAGGGCTTTGATTACCTAAATAGGTCCTAGGAATCTTATCTAGCATCCTAGAAAGGTTTAGGCAAAACCATTTGACCTAAAGGGCCAAAGAGAAAAAGTTGCTAAAAGGTTGCAAAGTTGATCAAAAGTTGCTTGAGCAACTTTTTGCATTTTTTCCTGAAGTTGAATTTAATAGATTTAAGTTTATAACTACCCATGGTTGGTTATATGAGAATGGTATATCATATTTTGAAGGTTTGGAATAATCATCATTAGTTTATGCACATGAAGGACTATTGTACGCACATTTTTTGTAGAGTTTTACATGGTTTCATGGTGTAGTATGATAGTGTATGGATTGCCATAGTACAATAATTGTATGTTTTTGATGCATTAGTATTTCGTGGTTATTTTCCATATCCAAATTTGTTATTAAGTTATTAGGTTCTTGAGTTACAAAACTTTCTTGCTAACTATCTTGAATATTGCTTTCACAAGGTTACTTGTACAGAAATGTCTCTAACCTAATCACCCATAGTGGAAATTACATAAAACTAGGCAGGGTGATTGTATCTTTTCTTTTTCCTACAACTTAATGGTTAGTTTCCAAACTATGAGCCTAGAAAAATTTATAAAATATGTTGTAGAGCACACACATGATCATGTTGGGTCTAACAAATATATTTCCTAGAATCCCTAGGATATTAGCTTGAATAATAAACTGGAAGGGAGGATTGGTGTGAGGTTTGAACATCTTGGAAGAATCTTGATTGTTGGTTGGACTAGAGGCATAAAACAAAGGCTAGAAAGTAGGGGTTAAGAATAAATAGCATCATGGGTGTCTTGAAGCTCCTAAAATTTGGAATCTTGGTGTGATAGGAGATAGCTACTAGATTCATAAGTTCTTTCTATGAGATTTTTAGAAGAATTTGGATTATGGGAGAAAAATAGGGTTATTAGACCTAGAAGCCATTAGGCCTAATTAGCCCTATGTGAAGAAATGGAGTTATCTTTGGATTTGGTTGTGAGTAGAAGTGTTAAATATGGTCAAGTAAGTTATGGAGGGCATATACATTATCAATAGACAATAGGGTAGTGGAAGTAAAAAATCCTATCAAGGGTCAAGGTTCAAGGTCTAGTTAGACTAGTGCCATAGGAAGGAGATTAAAATGTACACCAAACCAATATTTTGTCACAAAAATTTGGGTCCTCTTGTGGGTGTCATCTCTCACAAAATCCCCATTAGATTTCTCTAAATTTTTTATATGTTTGAGAGAACCTAACTATGCACCTTCTCACTAGAGCAATTTGGCAGATGTTATGTGTATAAAAAGTAATTATGGTCTATTTACAAGTCTGTGAAGAGAGGCGGCTTAAGTGTAGAAAGGTGGCAGCATTATTATTATTAAGGTGGTGAACAATATAGATTAACATGCTGTGATAATTAGAGTTTGATATCTATAAGGATAAGCACAATGGAGATAAGGTGATGAGTATGGTAGTATCATAGTCTGATAATGTCCATCATTAGGCTGATAGTGGGTATGAAAAACTGAGAAACCTAAGAGCAATGCCAATTAGATTGAAGATTCAGTTATGAAACTGATTAAAGTCTGAAGATCAAAGCATCAGACAGACATTAAGTCCCTCTTTTCATTGAACACAGGGTAGAAGAGTTTTTTTTTTTTTACATTAGATTGGTATCAGAGTCAACAAAAGATCTGGGCAGATAGATATTGTGAGGAAAGAACTTGACCCATCTAGTTGTAAGAAGGAAAGAAGTTCCTAAAAAGTTTGTGGCCAGGCAAGTAAGTTCTATCCTAACCATTCTCCACTAGAGATACTTCTGGAGTAGGGTACTAAAAGCAACCACTGAGCAAGAGTGGGAAGTGCATCACTAAACTAAGCCTGCTATTGGGTAAGATGGAAGGTTCTTTTTGGATAGTTTGTTGTTATGCAACATTCTAAGAGATGGAGTCAGTTACAACATCATAAGAATAAGTGTGAGTTTGAAGACCATGTGGTGAATAACTTATTTGTAGCATTTCACCATAGCATTTTCGTGAGACATGGAAATCTTTTAAGTCTAACAGTATCATGTAGAGGCATCCTGACATTGATTAAAATGTGGAGAGATTAAGAAGGTTGAAAAATGAAGAAATCTTGAATTTCGAAGACCATGGTAAAAATAATTAAATTTTTTAAAATGTAATGTTTTAATTGGCACTAAAATGTATTTTGCATGCATTCCTTTGTAATAGGAAAATGGATCTCCATAGGGAGACATGGGAAAACACAAGGCATCAAATATGAAATATGGTTTTGTAACTATAACTATGTAACCAATTGCAATTCTTTAAGAGAGAGCAAGTATAAGGAAAGAGATTGATAGGGGAGAAAAGGTAAAGTTAGAGCTTTAAGATTCTTAAAGGGGAAAAGATATCAAGGGCTCTCTAGTAGTAGCCAAAGAGCTAAGCATTGTAAAAGCTTGCTTATGAATTAATGAATAGTTTTTTTTTGTGTGCAGTTTTATTTTGTCCTTATCATTCTGTTCATCTCTTTATGCATTCGGTTTGGTTTTAGATCTCTATTGAATGACCATAGAAAAGTGTGATAATTGTTTATTGGCAAAGAATATGGGTTTCAAAAGTGTTATTGGAACCATGAACAAGCTTGGAAAAGTTGAGGAAAGCTGAGCACAAGCAACATCAACACATTAACTAGAGAAATATTTTATCACAAAAAATTGGGTCCTCTTGTGGGGGTCATATCTCACAAATCCACCATTTAATTTCTCTCCATTTTTGATATTTTTGATAGAACCTAATTGTGCACCTTCTCACTGGAGCAATTTGGCAGATGTTATGTGTATAAAAAGTTATTAAGTTCTATTTATGGGTCTGTGAAGAGAGGCAACTTAAGTGTAGAAAGGTGGCAATATTATTATTATTAAGGTGGTGAACAACATAGATTCACATGTTGTGATAATTAGAGTTTTCTATCTATAAGGATAAGCACAATGGAGCTAAGGCGATGGGTATGGTATTATCATAGTCTAATAATGTCCATCATTAGGCTAATAGTAGGTATAACAAATCGAGAAACCTAAGAGCAATGCCAATTAGATTGAAGATTTAGTTATGAAACTCATTAAAGTTTGAAGATTGAAGCACCAGATAGACATTTAGGTGGTCTTTCTATTGAACACAGGGTAAAGGAATTTTTTTGATTACATCACATTGGTATCAGAGCTAGTGAAAGATTTGGGTAGACAGATATTGTAAGGAAAGAACTTGACCCATGTAGTTGCAAGAAGGAAAGAAGTTCTTGAAAAGCTTGTGGGTGGGAAAATAAGTTTGATCTTGACCATTATCTAATAGAGATACATTTGGAGTAGGGTGTTGAAAGAAACCAATAAGCAAGAGTGAGAAGTGCATCACTAGACCAAGTCTACTGTTGGGTAAGATGGATGGTTCATGTTGGATAGTTTGTTGTTATGCAACATTGCGTGAGAGATGGAGTTAGTTACAACATTAGAAATGAAAGCATGAGTTTGAAGACCACGTGGTGAATAACTTATTTGCAATATTTCACCATTACATTTCCATGAGACATGGAAATATTTTAAGTATAGTTGTACGGTGTAGAGGTACCCTGACATTGATTAAAATGTAGAGAGATTAAGAAGGTTGAAGAATAAAGAAATCTTGAATTTTGAAGACCATGGAAAAAATCATTAAAAATTCTAAAATGTAATGTTTTAATTGAAATTAAAATGTATTTCATGTTTATTCTTTGTTATAGGAAAAATCATCTCCATAGGGAGACATGGGAAAACATGAGGCACTCAAATAGGAAATATGGTTTTGTAACCATAACTATGTAACCAATTGAAACTCTTTAAGAGAGAGCAAGTATAAGGAAAGAGATTGATAGGGAAGAAAGGTTAGAGTTAGAGTTTTGAGATTCTTGAAGGGGAAAAGATTTCAAGCGCTCTGTGGCAATAGCTAGAGAGCCAAGCATTGTAAAACCCTGGTTAAGCATTAGTTTTGCCCTTATTATTTTTTTCATCTCTTTATGCATTCGGTTTTGTTTTAGATCTCTATTGAATGACCATAGAAAAGTGTGATCATTCTTTATTAGCAAGGAATATGGGTTTCAAAACTATTATTGGAACCATGAACCATCTTGGAAAAGTTGAGGAAAGATGAGCATGAGCAACATCAACACATTAATTAGAGAAATATTTTATCACAACAATTTGGATCCTCTTGCAAGGGTCATCTCTCACAAACCCACCATTGAATTTCTCTCCATTTTTGATATGTTTGAGAGAACCTAATTTTCCACCTTCTCACTGGAGAAATTTGGTAGATGTTATGTGTATAAAAATTTATTAAGGTCTATTTATGAGTCTTTGAAGAGAGGTAGCTTAAGTGTAGAAGGTGGCAACATTATTATTATTAAGGTGGTGAACAATACAGATTCACATGCTATGATGATTAGAGTTTTCTATCTATAAGGATAAGCATAATGGAGTTAAGGTGATGAGTATGGTATTATCATAGTCCAATAATGTCCACTGTTAGGTTGATGGTGGGTATGAAAAACTAAGAAACCTAAGAGCAATGCCAATTAGATTGAAGATTCAGTTATGAAACTGATTAAAGCCTAAAGATTGAACCACCAAATAGACATTTAGGTAGTCTTTTCATTGAACACAGGGTAGAAGGATTTTTTTTTATTACATTAGATTGGTATCAGAGCCAATAAAAGATCTAGGTAGATAGACATTGCGAGGAAAGAACTCGACCCATCTAGTTGCAAGAAGGAATGAAGTTCCTAAAAAGTTTGTGGGTAGGCAAGTAAGTTCTATCCTAACCATTATTTAATAGAGATATGTTTGGAGTATGGTGCCAAAAGCAACCACTAAGTGAGAGTGGGAAGTCCATCACTAGACCAAGTTTTCTATTGGGTAAGATGGATGGTTCATGTTGGATAGTTTGTTGTTATGTAGCATTGCGAGAGATGGAGTCAATTAAAACATCAGAAGTGGAAGCATGAGTTTGAAGACCACATGGCGAATAACTTATTTGCAGCATTTCACATAGAATTTCTATGAGACATGGAAATCTTTTAAGTCCAACAGTATGGTGTAGAGGCACCCTAACATTGATTAAAATGTTGAGAGATTAAGAAGGTTGAAAAATGAAAAAATATTGAATTTCGAAGAACATGGAAAAAATCATTAAAAAGTATAAAATGTAATTTTTTAATTGGCATTAAAATTTATTTCACATGCATTCCTTTTCGATAGGAAAAATGATCTCCATAGGGAGACATGGGAAAACACAAGGAACTCAAATAGGAAATATGGTTTTGTAACCATAACTATGTAACCGATTGCAACTCTTTAAGAGAGAGAAAGTATAAGGAAAGAGATGGATAGGGGAGAAAAGCTAGAGTTAGAGCTTGAGATTCTTGAAGGGGAAAAGATCTCAAGGGCTTTGTGGCCATAGCCAAAGAGCCAAGCATTATAAAAGCATGGTTAAGCATTAATGTATAGGTTTTTTTTGTGTGCAATTTTGTTTTTTCCTTATGATTTTGTTCATCTCTTTATGCATTTGGTTTGGTTTTAGATCTCTATTGAATGACCATAGAAAAGTGTGATCATTGTTTATTGGCAAAGGATATGGGTTTCAAAACTATTATTGAAACCACAAACTAGCTTGGAAAAGTTGAGCATGAGGGATATCAACACATTAATTGGAGAAATATTTTGTCACAAAAATTTGGGTCCTCTTGTGGGGGTCATCTCTCACAAACCCACCATTGGATTTCTCTCCATTTGTGATATGTTTGAGAGAACCTAATTGCACACCTTCTTACTAGAGAAATTTGGCAGATGTTATGTTGATAAAAAGTTATTAAGATTTTTTTACGAGTCTATGAAGAGAGGTGGCTTAAGTGTAGAAAGGTGGCAGCATTATTATTATTAAGGCGGTGAACAATATAGATTCACATGCTGTGATAATTAGAGTTTGCTATCTATAAGGATAAGGACAATGGAGCTAAGATGATGAGTATGGTATTATCATAGTCTGATAATGTCCATCATTAGGCTAATAGTGGGTATGACAAACTAAGAAACCTGAGAGCAATGCCAATTAGATTGAAGATTCAGTTATGAAACTGATTAAAGTCTTAAAATTGAAGCACTAGATAGAAATTTAGGCCATCTTTTCATTGAACAGAGGGTAGAAGAATTTTTTTGATTACATCAAGTACTTATTGGATAGAATCATAGGCCGTGTACATCACATACTTATCAAGTATCTAGAACCTCTCCAAGTTAAATTTGAATTATAAAGATTGTCTTTTTCTAATTGTTCCTATTCAAAGAATTTAGTGGACCACAAATAAATATGAATAAAATGTATGGAACTATATATATATATAAGAAGACTTCATAACTACAAAGGATGAAACATAAATCATTTTGTGATAGAAGAATATTGCTAGGAAGATTCATAAAATTAAAACAAGTGACATTGGCAGATAGAAAAAATGCCCTTGACTAAATTTAGCCAGTGTAGGGTATATGAAATCAAGAAAAGCACAAAATTTCATGATAAAACTCCAAGGAATGCCTCTCTTTCCATTTATAACTAATCCTTTCACAAAAAACTAGATATTTATGATTGCCCAAACACTATACAAGTACTATGTAAACTGCCTCTCTTTTATCTCACCACACTACCCATAATGTAAACAATGTTTCAAGCAAGGATTGCTATATATAATAATAATATTTGAGTTGGTATGATGAAAAATATAGAGGAATCAAATGTTAAATCAGCTTCTTCACCATTCTCTTCTTCCTTTGACCCCTTTAGAGTCACAAAAATATTGACTCAGTCAATCTTTAAAACTTCACTGGAACATCAAATTGTGTAGTGAACCATGATGAGGTGCACAAAATGAGCCACATGAATTGGTTATTCCACCACTCTCTCACAAAACACCCAAGAAGAATATATTGCACAAGCTTATATCCATAGATTAAAAGGAAGAGCACTAGTGAAATTAAAAAAAGAAACCTTTGTAATGTACATTAGTAGTAAAGCTAGTGTTAAAAAGTGAAAATTAAGGTATACAAATCTATAAATAAAAATGAGTTCATATTTTTGATATAGATTAAATAAATCATTCTAAGATTTGACTTGTTCAAGTGGTTCATCACCCATCTTTATGACATGGGTATGTGCAGGATCATGGTGTGCCAAAAAGTGGCAATCTAAAAAATATATAGTTTTGAAATGTCTCAAAGTATTTAAAAATCTATTATGACTTCTTCCCCCCATCCTAATACCAAACCAAAATATTAATACATTTCTAAGGCCAAATAATTCTTTGGATACCAAACCTACATGGTTAACTTAAAAATATCCTGAAAACATATTTCTGGCCTGTTCTTGTGTGTTTCTTAATTCAAACATGTGTTTGATGAAATTTTCACCTAAATTTGATGAAATGAAAAGGGTTTCTTACAAATATTCTTATCTTTGTCTAAATTTAATGTCTATCAAATTAAAAATTTAATAAGTAATTGTATCATCTTAAAATAGAAGCACTTCCATCTTGGTAGGTTTAACTCCCTCTTTTAGTACATTTATCATGATAGATTTCCAATTAGGATGCATTATGCACTTGATTCCTTCATTCTAGGTGAAATTAGGGTTAGGATTTCAAATATTTTCCTTAACTTCCCTTCTCTATGGCTCTATTTTCTAGGTAGAATTTAGGCACAAGTCCTGCTAGCCTTCATCAAATTCATTATAGGATTTCTTTCCTAGTCTTGGCATTTAGTCCTATTATAGTATCATTTCTAGGTTTCCAAGCATCCTTGGGAATTTTTGGACCCCTAGGTCGACCCTAATCCAGGGCACGGTTGAGGTCATCCATCAACCTAGGTCAAGGTTGAGGTCATCCATGACCTTCTCAAGATTTGATCTCCCTTTTTAAATTTGATCTTCTTCAAGATTTAATCAAACCATTTTTTATATCAAACATTTTTATGAACACACCATTGTGAGCATCTATTTGGAACAAGATAGAGCCTATCTTCCTTGATCTACCATTATCAATATTCAATCATTCAAAGATACAATCATCAAGTAGCAATTATATATTATGAGTTTTGTAGGATTACTTTAGCCTTGGGGGCTTGGTATTTTTTCTTATTTTATTCAAATCTATGCATTTATTTCTCATACATATTCATCCTAGGGTTTCAATCTAGTGGATTAGACCTTGGCATTACACATTAAATACACACACACACACACACACACACACACACACACACACACACACACACACACACACACACACACACACACACACACACACACACACACACACACATTTTGTTACATTTGGGTATTCATTGAGGTGGAAATCACAAAAATGAGGGTTTTACTAAAAAATTCCCTATATAGCCACCCCAAAACCCTATTTTCAGATATATACATTTGTTGTTTCAAGAAATGGAGTTCAAATTTGAATACCCTTTTTGAAAAACATCCAAGATGCATGAACAGGATTTTCATCAAAGTATTATAGGTCAAGGGTGACTTTTTCAGGCACAATTGTGCCCTGGGGTAAGATTGTGCTTCACTATCTAGGTCAAGGTCGACCAACCCTTAGAAGGGTAAAATTTTTATGGGTTTTCTCTATCTTGACATTTCCAGTCTAGAATAGGTTGCAATTTTTATATAAATTGTACACATGCATCAAAAAATTGCTATTTCCAAATTAGTTCTATTATAAGGTATGTATCTTATCTTTCCTAATTTCAAGCATTTTCATTACTTATATCATATCAACTATAATATAATATATTAATAGTGATGAATGTTAGAGGCATTGTTAAAGATCCATTTTTACCTATTGATTTTGGTGAACTCACAATAGAAAAATATTTGTTTTTGGTGTTAGATTTAAATCTTGCATTAGATTTCCTTTATTTATGTGTTTCAAAAATACAAAAACATTTACATTTTCATTCTTTTAGTATTTCAATATGTATGATTCTTTTTTGGAATACTTTGATGATGCTTTTATTGTAAAAAATGATAGATTCCCTAATGAGGTACATGGTAGTGAGGATGAAAATAGTTTGGATAATATTTACATTGATCCTATCCCTATCTCACTCTCCTCCACAACCTCTCCAATTGACCATTACCATAGGGTGCATGCCTTGTTACCTTCATGTTCCACTATGTGCAACATTAATAAACCTAAGATAATATGTCCTACACCTTTGATGATGGTAAAATGATGTCCTCAAATAAAAATTAAGGGTAAGCCTAGAAATCGTTTGCATTTCTTAGGTAATTCTAACTCCATTTCACATGCTTATTGCACATGGAATAACCGTCAACCTATTGTTCTAGTTTCTTTAGGTCACTTTCTTAACCTATTCTTCCTCAAGCTCCTAAGTTTTCTTCTACTTTTAAGGCATATAAATTAGTTGATGAATTACTTGCTACTCATGATAAGATATCTTTATGGGAGCTACTTCAAACTTCTCTAACATATTATGAGGCATTTCAAAAAGATTTATCTACTCTTCTTGCTTCACCTCGTAATCAAGAGAACATTAATTCTTTTCTAGATTTCATGCATGGTATACCTTTTGTATGTCCTATTGTATTTTTTGATAATGATTTACCTTCTCTTGAGGTGCAAAATCAATATGATGCTCTTATTGTTGTTGTTTCTATCAATCAGAGTATCATTCAAGGAGGATTAATTGATAATGGATCTAGGCTTAATTTTTGTAACATGGAAATGCTAAAAGAAATTAAGATTGATCTTACTAATTTTCAACGTGATAATGGTCCTCTACGTGGATTTAATAATATTGTGAAAATAAATTTGGGAATTATTACCTTACCTATTAAATTTGGTCCATTTAATCTAAATATGCGACCTCTCAATTATAACCTTCTTTTAGGAAGACCATGGTTATGTATACTATGTGCATTTAGTTCCATCTACTCTTCATTGCAAGATTTAGTTTATTTATAAAAACTAATGTATATATTACATGTGGATGATGCACTAAATCCTTGTTTAAATTTAGAATATGTTAACATATTTGAGCCCCTTCAACCAAGTAAAGAGATTGAAAAATAACCTTAGATAAAATAACCTAAGATTCAACAATAAGAAATTCAATCTTCTTCTTTGACTGGAGATGATTGGAGAACCTTGGATTTTAGTCCTACTTTCACTAGAGAATATTAGGTCTCTAATTTCGAATTCATGAAGCAACAAAGTGAATTTGAAAAACAATTTTTTGTTCCTTCTCCACTTTATAGGGAACTAAAAAGTAATTTTGTTTCCACGTCAATTAATGAAATGATTGAAATGATAAAACCTAATTATTCTAACATTCTGACCTATGCTATTCCTTAGACTGCATTTGAAATCATTGATTGGTATGGTTTTGGTTATCAATTTCTTAAGAAATTAAGATTTAATGGGAAAGGATGTGGTAAG
The DNA here is from genome assembly GCA_028749045.1 of Cupressus sempervirens. Classification (NCBI taxonomy): domain Eukaryota; kingdom Viridiplantae; phylum Streptophyta; class Pinopsida; order Cupressales; family Cupressaceae; genus Cupressus; species Cupressus sempervirens. Next base: position 242,541,487 of record CM053786.1, on the reverse strand, counting down.
TATGAGCAAGCTATACAAGTACTTCTAGATACTGAAATTTATGATCATACATATGAGTTAGGATTTAATCTATATAAAAAACCATCAAATTTTCCTCTTAGTATTAATAACATATGTGGTGGTTACTTGATATTGGTTAACCCACTTCTCATTGACATGAAACAAGTGCCTACTTGTTTCTTGAAGATGAAACATTAATGGAATTTTTAGGGGTTTATGAAGATTTACCTCAGTTTAATCAGAAATGAAGGAAGCCTTATTATTTAAATACAAATGCTTATTTTGGAGAACAATCATAATATTCTTCCTTTACCAATGGATCCTCTGATAAGAAGTGATTTTTTAACAACTAATATTATTGGTACTCAAATGGATGAGAATAATCTTGAAAAGATAATAAATATTAAGAAATGTTTGAATCTAGATGAATGTGATCAATTAGGTTCCCTTTTACTTGAATTCAAGGATTTTTTTTCTTGGACACATTCATATATGTTGGGTATAGACTCTAAGATTGCTACTCATAATATTGTTTTAAAACCAAATATGAAACTTGTGAAGTAGAAAATTTGAAAGATGAATCTAGAGATTTCTTTATGAATAAAAAGTGAAATTAGAAAATTATTGGATTTTAGATTTATTCCTTATATTGATTATTTAGATTGGATTTCAAACATTGTGTCTATTTCAATAGGAGAAAATAAGATAAGGATGTGTACTAATCTTAGAGATTTAAACCTAGCATCCTTAAAGGATGATTTCTCATTACCTAATATTGATATGATTGTTAATTCAATGAAACTTCATACTTTGCTCACATTTATAGATGGTTTTTATGGATATAATCAAAGCTTTATTCCTCTAGAAGATCAATTTAAAAGTTCATTTATAAAACCTTGGGAATATTTTTTTGGTCATGATGCCTTTTGGATTAAAGAATGTAGGAGCAACTTATCAATGAGCTATGACTTTGATTTTTGATGATCACATCCATAAGATCCATGAAAATTATGTTGATGATATCCTAGAAAAGTCTATACAAAGAGAAAATCATGCTACTATTTTACAAAAAATATTTGAGCAAATTAGAAGTTACAACATGAGATTGAATCCTAATAAATGTGGTTTTGGAGTAGACTCTGGTAAATTATTTATATTTATAATCTCTAAAAGAGGCATAGAAGTTGATACTAAAAATATTGATGCTATTATTAATATGTATCCTCTTAAGAATATTTCTCAGCTACGTAGCTTAGAAGGAAAGATGCAAGTTATTCATCACATTGTTTCTAAATTAGCCAATAGAACAATTCATTTTACTTAATTTCTTAGAAAGGATACCACTTCTCTTTGAATGAAGTATGTAAAATTTTTTTTGAGAAATTTAAGGAGTTCATTGAAAATCCTCCTATCTTGAAGCTAGCTAAATTTGGTAAGCCATTTCATTTGTATACTTCAATGACTTTCAAGGCCATGAGTGTCTTGTTATTGTAAAATGATGATGCTAGTAAGGAAAGACCCATGCATTACATTAGTTGTATTTTACTTGATTATGAAACAAGATACACCAATTTAGAAAGACTAAGTCTAGCTTTAGTTTATGCATGTCATAAGCCTAGGCATTATCTTCTAAATGCTAAAGTCAATGTGATTGTCAAGTGTGATCCTTTAAAACATCTTTCCTCACAAGCTTATCCCTCTAGCCAATTGGAAAAGTGGGTGATGCTACTTACAAAATTTGATCTTAATTTCATTTCTCAAAAGTATATTAAAGCACAAGTTTTAACAAATTATTTAGCTAAATCTCTTTGTCCTCATTCAGATACATGTTCTACTTCTATAGAATTTCCTAATAATAATATTCTAGCCATTCAACAAGATGATATTTGGGAATTGTATTTTGATGGATCTAAATGTATGACAGGTTCTAATGTTTGTATTATCTTAACTCCTCCTACAATAAAGCTAATTCATTTATCATACAAATTAAATTTTCCTTGTACTGATAACATTGTGGGGTATGAAGCTCTTATAGCTAGTTTACAAGCAACTTCATCTCTTTATATCCAACCCTTGCAAATGTATGGAGGTTCAAAATTGATTATTGAAAAAATTGAGGGAGGTTATCAAACTAAGAATGATAAGTTGATATAATATAGAGATTTGTCTCTTGATGAGCTCTCAAAATTCTCTTCTTATATATTTGAATTATTACCACAACTTCTTTGTTTTATCTTGAAAATAATGCTAAAAACCTTTTGTTTACTATACAAACTCTTAAAAACCCTAAAATTTTAAAAAAATTACTTTTGATTGTTTTAATTTGGATTTGGATGACTGATATTCCCATATTTTTCATTTGTCAAAATATGGTACTTTTCCTAAATCAACAACAAGAAACACACATAATCATATTAGGAAGCTTACAGCACATTACATTATTTTAAGAGGTACACTTTCAAATGCTCTTGTGAAGGATTGTTATTAAGATGTCTCAATAGAACTAAAATTTTGGTATGTTTGATAGAAGCTCATTCTAGTTCAGGTGGAGGGCATTTTTGTGGAAAATCTCTTGTTAATAAATTACATATAATTGGATATTATTGGAAAATAATGGAGTAAGATTCTTTTATGTTTGTTAAGAAATGTCCTCAATGTCAATGACATAGTAATTTGATTCATGCTCCTACTTGTGAGCTTCATAATCAATTTTTTCCATGGCCTTTTAGTATTTGAGATTTTAACCTTATTGGAAAAATCTCACCAAATTCTTCTCAAGGAAATACTTACATTCTAACTACTATATATTATTTCACAAAGTAGGTTTAAGTTGTCCCTCTTTGTTCAACAATGGCAAATGTTATTTTTGATTTCATCCTTAATAATATCATAACATGATTTGGTATACCTTTAGCAATAGTTTTGGATAATGGTACCACTTTTAAAACCAAAGAAGTCACACAATTCTTTGAGAAATAGTGAATTTAGCATGGTCAAGCTGAAGCGTCAATAAAATTATTGAGTAGATTTTGCAAAAAATAGTTAACAAGCATGCAAAAGATTGGTATACTAAATTTACATATGCTTTATAGGCTTATAGGAAAAGTGTTCATACTGTCATGGGTCCTTCCCCTTATAATCTCATTTATGGTATTAACACTATTATGCCTTAGGAATTAGAAATACCTTCTTTGTGTATTTCATTTCATGGGATAGTTAACAAAGATAATTTTCAAAAACAATGCTTATAAGAGTTAGAAATGTTGGATGAATAACAAATACATACATTAGAACATATAAAATCTTATCATAAATCTCTACAGAAGCAATATAATCATAATATTATTGAATAAATATTTTCTCTTGGTGATTTAGTTTCATATGAGAATAAACAAAATGTGAATGCCTGGTGAAAAAGGAAAGTTTAGCCCTAATTGGCTGGGACCTATTTTTGTTACTAAAGATTTTGGTTTAGGTGCTTATAAACTTGCTGGTGTGGATTGTGTTTATTTTAAGAAACCTATTAATATTATGCATCTTAAATGTTATTATCCTTAAATTTATTCTTTATTTCTTTCTACATTTATATATTCCTTATAGACTATGTTTTGTAGGTTATGTAGTTCTAGCAAAATTACATATTGGATATATTTATGCACCTTCTTTCTTTCTATTAAGTTTTATATCAAACATAGAACTAATTAGTAAAGAATTTTTTTTTATTTTATAAAAGAAAAAGGTCATTCAATTTTTGATACATATGTGGCCAATGGCCCTATTTATCACTATGCCTATCATAGCACTCAGATGGCTAATGGCTATCAGATCTCTTTGGTCTATAATAGGAAGATGTAGATCTATGTGTTTATGTATGGCTCTTGGATATTCTCATACAACGTTAGAACTCTTAGGCACTTTGTAACTTAGCTATCAGTTTCTCCTCCCTTTCTATGTACATCCTTTAACTTCAACTACAAAGATATCAACATGCCTATCAGGAACTCTATAGTCAAGAGAGGATTCTTTCTCACTCGTGAGTAGTCAGTAGGATATGAATGGATCCTTCATAATCTCAAATATAAAACTCCTCCACTCCACTATGTTAGTTGTAGAAAAAAAATTATTTTTATCAATTTCATACTTTTCTAAATCAAATTACATATTTCATCATATCTCATATTTTATACCTGGGTCTCCCTCTTGGATGTCACTAAAAGGTTTAGGTGGTGGGGGTATGGAATGACTAATCTCTCCACACTCATTATGCCTAGGCTTCGTTGGTGGTGTCTCTATGTGGGTGTGTGGGGGTCATTGAGATCCTAGTGGTGATATGTGATAAATGTGTACATCTAAACCAATATCACCAGCTAGGGGTATCTCCTTTTCTCTCTCCTTTTCTCTCTCCTCCTCTCCCTTCTCTCTCTTTCCTCCTCCATGGGATCTCCCTTAAAGATGAGCTCCTCCTCATCTCTAATATCCTAATCCTCCTTTGTCTTACCATCATCCCAATGTGTCCTCTCTAAAAGACCTAGATCACTGGCAGGATAATCTTGAGGGAAGATGGGGCAAGACACTTATAGACTCTAGTACCCAATGTAATCTCGACTTATGCCTAAATAAGTCACATTTAATGGTACCTCTATATCCTCTATATCATCAAAATAACTAGACTTAATGTATACTCTTTATGGTTGACGTATGGTACTGGGTCTCTAATAATACCTCATTGGATGTGCATAATGAGGTACTACTCTAGGGACTCCCTATACTAGGCTAAACTATCTCATCAGCTGATCATAATAATATGGAAACACTATATGATTCTAATGAACCTCTACAAGATTTTTTTATTTTGATTATCTCATCTAGAATCATGCATTATGTCACTCTATCATCTAGTAGTAGGGTCTCCATATCACATCTACAGTCGAAATGCAGCCTAGAGATACTCTCCAATAGAGAATATCTCCAAACTACCAAGCATTCTTCTAAGGATAAGAAAAGACTCTCAACATGGTTATATCAACCATCATTGGGATACCCTCTATACATGTACATGTAAACCTTTCAAATTGCCAAATCTATAAGAGTGTGCATATCAACAGACTCTCCCTGTGATATCTCACTTGCTAACATAGCTCATGGTATAGTTGGGCTAACATGTTGTGACCCCATGAGAATAGAGTTCTCTTGCCCTCCATCCTCTATATAACATGGGTAGGAGGTGTGAAAAATATAGTGTACTTTGAGTTGGGTAACACAACCAAGGATATATTACGAAGCATCACTCTCCATACCAAAGTTGTAGGACCTGATAATATGGATTATAGAAGGACATGATTTGATCAAGTCTGCATCTATGGAACCTATCCCAAGTACTATTTCTTCTCTACAAGGATCTCCTCATAGACTTGTTGTACTCTAGCTTTGAAGGTCTTACCTCATACTGGAAGCCACAGTATCTTGTAGGCATCCTCTAATGTCACTATAATCTCTCCTAAGGGAGGATGAAAGGAACATGTACCTTCATACCACCTCTCTATTAGAGCGAATAACATGGCTTTCTATAGCCTGATCTATGGTAGGGCTACTACCTAGTATATTCCTACATCTCTCAATAGATGCATTTCATCCTCATCAAGCTTAGATAGTCTCTCTTTGATTATAACATGCACCTCTTGAAAGAGATGCTCTCAGAGATGAAGCATATGCTACAAGCAAAAAAAAATAGCTTATAAGTATTATGTATTGTCAAATCTGAAAATTAAATTTGACTAGTTCAAGGTGAATATTACTTAGGTCAAGGTTGAGCTTTTTGGGTCAGGGTCAACCATCTTGGGTTAACGATGACCTCATCCCATAATGAGTGGAAACCTACCAATCTATGTTAACTTTCTTGGGTTAAGGTCGAAATTATTGAGTTAGGGTTGACCTTTAAGGGTTAGGTTTTACCTTTTCTATAGAAATAAAGTAGTTTTAAAGTACACAAAATAAACAAAAAACTCACCTTAGGAAGTGACTATTTGGTAGTGAAGTATTGTCTCATAATCTCCATGTGTGTCACTCGAAGCTATTATCTCCTCACATCTTGCTTCCTTGTTTTGAATCTTAAAAAGGTAGGAATAGGTAAGTATGATTTCCTTTATTATTATTTATAAATAAAATTTAGGTTTTGCTCACGTTAAACTTCAATTCCCCTTTTTTTCATGCATTTAGATAGACATTCACTCTTTTCATCATAACTTGAGTTTGGTAACTCTGTTTTCAGCGTCGTCAGTGGCATTAAAATCATGATTTAGATATCTAACCTATTGAATAAATTTAGAAAGGTTATAAATAATTCTAATTTTTTTGTAAAATATCTTTTCAATAAATAGCATATCTAGTGTCTATAGTTATCCTTAGCATTATGTTTCACCCTTCAAAAGTACAAAGCTAAAATAGAGGGGGCATAAGGGGACTCATGCACTTCTCATGTATCATTTAGTAAGATCTAGTTGATTTATGGATTTTCATTAATCTTGTGTGTTGTAGGTTATAATATTTTTTTGCATGATCTCTACATTGATGACTTGGCTATATACTTTTTATTTACTATGACATTTTCTTACTTTTGCTTGCATATTCCCATAGTGTCTTATCTAGGATAAAGTGGGGACTAAATGTATCATCATAAAATGGAATAACTTCTATATTGGTAGTTTTATAACCCTCTTATAGTATATTTATCATGATATATTTGTATTTAGGACATAATCTGCACTTGATTCCTTCATTCTAGGTGAAATTAGAGTTAGGATCTCAAAGATTCTACTTAATTTCCCTCCTCTATGGCTATATTTTCTATGTAGGATTTAGACTTAAGTCCTCCTAGCCTTCATCATGTTCATGATAGGATATTGTGCCTACTTGTAGTATTTAGTCCTATTTTGATATCATTTGTAGGTTTCTATGCATCCTTTGGACATTATGATTTCTATTCTAGATAGGTTTGGACCCCTAAATCAACCTTGACCTAGATCAAGGTTGAGGTCATCCTTGACCTTCTTTGGGATTGGATCCCCCTTTTTAAATTTTGGTGCTAGAGGGCCCCAAAAACAATGTTGGGCTTTCAGATCCAAATGCAAAAGGGACTGATTTTAAAATTCATTTATTTATTTTCCCTCCTTGGTTATTGTGATTGGACCATAATTCAAGGTGAAATTTGAATTATGGGTCCTCACATTACTTTAGGAGCCTTAGCTTGAAGCCTCTATATAATGAGTCTCATTTATCATTCATTTACAACAATAGGTCATAAGAAGCATGCAAGAGATGGTGAACTAAATATGCATGATTACAATAGGGTGATATAAAAGATCAAGCCATTGTTGATATCAAGCATTTTTGCAAACACACCATTGCAAACATCTATTTGGAAAAAGAGATATCCTATCTTCTTTGATCTACCATTTTTAATATTTGAGCATTCAAAGATATAATCATGGGGTAGCAATTAAAGATTACGAGTTTTGTAGGAGTACTTTAACATTGGGTACTAGGTATGTTCTCTTATCTTATTCAAATCTATGCATATTCATGCTAGGTTTTTAATCTAGTAGATTAGATCTTGGCATTACAAATTCAACTCTCTCTCTCTCTCTCTCTCTCTCTCTCTCTCTCTCTCTCTCTCTCTCTCTCTCTCTCTATTGCATCTGGCTATTTGTGGAGGTGGAAATCACCAAAATAGGGGTTTGACTAAGGCAAAACCCTATATAGCCACCCCAAAAACCCTATTTTCATATATATATATATATATGTGTGTGTGTGTGTGTGTGTGTGTGTGTGTGTGTGTGTGTGTGTGTGTGTGTGTGTGTGTGTGTGTGTGTGTGTGTGTGTGTGTGTGTGTGTGTGTGTGTGTGTGTTCTATTTTGAGAATTGTAGTGCAAATTTGGATACCCTTTTCAAGAAACATCTGAGATCCATGAACAAAATTTTCATCAGAGTAGTATAGGTCAAGGTCAACTTTTTAGGGCACAGTTGTACCCCAGGATATGATTGTGCCCCTATATATAGGTCAAGGTTGACCTACTCTCATAAGGATAAAATTTTTCTATATTTTCCCCATCTCAACATTTCCAATCTAGAACATGTTGCTGATTTTCTAAAAACTATGCACAGGCATCTAAGAGTAGTTATTTCTAGATCAGTTCTATTATGAGGTATGTATCCTATCTTGTCTAATTTCAAGGATTTTCATTACTTATTCCATATCAACTATAAAATAATAAATGAATAGTCATGAATGTTAGAGGTATTGTTAAACATCCATTACCCTATTTAGTAATTATAATTCATTTTCTAATGGAGTTACACATAAATTGTTGATTGACACACTAATTGAAAAACAAATATAACATTCAAATGGTATAATATTTTTGAAATCCAAAAGATGCATCACATTATATACCTCTTCTACTATAACGAAAATAAAAGAAAAATTCAATTTTGTAAAGTTTTGAATTAGGTAAGGTGGTGAGACATGGGAGTTTTTTATTTCAAAATTACTATAGTAGAAAATTCATAATTAATTATTTATTTGGAGTAAAAATGTCCAAAAATATGTGTCAAATCCAAGCATGAGTCTACTTTCTATATCTAGAATCTTATTTAAAAATATTATCATTTGGTTTTGGTTAAGGGGTCAAACATACACCTACTTCTTATTTTTGTCTTGAAATATTTTGTACTATCTCATATAAGGCCTAATAGTTCAGTAGCTAAATTCAATTTCCTACATATTCTTTTCTCAGAAAAATTTGATTGAAAGTTTATAATAAGTTTAAAATTGCATGTTTAGTTGACACAACCCTAATTTGCTAATTTTTCATTGCCACTTAAGGGCATGGTTTAGTTGACCATGATCATGCACATACCTATATCATTTAAGTAATGCGTTCTAAGATTTGACATGTTTGGGTGATTTATCTAAAATCACATAGGATCATTTACTAATATGATTAAAGATACACCAATTCAAAAAATCAAATGGGTGGCTTAAGCATCACACAACAAGGTCTAATTATTAAATAGTACAAATTGATTTCCTTTTTCAAAACTTATCTTTTCCTATGGATGATATAAATCAAAAAAAAAAAAAAATTATTAATGCCACAACCATATGATAAGACCAGTGGCTAATAGGTTAATAGTGTGTTTCAATTCAGAGTAATAAGATGATATTAATATAAAATAAAATTTAACTAATCTTGGGAAGGAATAATTTATGATATAGTAGATGCATTGTAGGAAGTAAGGAATAGTAGATAAATGGTACTAACCTAACAACCTATAGAAAGAAATAAGAATAAAGCATCCTTTCCCTCAGGATAATTCCTCTTCTAAGTGTGATGAAACGGTAATGTTTTCTTACAAATATTTCAAGCATTCCTAGTGCCCATCTCTTCTACTAAACAAGGGTATTAGGAACAGTGGTTCCTACACATCCCATGTGAAAACTAGTTTCCCTAATTGGACACTAATGGAATGCCAACCTAGACTATGAATCTTCTTTCTTGACATAACTTCCTCAATTGTAGACCCATACATCCATCCCACCCAGAACCAGTCAATAGCAAGTTAAAATCTATGCTCTTGATGATTTTTTTAGGTTGTGTCAAATATATAATATATAAGGTGATATGGAAATTTTTGTGTGTGGATTTGATTGTATGTGCTTTTTTAGCATCAATGTTTTAGATCACATTTCATGATCCATCATCAAGGCAAGAGAATGTAATGAAAAGTAAAATATATAGACCAAAGGGAACTAAAAAGAAAAAGAGGATTGGATTGTATATTTCACTTTTCTATTCTTACTTTCTATTATCCTAATGATGGATTGTAGATTGTGATCCAAAAAAATTATGCTAAAAAAATAAACAATCAAATCCAAAAGCAAAAATTTACATTACAAATGGATAGTGGACATATGATAAGATTAATATATGATGATGGGAAATCTTTTAGTAGGAATTATTTTTAAGAAAAAAATCAAGGTTATGCATCTTCTACTACTTTACCCTAGGTAGTTTTGGTTTCATAGCTACAACTTGCTAGCAACCTTCAAGGCTTCTTGTAAAACTAGGGAAGGAAGGGTATTGCTATTACATGGAATGTCACATAGTATAGCCTAAGCTACTTCAACTAGGGCATGGGATTCTCCAAATGCTTTCCTCAATGCCTTAGATGAACAAGATGATGCAAAGTCTAGAATCTCTTCATAGGCATCATGATACATATTATTGATTGAATAATTAAAGTGTTTATAAAAAAAAAATTTATAAGTCTTTTGTGAATCACTATTCCAACCATGTTTCAACATGATTGTTCCTCGCATTTCACTTTCTATAAAATAGATTAAATATTTAATAAAAGATAATAATGCATTATCAGATGAGGCTTCTTAAAAAATAATAAATTAAAACATGATCGAGTGTAATAAAACCTTAGTAAATAGAAGAAAGTCAAAAAGAAGAGTCCTTATCATAATTGTCTCAAACACGTACTAGAAACTATACTTGTTGTGCAAATAAAAATAAAGTGGTGTACAACCATAAAAATAACTTCTAGAAAGATTGCTTCAAATAGGATTGGAATTATAATTTATTTATTTTTAATTAGGTCTGGTGAGTTTTTTAAAGGACTCACATAGTTTTACAATGTTGTTAGTACATAAAAATAGTCAATAACAAAAAATAAAATCAACGAAGATATCAAGATCATACATAAATATAAAAACAATTAAACATATTCTATTAATATACAATACTATTATGAACATTAAATGTTGAAAGACATTTAGTAATATATATCATTATTTCATGTGAGATATTTAAATTTGGTAAAAAACATGCCATTTACTAAACTTCAATCTCTAAATCAATTTAATACCAAAGATTTTCTATTACCTTATCTTTGCCTTTCACTTCTTTTCCTTTGGTGTTGATTAATCTTAGGTGCCAACCCATACAGGCCTTTTCTTCTATGAAAGCATTTGGTTCCTCCATAAAAAGGGCCTTGGAGTGAATTTGATCCCTTCCCAATAGCTTGCATGCACCTAACATCTCCATTGTTACATCTATAATAATGTGATAACTCAGCCATAAATGCTATAGAGCTCTTGAATAATTAGTTTAGGAAATATGGTAAATTATTTCTTACTTCTACAAGTATTTTCAACTGGTTTCCAAAGGGATCTTCCTTAGGAATTCCATGGAAAACCTGAGGGAATTGATCAAAATCTCATTCTTTATTTGATTTACATTCAAGGGAAAACCACATAGCATGTCGTATAGCTCTGCAATTGTTGGCACGCATATCACAATCTAAATTTAGTGTGAACAGAGCATTTGTCATCAACATTAGATCAATAAAATCATGTTAAGAAATAGTATATATTTTCAATACCATAAAAACCTATCATAGTTGATAGTACAATATTATATATTTCATGTTATTCTTCATAGTTAACATTATTATTAAAATTTCCAAACAATTATTCAAAAACATGTTCAATCACAATTTATATGAGAAACTTTGTGAATAAGTTTTAGAAAGATAAATAACAAATACTTACTAACCATTACATTCATGGCTCCAACCTTATAATGAAGAATTACCTTGGGGCATTTCTCTCTAGCAACATATACTAGGTACGGTAGAGCATCAACTTTCTTGTTATATACCATTTTGTTTTCATGAATAACCTATTCATATAAAGAATTTATAGTGTGAGATATTCATCCTCAAGAGAAGCTCTTAATATCTTGATTAAAGTGGTTCCATTTTAAATGATCATTTTAATTTCATACTCTCCCTATTACTTGTACTATACTTGTATGGCTTCTAACATCGGAGATTATATACACAAATCCATCAACACTATCATGAGAAGTCAAATAAGGTGAAACTTGTTTTTCTTCCATTTTTTTGCTTATCCTTCTCTTGAAACCTTCATACTCATCCTAAAAAATATCATTTAACAATGTTAAGGAGGCATGATGATTTAATAACATAGTAACTATTGATTTTTGTATATTAATCACATCTTTATTACCTTCATATCTTTCCATTCTTAGACAAATTCAAGATGAGATGACTTATTTTCTTTGGAGAAATACATAAAGGGTGCCCTATTCTTTATTTTGAACTTTTTACAGAATGGTACCCATTTTTTAGCAAATCTCAAAGTTTCTAGAAGAGATTGGAAATGGATGAGAGATGCACCATAATCAAATATATAGCAAGAAAATTATCTATTACTAGGTAATCAAGTGCAAGAATATAAAGAACTATATTGGAAGTTATCAATGAAGGCTCCTTGAACGGATCTATTGTAGTGATGATAACATCCATAGTAGGAAGGTTGAAAATAAATTGTCCACTATCTCTACAAAATAAAAACATAACACAACACCCAATCTTTTTGTAACTTGTTTGAAAGAGGAACAAACATATAAGACCTCCACTTTTTATGATAATAAAAAAAATATGTAAATAAACAACATTATTTCTACTGCTCTGCAAGCCTCTCTAGGTATGTATTATACCCAACAAACTTCCATGCCATGTTGTGATAGAGCATCCACATGAAACCAAACAAAAGCTCACATGTAGAAGCTATCATCCAAAAAATCTAAAAAAATGTAGAAAATGTTCTGGCTCTCAATATCATGAGGAAAGGGAAGGAAATAATCAACAATCTCATAATTCACATAGAACAATGAAGAAGGTGAAAAAATTTGAAGAATGGAATTGAATTTTAGAGACGAATCAAGATAATTCTTGATGGATGGTGGGATGAATCAATTCTCCCTCATGCTCAAATTTTGTCCCATGAAGAAGAGGACCAAGGAACAAAAGGGAGATGCTTTTAGAGATCAAAAGATAAAACATGGCTTCAATTCACTGTAAAAAAAGTTGATCTTTTTGTAGTAGGAATAAAATGATTAAATAAATTTCTTTTTCTGGATTAAATAGGTCAAGTTGGCCTTCATAGGGACACACATCATCAAGGTATTCATTGTGTATATTAAGAACACATGAATTAATTTTCACATAAAAAAAGATGTTTTAACCCTAATAATTAGTAACAACTTCTCTTGTTAGTAGTGTTTTCTCTTCATCTAAGGTGACATTCTCCTCCCAAAATTGTAGTGAACTCATCCTAAAATAGAAGTAACCTATCATAAGATGAAGTGAAATATCTAAAGGGCGAGGAGGGGGGATTTTTTAGGAAGGGCCACTTTAGACAACAAGAAGTAAGTCTCTTAAAAAATTAGAGATAAGGAGGGAAAGAAAATGAAAATCTAGGTATGTTATATTTTATAATTCATTGGTTTTCCAGATTTCATGAAGTTTCATTTAAAAATTTGAAAGACATAAATATGGGATCACTATAAAAAGTTTCATAATTAGTTCTAGTTTTCTTTTGGAAACTACTTAGACTATCTTAAAGAAGGAAATCTAGGAAGTTATAGGTAGAATTCTAATCCACATAAGCATTTTGAAAGAGATAAATAGACCTATGGTCAAGGAAAAGTTTTAGATGTTGCAAATATAAAGTTAAATGTGGAGTTTGTGAAGGCTAAAATGGAACAATTTGTAGGGATAGGGTTGCGGTTCTCCCATCTAGATCTAGCTACAAGACAAAAAATGATGCAAGTGGTAAATTTTTTTAAGATGGAAGATTGAGTACCTAATCTTCCTCTAGAGATCCATACTTATACCATAGAGTATCATTCCATCATTATAAACCTAGAATGAATGAAATTTATTAATTAATGAAGGTATGTTAGTTTGAGCTTCACTTGGTTTTGACAATACTTTAATATTCTCTACTTAACAAGGTCAACCATGTGAAGTTTGAAGGTCATCTGGCCTCACCCCTCCTCCCTCTAACATCAATCTAAATTCTATATTTACATCTAATTACATACTTCATTCATTCATTGATATATTTGTGAACTATAACATTCAATCGATACAAGCATATAACATTCTTTAATATGATATAAAATTCATTAATACACAATACTAATCAGTACATTATTAACACATAAAATATTCATTAACATGACATAAAAATCAATATTATTTTTCAACATTCATAGATAATTACTTACAACAATGTTCTTTCATTATCCAAAAAATTTTATCAAGCAGCATGATCATCCAACAATTATTCTCACTAAGAAGATAATCAAACAGAGCATCAATTACCAAACCAATCTACAATAAATGGTAATGTTAACCATCAAATATCAGCTAGCAAGAATGTCAAGATTATCACCTTATGTATTTCTCAAATGATCATCATAATCATCTATCAATTATAACCATTAAGAGAGCTATTGATTAGGAAGGTTGAACATCAAAGGAAAAATTTTGTCACACCATTCAAGTGTTACCATGTCCACATAAAACAACATAAATGTAGCCATAGTTCTCTGTGTGTGTGTGTGTGTGTGTGTGTGTGTGTGTGTGTGTGTGTGTGTGTGTGTGTGTGTGTGTGTGCGCGCGCGCGCGCGTGCGTGCATGCATACGTGCATGTGCATATGTATGTAGTTTCCTATTAGAAAATAGATAGTCACATTGTCAACAATTAGAACAATATTGTCTTTATCACCACCTATGAAAGATTAATCAAATAATGACAAGTGAAGTGAACAAATTAATAAGTAGTGATAATTCATAACTATGCAAAGATAGTGATTAACCATTAAATGTCGATTTCTAAAAAAGAAAGGTTCTATTTCAATCTATGGGTGCAAGTATCCAATAAAAATGTGATCTATTATAAGAATCAATCTCATTCTCAAAGACATCAATGAGTATTTCTTATCAACTATTTATCCTTGTTAGATTGCTCAAGGGAATACTTACCTTTTGAAAAACTAGTTTTCAAATACTGAAGGAAAGTAATCATGAAGATCCCACTATCTTGTATATTTCCAAGGACAAGGTAGACATAGCAATATCATACTGTAAGCAATATTGATGACAATTTCACATGTATAAGGTATAGACTAGATTTAACAATATAATCGATATAAGTGATGTTGGAGACAAGTACAAATAAGAAACAACAAGATCAATTCTATAAGTGATATTGAGATATATGTGTACTTATAAGATAGATTGGGAACAAAAGGATACATCATTTCTATAAGCAATAAAAGTAGACTTCAATGTATTAGTGTCATATCAGTGTTAGCTATCAACACATTGTGAAGACTTGTTGTATATCACATATTGATATATTAGAAACAAATAGAAGCAATTGTAAGGAGACTTCACAGAATTCATATTGTTATAATAGAAGTACAGAACTGATATATAGTAGAGATTATCTTGGCATAAATCTCATCAATATATCTGAGATAGTTGTGATACTCTATATTATTAATAAGTAATAAATATTATAGCATCATATTATAAGCAGTATCATATGTAAATCATAATATATCATTCTTATATTAATTGGTGTCAATTACCATCATTACAAGTCTTGTAAAGGACTTTTAGTGTCTTCTTCGAAGGAAGATTTTTGCCAATTTTTGTGAGTTAATTGTCCCTAATTCCTAAGAATTAATATAAGAGGATATTACAAGATTGATGTCCATGTCACTAGGTTGTCACTCAATTGTTACAAAAAAGATGTAAATGTAATCGATTGGTTGGTGGTCATATATATAATCTAAGATTGGTTTCTCCTATTGGTTTTTGTCTACTTATGATAAGTAATTCATTATTATTATGAGGGTGGTTATCCTTTATTTTATTTTTCCATCTTGGGTTTTCACATAAGTTTACTACTCTTGTGTACTTGTGAAAGATTTCATATTGAGTATTTGTTATAGTTTATGAATAATAGCTACATTAAAGTTAAATTTAGTTTAAAATTACATATATTGTTTCACCCCCTATCTCCCTTATAGTTGGTATTAGTGTAGGTTCCTTTTAAAAGTTTTAACAACTTAAGTTATATGTATGATAAAACAAGATTTTTTTAGTTGTTGATGTTGTTTGCCCATTCACCAACATGCTCTTGTGCTAGACATGTCAAGTAGCTAAAATATTCCATGAGTTGGTAGAATCAAGAACATTTGGAGGTGTATGGTATGGTAATCTCATGTTTTCTTTTAATCTAATTTTACTCCTTGCCAATGGAAACTCTTCCACTCTTCTGTCCTTGACCAATCTCAAGTGTGTGTATATATATATATATATTTCTATGTGCTATTTATGTATATATATGGTAGGGGAATGTATTTGAATAATTTTTTTTAGTATAAAAATATTTATGCATCCATTACCCTATGTTAAGGGGAAGGCTTTTGGTGAATCCACAGAGAAGAGATAAGTAGGCATTGCCTTTTCATCATTAGGGAAGGGTTAATTTCGTTATAGTATGTAGTGTTTATTTCTTGCAAGAAAAAAGTAGTTTAATTAACATACATCTGTATGCACCATTGTGATGTGGTAGGAAAAATCTTTTATTTTGTTAAGACTGGCTGATTCCTTTTTTAATATTTGGCTATACTTTGTGTATAAGAAAGTGCTTAAGAGCTTGCAAACAAATCACTTGGATAAGTTTGAGAAGTATTTCTTTTTCTTTTGTATTAATACCATAGTGTTGAGTAGGTGGTTTTTCTTGAGGTAATCGATTAGCAACTTGCTTCATCCTAACTTTAGTCATATCCATTATTAGCCAAAATATCTTGATCAAGTCTTCCTTTTGTTTTTGTTGAGCTAGAAACTCAATCTATAGCTCATTGACTCTTTTCCTATATAAACCATTCAATTCCTTGATAATTCTATAGGTTTTATCAATATCACTAAGATCATTCTTGATCTGCTCACATTGTATTTGAAACTTGGCTACTACATGGCATGCCATTATAGAAAATATTTGTAGAGGATATTAATTTCCTCCATACATGTTTTGATTTGACCATTAGCAAGCGACAATATCTATAATACAATCTTATGCTTCTTACCCATTTCCTTCTCACCACACTAATAATAAATATCATTTTGTATCAAATATTTCTCAATATCTAAAACCAAATTACTAGACTACACTCCACAAATATGAGATACCACCACATCATTATCAATCATATGATCAACAACCAATAACAAAGGGTTATGGGGGCATTCTATATTTCTTCTTATTTTAACCATGAATTTTTTGTAATTATTATGGCACTCCACAAGGTTCCATTTTTAAGTGATATCCAAATCTAAGGACTTGAGAGGAAAACATGACTAAAAGGATGCAAAATCATCATATTTTCCTTGATTTTTTGGATAAGGGCCTAAAAAACACCATTGGCATCTTTCTATATTTCAAAATCATATTGTTTCTCTCTTTCTAGATAGACCAACTATCAATCCAACTCAAAAATAAATGAAATAAACTATTCATAATGATCTAAAAAGAAACTTAGGGTAAGCTCTTAATAACTTACTTATGTAAAATATTGTTAAAATGTTGCAATAGTTACTAACTATAGAAATAATAAACAAACCTCCTGTAACCTGCAGAGTTCAAAAAAAATGTTTTAGAATCCAAATGACTCAAATTTTAATGGATGAATATGAAATAAGATTAGAAGAAAGAACATTATATAAGAAAATAAAAAATATGACAATGAATGTCTCGATGTCTTTCCCTACTACAACATCTTGTAGAAATCTTAACAACCAATTTATTTGATTTCTTAAAGTAACAACAACATCAATAAAGATATTCTCCATAATAGAAATTTGGGTAACACTTGGAGCAGACTGAAAAAGAAATAAATATGAAGCGTAAATATATTTTAAAGAACAAAACCCATTAAAGATAGACTACAATGTGAGCCACTATATAGAAAAATTGGCCTAACCTATAATACAATATGAAGGCAAGTGTAACCTGCTAAAAAAAAATACAACATTTGACTAGAAAAATAAGATCATCATACAAAATACAAGGCCAATGCGAATCAATGTTGACAAGTGGTACTCCAACCACTCTAAAAGAAACCATATGAATGTGGCACTAGCAATAATGCTCAAATAAATTTTCTTGTTTCTCCATAATAAGACATAGACGGCTATATAAAAAACCAAACATTGAGAGAAAATAGGTTAATGAAAATTTTAGTTTTATTGTTTGGGATAACATATGCCCGTACCCTACCCCTATTTCAAATGAACAATTTTTTACAAGTATAAGACAACCATTATTTTTTATTATTGTAAGGAAACTTTTAGTATAAAGTTCTTAGGTATCTAAATTTCTATGATCTATAGAAAAAATAATAAAATTCCAAAAATCTAGATTAACTTGGGCAGTTTGTTTCTAAATTACAAAACAATAAAACTTCCCCTTGTAAAGATAGAACATTGCTCAAAATGTTAATAGTAGGGTTTTAGAAAAATATTTCTTCTTACATTTTCCTCTACTAAGCAGATGATGAATGAATTTTTAGTGTCCAAAGAGTCGATTAAATGACTTAGAAACATATGATTTTCACTCCTTTTGAATAATGTCTCTGAGCTTTGTTTGTGAACACTCCTCCCAAAAAAATTACTTACCGGAGAAATTGGCTTTATCTATCAGGTTCATATAAAAAAGTTATGAAAATAGTTGGAACATTCATGGCAACAAACTCATATGCTTTCGCATTGAATAAACCTTTACTAATGTCCTCTAGCTTTGAGATCTTTATTAGGCTATACAAAAATGGACCTCTATAGACTTAACATACTCTATAAGTTTTTTTCCACTATCTTCGAGGTTATTAGAATTCACACCAACAATTATGATCTTGAGATGCTTAACTACAGAAGAAGAAGATCCCATGAAGAGGGATTGAGTCAATGTCATCCATTGACACCTAGTTCAAATTCCCAGATTAATCACATGAATTCACTTCCCATGCTTCAAGGAATCAATGATACCTTAGATAAGTATAAATTGTATCACTTTGATAAAGGGAAGTATAGTAGTGTAGAGAAAAAGTAAAGAATAGAACTTGACTTTTGTGTTATCACTACACTACTTCTTAGTGAAATCATTCTTATAGTTATTGGTGCTATCAGGGTTTTTTTCTTTTACCTCATTATCTTTTGTGATATCCCTCATCTTGTGCCTATGAGATCATAGTGAAAATCTCTCCTCCTGCACATTTTTCTCTTTTTGTTATTGTTTATAATCCATATTCATCTAAATTTTGACCAAACAAACTCATGTTGGTCAAATTTTTGACCAAATTGGGATCTTAACAAAAAAAAGCTAAAATCAAATGGAAAATGGCATAAGGTCAAAAATTAACTCAAAATCTACTAGTGCTAAAGAAGTCCCTAGGTTTATGGGCCATAATTCGCAGGGAGGTGGTGTATTTTTTTCTTATAAAGGATGTAGTTCATCCTTGATAGGAAAATTGAGGAAACAATGTGTCCCTTCCTAGGCTCTATCTTGGGTCACCTTTTTGGTTCCTCCGTCCAAGTTTACTTGTAGTGCATAATCCAAGGTAAGAAATCCTATGAGAGAAAATTAATTCTAAGTCCTTTATAAACCCATTCATTTTCTCCATTTTACATCATATGTTCATAATATCAAAAACTTGTGTTCAAGCCCTCAATTCTTCAAGTAATCAAGCATTCGTGAAGAAATTCCTCTATTGATGATCAAGGATTGAAGCATTAAAGAAAATGAAGGAGTTTATGTTTAGTATCTCCCTCAATCCATTAAAATTTCCTTTTTTACATCTGCTACATCTTTTTGCGGTAACATTCAATTGGCAAAAAGACAAAATTGCATATAATTTGAGAGAACTCACCATTATAACACAAATTCCAACATATACTTTATATTTCTATAATACAATTATTTCAAATCAATGTTAATTCCTAAACTATGGTTTGAATAAGCCAAACACTCCATCAATAATAAACAACCATTTTTATTATAAGTTATAGATTTCACAAAGATGAAAATGTTGCGAATTTGGATACCCTTTTCATCATACGTGGGAAGTGGACAATTAGACTAAAGTATAGACATAATTGATCAAGCATGTACTTCTCCCTTACTTCAGGAGAAAGTCACCCCTAGAATATTGATGACAAATTTATAATTTATAATTTTTTTTTTGGTTTTAGGCCTAGATCTAACTCTGTTTATCCATGAAAGTGGCACAACAAGCATAAAATTAGATACATAGGTCATTTTTCTAATTACCTTCTTTATTTTATCATATATATACATTTATTACATCTAGGGTCTTATTTTATCTACATTAGATTTTTAAGGATTTTTCATTATTTCTCCAACACTATAATTTTTAGATCTTTACTTGCATTAGTGCTCATTCATGACTTGGTTGGCACTAATCTTCTTCAATCTAGTTACCTTAGAGTTGGAATTGAGAGAATCAAATTTCTTTATTTCCCTTTGAGGTGTTAGGTTATGTGATGAACTACCATTTATTTCATTGTCTCACATTCCCCACTACACTAATATTTGAGTCCTTAAGGGTTGTATGAAATAACTTAAGCCTATGAGAATAATTAGTATAATCAAAACTTTTGTAGAGGATGTAAAATTTAAAGAGGAAAGTACCATACTCCTTTATGACCAATGAGTGATTATTTTAAAGATCTTCTCAACTACTGTGATCTTAAGGTTGTTTTTTTCATGCAAGTTTAAAATTAGGAAAGGAAAAGTAAGAGAAAGACCCTCCACACTTGAACCTCTAAGTGGATCACTATAGATGAATATGGCCCTATTTTTATTAACTTTTCTAGAGTTATGAGTTTTATTGGCATGTAAAATATGAAAATTATCTAGGATGTCTACAAAATATTTGATATCTTTAAGTTCTTATAAATTATTAAAGCCAAACGGATCTTCTTCAGAGGAGGATGGACTTTTGCATAATTCATGGGAAGCATCAACAAAGAAGTTCTCTTCTTATTTTTTCAAGCATTGATATATCCTAGCTAATTGTTTTCATTATTATGGATAAACCTCTCAAAAGTGTTTTTTTTTTCGTTTCTACTTCTCACACAAATTTACTAACATATGAATGAATTTCTTGAAATAGTAGCAATATTTAATTAATATCTAAAAATATCATGTAACAATTCTAAGCCTACTAAAACTAAAGACTTTATTAGGCTATTACTTTGACACCAACCTCGATAATGACATGATAAATATTGGCATTGAGAATAAATTCCTAACTAAGAGAATTGACTATACTTAAGGATGAGGCACTAACTAAGGAATGATTTAACAATTTCATGGTGCATTTAAATGTTAGACAAGTAATATGGACTTAAAATGGTACAACACAACATACACGCTAAGTTTTTTTTGGAATCGTCCATCTAAAAATTAATAATAAACTTAGAAAAAAGTAAATATTGGAATAAAATCTATTTATTTCCTAAATACCAAAGCATGGAAAAACTATAGAATAATGATTTTTTCCCCAAGGTGGCCAACTATATTGAAAATAGGGAGTGGAAGGTTTCTAACATGGGTAATTTTAATAATGTCAAAAGGACTATTTATGAGGAGTTTGGAACACTCCTTAAAGATGCATGTATTACCTCCCTCTTTGATGTAAGTAAAATTATATGGGACAAAAGCCCAAATGGGGAATTAAATATCAAACTAATGTATAATAGTATAATTGGGGAGGTTGGGACATTGAAATGGAGGAATGTTTAACAATGGCACTTTCTCCCAAAGATTTATTGCTTCTAGTGGTATGATATGCATAATAGCTTCCTCAAAATAGATAATCTTATAATCCATGAATTTCAATTAGGAATCTAGGTTATTTTATGTAGTAGTGAGGAAGAGACTATTTCACACCTCTGAATTCATTGCACCTATTCTACTCAGAGCTAGTAGAAACTATTTAGTCAATTGGGGAACTCTTGGGTTATAAACAATTATGCTCATGAATTTATCCTTGGTTGAAATTTTCCCTCCCATCACCCCCTTACAAAATTAATATGGAAAGAGGTAAAAGCACAAACCTATTTCACCATTTTGTAAAGGAAAAGGCATACAAAAGTATAACTATTCAACTTTAATGAAATAAAATTGGTATTACTAGTTAGAATTTTAAAATGAAGCAAACTAATGAAATGTGTAGAAATTAAAGAAGTTTAGGATTATAATTTTTAATAATTATTTGGAATAATAATTGATCTATATTTTCCTTTTTTTTTCTAGATAACTTTCTAGTTGCTAAAAAATGCTTAAAATTAGGGGTCTAGTTCCCACCACAAATCTATATGGAAATAAACTTGGTTCCCTTTGATTTAAGACTATGTTATAGATAACATATATAGCTAGAAAAATGAAAATTAAAAATTGGCTTTATATCTATTTTTTTGTCTTTTATAATGATTCAAATTTCAACTCACTCGAAATTTATAGTTTTCAATTCCTGCCACATTTTTAATAATAAATCTACTCTAACCAAAAGAAAATTTATACATTCTACAAGAGGACTCTCTCCTCTAGAATGTAATATAAATTTTAATTTTTTTGATATGATTTAATATTTTTTCTGTCTCAAAATTGACATATTTTTGAGTGTTAAAATATGTGCATGTAGAATGTTTCAATTACAATATCTAATTAAACCACTGTGAACTCTAAATGAGAATATTCTTGACTTTGAGCTCTAGAAAATATTATTTATATGTTATGAAAAAAAAATCATAAAAAATAGTAGGATTTATTGAAATGTCATTTTTCTAAAATAATTTTATTTCTTTAGTAATTGGATACAAACTTGTATAAAACACATATTTAATAGACATTTTCATTTGGAAAAGTATGAGACCATATATAACTTATCTAGAATAAATTTATCTAGATTATATGTTTGAACAAAATTGATATTTTGATAGAAATATTTAAATTTAGTTAGTTTGATAAGTTAGCCTGAAAGGTGACACAACTTTGTACTTTTACCCAAACCCACCCCCTCATGTTTTCTTGATCTCGAAATGGAAATTTCCTCCACCTCACCCCCCACTCCACCCCCCACCCCAACACACACAACTAGATAGGTGATGGGTGAATATATGGGAAATATCACATTTAGCAGAGAAAATGGATAGTACAAGGGCCCAAAAGAGACTAGGCACAAAATGCAAGTCACCCTAGCCCCCCTCCCACCCTCAAGTTGGTGGAAACTAAAATTTTATGGTTGAAGATGTGAAGCAGTTGTAGTTGTGGGAATTATTTGAGATTAATAAGGATTTTTCATTGCATAATGGTCAAGGAAATAAGGGAAAGTGTCCATTAATGATGAAGAAGTAATGGTCTACTTTGGGCTTTGGTGTTAGCATGAAAGATTGGAATTCAACATATGATAATTGAGGAAGAGTCTTTATTAGTTATTGAAACCATCAATGGTGTGAATCAGATCAACTAGCATGCCATGTCCATTATAAGGGATGTGAAAATATTTGTAATTAGATTTAAGGAATTTAAAATACATGTACCTAGAGAGGTACATATACGAAGTCATTAATCACCATATTTGGGAATGCGAGTATGATCTATCAGAGATAGTTAGATTGGTCACGCAAAAATAAGTCCTTTTCAATTAATGATGAATATGTCAATAAAAAGAGATTTGACTAACCTTTTTATTATTGTGTGGTACCTAATCATAGATTTAGGGAGTGTAAGTTCTAATTTAAATATGATGGTGGTTTTTGGCATAAGGACACTAACATTGGTGAAGGATTTGGTGATGATGAGTTTAATTGGGGTAATTTATTTATTAAATAAATTAATCATGTTTCTAAATGGGAAGCAAGGGTCCATTATCCAATACAAGATTTGGGATGATTTTTCATAGACCTAAAGGATAGGAGTTTCCAAATATTGATGACTTCTTTTATGGGAGTAGTACAAAAAGGTGATGAGCTAGCAAAACTAGAAAAAAAATATTAGAACCCAATATATCATGATCCTAGTGCAAGTGTTTTTGAAATGTTATAGACCTTTTCTGTGATGTGAGGTGAGAAAGGCCTCAGCTATGGTTTCTCTACATATATTAAAAAAATTAGTGGGTGGTATGACACTAGAGATAAAAGACAGGGGGGGGGGAATAATCTATTTGTATATCTTGGTGATGAAGAAACTATGGAAAATGCTAACACTCAAATTAAGCCACCTAGAATTGTAGAGACAATCATGAAAGCCAAGGTAGTATGGATGTATCTGAAGGAAGATGGGATAAGTTCATTTAGGAGAGAATTGAAGGGATTTATGAGAAGGTGACCTCATAGTTCATTAATTCCTATAAGAATACCTAAGTTAATATTAATGGTGTCCCATTTAAATTATGGTAGAGTTGATCACTAATAGTACTAGATTGGCTATAGAAGGAAAAATCTAGAGGAATTAATTGATACTTTTGGATCCAACAACTCTATGAATGTTATTTTGGCCTAATAAATCTCACATTCATTTCTTAGGGATCTTTTCTCATGAAAACTAACCTAAACCATGGGACATAGTATGCTATGTTATCATGAGATACATAGTCATTGAAGATAGAGTCAAGGTGTGTTTCTATTACTATTTATCCATCCATAACCACTTTAGGAATAAGAAATGTATCTAAAGGAAGGTGGGATGATTCTATTTAGGTAAAGAATTAGATGGCATGATGAGAAGGTGACCTAGGAGTTCACTGATTCCTAGAACAACAACTAGGTTAATATTAATGGTGCCCCATCTAAAAATGCCAAGGATTTGTTCACTAATACCACTGGCCTGGATATGAAAGGAAAAACTTGGATGAAGAAACCAAGAGTTGTGGACCAGATGAGTCTACAAAAGTTCGTCCAACCTGATGAAGCTCCAATTCATTTTTTAGGGTAATTTTCTTGTGAAAATTTACCTAAACCATGTGACATGGTGTGTTGTATTATCATGAGATATATAATCATGGAAGAAAAAGTCAAGGTGTGTTATGATTACCATTTTCTAATCATTAACCACTTTAGGAATATGGAATGTATATCCTTTCCTTATTTATTATTACATTCTAAAGAAGACCATATGTGGAATATTTGTAATGAGAGAGAGAGTGGTAAAAATTATAGAATCTACCATCAAGCCTTAATTTTTTATTTTTATAAATTTTAAAAAGGTCTTCACTTGCAGATCATAAGCCTAAGCCCTTCCCTACTCAAAATTACCGAGGTTACACAAAATTTGTCCCCTTCTACCAAAACCAAGGTTTATAGGGAGCTTTTTGCTACTGCAAGAAAGATCAAAATGGAAAAAATTGAGGTTTTGATGTTGAAACTAGTGGAAATAATGCTAGAAAAGGCACTAATATGTCAAGAAATAGACTAAGAGAAGAGAAACCCTTGGCCATCCCCAGCAAGGAGAAACCTAATAATTCTTAGTCCAATAATAATTATGGAAAGAAAATTGACCCTAGACATAAAAGGAAAACTACTAGGAGGAACTATGGTGAATAGGAGGAGAATAAGATAGGCAGTGAAGGGAATGATGAGAAATTGATGCAAGAGGAACATGATAACCCTATGCCCTCCTAGGTGGGTGATGCTTTTACAATTGAAGAAAATACTCTAGATTATAGTAAACAAGGGGTTATGGAAAAATATGGAACAATTACTTTACTAGTTAGAATAGTGAATTTGGATAGCCAAACATAAGAAGTGGTTTAAGGGGGAGGTGATGAATAAAAATATAGGAATATGGTATGAAGGGATATCTAAAATGAAGAAAGAACCATGGTGAAAGCTAAAATTTTTTAGAGTAACTCAAACATTGCTAAGCTAGAGGAGGATATCAATAGCCTAATCAAGAAGAATGGGGATGTGACTAATAGATCAAACAAGTCTGATAGCTTTTGTGTGTGGGTGATGCATTTAATTGTGACTATCCTTCACTTGTTGCAGGTGGTCAAGGAGCACAATATTGATGACAATGACATGAAAATGACCTATTTTCTATATGGTTTCCTAGTTGATGATTGGTTGTGTCTTCTTCTAGATAACCAAAGGAACTAGAGAAAGGAGAGTTTTCTCTCATTTTTTTCTTTTCCTTTTTTCAATTTTCTATGATAGCTAGTTTATCTTTAGCCCAAGGGAATTTTTATGTTGATATTTACTGGACTTGTTTAATACCCCTAGAGATTTATTGGGCCAATTATATGTATAATTGTGAAAATTTCACAGTGATTAGCAATAGTAAGTATATAAACATCTCAGTTTGGTAGTTTTTTTGTATTAAGGAAGGGAGTTGGTGAATTAGATGTTAATGACTTTTGACTAATTTTTAGTTGTTATTTTCTTATGTTATGGTTCAGCTCCCCCCCCACCCCCATTTTTTTAATATATAAAATAAATTATAGAAGATTTAAAAAATCATATACATTTGTCAATACAATCAACTATGTTAGCCTTGGCTTTAGGAACAATCACTAGTTCTATTTCTAGGTGTCTGGAGGAACAAGACAGGTTCTCAATACCAACAAGGAAAAAAGGAATAATGCTAAGGTTCATGTACCAAACTCCCCCCTTCATTGAGTATATACAAGTCACTAACAATCTATTAACTCTACATAAACTTTTCTCTTTTATTCATAGCAAAGCAATTGATTATACATTGGAATTGAAACAAAGTAGAACAACATAATAACATAGAAATATGTTGTCTAATTTCTCTTTAATTTCCAACTCATAGAAGAGTAAAATGCCTTATTTATTAGAAAAAATACTTTTGACTACTTCTTTTCATTAATCATGGCAATTGTTTACATTAAAAAATTCATGAAATTCACTCAAAAAGGAAGAAAGAGTATTCCTTGCACAACTCTATGAGAGAATATTAAAGTAATAAGTTCCTAGATCTATTGTATAAAAAGAGAGTATAGCCAAGTTACCCAAGGAATTAGGTATCCTAGTTGGAAATGCACTCCACCTTCTAGTCTTCTCTCTATGATATAATGAGTTTGTCTTCTGCAAATGTTGCATACTCACCATGAATTTTTTGAATCCACTCCTTTTCAATTGTCTTATTCCACACAAAAGAGCTAAGTAAAAATAGATATACCACTCATTTATTTCATATCCATTTATTTATTACACCAATCATAGTAAATAGTGTACACACCACATGGCTATATGAAAATCAATCATTTGGTTATAAAAAGTTACACTTCATCCATTCATAATGAATTCCATAAAGGTAATTAGTGTTCTATTAAAGCATTATTATCATCAAATTATGTAAATTTAGAACAATCATATAGTACAGTCATAATTTATTTATTTTTATTTGTATCTAAAACATGAAGCAAAGTTTCTATTCACTACTATGACATACAACACTTGACAATAAACTCTTAAAACACAATAGGAAAATACATGGAACCATGTTTTTTTCCTTAATCCATTATTTTACATACAATGAGGACATTATAAGTCATGTCATCTATATAATAGACATCATTAATATGTATTTTATTTTGTAATGAAGTGTTTCATTTTCCTACAAATTAAAGAGATATATTATGTCCAAACTTAATTGGTCATCTGGGACATGGAGATCACAATGTATGAACATAGATCTATCACAAGTCACATGGTGTGAATATCAACTATTTGAAACCTATTCATACTATTTAACAAAATATAGAACTGCTTCAATAATTCATGCATTTTCCTTCTTTTTGGGTTCTAAACAAGCTGCTTACTTTTCTAATTTACTAACTTGAGACTAAAATTTGTGCATCCAAAATTATTTCTTTTCTAGATTTCTTATTATATCTGTTTAAAAATTTTTTAAACTACATATATTATGTAAAAACATAGAACTACGTATCATATTCTGAGATCTTATTGTTTCTAATGTGTTGTTTAATCTATATCCTTTCTACCATATTTATGATGCAACTTATTTTAATCCTTTGATTTTTAATAAGACATTCCTTTTCAAGGTAATTAAATGAATTTTTAAACATCTATATTATAATTCATAGTTACACTCCCATCAATAACTTGACCAATATTATTTAGACATAGCTTAAGTATTCCATAGGCTTTGGTTCCAATTATTAGAGTATAATAGTTATAAGGGGTATGAGTCACTAATCATATACAAAATATTTTTTTTTATAATAAATTCCTTGTTAAAATTAATAAAATTAAAAAATTCTATATTAAAAATCCATCTAATAATAAGTAGGTATCATACAAAGGATGGCATAATTATCTCCTTGAGTGGAAACCCTCTTGAGGAATGAAACCACTTGAACTTAAAGGTTTTCTACTATTAACCTTTAAACTAATTTTTGCATCTCATTAATTTTGTCTCACTAAGAATGAAAATTATTCATAAGACTTTTTCCTTACTAGGCCTTTGTCTCACAAGATTCATTAAAAATTGCCTAATAGGCTTTTCAACTCTTTTACAATTTTTTCATGCAAAGATTTAAAAAGGGGGATTATATTTAGATCCTAAAACTACATACAATAAAGTATTGAACATAATAAATACATTTATGTCTAGTATGTATAATATCTAATGACAAAGTCTAATAATTATTTGTGCACATCTATATCAAAATTTGACCAATAAGTACCCAAAAAAACCTCTATATTTATATTTGATCATTCCTTTAATGCAAATGAATTGTGTTCAAAATATTAATTGACTTTAAGCTAAATGATGAAAAGTGAATACAACTATTCCAAAATATTTTTTCAAAATAACATTTATCATTTATAATGATTTTCCTTTAGATGTTTATCAACAATCATATGTCCAATAGAGATCACCATCACTTCTAAATATAACTAAAAATTTCATTGCAAATATTAACATTCTTATACTATATTTTAAATGTCCTCGCAAAATTTTGTAACTTCATCTCTCAATTTTTTTCCCTAAAGGATTGTAATTTTCCATGGATGTTTTATGAGCTTAAAATATGATTAGCGTAAAAAATTATAATATTCTCATGTTAGTTAATCTATGTATGTTGTTGAAACCTCATTGAAGGATAAAACTATATAATGAAAAAATCTCTTAAAAAAATGTATCAAATGTTCAATGCAATATACACAATATCATTAATGCTCACTTACAACTATACATTCAATGACATGTAGTGCAACATACACACTATCATAAAATGTGAATGAAAATTAGTAACCTCACTGCCAACATAAGATGATAATTGAACTATCAAATTCTCATTGAAAATGAATAATTTTGATAACAAAGTCATCATAAGACATAATTAGCATGGGTTCCAAAAGATTGAGCCCATAAACCCTAGTATTAGTTGTTTAATTGAAAGAATGTATAAACTAAAGAATAAATTCCCTCACTAGACCTTTAAAAAAAACCCATTTTATACAAATTGAATGTAACAGAAATGATAGTTCTACAACTAAATGTGAGAGAAAAAATAATATTTTTTAGACTAAAGTAAACATCAAACTAAAATATATTTAAAAAGGTTAAATATATAAGAAAATCAAGGGTCGTATACACCTAATAGATTTCATGTATCCCTATAACCAAGACCTAGTTCTCAATGGTTTTATCTTCCTTTAAAATTGCCATTATCAAGTTGCTTTACAACTTAGCACAATTCTCAAAAGAGAACTTGATCCATGACTAAATGATTCTCTAGCTCAATAGAGCTAAGATTAACACAAAGCTAATCCTAACAAACTAAAACAAATATATTGGTAAATGTGGTACCCAATTCATAAAATGTAGACTCGAGTCATGTCTTTCATAAATTTTACAATATCCACATTAATATCATGTTTTACATATTTTCTAATGCCAAGAAGTGGTTAGGGAAATGGAATAAGGTCCTAACAGTTACATCATTTAATTCCATTGTCATAACTTACTACTTATGTTTTTCTATACATACCTTCTTCTCACACATATCAAATAAAATTGCTTCCTTGAAGTGAGCTTCCAAATACTATGTGAATTTAAAATCATGTTGTCAATCATATTACTACCATTATGTTGAAGATATAAAATTAATGTGAGTTGCTTGAACTAACCAACACATATGAAATAAAGATGTCATTGTCAAAATGAGGAGGATTAAATGATGACAAAATTGAAGATACAATTTCTCTTGTCAAATACACTTACAAAAATTGTAGATGAATCCACTATCAATATCACCATTGAATCCTATTTTGGATTTTCTTCGTTAGAGATAATAGATACTCAGCGATTGATTCTAACACCACTCCAATAAACATCCAGCATAGAGACAAACCACTGTAACCAATAGAAGTGAAACTTGCCTCAAAACTATTTCCATAATAAAAACTAGAGAAATTCTCTATCTGATCCTTAGATGTGAAAATCCTTGGACTACCTTCAATCCTCTGACCTTTAGTCACTTAAAACTTTCTTTTTAATACAAAAACTATGATTTTTATTTGTGACAATCAGGGGAATTATTTCATTAATAGTCCTCTAATATGCTTTTACAGCCTTTCTTGTGTTATTAAATCACATGTAATATAAATATGAGAACTACACTCATATCAAATTAAAAGACATATTTATTTAACTATCTTACTTATCTTAGGAATATAAAGTGCTATATATTGATCCTAGTAATAAAAGTAGTCAAATTCAAAGGAAAAAATAATCTTAGGAAAAATGATGAGAGGAGTAGGATTTGATTACTCTCGAGGATCTATATGTAAAAGGAGGGCATTCACTCTTAGATATTTCTATAGGATATTAAAGAAGATTTAGTGACACACAAAATTGAACATTTACTACAATTAAGAAAACCACATTTACTCCAAATAAAAGAGAACCCACAAACAAGAGGTAAACAAGTGCTACATAGTGACATGTATTTATCATAATTTATAATAGCTTAAATAGATAGAATAGTAAAGTTCAAAATTTGATAAATTTTAGTATAATTTTATTAATTTTTAATTAATATTATAAAATTAGATTAATTTTTTTAAATTATAGTTTACATTAAAAATCTTATTTTTAATTTAGAAAGATTTAAAAATTGTTATTTTATGTTGAATATTTAAATATTTTGAGAAAAAAATTATAATAAAAAATAATCTATAATAAATATAAATGTCTTGTATCTTAAAGTATTAATATTTTATTTAAAATAAAAATATTATATAAAATATCATTCATAAAATATAATCACATGTTATTATCAAAAAAAAACATATTATTAAAACCATTGTATGATGAAGTAATATATTATTGATTTAATAATTTTACATAACAAAATATTTTTACAATTCTTCTTCAAAATCCACTTCAATAAGACCTAAATTTATAAGCCAATAAAATTTAAATAAAATAATTTTTTAATTTAAAAAATTAAAAATCTAATAAATAAACATTGCAAAAATTAAAAGTTTAAATTAAAGTGGAAAATACTTATATCTAATTGGTTGAGATAGAAAAGATTAATAACTAGTTAAGTACAATTGCAATAGTATAGCCTATGAGAAATACACAATAAGTAATAATATATTTATTCAACTAAATTTTAAAAAAGGATAATTAAAAACCTCCTCTGTATTTTTCACAAGACTTACAACAGTACCCCTGTCTATTCATTCAGAAGACTCACAAAGATAATCTCCTTTAAATATCATAGTCACGAGTAACCTCATCTTTTCCAGATGAAATCAAACACCATGATGATCATGGCCCAATATTTGAATAGGGAGTGCAATGGACAATCTTCAAAAGATTTAATTGAAAAAAACATAGACCTATTGATGAAATACTTGGAGAAAGGTAAATAGAGGTCAACCAAGGCCTCAATTTGAATCAAGCGGTTGAATACTGATTGTCATGATTCTAATTTAGATTTCAACAAATTTTAATAACTATTAATAGATGTGTATTCTATGTTTTTAAATGAACTTTAATTATTATGAAAAAATTGGCTCTGAATTATGATTTCTATGATGACTTTGATAATGAATGATTAAGACGTTTATATTGAGAAATGATGTAACAAAAGTTGAATGAATAAAATAGGAGTTATTTGTATGTAAGTTAAATATGTATTGCAAAAGCATCCCCATAACTGAAAAAGTTAAATCTGTGTTATGCATTGAGTATAATTTATGTAAGAAAACTCTTCAAATTTAAATTTTCTATGACCGACGCTATTTACAAAAGCTATACGTAGCTAGGGAGAAAGCTAGTCTCAAAACAGTCGGTTACATTACCGACTTCAGAAAACCATATTTTGGTTCAGTGTTGGCATTATCTCTGATTTCTTCCAGTTGAATCCCCCTGCATCTTTCACAGAGATCCTTCCCGTTGCAGCACATGAACAAGAAATTATTACAATTACCCACTCCAAACAATTCTTTGTGTACTAATTCAATCTCACCTGTCATAAGTTGTCTTCTTGTTTTCCATCTCTGTAACTTCCCTGATGTAGTCTTTGGAATACATCGAGCCTTAACCAACCCAATAAAGCCAACAGACACTCCATGTTCCTTCTCAATACACAAACATATGTTTTCACAAATCCTTTTCATCCTCTCTTCATCTTGGGCTATGATATATTTATCCTCAAAACTTTGCAGTTCTGCAAGGACTACAATTGTATTTGTTTTAGATCTGGTTATGTCTGCTTCAAAGGCAGCAGCACAACCTGCTCTCAGACATTGAGTGCAGCTCATGAAGGCAGTTTTCTCAAGGTAGTGAGGATGAACCAGACGACCGCCTACTCTTATAATGTCCTTTAGACGCCCAGTGATATACAAGTACTGATCATTTCCTTTTGCAATAACTCCCATGTCTCCTGTTCTTAAGTAGAAATTTCCAATGTCCCAATCTCCTCTTCTCTTTGGCCTTGCAAGGAATACCTGTTCCAAAAGATAAAAGAAATGCACTGAGAAGAGTAGATGAATATGTAAGGAACATCTGTTTATTTTTCATTAAACTATTTTGGAAGTAATATATTTGAGATACCTCATTTGTGAGCCAAGGGTTGTCTAGATAGCCGTTTGCGTTGCTTGGAAAGGAGATCCAAATCTCGCCTTCTTGGCCAGCTTCTACTTCTTCACAAGTGTTTGGATCAACAACTATCATCTCAATGCTCAGTTCTGATTGTGAGCAAATCCTTGCACAAGGCAAAAGGCCTTTATATGTAGGAGCTTGGCTTATATTGGATCCCCATGCGGTAGAGACAAATGTGCAGTTTTCTGCAAGTCCATAGGATGGAGCCATGGCAGAAGCACTCAGACCATATACCTTAAATTTCTTCACAAAGCCTTCCACAATAGTACCATATATAGGCTCATTAATCAGTATAAGATTCCTTAATGTATCTAGATTCAATTTGATCTTTGGCTCTCCCTTAGATCCACTGCTCATGTAGTTTTGAACAAGAGGAAGGGCAAAAGAGGGTACTGGTGTGCAGGTAGCCTTGTATTTGCTCAACATTTCGAGCCACAAAGTTGGCCTTCTGATGAAGATGAATGGAGAAGTTAAAATACATGTTGCAGCACTAACAATGGTGAGTAGAAGGAAAATGAGACCACAATCATGATACTGAGGAAGCCATGATACTATGACACTCAATGGATCAAGATCATATGCTTTTCTTGCTGCTCTTACATTGTGTGCTGCAGATCCTGCTGTTATCAAAACTGGCTTAGGGTTTCCCGTTGCACCAGAAGTATATTGTATCAAAAACAAGTCCTCTTGTCTACACCCACTGTACTTACTCTTGCCTTCTTCATTAGTGAATGATGGTTCGATTCCATTGGGTTTGAGTAAGAATTCCAGTGATATCCACTGCATTTTCTTCAATAAAAAACCCATTTCATTTGCATGATTATGCTTCGTGACACTTGAGATATAGGCTGAATAAGCTATGGCAGCCTTTGGCTGAGTTTGCTGGAGTATCCTTACAAGTTTACTGCGATCCTCCTGTAATAAAGAAAACTTTACATTGCTGCAAATAGGAAACTCTAACAATTTAGGAAGAAATAATTATATAGTTGAATTATCTACATTGACATATGCTAGACCTATGTATATATGTGTCTAGATTTTCAATTCATTCAATTCCTTTGATCTTCTCACCGAAGACCGGCAATACAAATAAATTATCATACAAATTATGTGTACAACAGTACTACACACAAAGGTTCTAATACAATTGTTCCTAATATCAGCTAAAGAAACATCTCCCCCAATAGGAATCAAATGAAAAAAGAAAATTACAATTCAACTACATAGTTTATTTCACACCAATCCTATGAGGAAGGCTACTTCAATTGCCATATCAAGAAACTCACCATGTAACATACACCACAGCTACTATTTTAATCTACTATTTCTGTTACCATCTTCACTGTTCCACTTTATTTTTTAACTACAGAGAACTATGCCCTATATTTGACGCTAACCACGAAAACTAGAAGAGCAAAAGCTATATTAACAATTCAATATCTTAATATGCATAAAATATCTTAATTAATTAATCAGAAATATTGAATATCCTAATATGCCTCCACAGGATTTGTTAGCTTCTAATAAAAACTGTTGAACGAAAATATGTTTTCTTCACCTGAGAAGCCAAGGATGGATAAGGAGGAAGCATGGGAACACTGACTAGCCCAGCTCTTTGGCACCCAAATATGATTTTTACAAATTCAATCCCAGGTGGGCAGAGAATCAAAACTGTATCGCCTTTTTCGAGTGTCCTTCTAAGGTTTGAGGCTATGGTTGATGCAGAAGAATGGAGCTCTGAGTATGTCAAATTGCATTGTTCATTGCCTGCTTCATCAACCCACTTGAAAGCAGATTTATTTGCCAAATGCTGATGGTGAGCCCACATTGGAAGATAAAGATCAACCACAGGTTGGTCTGGAAATAAAATATCATAATTCTCCCACATCCTTAAAAAAATCTTTACATTATATGCTACTCCTAAGATAATACCAAAAAATCCTCTAGTGAAATACTAGAAATAAGACTAGCAAAGAAGAGCCATTCTTTCGGAATTGCTCTAGAAAATTTAACTGCAACGTCAAAAGAAAAAGACCTCGACCAAGCTTAAACACTCTAAATAAACTTAACCTAAGTTAAAGAAAACTCGACTAGGTTAAGAACTTCGCAAACCTAATTGATCACTTGATTGATCTTAGGTAACTCAAGTATCTAATATTCTATATTTGAAGCTTGAGATAATAAGCTTAGGATCTACGCTCACAACCAAACTATTATACAATAAAATCTAAAGCAACGCATATATTTATAGATCCATTGTAGAGCCAATCTACGGAGATTTCAATAAATGGAAGAAATAATCTATGTTGCACATAAGATTAATTATCTAGAACCAGAGGATATTCTTCTAATTATACTTATGCTGCTAGGTGATACCGTTTGTTACCAACGACATTAATATTAAAAATAAATGGACATTAATATTAAAAATAAATGGAAGAAATAATCTATGTTGAACATAAGTTTAATTATCTAGAACCAGGGGATATTCTCCTTATTATACTTATGCTGTTAGGTGATAACGTTTGTTACCAATAACATTACTATTAAAAATAATATCACTCTAGCGAAAGATATATAAGCAAACACAGAAGAGTGCTTTGGAAAAGTATAATTATACTAAAATAACGATTGGGCAAATATGACACCAAACAAAGTAGGGTAATATTCTGGGAATAGAAGAATATGCTCCGTATAATTTAGTGAATAAAACTAGAAATAAGATGATTTTGATGGAGTCTAATGTCCAAGAGTTTAAATTCATTTAAAATGAAATACCCTACGTTTCATCATACGCTGATTACTTCAAATATTGTAATGATGGGTTCGCCGCATTGTATGTTCATATGGGAAAGGCCAATCATCTAGACGACAGATAATTTTTCTTGAGATTGACTATAGTGTCTTTAACGTTTAGTGGGACCTCGAAGACTATAGAAAATTATGTTATAGTTATTAGCATAAAATTCCATGTTGTGACATGTTTAAATTTTATCCAAAACGATTGCATCAAACTGCCAGCCAAATTTCATTGTAGATGAAAGGTGTCATGTGTAAATTTATGTCGTCTGTTCCGAATTGAAGCTACAATCATAGTAGATTAAAGGTGTCATGTGTATATTTATGTTGTCTGTTCCTAATTGAAGCTACAAGTTGGATTTATAATTTATTTTTATCTTTCTCTATTTCAGATTTAAGCATGACACTGTACTTTATGAAAAATTGAAACTGGTTTTGATTCTATGTATTCACAAAGTTATTTCTAATATTTATGATTATCTTTTTGTCTTTTATTGATTTACATTAGATATCCTCATCTCTTATAGTAGCGTTTGCACAGCACAGGGGTACAAGTCGATAGCCAAAAGGTTAGCTTTACGAATGTAATAATTTTACAAATGATTTAATTCTTCATATTTGCCCCGATAAAAATACATATATATTGCATTGATACAATTTATATACTTTAAAGTAGTAATGAGATGATCCAATATTATATATATATATATATATATATATATATATATATATATATATATATATATATAACTCAATCCCTTTGTATGAAAGGATCTTTAAATTTTGAAATCCCTTGACTCACATTCTCATTCCAACATAAATTGTACAGTAGAAGTATTCAATAGTAATTATATTTACAAAGTTTCCAAAGAATGCTCATATATAGTTCTTCTGGTAAACCTTTCTTTGGATGTGTCTATCCTCGTACTAATCTAATGTGCTTAGATGTCGTAGTGATGAGTTGATCAGATTCTATAGATCTATTGAAGGTCAAAATAGAATGTCACCCTAGAAATACAGAAAGTAGAAGTTTAATATCTTATCCCTCAATTAAACTAAAAGTTTTAGGTTTTGAGCCAAATAAAATGAGGGTTTAATGTTTATCTAAGAACAAAACTAGTAGTTTAAGGATTTCATCTTTATTCAAGAACAATACAATGGTTAAGAGGCTTGGGTATTGGAATTTCACATCAGAAAACTTAGGGTATTGGGTTTAAAATTCCTCTGAGAATATATCCAAAAACAATACAAGGTTTTAGAGGTTATTATGCCATTACAAGATAAGTAATAGACTTTTGTGATCATATGAGTAATAGAGTTTTAGATTTAGGCAACGGTTTGTGTAGATCGACAATATATTTATCACCCAAGAACAAGATTATGAGTTTTCATTTTATACAAGAGAGGCATTTAAATAAGGGGATGCTTTATCAAAGTTAAAAATAGTACAGTTTAGAACTAATTCAAGAATACTATCAGTGTTGAGGCTTAATGTACACACCATAATCATTGTACCATCCTATTCTATCATACCATCTATTTGGGGAGAATAGGAGGGATCAAAATGTTGCGTCCTCCACAAAAGGAAGTATTGGAATTGAGGAATGGGTCTGAATCCTTGGCTCATATGTTTGGTTGTTTGACCAATGGTCCTGAACAATGTGTAACTAGGGGATAAAGAAAGAAAGTTAGTGCTAGGGGAGAGGGTTATAACCATGGAGATAGAGTCATTGTATCACAAGGATAACTGGCCTCAAGGGTGAGAACACTATTGGTTATCGAAAGAAAGGAAGCTTGTTAGACCATTTGCATGCATCTAGTTTGGAGTCTTTTGCATAGATCTAACCCAGTGGAGCATTGGAAGCATGAAATCAAGAAGCAACAATTGTGGACATGTCAATCAAGTTTATTATTAGTGATATACACTTATTCAAATTGTAAGTATCTACTAAGAATATTGTATAGTTAACAGTGTTAACCAAGCATTTCAATTGTCACCGAGTTCTACGGTTGCTACCAAGTCCTTTGGAAAAACTCTAGTGTATGCTAAGCAGTTACATCTATTGTAAAGATCAGCAGTGTAAACCAAGCATCTTAGTGTATGCCAAGTTTACTAGTGCAAACTAAGTTGTGTAGTGCTTACCGAGTTTGTAGTTGATATAATGCAAGTCTAGTGTTAGTCAAGCTACTTAGTGTTAACCAAGAGACTTAGTTTATACCAAGCTTGGGGTGACAATGTTTACTGAATCATGCAATGTAAACCAAGAGACTCAGTTTATATGACAAGTTTCATAGTATTTGTTGAGTCACTAGTGCAGACCAAGTTCAAGACTACTTGGAAGTGATCAGTATGGACTGAGCTTCTATGTCTATTGAGTGCATGACGATGTTGAGTATTGACAGTGGATGTTGAGTATCAGAACCTCACCAAGTTAGTCTTCAGAACCCAAGTGTCTACATTTGTGCCGACTTTGTAATATTTGTGAAAACTTGTATTGGGGCTAACTTTGTAATTGTATAATTGGATTGATATATATGTAATGTATTGTATCACATCCTACATATGTATGGAATTGATAAGGAAGTAATGTAATCATTAGAGAAGAGTGAATTACAAAGGCTACAATAGTATAAGGAGCAACAAAGATTCATCTATCACAGCAAGGTGATTTATGCACTTAAAGGAATCTCATTTAGAAAACCAAGTTGCAGATCAAAGATTAGCTACTATTTTATCCTAATAGGCAGATCAATCAAATCCTTTAACAACGTAGACCTAATAGTCTTATGTAAATCTCTTTACCAAGTGAATACTTCATTGTATGTTTGTAAATCCTTTCACAAGGTGGACCTAGCAGTCCTTATTGCTACGAACAGGTCATATCATCAGAAGTGATCAATGTAAGCCTTAATAGGACAATTTTATACTATAGTCCTAAAGCTTGTGGGTATCATCCCCACCCTAGTTTTACTTTCTATTTGGTAGATTTTTGGGTCACTAAATTTATGTGTCAAAGTGTCATGTATGCTTTCATATTTTTAGTTTCTTATGCATGCAATTAGATCAGATTATATGTGAGGGATTAAAAGCTAATTGGACAGTTGAAGATTAAAAGTTGGTAAAGTCACTAATTCACCCCTCCCCTCTCAGTAACTTAGCTTTTCATAATATTTCCAACAATTGGTATAAGAGCATTGTGCTTTTCAGGAGAAAGTTTAATAACTTGAGCAAAGATCAAAGACCATGGAGATATTCAGACTCGACAAGGCTATTGACAATGAGAAGCTAGATTTGGAAATGGCTATTGTCCAAGTCAAGAAAGAAAAGGAGAAATTCTCCCAATCATTGAAAAGAAGAAAAGATCTTGCAACCCAATCAATGATCACCTCTACATTGAAGAAATAAGTAAAAACCTTCATTCAAGAAACCTAGATAAAGCTAATGAAGCAATCAAGGAACTCCTAGAAAAGAATGATTTACTACA
The DNA here is from genome assembly GCA_028749045.1 of Cupressus sempervirens. Classification (NCBI taxonomy): domain Eukaryota; kingdom Viridiplantae; phylum Streptophyta; class Pinopsida; order Cupressales; family Cupressaceae; genus Cupressus; species Cupressus sempervirens. Next base: position 242,502,058 of record CM053786.1, on the reverse strand, counting down.
AGAAGATGTAACGAAGCTAAGAAGAGAATAAGAAATTTAGTCAGTAAGGCTATGTGAAGTCATAGAAGAGAAAAACAAGATAAAAGAAAAAATGGAAGGAAAAGATAATGAAATTCAACATCTATTGCTCCAGTAGGCTGACTTCATTAATCGACTCACAAATGCAAATGAAGAAATCATGAATCTAAGGTCAGAAAATGAAAGATTGTAGACTGATCTAAAATCTGAATGGAAAATCAATGAAAGAATGATAAAATCTCAAGAATACATGAATTAGTTGAATGAAAAAAATATCATAGACATAAAGGAAAAAACAAGAATTGGATATACAGAAGAAGGTTAATCTTCCAATCAAGGAGCTCAAAAGAATTAAAAACCTACTTGCAGTCATTATGGTAAGATAGGTCATACATCAAACAAATGTTGGAGTAATGGTAAAGAAAAATTCAATAGAAAATGCTACAATTGCAATTAGCATGGTCATATGGCTAATGAATGCAAAGAGAAACCAAGATTTGAAGGCAAATGTCACAAATGTAAATAGCATGGACACAGGTTATCAGAATGCAAAACCAAAACATTGAATCTGGTAGAACAAATTATGAAAGCTATATTTGGTTGGGACTACAACACATGGGGTAGATGTCATTATTGTGGAGAATTTGGACATATTGGAATGAATTGTGTAAAGCATCATATGAGGAAAAGAGATACTACCAAAAGATGTTTCATTTGTACTGAACTTGGTCATCTTGCGAAGAACTACATGAATATTAGAAGAATTGAAAATGAAAAGAAGACAAAGGCTGATAACATCAAAAAATCGATGAGACAACAATGGGTTACAAAGTCTATCAAGAATACAAGTCTAAACAATAATGAACAAGTCACTCAAGAATTGGGTGGTTCCACAATTTCTACTTGATTTCTCAAGGGAGAACTAGAACTAGGCTACCAAAGAAGACATCCAAATCAGATCTAGTTGAAAGGACAAAATATCCATATTTGTATTCAAGATATAAAAGGATCACTGAGTAAAAGGGTACCAGTTACTACTGAGTTACTTTCTTTACCGAGTGAGGTTGGGTCACAAACTCTACCGAGCGAGGTTGGGAGTAACTAGATTTTATGTGGTTACTGAATGATGGAAGACTCTACTGAGTAATCAATAAAAGGAATTGGATGATAGTCTGTTACTTTGATCTACCATTCACACTAGGCATTTTTGGTGAAAGTTGATAAAATGAATGAAATTGAAGTCATTTTCACCATGAAATTTCAAGGGCTAATGTGCAGTGTGATCTTCAAGAGCATACAAGTGATTTGAGTGAATTGTTACCAAAATATTTTGAATTCTCTCAAACCCTATCAAGAAAAAATGGCATCTAGCAGTAGCAAGGAAAAGCAAGGTTCAAATATGCTATTTTGTAGTGTAGAATGGAAAGCTCCAGACTTCAAGCTCACTCTTGCAATCGCTGAAACCCTAGATCTGAGTGGAGTGCAGTTGCAAATCCCTCCAAAGGTATTGGTGATTAACAACATTTGTTCTTATTTTAGATACACAATTCAAGATATTGGTACTTGCAAAATGGATGAAGCCATAGAAAGGTTGTGTGTAAATGGCATCTTGAAACCTAAGCATCAACACCTCAAGAGAAAAGGGTTAACTCATATTCCTCACATGCCCTATGAATTCCAAGTGAAATAGATTAGGTTTATTCTTAGTCAGGTGCACAATGGATAGTTATGCTTAGAACAACTGATATTGATTACAAAGAAGATGATTCATAGAATCACTAGTCTCCCAATGTTGGCTAAAGTTAAGATGGCCAATACCCTAGGTTGCACTGAACAAGAAAATAAAACCCTAGCAGAATGGGATGGTAGAGGCATGAAGATAAGAAGTGTAACTAACATGGAATTAAAGTTAGGTATTCATATCATTTCAAACAAGATCCATAGTTCAAGCAGGTTGAATAGTGTGTCGTGCAGAGTAGTTAACCTTGCATACAAGGTAGTCAAGAATAAAATAATCTTTCTCTTGAGCTTGCCAAGCTACTATTGATTCAATTAAACAAGAACATGGAGAGCATTAGAACATCAAAGAACAACCCATGTAAGTTTAGCTCTTTTTCGACATGTTTATTCTTTTATATTTAGAAATTCTTCCCTTTAAAAGTTTTAGTTGTATCGAGAAAAGATGTGCCAGTACTCTACTAGATTAATGAGTACATTGTTGAGATGGGAGAGAATTACAATAGTATCATGGATGACTAATTTGATACATTTAAAGAGAAAATGAATAATAGATTCTGAATCCCCAAGGAACTAGTTGATGATCACAAGGATGATATGTGTTTCATGGTAGATGGCAATAAGGTATACATTTAGGCAGTCAAGTCTAGAATTGCATGGGTGAAACCTCTTGGATATGAGGTTAATATAGATGAAACAAAGGTTATAATTGAGACACTTGGAAATGAACTAGTTGACCCCTAGGTTGCATATTTTGGTACATATGATGAAGCTAAGGCTAGGATAGAACTGGAGATCAAACTCCTTCAAGCAATAAATAAAGGCAAGAAAAGAATTTCAAAGTTGAAAAGTAGTTCTACTCTTTTGTTGACCGAGGGAAAAGGCAAGGATGAAGAAGTGGAGGATGAGGAAGAATTAGAGGAAGAGGAACCACTAAAGAAGAAGGGTAAGGTAATTGTTACCAAGCCTGCCAAGCCATCCACTGCTGTATTTACTAGGAGATCCTCAAGGAAGAAAGCTGATAAGGAAGGAGGAGATATAATATTCAAAAAAACTTCCACCCACCTTCCAAGATAGATTAAAATATTTGCTGGCAAGGATTGGTATAAAAGGATTTAAAGCATTAAAGTATGAAATCGAGACCAAGGAAGAACAAAATAAAATTGAAGATTTGGTACTAGAAAAAATGGTTAAGTGGAAATACTCACTTGACCAGGTTACCTCTCAAATTCCTAATATTTTAATGGATAAGATTAAGCCAAGATGAGAATTTTCCATGCAAACTGTAAAAGACATCTATGGGAAAACCTTGAGGTAGGTTATACCAAGCTTAATAGATGAGGAGGTTAAGTAATCTCTAATGAAAAAAGAAGAGAAATTAACTCTAAAATTTAACACTTGTCTAGTACTAATGAAAGACATTGAGCATGTTTTAAGAAATGAAAAAAATACATGAAAGAATAAATATCATCTTCATAAATTGAGTGATTTGGTTGTTGACGTGAAAGATGATGATGATGATGATAAAGAAGAGAAAGATGAAGAAGGAAATGATGAAGAAACAACACATTTTGATAACATTGATAATGAAGAGGAACAAGAGCAAGAGGCTACCAAGGAAGGAATGTAGGATGATGAGGAAACTGAACTAGTTAAGATTGCTGCAATAGTTATTGTCTCACTTCCTCACTCTACAAGAAAAATAGTAACAACACCAAGTACAAAGATAGCCTCAATAGGATTGATTGTGACCACCACCAACAACACAAAATCCAATCAATCTTTGCATCAATTCAGCTCAACACATCATTGACTGAAGTATCAAGTACTTCACCTATTGAGCTGTAGACGCTTCCCTCTTCAACTATGATTGACACATCAATTTTGGTTGCATCAATTTTTGCTACTATAGGTATTTCTACTAGTACTTCTATAATAAGTGTAGTATCAATTTTTGAAGCAAATCCTATTATGTCTACTATTGTTTCCATTCCTAGCAAGCAAGAAATAAGTGCAAGGATAGTTGAGACCAAGCCTCAACCGAGCACAAAATTTTTGGGTAAAGGAAATGAAAAGGTGAAGGAAATAGACCTTCATGAGGATATAGTGATCCTAAATTGGGACATATCCAAACTCAATATAGATCAAATGTAGACATTTGGTGAACTTCTCCGAAAGAAAGCCAAGTGGCAAAGACTAAGAGAAGAAAGAGACAAAGAATTTAAAATCATTGAGGATGCCAAGAATATTTTCATAGAGGTTATAGGTATAGAGGTTGATTCATCTTAACCAATTTTGTATCAACTAGCAGAGGTAGTCAAGAAGTTCAATGAAGGTGTAGATGGATAGGACAAGTTACTACAAAAAGTAGAGAAGAGATTTGAGAATAAAGTATTAGAGCACAATGCTCAATAGATTTCCATCTACCAAGTAGAACTGTCCAAAATTTTGGGCTCTTTGGAAACCTCTTCTACTAATGTATCATCACTTTTTGGTAAGTTATGTGATGTTTCAAATTTCACTAAGGAAATAAAGGAAAAATTGTCAAAGATTGATGAAGATCTCAAGGCGAGTCCTCAACAGTTGCAGCTTGACCCCAATTCAAGCTATGCTCATTTCAAGAAGATTAGATTTTTGATAGATATGCAAGTAGAATTTCTTAAAGAAGAGGCCATAATCAGATCTACATTGCTAGACATCCAAAATATGATTCTCTTTAACATGGATGCACTACAGAAACATATTGCACATTCCAAAACTCTCATCCATGACAACAACTTCTCCATAGCAGACCACATGATTGAGGATTTAGTAGAAGTGCAAATTATACTACACACATGTAAGGTCTTGCAAGACAATTGGGACAAAACATTGGCTATCATACTTTAGTTACATTCATACTTGTTGTCTCATTTTGGTATTACTATGTAAATATATAGAATAAATCTTTTGAATTAATGTCATAAAGGGGGAGTAAGATGTATAGTTGTGTAAAGGGGGAGATAGATGAAGAAAAGTTTTTAAAATTGTAAACATAATGGGGGAGAAAGATGTGAAAGAAGAATGTACAACATGTACAACAAGAGAATATTATATATAGAAAAGAGATGTATTCAGATGTATAGCATATTTTATAGGAGCCTTACCATGTACATAAATATATCTTACAAAACAAATTTTAAAAAATCTCAAAAACATTATACTCTACCGAGCTAGAGTCACAAGGTGATGGATAAAGGTATTCAGGAAACTTTTTGAATTTAGTGTTGGATGATAAGTGTTTTTGTCACTAATGCCAAAGGGGGAGATTGTTGATATATCAGTCAATTTTGTTATTAGTGACATACACTTATTCATATTGTAAGTATCTACCAAGCATATTGTACAGTTAATAGTGTTAACCAAGCAGTTTAGTTGTCATTGAGTTCTATAGTTGCTATTGAGTCCTTTGGACAAACTCTAGTGTAGGCTGACCAGTTACAACTATTGTCCAGATCAGTAGTGTAAACTAAGCATCTCAATGTATGTCAAGTTTACCAGTGCAAATTGAGTTGTGTAGTGTTTACTGAGTTTGTAGTTGATATAATGTGAGTCTAGTGTTAACTAAGCTACTTAATGTTAACCAAGAAACTCATTTTATATTGAGCTCAAGGTGATAGTGTTTACCGAGTCATGCAATGTAAACCAAGAGACTCAGTTCATATGATGAGTTTCATAGTATTCACCAAGTCACCAGTGCAGACTGAGTTCAAGACTACTTGGAAGTGATCAATATGGATTGAGCTTCTATGTCTACTGAGTGCATGATAATATCAAGAATTGACAATGGATGCCATGTATCAAAACCTCACTGAGCTAGTCTTTAGAACCTGAGTGTCTACATTTGAACCAACCTTGTAATCTTTGTGAAAACTTGTATTGTCACCAACTTTCTAGTTGTATAATTGGATTGATATATATGTAATGTATTGTATCACATCCATAGTATGTATGAAATTGATAAGGAAGTAATGTGATCATCAGAGAAGAGAAAATTACAAAGGCTACAATAGTATAATGAGAAACAAATATTCATCTATCACAGGAAGCTGATTTATACAATTAAAGGAATCTCGTTCAGCAAACCAAGTTGCAGATTAGAGACCAGTTACTATATCATCCTAATAAGTGGATCAGTCAAATCCTTTAACAAGGTAGACCTAAAAGTCTTATGTAAATCTCTTTACAAAGTGCATACTTCATTATATGTTTGTAAATCCTTTCACAAGGTGGACCTAGTAGTCCTTATTGCTCCTAATAGAGAAAATCATCAAAAGTGATCAATATAAGCCTTAAGAGGTGAACTTTATAGTGTAGTACTAAAGCTTGTGGGTATCATCCCCACCCCAATTTTACTTTCTATTTGGAAGGTTTCTCGATCACCAAATTTATGTGTCAAAGTGTTATGTAGGCTTTCATGTTTTCAGTTTCTTATGCATTCAATTAGATCAGATTATATGTGAAGGATTAAAAGCTAATTGGATAGTTGAAGATTAAAAGTTTGTAAAGTTACTGATTCACCCCTCCCCTCTTAGTAACTTAACTTTTCATAATATTTCCAACAATAACCCTAGAGGCATTGGAATGGAGGAATGGGTCTAAATCCTTGGCTCATATGTTTGGTTGTTTGACCAATGGCCCTAAACAATTCGCAAGTAGGGGATAACGCAAGAAATTTATTACTGGGGGAGATGGTTATATACTTGGAGATAGAGTCATTATATTGCAAGGATAACTAGCCTTAAGGGTGAGAACACTATTCGTTATCAAAAGAAAGGATGTTCATTAGACCATTTGCATGCATCTGGTTTGGAGTCTTTTGCATAGATCTGACCTAGTGGAGCATTGAAAGCTTGAAGTTAGGAAGCAACAACTATCTTACAGAATTGTGATTAGAGAATTCCTCCTCCTCACTTGACTTTCTTGAAGCCTTTCTCTTTAAAGAAGCATTTGAATGGTTCTTTACAACCTTCTTTAATCTGTGTATACATGCCCATTATAGTAGAAATGAAATAGTTAATGAGGTATGCTAAAATTTCAAGTAATATTTAAAATATAAGTAGATGTTGAAATATTTTTGTGTGTTGCAATGATCAAACATCTTTAGTCTAGTATCCCTATAGAAGATTAGGATTCAAAACCTTTTGCCATCATTGAAAGCACTGTATATCAACATTGTTCATTATGCAACCAGCTGCAATAGGAAACAAAATCATCAAAATGATAACCTTAGTGTTAAGAGACCTATAGGAGAATTATGTTTTGAGATTGTGGGATTGTAGCATCAATTTTCCATATTGATATAAACCCATGTTCTGCTAGTCAATCTCATCGTACATCTAAACAAGCTTCCTAATATTTTCATCCTAGATATTCAAGATCATACATCCCTTTTCTAAACTGATATAAATTACATTATATTATGTGCATAGTGTTCTTTACATTCATGTGGAAATCACCAAACATCATAATATCTTACAGGTCTGACACACAACCTTCTTGTATATGTAACACATAGCCAATGAGTATTATAGGAATTTTTTTTTTCTACTATGTGCCATGAATAAGGCATAGTGCAAGGAAAGAGAATCCTCAAAGGAGATGTCCTAGCCCCTAGAAAAAAATGACACGCAACCAGATACAAGATTTGATACCAAACATAACTCTCTATTCATAATCTAACTAATTACATGCTTGATGTGTTGCACTATAAGGCCTTCCCTGTTATGGCCAAATACAATGAAAGTAATAGTTCTACAAGATCCCTGAAGATCCAATCCAAACCCTAGCTAGTCTAGATCAACACTTTGGTAGAAACCTCGGAGGAGGATCTAAACTTGTACTCGCAAGCCCACCAAGAAATCTACTTATTTCCCAAGCCTTAGCTACTAGCCCTTCTCAAAGTTTTATCCTCTACCACATCCCATTCTTTAAGATGGATGATTATGACTAAAGACTCCATAAGACCTCCTACTTATACCCAACTAAGCCACAAGTTGGCCTCCAACAAATATTAAATACCAAATGCCTTAAAAGGCTTACATCACTTATTAAATACATCAAGAACAATTAACCAAGACCAAAATAGGTCCACACAAACTCCAACGATTGATCTGCATTAAAATCCCAATCAACATGCAATAAATGCACCAAATCATCTGACAAAAACCATGAGAACTCCATCCTGCAAGCCACATTGTTGAGCATCAGCAAAACCACAAGCATCATTGAGCTCCTACAAGAATTTTTGAAAAAACATATATGTCAAGAACCTTTCGTGACTGAGCCCCATCAATGACTGAGTACCTTGGCCAACACTAAACCCAGTAACAACTAAACACCTTGGCCAACACTGTACCCAATAATGACCGAGTAGCACTCCTTCAGTGACTGAGTCCACCACTCCATGAAAAAATGCCTCCAACATGCAGGATTACCAACTACTCTAGGATGCTCTTGCATCAGACAACCTAGGTGTGAAAAGATGTTCTCAATAGCTAGAAGAACATCTTCTAGGATTCAACACATAAATCCCAAACTAGTTCTTCACATACCTATCCTCCAAGTACTCAACACTATTTCCCCTATTCCACTTTTTTTCTTTACATCCATCATTGGTATTGCACAGGTTTTCTGTCCATGCTGATCTTTAACCCTTTTAGAATCCTTCAAATCAACTTGGCTACCAATATTCAGGTTCCTCCTACTAAGTTCTTCATTTTTCAAATGAATTAGGGAAGGCTTCCTACTACCCTTCTCAATAGTAAATACATTCTTGACACAATCCTGCACAACCCTACAATCATACTACTAAGGTCTACCAAGAAATATGTGATAACTAATCATGTCCACAATTTCACACAACACTTGATCCTTATGTTTCCTAATGTAAAAACCCATAAGATACTTCTCCTTCACTTCTAAAGCATTTTCATCTTATAACCAACCAATCCTATAAGGACAAGGATGTCTCAGTATTCTCAAACCAAGTTTCTAAACCATCTCCTTAGCAACAAGGTTCCTAAACAAACTACTCCTTTGACAATATTCAAGTGCTCTTTGACCAACTAGTACTCACCAAACCAATAAATTATCTCCTTGCTTAAGTTCATTGATATGGTTTGTAGCCTTGTTCACAACAACAACTCTTTTGTCACCATCCTTAGGACACTATAGGCTCTATGTCCTTCTTCATGAGATCTAAAACAAGTACCCTTAAACTCACCTCTACCTATCCTTCTCTTCTGATCAATAGGTTTTGGTTCATCTTTTGGACTCAATTTAGCCTTTGGCAAGTACTACTACTTTTCCTTCCCTTAGGAACTACCTTGATTTTCCCCCTTCAACTTCTTTTCTTCTCCAAAAGAAAACTGATAAGCATCCTCCACTGAAGCAATATTCAGCATACCAAACTCATCCTAAATATTGAAACTAAACCCATTAATATATCTAGCAACCTTCTTGTTAGAAAACTCTTTATGCCCAGACTGAGTAGTCAACTTGCAAAACTCCTGTGTAACCTTTCATAGTCATATCCTTCTCTTTTAGATTTTGCAACTTCCTAAGCAATTCATGTTCATAATTCTCAGGAATGAACTTAGCCTTTAGTTTAGTCACCATTAGTCTCCATCTAGTGATCTTCATTTCACCTTCCTCTTCTCTATCTCACTATAATTCCTTCCACCAAAGAGAAACATGTCCCTTCAACTTATTCTGTGCCACCCTCACTCTTATCACATCTCCAATATCTTCTAACTCAAAATAGCCTTCCAATTCACCAATCCAATAAATCAGGTCTTTATGATTCAAACTACCTAAGAAATTAGAAACCTTCATCTTGTGCTTTAGCTTCAACTTAGTTCTACACCTAACAAACTAACCATCCCTATTTTCCATAGGTATCTTCACACAATCAGTCCTATCCTTACCACTTGATCCATAAACCTCAAAGACTTCAAAAACTTCTTCATAATCATCTTTACTACCTGCATGCCAAGGTATAATACCTATAGCACTTATGATCTCATCAGTCAAGTCACTCTTCATCAATACCATCTCTGATTTGAATTTAGCTTTGATCTTCTATAAGATCCTTGCTTCCATGAAATCATAGAGATCTTCAATCACCCTAGGCTCCAATTATCTAAGAGGAATTTTCCAAGATTTTCACAAACCCTCCACAATAATTCAATGAGATTCAACCTTCAATTAGATAATCCTCACCCCATGTCCTACTGCAAAGTACTTCAACTTTAGTTATCTATCTACACGCTTAGGAACAACTATTCTCTAATACCATCTGATGTAGTGCAAGGCAGGAGAATCCCAAAAGGAGATGTCCAAGACCTCTACAAATAACTAGACAATAGAAACAACACAATTGGATATAGGATTTGATACCAAACAGAAGTGATTACATGCAATGTGTCAAGCTATAAGGCCTTTCTGGTTATGGCTAAATAAAAGGAAGGTAATAGTTCTTCAAGATCTCTAAAGATCCAATCGAAACCCTAGCTATTCTAATCCACACTTTGGTAGAAACCTCCAAGGAACATCTAAACTTGTTCTCGCAAGCCCACCAAGAAATCTCCTTATTTTCCAAGCCTCGACGACTAGCCCTTCTCAAAGTTGGCTCATTTTCCACATCCTCTTCTCCAAGATAGATGATTATGACAAAAAACTCCATAAGGCCCCCTACTTATACACAACTAAGCCAAAATTTGGCATAGCAAGCTACAAATTTAATATATCCTTACATTAAATACATTTTTAGCAACAAGCTGGCCTCCAACAGATATTAAATACATCGAGAATAATTAACCAAGACAAAAATAGGTCCACAAAAACTCCAACAATCAATCCAAATCCTCATGCAATAAATACACCAAATCATTCAAACAAATCCATGAGAAATCTATCTTGCAAGCCACACTATTGAATGTCAACAAAACCACAATCATCATGAAACTCCCACAAGCATTTCCTAGAGAAATACATGTTCAACACTAATGACATGAAGAAATAGAAGTCTTATTGGCCCTTTTTGTGAACATTTGTCTATAACATACTAAACTTAACCATCTTTAAGTATAAATGTTTTGAACTTTTGATGTATAAAGTATGGACATAGGGCATAAAAATGATAATCAGAATTATATCTAAAAAGGGGTTCATTTTGTGGCAAAAATAATTCTTCATGAATGTTTGATATGGGTAGATCTTCCTATAGTTGAAGAGATTGCAAAAATTGTTAGTTGAATAATTAATGCCTTTTCTTTATAAACTAATAAATCTAAATATATGTTTATGGGAAGTCTTGTGTGTATTAAATGTTGATCATAGGAATACAAGCTAAGTGAGAGTTAATAAAAAACAAACTGCAAAGGAATACTGCTAAGGCATTGATGATATTAAAGAGAGGCGTTATGACACCGTTGCAACTAGAAGGCTTGGCAGCAAAGTCAGAAGGGGCCTATTTTAATGAATAACAAAGTGCAACCTAATAAAGTTGCTGAGGAAGGAAGCAAGCATCAATACGATTAGTTAAACATGCAATGCATGATACCTGAATTCTTGGAAGTTGTTTAAAGTCAGATAAAAGAGAAGATCTAGCATTTGCTATGATCTATATTTGTGGGGAATTTAAGGGATAGTTAATGTCTTTACAATTGCATGCTTGCAGTCTTAAGTTATAAATGACTTTCCTTCATGAGGAAGTCATAGATATAGGAGCTTTTTGTTTTTCCTTCCTTTTAAATAAGACCTCGTCTGTATCTATGAGGTTAAGTAGTAAGTAGATAGACAGAGTCGGTAGACATCTCATTGTTTTTCCCAAGTTATTGTAATACTGCATATTTGAATGAATACATGACTTTGCTGAGTTTCTACACCTTTATCTGAGCTTATCTTTCCTTCATCCTTTAGTGGGGACCCATGAAAAAGGTGGAGTTTATTTTAGTAAGTAGGAGATAGACTCAATTATCTAAGTTAAGATTAGAACCACTATTCCTGCAGCCACTAGAAATAGAACCAGTCACTATTCCTGCAGTAGTAGGTGCATAGATGTATGGTTAAATAATTAGAATTTCCTTCCAAGTATTTGATAGTTGTCTTTCCTTTGGATATACTAGATTTCCCTAATGGTTATTGCATTCAAGGTAGTAGTGACTTTTAGCGAAAACTAGAGCATATAATTTGCAGACATCATCTCAAGTTCATGCTCCCAGATTGACATTTAATGAAAATCAGCATAGTACTTTGGTAGTAAGGGATTTCCAATCCTACAACTAAAAAGGTGTTATATTGATTAGACATATTTTTTGTGCCATTGCTAGGGATGGTATCAGTCTAGTATTCACTATTGATTCATTTAGTTTCATTTTTAGTGTTCTTGCATGGATAGAAGAAGAGACCACCTTGGAAGATTTCTTCCCAACTTCAATCAGGAAGATCCTTTTTATCCTGACCCTGAAGAAAGAGAAGAGAGAGAAGAAATAGAAGAAGAATTTTTTGAGAATGTATTTATAGAAATACTAGAACAAGTACAATCACCGACCACATCTCAAGAATCCTTCCATTTGAATAATCTTTTTGCTGAGCTAGAATATCAAGATAATCCATTAGCTCTAGTCATTTATTAGCCACCACTAGGACATCCACAAATGGCAGCAACTCAGCCTACCTTTCCCTTTCCAATTCCTCCTTAGCAGGGTAATCAAAATCTAAAAAATATACCCTCAGTTGCCCTGCCTATACTCATGGCCTTATTACTGAAGATCCAAAAACTTTTCTCTTTGAGTTTGACATCCTTTGTCAAAGTTATGACTACAAAACTAATGCCCATAAGCTGAAATTATTTCCATCAACTCTCAAAGAAGTCACTTTGAGATGGCTCATGAGTCTAGGTGCCAATGCTGTGACAGATTGGCCAACTATGAGTAACCTATTTCTTAATAAATATAGGGATTATTGTAGAGGCCATGATTTGAAAGGAGATGACACTTTTAAAATGTCACAGAAGGGGGATGAGACTTTGGAGGACTATGTTGCCCAGTTCATGTTTAACCTACAATGTAACACACAACATCAGCTAAATGAGGAGTCCAAAAAGCATCTATTTCTGAAAAGAGTGCATGATAGGAGTATGGAAACTTTAGACTTAATGGCTGGAGGTGACATTACACAGAAGACATGGGCTGAGATATGAAATATTTTTTTGAACTATTCCAGAGAAACAACAACAAAAGGATGAAGTTTGAGGGACTTACTCCAAAAAACTCTTGGGGCGGGAGTATCTATGACAAAACTGTCAAACCTCTTTTCGAATTTCAAGCAAGACATCATTAATTATGTTGCTACACAATTGGATACCATGAATGAGGATACTGATAGTATGTTGGTAAAATATTGCCCCCAATGCAGAGAAAAGAAATACAACTGTTGATGTAAGCCTATTGCTAGCTTGGAATCACAACATGTGCCTATTGAGTTCAAGGAAATTAATGAAGATGGGGTAGTCCTCTATATTTCTCAATGAAGGCCATGGGCTCCAAGATCAGGTATTCCTCAAGACCCACTCCATAATTATGGTCGTAATAGTTAATGGCTACAACAACATGGTAATTATAATAATTGGCAGCAACCTAAACAAGGTTGGCAGTAGCCTAACCAAGGGTGGCAATAGCCTAACCAAGGATGGCAACAACCTAACCAAGGTTGCCAATAGCTTATCCAACGGTGGAAGTAGCCTAACCAAGGTTGGCACCAACCTTAGTAGGGTTGGCAATAACCTCAGAAAGGTTGACAGCAAACCCAGAACTAGTAGCAGCACTAACATCAACCAACCTTGACTCAACCTCCTTAACAACAAGCCGTAATGCCCCTACAGCCACAGATAGTAGTAGAACCATTTGATAAATGGGGGATTTATTTTTTTGGCCCTATTGAACTACCATAAAAAAGAAAAAGTTACATACTGGTTTGCATTGATTATGTTACTAAGTGGGCCGAAGGAAAACCCATGAAGCATCCTCATGACAATAATGTTACAAAGTTTCTGTACGAATGTATCTTTACTAGATTTGGTGTTCCAAGATAATTAAAATTAAATCAAGGGCCTTAGTTCACATCTAATCTAATAGTAGCACTCATGGAGGAGTATAAAATTCAGCATGGAAAATCATCTTCATATCATCCACAGGTCAATGGACAAGTAGAAGTGACAAATAGAGAGCTGGAACATATTCTCACTAAAATAGTGTCTTTGCATTGGAAAGATTGGGTAGCTAGACTTCTTGAATCCTTATGGGCGTACAAAACAACATGGAAATCCACTACTGGGTTTATGCCTTTTCAACTCCTATATGGGAAGACAACTGTTATGCCCATTGAATTTGAACATAAAACTCTGTAGACAGCTTTGGAACTTGATATTACCCTTCCTACAGCACAACAGGATCACATTTTGAATCTCAATGAGTTGGATGAATAGCAAAAATTAGCTCTTCATAACAAAAAATTAATTTAGAGTCAACGAAAGCAATGGCATGAAAAATTCATTAAAGACAGAGAATTCTCTATTGGTGATTGGGCGCTTGTGTATGATTCACGATATCAGCATCACCAAGGAAAATTTTAGAGTCGATGGCTTGGTCCCTATGAAATCATTACAATTTTTAACAATGGAGCAATTCAATTGTCAACAATTGATCCAGTCAAATTCAAACTCTTGGTTAATGGGCATTGTATATGAGAAATATGTTAACAAGTAATACTAATCTATTAAAAAACAAAAGCATTAACTAGCATATAAACCATAACATAAATGAGAGACTAAAGAGGAAACCCCAATTGGAAATGTGAGCCAAATGAATGAACTCTCCCAATGGGATTTAGCTCCTTTCTTGGTAGATGGGTCTAAAGATTGGGATGTATGCTCAAGGTTCTCAAAAACTAGCTTCAATGGAGATGAACGATGGCAAATTGGTAGCTTTGTGAGCTCTCAATTTGGCATCATAAGGGTATGGTTGATGGCTTTTGGCTCTCAAAAGGGCATTATAACTTTAGCTCCAAGATTGTGATGAAATGGCTTGGGAGGGGATTCAATTTATAGGCTAGGGGCTTGAGGGATGGAGGGCTAAGATGGAAGGAAAGATAAAAGCTTAAGGAGGGCTAGGATGCACTCAAAAGGGAGCACATGGATTGTGCTTGTTTAGCACCAATCAGGGAGTGACACATGTCACAAGGTGAGTGGATGGAGGAAAGGGGAAGGATGAGTCAACAAAGGAGGCTCAAAGGATAATATCTTTATAAAGACCCTTCATTATGGCTTGTAAGAGCTTGTAAGAGTCTTTATGGATTTTGTAAGAGCATTCATTGTTGGGTGGTTGGGATATTTTGAGGGGAGTTGAGATTGTTGACTTTCTTTGGCTTAAGAAAGTCTTAAGCTTGTTTAGGGAATGTGACAACATTAGGGGGTGGATTAGGCTTAAGTTTTGGATTAGATTAGGGACGTTAGATATTTGCAAGTGGATGGCATTCATGAGGGTGGGTGAGTTAGTGACTAAGCTTGGTTAGTATGGGTGGATGGGGTGGATTAGGCTAAAAAGAGGGTTTAGGAATAAGTTAAGGGTTATTAGATTTGAGGGTTTCATTTATCAAATAGGTTTATTTAATAAATGGAAATTTTGGAATTAGATAGAAGAATAGGATTTAATTGAGAAATAATAGGTTATTTGATTTATCAATTAGGACTATAGATGATTAATTAAATTAATCAGCTAGGGGATGGCAAAGGATTAATTAAATAGGAATTTAATTAATGATGCCTTTAGAGATAACTAAATAGGATTAACAAATCAATTTAATCAAATTTAGGTGTCTACAGGCATCACCTAAAGTTATATCATAAACTAGCATTCCAGGAAGAATTTCTTCAATAGTTCACCACAACAGAAACATCTCTTCCTATAGCCACTCCATCTGAGTCTTCCACACAGATGCCTGTAGCCCCTTGAATTTATTTTCAAGGCCTTCATAATAAAAATTTCACCCTCATGCAAAAATTCATTCTTTTTTCACCTCATTCCATCTCACCTTCTTGTCTTTCCATCATCATGCCATCTCACTTTCTTTCTCTCATATGACAAAACTCAAACTATCCTTCCTATCGCACCTCAGGTGAGTCACACTCAACCCCTTTGCATTTATTTAATTTATTTTATTATTTAGAAATGCATGTTATTTTGATTTTTAGAATTTGCAATCTTTACAGTCTTGTGGGACCAAGTCTCTACTAGGTTGGGGGGTGGGAAAATCAAAATCATGAATGCAAATCAAGGAAATCTTAAGTTGGAAAAAAGGATGTATGGGGAAGGGTCATTTTAGTAATGACTTGGCACTCTTCTGTACTTCCAAAATGTGTGAAATAATGTAAAGAAGGCTAACCATTAAATCATGATTTCACATAAACCCTCATTAATATGGCGTATGTTTTTGAGCATGATCTTTATCCTCATTATGGTTTGGTGATTAAAATGCCATCATGAAGTACTGAAAGATGTGATGTTTGGAAAGTATTGAAGTATTTCAATTTCCCTTTGTTGAAACCCCTATAGCTATCACCGCCTATACTCTCAAAATCACTTGTAGTGAATTTTCCTATAATAGCATTTTTTGTTTCAAAAAATATGGGCGGAGAACCTCGGCGGCATGAATTAGTAGACCAGATACTCTTACTGGTAGATCCAACAACATGTAGTTTGTTTCAACAATGAGGTTGGCTGGCTTACTATCTCAATTTGAAGTAGTTTGATTAGGAAATTGTGCTCCAATTTCATAATACATTGACGGATGGATATGCAACTATTAAGGGCATTCAGATAGAATTCATCGAAGAAGTGGTGGAAGAAGTTTCTGGTTTGCCCACAAATGGAGAATGTTGGACAAAGAACATAGATACACAACAAGCAAAAGAGCAATTCTTAGTACCCAAAGATCCTCGAATAGAGGAAAACAAAAATCAAGGTACATTATGATTATCTCTCCCTCTGCAATTCATCCACCCTATTGAATTTATCATAAGATATTTTACCTGTGAAGGAAGGTATTCCTATTTGTGTGCTATTCATTTCAAAATTTTGAGTGGTTTGTGACATGTTGATTGTCTTGTGAATCTCTCAAGTTTCCTTTATAATTTTATCAAAAGGCAAGCTACCTATGTATAGCAAGGAAAAACCTAGTCGGTATCCCACCATTTCTTGAGTAGGGATATAATTGAAAGGTAGTTGACTAGGCAACACTTGGGAACATGGGAGGATTTTGTAAAACTAAGGATAGAGGGACCTCAAAGGGGTGGACCTAAAGGGCAAGGAATGCGGACAAGAGAGAAAATTTCTATAGGAGTAAGGAATGTAGTATATAGAATGGCTCAAGAAGCTTCAGCTTCTGCCTCTGTACCTAAAATTGTAAAAAGTAAAATTTTGGCCACAGAAGCATCAACTTCTAGAAAGAGAAAAGGACACACAGTTGCCATAGAGGAAGCCTTGGAAGAAGTATCTCTAGTATCACAAGAACCTGCACTCAACCTGAATAAAGGGAAATCTATCAAAAATGGAAAGAAACCAATTTCTACCCCAATTTCTACTCCATGACGAGTCACCAAAATGTCTAGGGTAAATTTGAGAACTGAACCTCCTGCACCACTTGCTAAGCCTCCTATACCACCTATTGAGGTTAAAACTCTAGTACCTACACCTATACAGTCACCAGAGCACATAAGACCTACTCTTGAACATGAAAATGATCTTGAGAAAATTCTCACAAAGTGAAATAGCCCTATTAATGTTCATAGTGACACAAAATCCTCAAAGGAAACACTATCCATGTTTGAATAGCCAGTGGAGGAAACTAATAATCTACCACCAGAGGAATATCCATCTATTGCACAAGAAATGGTTCAAGAAATTGCTGGAATATTTCAAGTTAAAATGACTATTGCACCCTATCCTGTAGCTATTGCCCCTTCAGAAAAAGTTGATAACACTATTGCCTATCAAAATAACAACTTTGTTGAATGTCAGCATTCTCAAGATGATAGCACTACTGATCACCATCATCTTGAGCACCACCTTGAAGATTATAGACTTGTTGTCTATCGTCATACACAACTGGACATTTCTACTCCATTAATAGCCAGCTTTAGTTTGTACCAACAATTTCAATGGGAAAAAGAAAACTAGGACCTCGAAAGGAAGCAATTGCTCAGAACTATCAGAAAACAAGACTAGCAAATTGAAGAGAAGTATAGTAAAATTATGGTCCTGCAGTAATGTATCACAAAGATTACAAAGCTCATTCCAAAGCTTATAAATTGCAGGTCACCATCTCTAGTTTACACACTATTCCTAAAGGAGCAAATGATTAATTTTCAATTGTCTCAAAATAATCGAGGGTTGAATCCTTCCTTGTACACTCTCTAGGAATTCTATGCAGCATTCAAATCATTTCCAATGACTCTGCAGAATCTCCTCTGTGAGTTATATGTTGATAATCTTGTTGTTCTAGATGATAAAGATTGGAATTCATTGTTATATGTGGGAGATGTACAGTTTAGGGCCATTATTTCATGGATGCAGAATGAGATTAGTTAAGAGAACTAGGCTACTCCTTATAGGGAAAATGAAATGTTTGAACCATTGTACATTTGGCCAGAGGTACAAAACACTCACAGAGTATTCTTCGATTGGCTTTCTGTAAATAATAATCAAAGTGCTATTGCCAAAATTCACCCTGTCTACGAACATGCATTTCTGGATTGGGAGCAACATTTTTTTGCAAATGCCCCTGATGCTATACAAGCCTCCCTTCAAAGATGGATCTGATTGCTAGAAGATCTGAAAACAAGGGAGTTGCACTCTCCCAGAAATATGGAGTTGGCCATCAATAGGATGCCTATGTATATGATGGTAGGTAGAAGTCATAAAAATTATTGCTTACCTCTTCATTTCCAACCACCAATACTCTTGCATCCTATGCTTGGAAAGTATGATTCATTTGCTGAATATAACATGATTGCTGAAGAATAGAAATGAGAAAGGTTGAAACTAAATCATGGATATTTTAATTAGAGAGAAAATTGCCAATGATCTCAGGCTGTAGATAAGGATCAAAAACCTATAGATGCTGAAGGGACCCGCCTCAGGATGGTTGGGGGGAAAAATGATGACATAAAGAAATAGAATTCTTATTGGCCCTTTTTGTGAACATTTGTCTATAACATACTAAACTTTATCATCTTTTAGTATAAATGTTTTGAACTTTTGATGTATAAAGTATGGACATAGGTATAAAAATAATAATCAAAATTATATCTAAAAAGGGGTTCATTTTGTGGTAAAAATCTTTCTTCATGAATGTTTGATATGGGTAGATCTTCCTGCAGCTGAAGAGATTGCAAAAACTATTAGTTGAATAATTAATGCCTTTTCTTTATAAACTAATAAATGTAAATAAATGTTTGTGGGAAGTCTTGCATGTATTAAATGTTGATCACAGAAATACAAGCTGAGTGGGAGTTAATTAAAAAGAAATTGTGAAGGAATAACATTAAGGCATTGATGATATTAAAGAGAGGCATTATGACACCGTTGCAATTGGAAGACTTGGAAGAAAAGTCAGAAGGGACCTATTTTAATGAATAATAAAGCGAGACCTAATAAAGTGGCTGAGCAAGGAAGCAAGGATCAAAGAGATCAGTTAAATATGCAACGCATGATATCTAGATTCGTGGAAGCTGTTTAAGGTCAGATAAAAGAGCAAATCTAGCATTTTCTATATTTGTGGGAAATTTAAGGGATAATTAATGTCTTTACAATTGCATGCTTGCAGTCTTAAGTTGTAACTAACTTTCCTTCATGAGGAAGTCATAGTTATAGGATTTTTTTGTTTTTCCTTCCTTTTAAATAAGACCTTGTCTATATCTATGAGGTTAAGTAGTGAGTACATAGACAGAGTCAAGAGACATCTTGTTGTTTTTCCCAAGTTATTGTAATATTGCATATTTGAATGAATACATGACTTTGCTAAGTTTCTACACTTTTATTTGAGCTTATCTTTCCTTCATTCTTCCATGGGGGTCCACACAAAAATTGGAGTTTACTTTAGTAAGTAGGAGTTAGACTCGATTTTCTAAGTTAAGATTAGAATTGTTGTTCCTATAGCCACCAAAAATAGAACCAGTCACTATTCCTATAGCAGTAGGTGCATAGATGTATGGTTAAATAATTAGAATTTCCTTCCAAGTATTTGATAGTTTTCTTTCTTTTGGATAAACTAGATTTCCTTAATGGTTATTTGATTCAAGGTAGTAGTGACTTTTAGCAAAAACTAGAGCATATACTTTGCAGACATTATCTCAAGTTCATGCTCCCGGATTGACATTTAATAAAAATCAGCATAGTACTTTGGTAGTAAGGGATCTCCAATCCTGCAACTAAAAATGTGTTACATTGATTAGACATATTTTTGGCACCGTTGCCAGGGATTGTGTCAGTCTAGTATTCACTATGAGTCATTTAGTTTCATTTTTAGCATTCTTGAATGCATATAAGAGGAGATGACCTTGGAAGATTTCTTCCCAAATTCAATCAAGAAGATCCTTTTTATCCTGAGCCTGAAGAAAGAGAAGAGAGAGAAGAAATAGAAGAAGAACTATTTGAGAATGTATTTGCAGAAGTACCGAAACAAGTACAATCACTGACCACATCTGAAGAATCCTTCCATTTGAATAATCTTTTTGCTGAGCCAAAATATCAAGATAATACATCAGCTCTAGTCATTTATCAGCCACCACTAGGACATCCACAAATGGCAGCATGTCACCCTACCTTTCCCTTTCCAATTCCTCCTCAGTAGGGTAATCAAAATGTAGAAAATATACCCTGAGATGCCCTGCCTAAATTCTATGGCCTTATTACTGAAGATCTAGAAAATTTTCTCTTTGAGTTCAACATCCTTTGTCGAAGTTATGACTACACAACTGATGCCCATAAGCTAAAATTGTTTCCATCAACTCTCAAAGAAGCCTCTTTGAGATGGTTCATGAGTCTAGGTGTCAATGTAGTGACAGATTGGCCAACAATGAGTAACCTGTTCCTTAATAAATATAAGGAATATTGCAAAGGCCATGATTTGAAAGGAGATGACATTTTTAAAATGTCACAAAAGGAGGATGAGACTTTGGAGGACTATGTTGCCCAGTTCATGTTTAACCTATAGTGCAACACACAAAATCAGTTGAATGAGGAGTCCCAAAAGCATCTCTTTTTGAAAAGAGTGCATGGCAAGAGTATGGAAGCTTTAGACATAATGGCTTGAGGTGACATTACATAGAAGATGTGGGCTGAAATTTGGAATATTTGCTTGAACTATTCCAGAGCAACAACAAAAAAAGGATGAGGTTCGAGGCACTTACTCCAAAAAACTCTTGGGGCTGGAGTATCTAAGAAAGAACTGTCAAACCTCTTGTCAGATTTCAAGAAAGACATTATTAACGATGTTGTTACACAATTGGATATCATGAAAGCATGAAGGAAGGAGGATGTTTATATTATGTTGGCAGAATATTGTCCACATTACAGAGAAAAGAAATGCAACTGTCGGTGTAAGCCTATTGCTAGCTTGGAACCACAACATGTGCCTACTGAGTTCAAGACAATTAATGAAGATGGGGAACTCCTCTATGTTTCTCAATGAAGGCCATGGGCTCCAAGATCAGGTATTCCTCAAGACCCACTCCATAATTACAGTGGTAATAGTTAATGGCAACAAGAACATGGTAATTATAATAATTGGCAACAACCTAACCAAGGTTGGCAGTAGCCTAACCAAGGGTGGCAGTAGCCTAACCAAGGATGGCAAAAACCTAACCAAGGTTTCTAGTAGCTTAACCAAGGGTGGTAGCAGCCTAACCAAGGTTGGCACCAATCTCAGTAGGGTTGGCAGCAAACCCAGAATTGGCAGCAGCACCAGCATCAACCAGCCTTGACTCAACCTCCTGAACAACAAGCCTTAATGCCCCTATAGCGATAGATAGTAGTAGAACCATTTGATAATGGGGAATTGATCTTTTTGGCCCTATTGAACCACCATCAGAAGGGAAAATTTGCATACTGATTTGCACTGATTATGTTACTAAGTGGGTTAAAGAAAAACCCATGAAGCATCCTCATGACAATAATGTTGCAAATTTTATGTATGAATGTATCTTTATCAGATTTGGTGTTCCAAGAGAATTACAATCAGATCAAGGGCCTCAGTTCACATCTAATCATATAGCAGCACTCATAGAGGAGTATAAAATTTGTCATGGAAAATCGTCTCGGTATCATCCATAGGCCAATGGATAGGTAGAAGTGACAAATAGAGAGATGGAAAATATTCTCACTAAAACAATCTCTTTGCATTGGAAAGATTGGGAAACTAAACTTCCTGAAGCCTTATGAGTGTACAAAACAACATGGAAATCCACTACTGGGTTTACACATTTTCAAATCCTATATGGGAAGATAGCTATTATGCCTATTGAATTTGAGCATAAAACTCTGCGGACAGCTTTGGAACTTGATATTACCCCTCCTGTAGCACAATAGGATTGAATTTTGCATCTTAATGAGTTGGATGAATGGAAAAAATCAGCTTTTCATAACACATAATTAATTCAGAGTCTAAGAAAGCAATGGCATGAAAAATTCATTAAAGATAGAGAATTCTTTGTTGGTGATTGGGTGCTCGTGTATGATTCACGATATCAGCATCACCAAGGCAAACTTTAGACTTGATGGGTTGCTCCCTATGAAATCATTACAATTTTTAACAATGGAGCAATTCAACTATCAACAATTGATCCGATCAAATTCAAATTCCTAGTTAATGGGCGTCACCTAAAGTTATACCATAAACCAACAACCTGGGAAGAATTTCTTCAATAGTTCACCACAACAAAAACATCTCTTCATAATAAAAATTGTCTTTCCATCATCATGCCATCTCCCTTTCTTTCTCTCATACGACACTACTCGGACCATCCTTCCCATCGCACCTTAGTCAGTCACACTCGACCCCTTTGCATTTATTTAATTTATTATTTATTTAGAAAAGCATGTTATTTCAATTTTCAAAATTTGAAATCTTTACGATCTAGTGGGACCTAGTCTCTACTAGGTTGGGGATGAGAAAATTGAAATCATGAATGCAAATCTAGGAAATCTTAAGTTGGCATGTAGGATGTACATGGAAGGGTCATTTCAGTAATGAGCTGGCACTCCTTTGTACTTCTAAAATGTGTGAAATAATGTAAAGAAGGCTAACCATTAAATCATGATTTCATGTAACCCCTCAATAATATGGCATATGTTTTTTAGCATAATCTTTATCCTCATTATGGTTTGGTGATTAAAATGCCATCATGAAGTACTGAAGGATGTGATGTTTGGAAAGTATTGAAGTATTTCAATTTCCCTTTGTTGAAACCCCTGTAGCTATCACTGCCCATACTCTCAAAATCAGTTGGAGTGAATTTTCCTATAATAGCATTTTTTTTCGAAAAATATGGGTGGAGAACCTTTGTGGCATGAACTAGCAGACCACAGAGTCTTACTGGCAGACCCAACAACATGTAGTTTGTTTCAACAATGAGGTTGGCTGGCTTACTATCTCAGTTTGAAGTAGTTTGATCAAAAAATTGTAGTCCAATTTCATAATTCATTGAGGGATGGATATGCAACTGTTAAGGGCATTCATATAGAATTCACTGAAGAAGTGGTGGCAAAAGTTTTTGGTTTTCCCACAAATGGAGAATGTTGGACAGAGGACATGGATGCATGACAAGTAAAAGATAAATTCTTAGTACCTAGAGATCCTCAGATGGAGAAAGAAAAAAAGAAAGGTACATTATGATTATCTCTCCCTTTGTAATTCATCCACCTTGCTGAATTTATCATAAGATATTTTACATGTGAAGGAAGGTATTCCTATTTGCATGCTGTTCATTTCAAAATTTTGAGTGGTTTGCAGCATGATGATTGTCCTATAAATCTCTCGAGTTTCCTTTATATTATTATCAAAAGGCAATCCTCCTATGTACAACAAGGCCAAACTTAATCGATATCCCACCATTACTTGATTAGGGCTATAATTGAAAGGGAGTTGACTAGGTAGCACCTTGGAATATGAGAGGATTTTGTAAAACTAAGGACAAAGGGACCTAAAAGGGGTGGACCTAAAGGGCAAGGAATGGAGACAAGATAGAAAATTGATGTAGGAGTTAGGAAACTAGTATATAGAATGGCTCAAGAAGCTTTGACTTCTACCTCTGTACCTAAAATTGCAAAAAGGAAAATTACGGCCGTAGAAGCCTCAACTTCTAGAAAGAGAAAATGATGCATAGTTGTCATAGAGGAAGGTTCAGAAGAAGTATCTCTACTATCACAAGAACCTGCACTTAACCCAAATAAAGGGAAATCCATCGATAAGGGAAAGAAACCAATTTCTACTCCATGATGAATCACCAAAACATTTGTGGTGAATTTGAGAACTGAACCTCCTGTGCCACCTATTGATGTTGAAACTCTAGTACCTATTCCTACATAGTCACCAGAGCACACAACACCTACTCCTGAACATGAAAATGATCTTGAGTAGATTCTCACAAAGCCAAATAGCCCTATTAATGTTGATAGTGACATAGACTCTTCAGAGAAAATAATGTCCGAGTTTGAACAACTGGCGTAGGAAATTAATAATCTACCACCAGAGAAATATCCATCTATTGCACAAGAAATGGTTCAAAAAATTGTTGAAACATTTCAAGTTAAAATGACTATTGCACCCTATCCTATAGCCGTTGCCCCTTTAGAAAAGGTTGATAACAGTGTTGCCTATCAAAATAATAGCTTTGTTGAATGTCAACATTCTCAGGAGGACATCACTGCTGACCACCATCATCCTGAGCACCGCCTTTAAGATTATAGACCTATTTTTTGTCATCATACACCATTGAACATTTCTACTTCATTAACAACCAGCTTTAGTTTGTACCAATACTTTTAATGAGAAAAAGAAAATTGGGACCTAGAAAGGAAGCAATTGTTCAGAACTATTAGGGAACAAGCACAAAGAATTGAAGAGAAGGATAGTAAAATTATGGTCCTATAGCAACGTGTCATGAAGATTACAGAACTCATTCTAGAGCTTGTAAATTGCAAGTCACCATCTCCAGTTTACACACTGTTCCTAAAGGAGCAAATGATTAATTTTCTATTGTCTTGGAATACTCCAGGGTTGAACCCTTCCTTGCACACTCCCTAGGAATTCTGATGACTCTGTAGAATCTCCTCTATGAGTTATATGTTCATAATCTTTTTGTTCTAGATGATAAAGATTGGAATTCATTGTTATATGTGGGAGATGTATAGTTTAGGGCCATTATGTCATGGATGCGGAATGAGATTAGTCAAGAGAACTAGGTTGCTCCTTATAGGGAAAAGGAAATGTTTGAACCATTGTACATTCGGCTAGAGGTACAAAACACTCATAGAGTATTCTTTGATTGGATTTCTATTAACAATAATCAAAGTGTTGCTCCCAAAATTCACTCTGTCCACGAACAAGAATTTTTTGATTGGGAGCAACATTGTTCTGCAAATGCCCCTGATGCTATACAAGCCTACCTTCAAAGATGGATTTGATTGCTAGAGGATATGAAAATAAGGGAGTTGCACTCTCCCCAAAATTTGGAGTTGGCCTTTAGCAGGATGCCTAGGTATAAGATGTTAGGTAGAAGTCAGAAAAATTATTGGGTACCTCTTCATTTCCAACTGCCAATACTCTTGCATCCTATGCTTGGAAAGTATGATTCATTTTCTAAATATATCATGATTGCTAAAGAACAGAAATGGGAAAGGTTGAAACAAAATCATGGATATTTTAATTAGAGAGCTCATGAATCAAGGGAGAAAATCACCAATGATCTAAGGCAGCGGATGAGGATCAGAAACCTATAGATGCTAAAGGGACTAGCCTCAGGATGGTTGGGGGGAAAAATGATGACATGAAGAAATTGAAGTCTTATTGGCCCTTTTTGTGATATATGTCTATAACATACTGAACTTTATCATATTCTAGTATAAATGTTTTGAACTTTTTATGTATAAAGTATGGACATGCGACATAAAAATGATAATCAGAATTATATCTAAAAAGGGGTTCATTTTGTGGTAAAAATATTTTTTCATGAATGTTTGATATGGGTAGGTCTTCCTACAACTAAAGAGATTGAAAAAATTGTTAGTTGAATAATTAATGCCTTTCCTTTATAAACTAATAAATTTAAATTAATTTTTGTGTGATGTAGGAGCATCCAGAGGTATAAGGGCAATCCTGTGTCAACCAAAACAAATGTAATTAGACTTAGTTTCTGTTTCATGTGTTTTCATTTCTAGATACCCATTTGGGTCAAATAAAGGTTCCAACCCTCACAGTTCCACTATTAGTGTTCTAAAATAGAGTATTTGAACACCTTGGGATATGTGTAAATGTCAAAAAAAATAGGAGTATGTAATTGAGCCATCATTTTGGTGAACTAGAAGGTGTAAATTGGTTAGAATATTGTAATTGTAATTTAGAGCATTCCAAAAAAAGAATTAGGTCGAAAGGCCCCACGGTTTGAAAGTTATTACAATTTTTCAATTTTTGGAGACCTCCTAAGAATGCTTAAAAGTTAGGTTAGGGCATTAAATGACCTCGAACAGGGCCAAAAAATGGGGGATGAGTGCAGCTTGTCCATAGGGCTATAGAGTCCTTCAAGAGCTTTCCAAAAATGTAAACAATTTGTCAGTCGGAGCTATGGTTCAAAAGTTATGCCTCCCAGAAGTTTGGTTACCATTTTTGGATTCTTCTAATTTTGTGCCGACTTCTAATGTGACTTCTAGAGCCTTCTATTTGGTCAGTGGATGCCAACTAGCACTTTCTAGAATGCATTCCTAATCTTTAACCCTTCGGGGTCTATTTAAGAACATTTCTAGCATTGTAAAAGGTAGTTCAGAGTGGAGTTTGAGAGGATGTACTAAAAGGAGAAATTATCTCCAGACTTATACTGTTGTAAGCCCTTAGGGCATGTTTTGAAGTCTATTTTATTTGTAGTGAATGTAATAGCATATTTACATAGTTAATACAATTTTTCCTTTCCTTCTGTGTCCATTCTGTGCTTGGGTCATGTCCTCATCATTGTGGGAAGTCTTGTGTGTATTAAATGTTGATCGTAGGAATACAAGCTAAGCGGGAGTTAATTAAAAAAAACTGCGAAGGAATAGTGCTAAGGTATTGATGATATTAAAGAGAGGCGTTATGACACCATTGCAGCTAGAAGACTTGGTGGCAAGGTCAGAAGGGACCTATTTTAATGAATAAAAAAGCGAGACCTAATAAAGTGGCTAAGTAAGGAAGCAAGAATCAAAGTGATCGGTTAAACATGCAACGCACGATACCTAGATTCTTGGAAGCTATTTAAATTAGATAAAAGAGCAGATCTAGCATTTTCTATTATCCATATTTGTGTGGAATTTAAGGGATAATTAATGTCTTTACAATTGCATGCTTCCAGTCCTAAGTTGTAACTAACTTTCCTTCATGAGGAAGTCGTAGTTATCAGAGTTTTTTTTTTCATCCTTTTAAATAAGACCTCATCTGTATCTATGAGGTTAAGTAGTGAGTAGACAGATAGAGTCGATAAACATCTTGTTGCATTTCCCAAGTTATTTTTAATACTACATATTTGAATGAATACATGACTTAGCTGAGTTTCTACACTTTTATTTGAGCTTATCTTTCCTTCATTATTTCATGGGGGCCCATGTGGATGGTGGAGTTTACTTTAGTAAGTAGGAGTTAGACTCAATTTTCTAAGTTAAGATTAGAACTGTTGTTCCTGCAGCCACTGGAAATAGAACCAGTCACTATTCCTATAGCAGTAGGTGCATAGATGTATGGTTAAATAATTAGAATTTCCTTCCAAGTATTTGATAGTTGTATTTCCTTTGGATAAACTAGATTTTCTTAATGGTTATTGCATTCAAGGTAGTAGTGACTTTTACTGAGAACTAGAGCATATACTTTGCAGACATCATCTCAAGTTGGTGCTCCTAGATTGACATTTAATGAAAATCAGCATAGTACTTTAGTAGTATGGGATGTCCAATCCTACAACTAAAAAGGTGTTATATTTATTAGACAAGCACCTTTAGTGACCGAGCCCCTTAGGTGACCAAGAATATTTGCCAACACTGCAGCCAATAATGACTGAAGCATCACTCATACAGTGATCGAGTCCATAACTCGAAGCCCAAATTCATCGAACATGCAAGATTACCAACTACCTTATGATGGTCATGCATTAGAATATCCTATTGGTGGTAAACAAAAAATTGTAGGGACAAATTTATTGGCAAAAATTTCTTGTTTAGAAGTAGCAGCATGAAAAAATTATGTTGGGATCTCGCCGACGTAAAATCCTACTACTAATTAATTTGTATTCTAGTACAATTCATAACTAACTTGAAATAATTATTTTTCATTATAAATGAAATTAAGAAATGTTTTATTTTTAATTGAATGAAGTTGTTTATGGGTAGTATTTTTCTCATATCTATTGTGCTTGGAAATCTTTTGTAGATGACCATGGACAAATTGTGTGATGTTTAAATGATGAGAAGCTCTTATTAGATTGGAAAATCAAAATGAAGTTAGGGCATATTTTTAAATTATAATTTGTTTCACTTTTTTAAATAAGGTATTCCCTATTAATTAATTTCATAAAACCAAAAATTGAGAAATTAAAATTTAGGGATAAGGATCACCTCGTAGGATTTGTGAAAAGAAAACTGTTAGATACACACACACACACACAGTGTATATCTATATGTGCGCACGCACGAGCGCACGTGTGTGTAGATGTATGTATGTATGTATGTATGTATGTATGTTTATATCTATATATATGTGTATCTGTATGTACATATAAAATAAATTATATATATGTATATATATACATATTATATATATATATATATATATGTATGTTTGTATGTATGTATATATACATATGTATATATATATATATATGTAGACATATGTATGTATATATACATATATATGTATGTATATGTATGTATTGTAGACACCTAAAAACCTTTAGAAAATAAAGTATTTTTATTTTCTGAAAAAGTCTTGATGACATCATCATTTATTAATTAATTAATTAATTAATTTTTATGCCATTAAATCCCTTTATCTTAATTAAAAATATTTAATTAAGGAATCCCTCCCAAAAATGTTTAAATCTTATTTAAACATTATTTCTTTATTTATTAATTATTTAATTAATAAATTGACCAAAAATCCTAAAATAAATAAAAAAATTATTTTTTGCCCAAAACTTGGCCAATTTCCTTATGACCAATAACCTCTTCCAAAATCTTCTAATCCTTCTTTAATTTCGATTAAAGGCTAATCCCATCATTTCCTACCCCTAATCCCAACTCAAAATATTTAATTAAGATTAAATATTAATCCTCATGTTTATTAAAAAAGTTTTAATAAATATCTCCTCAACCCAAACCCTTGAAATAAATAAAACTTTATTTATTTCCTAAAAATCTAATTTATCCTTATCCTAGGAAATTCTAGACTATTCTAGAAAGTCTTTATCCTCCTCCAAAATCTAGACTCTTCTAGAAGATGTCTTTAAACCTAATCCTAATCCCCTCCTAACCTTGTCACATTCCCTAAACATGGGTTAAGACTTACTAACCCAAGCCAAAGTTAACAAATATCTCTTCCTTCACCCACCCTCATTAAATGCCATCCACTTGCCTATCCTTAAGCTAATCCTAAACCATCCTAATCCATCCTCTAATCATTTGCACAAGCCTAAGCAAGCTTAAAACCTTCCTAATCAAGTCCAAGTCGAATTTGCTCTCATCACCCTCAAAATATCTCAACCATAAAACTTTATGAAGTCCACTAGGTCATAAATGACTCTTACAAGCCCTTTTATTGCTCTTACAAGTCATTATGAGGGTCTTTATGAAGATTTTATCTCTTGAGCCTCCTTTGTTGACTCATCCTTGCCCTTTCCTCCATCCTCTCACCATGTGACATGTGTCACTCCTTGATTGGCTATAAGGAAGCACAATCCATGTGCTCTCCTCTCATGCAATCTGAGCCTTACATAAGCTTTTTCCCATCCTTGCATCTTAGCCCTCAAACCCTCAAGCCTCTTGCCTATAAATTGGATCCTTCCCCTTTGCAAAATAACACAATCCATGAAGTAAAGTTATAATGCTATTTTGAGAGCCAAATCCATACTAAAGCCATCTATCCACACCAAAAATCCACAATCATCCATTGAAGCCCTTTTTGAAGCATAAAGCTTGAGCATACATCCTATCTATTTAGACAAAGCTACTCAACAAGAGAGCTTCTTATTGAGAGAGCCCACTAATGGCTCATATTCTCAATTAAGAGCTCATCTTAGTCTATCTTGAAGTTTATGAATTTTGTTTAGTTTGTAGAAGCTTTATTTAAATTTGGTTTCTATTAGCATACTAACATTTTTCATATACATTTTGGCACGCCCGGTGGGACCCCGCATGGGTCATCTTCATTAGCTTTTTTAGTCAAGTTTTGTATGTCATTTGCTGATTTTGGCTAATTTTACTTATTTTTGTGATTGGTAGGATTGTATAAATTGGTTTTGTAGGTCCACATGAGCATGAAGAAGACAAAGGAACTCATAATCTATCTCATAGTGTTTGCAGATTTTTCAAGCTTATAGGTGGACAAAGAACTTGAAATTCTTCTTCCTCTTCTTGTCTATATTCTTCTTATTCCATCTACTTCTTCTTCTTCTTCTTGTGGAAGATCTTGGCCATTTTTTTTTAAGGAAGCAAAATCATACACACTTCTTTTTAGTGCTTAAAATGAACCCCCAAATCATACTTAAATCCATTGAAAAATTAAAAATTTTCCAAAAAGAAAAAATCTTTTAACAAGTTAAACTAAACCAATCTAATCATTTTCATCCTTGCAACATCAAGGTTTTAGATGCATTCATGCAAAATTAGGAACACTTCATTTTTGAGAATTTAAAAACAACTTCAAGTTTCCATTTCAAAAGGTTCAAAATCAACACTAAGTGCACACTAAAATCTAAATCAAACTCAAAGCATCAATCAAGGATAAAATGAACCTCATTTGCAAATACGTTAAAGTTCTTTTAAAAATCTCATGAAAACTAAGAGTCCTAAATGGTTGCCAAAATTGTCCTAAAAAGCTTTGTTATTTGTTCCAAACAAATGTCTTGCTGCAAAATCTTGAATGTTTCTTAGGTTTTTCATGCATCAAAATAATCTAGGAATATCATTTTTGGGCTTAAAACATGCAAACTAGAACACAAAATCTTGAATGAAAAGCAAAGTCCAAAGAGTCATTTTCACTTTTGAGTCCTAAAACAATCTTGAATGATCTAAGGTTAAAACAAAGCACTTCAAAGTTCTTAAAACAACACACAAAATCTCAATCTTGAATGCTCAAAGAAAAAAACTTGAATGTTTAATCACTTGTCTTTGAATGCATGTTGCTAAAATCACTCTTGAATGCCATGGATTAAAATCAAATTTTCCTTGAATGCACCTTAATCTCGCTCACACTTCAAGTTTGGGCACTAAAATTGAACAACAACTGACGTGGAGAGCCTCCGGGCGCGCGCTTGAAATCGAATCTCACACACTTTTGTTTTGGGCTTAAAACAAACTCACACTCAATCTTGAATTCCTTAAAGAAAATTAATCGATACTTGACGTGGAGGGCCTCTGGGCGCGCGAGTTTGCTTTTGTTGACCCTAACTCTTCTTATTGTTTTCATTCTTCGATCAATTTTATTTTTGTCGACGCTTCAAAGTTGGAATAAACATTGTATCTTAAACATGAGTGCTTGCAAAGTCTAGATCAGAAAACTTAAGCATCAGTTGGTAAAAGAACAAGCATGCTTTTTAGCCCAAGATCATCCAAGTCTTCTCTCCCCTTGTCGTCTTTCGAGGCCATCTTGGGTGCATAAGATTAGGATCCAAAATCTTGTCTTAGCTTTTTAGGAGTCCTGCTTGGGGATTTCATCACCCCTTGGGACGACCTCAACTCCAGCGTTCCGGCGGAGTATAAAGATCGGGAGGTGAATCCAAAGACACCTCTCTTGGGATCAAAATTTTGTCACTCAGGCTAAGCCTCAAGGAACTTTATACCCTTGAGAAGTGAAAGAGGAGAAGTGGGTTACCACTCCTCTCGGCTGTGTGACATCTTTTTGGTTTCATCTACGGAATTGGGCCTCACGTACCTTGCGTATATCGAGGACTCCCTAGCTATAACAAATTTCATCCTTGTAGAAAGCTTCCTAGGATGTTGGCGTGTTTGACGTGCTTGCTCAAAACTTTTGTCTACTTATTTGTTCATAGCTTTTGAATGAATGTTTGCCAACTTTGGTCAAAATTCCAAAAAAGCAAAAATCTCCTAGCTCAAGGCATACTTAGCGTAGTCACTGCCTCATCAAAAAATCATCCAAGCTCCCCTACTGCAACCGAATCTATCTAGTTCCTTGCTTTAGAACAATCCCAAATCCAAAGTCTCTCCAAATCATCTCCCCCAGCCAGCTTGCAACCCAATCCAAAATCATCCAAGCCTTTAAAGAGTTGTTGTTACTCTGCCAGAGTTTGCTATCCAATCAATCCTACCAATCAACCAATCTCACCAAGGTTATCCCTTTGACAGAGCATTGTCTAGGGTAATCTAGCTTTGTCACTTGCATCCCTCATCACCTTGAGCTAAAGGTTGGGATCCACAAGTGGTCAATCTCGTGTCATGCCCATAGGATCATTAGTCTATTCTTAGGTTGACACAATCTCCACCAATCTAGTGCATAGGAAAGCAAAACTCTCACCTTTTGACAACATGCCCTTGAAGTCTTCCATCCACAAGAAAGCCAAAAATCTCCAGCCAATCCTCCTTAGGTCTGTCATGCAGCTTTGACTCTCCCTAGGAAATCTTTCATCAGCCAATCCAAAATCTAGGCTTAATCCAAATCCAACCATGAACTTCCGTGTTCATCCATATGCAAGACCCCATCCCCATCAAACTCATCATCAAAGTATGAAGCACCAATCCTATCATGACGTGTTTGGTCGCATTGTCCTTGCTCCTGCCACCTCCTATTCCAATGATGATGAAAATCTTGTTGACTATGACGGGTGTATTGAAAGCCTTAGAAACATTCCCCCAAGCATCCCCCAAAATCCAAGAGTTATTCCAAACTATCTAGTCATGCCATCTGATATCCCAGCTTCCCCTCCATCACCCCATCAACCAAGCTTCCAATCTTCCACCCCCATCACACTAGCTATTCCTGTCAATCCACCTCCGCCTTCGACACACGAGTCTCCAAGGAATCTCCTAGAGGAAATACAAGAAAAGTTGCCTCCAACAGTCGATAAGCCATGTCATCTAATCCAACCATGTGAAGTAGTCAGTGATGAAGCTTCCCCATCTATAATATCACCTCCATCTCCCATAGCTATCATCCCCATACCATCCATCAAATTGCTTAAAATCCTTCCACTTCCCGTAAGCATCAAAATCCCACCACCTATCAAATCCCTCCAAATCCTATCCACATCGCCTCCAAGCATTTCCCAAATCTGTCGTAATGACCCTTATGCATCCATCTTCTACTCACCCATCTCCACTACTGAATCTCCCATCTATCCATCCACTGCCTTTGAAGAATCCATCCCTTCAGCTCCTATCGCACCATCCACTCCAAACCAATCCTATCAAGATCCTGCCCAAAAGCATGTTGACATCCCCCAAAGCATAAATGAAGATATCATCGTACCATGTCTTCCATCCATAGTGCAGTCACCATCTCCTCCATCTCCAAAACCTCGAGCCATATCTCCTCCACTACAAGATATCTTGTCATCCCACCAGCTACATCAAGATCCTATCCTTCCATCTCCCCCACTCCATGCTTCCATCTTACCACCTATCCAAGCTATTCCACCATCTATAATCTACCCTCTTGGTTCACTTACATTCATCCACGGTGGCCCTCTCTCAGCAGAAGAATTAAGAATAGTATCTCCCCATTGCAATACGCCTAATAAATCACTTCTACCATTTTCTGCAAGCAAAAAGTTTCCTCAGCTTGTTCAAATGCTCAATCGATGGCATTATCAAGGTCAAGGTTTAGGACCACAAGAGCAAGGAATCAGAGAGCCTATTATTGCACAAAAAAATCTAGGATTTCATGGTCTTGGATATGTATCCAAAGGCTCACCATCTAAAGGTGTTGGTACACCACACCCCCAAACCAAGCCTATCTCCAAGCCCACCATGCCAGCCTCCTGTCACTCCTTCAAGAAATCTTATGTCATCCCCCCTCCACCATCTTTGCAACCCAAAACAACCTACCATATCCCCCCTTCATCCGCTAAATCCATTTTGGGTCCCTATGTCCCAAAATATACCATCCTCCATCCTCCTATTAGCCATCATAAAAATCCTATTCCATCCATTCCTATGCAAGATCAACAAAGGCACATATTAGGGCACATCATCCATCATCATCCCCCTACATGCTCTTTCATATCCTCTCCATCTCACAAAGCTTCTCCTAACCATCTTCCCAAAGCTTACCACAGCAATGTGAATGCCAACTTCAAAATGCATAAAGCTAAATATCCACATCCTAGGCAATCATATGTCTATTCTAAAAGACATACTCCAAAAAGGCAAAATCCAATCAAAGAATGCAAAACAATGCAAAAGCCTATGAAAAGAAAATCCAAAACCATGTGGATCCCCAAGAAAAAAGTTGAAACCCAATGCATAATGGCATCCACCATTGCTAATCCCCCATCTAGTGACTCATGTCCCCCATCTCCTAACTCCATCTTGGGTGCCTATATCCCCAAGCATGCTTCCACAAATCCTCCATCATGCCCGCATCTACCATCTATCCCCCATATGCTCTTTTCACACCCGTTCCAACATGTGCCAATGTTGCTCTTGCAAGCATCCCCATCTCATGCTCCTTTCCAACATTTTCATCCCTCCATCTCCTACCATCAATCCCATCTAATCCAATCTATTGCATAAATCACACATCCGGTGTACCAACAGCTAGCAACAAAATTGAACATTCCAACAGCCAGTGAAAAATCCCAAAAAAACCAAAATAGCTGAAGAAAGCCAAAATCATTCCAGCTAAGTCCAAAGTCAAAAAGTCAAAAAAGAAAAGAAAAATAAATCGTCCATTGGTGAAAACTTGGCAATTCAAGCGCCTTGGACAAGTACCATGATGAAAACTTGGCAAACAAGCATCATGCGTAATCCCGCCATCCCCAGCTTAGCCTATCACCCTCATGCTTTTGGTCATCTCTTGACATCCAACTCCATCTTCCAATCTATCCACCTATCCTCCATCCTCCAAATTCCATCTCACACCATCCACTAATCTTATGTAGCTTTAGCCAATCATCTCAGCTATCATCCATCTCCCTAGCCCCTTCAGCTTTTTCCATCCTAGCTTCAATCCTATCACATCCATCATAAGACCTCCTTCCGCATGTTATCTTCTGATTGGGGGCACTATATTCCTTGGAGATCTTGTCTTGTCCATCCTCCCTTGTCATTGGTATCTAGCTCTAGGCTATCCTCATGCAAACCCAATGTCATCTCTTTATATCCATCATAATCCTAGCTATCTACCATCCTATCCAGCCATCTCATCCTGCTCCTCTAGCTATCCTTGGTCACAAAATCTCTCATTATCATTGGATGCATCCTACCAAATCCATATCTTTCGCTATCACCCCACCCTTAGCTTTCGCATCTTGCATAACATCGAACCATCCCGCTATCCTATCATCCTGAGCTTTTGCCTGCTTGTAACTATCTTGGTTTGTTAGCTTGTACCATATCTTGATTAGCTCACTTGCAAATATCTTGGTCTGTCAGCTTGTACATCCTCTTTAGCTTAGTACCATTGTATCTATCCAACGTTCGTGTCAGTTCGTCTTTGATCAGCATCTTGCACCCATCGCACATCTTGGTTAGCTATTCCAATGCATCCTTTAGCTAGATTTCCTGTCACCAAAGTGTTATCTTTCTTAGTTCATCTTGCCAGACGCATCACTCATCCAAATCCACCAGCTTAGGTGCTCTCCGATAGGTCCTTGCAGGATATAGCTTTCCTCATGTCTGATCTTGGTCCGTTAGTACCTCGTCCTACCCATCTCATTGGCAAACGGTTCTCTTTTGGATTTTCACTTTCTTTTGATTTGGAATCTTCCCTTTTGGGTCTTGAAGTATCTTTTCCAAGCAATCTCCTTGTTCCCTCCTCAAGGTTGCCACGATCTTCCATATCATGGTATGCTGTGAATGGGGCAATTAGAGTGTAAGGTCTTGATCAAGTCTTTCGTTTGTTTTTCTTTTCTGCTTGTGGGTTCTCCAATGTCGTTTCCACGCTGCTTCCTCTATGATTCATGTGTGATGTTGGGGCAATCCTTGTGTGTTTGTTTTGAGTTAGTTTGTCAGTCCTTTGGATGGTTGGTGAAAAGGCCTTGATGTTCTTGGTAACCTTGGCAATTAACCAATAGTCCTATAGCAAATCTAGTGCTCAACTACATGGTGGTACTTCTCTTTGAAGTATTCCCCCCGCTCAAAAAGCTTCAATGGTTTTCCTTCATCTCCATTATCCCCCATCCATATCCAGCATTCGTCTCTCCTACCCCAGCTTATGCATCAGTATCTCTTTGAATCACTCATCACTCTTAGCTTTAGGGATCCACAATCCTAGTCTTAGGGATCCACCAATCCAAATCAATCCACCAAGCCTCATCTTTTGAGATCCACAATCCTAGTCCTAGGGATCTCCGAAACCCATCTTCCACCAATCTAACTCTTTGAAATCCTGTTGCATCATCCTTATAATCCCCTCATCCATCTCCCTATCCTGGATTCTTTTTTATAGCGCTCCGCTCCTTCATCCTCTACCTTCCCTAAGGTCTTAAGCTTGCTTCCTCTTGTGCATCTGATTCTCCTTTATCATTCTCCCATAGTGAGAGTTTGAGCTAATTCAGCCCCTTCTCTTTGCCAATCTGAGTCTCCTTGCTCATCCCAGATTCTTGTGTTTTTCCAGAAGCCACCGAGCCTCGCTTTCTCTCCCCGCTGCCTTCTTGAGGGGGGCATCTCACAGTCCATTCTCTCCTCTTCTGCTCTAGCCTTGGGCATCTTATTTTCTTATCTTTGATGCCATGCCACTTGCGGCATCACATCAAAGAGGGGCAAAATGTAGACAACTAAAAACCTTTAGAAAATAAAGTATTTTTATTTTCTGAAAAAGTCTTGATGACATCATCATT
The DNA here is from genome assembly GCA_028749045.1 of Cupressus sempervirens. Taxonomy (NCBI): domain Eukaryota; kingdom Viridiplantae; phylum Streptophyta; class Pinopsida; order Cupressales; family Cupressaceae; genus Cupressus; species Cupressus sempervirens. Next base: position 242,464,740 of record CM053786.1, on the reverse strand, counting down.
TATTAATTAATTAATTATTTAATTAATTAATTAATTTTTATGCCATTAAATCCCTTTATCTTAATTAAAAATATTTAATTAAGGAATCCCTCCCAAAAATGTTTAAATCTTATTTAAACATTATTTCTTTATTTATTAATTATTTAATTAATAAATTGACCAAAAATCCTAAAATAAATAAAAAAATTATTTTTTGCCCAAAACTTGGCCAATTTCCTTATGACCAATAACCTCTTCCAAAATCTTCTAATCCTTCTTTAATTTCGATTAAAGGCTAATCCCATCATTTCCTACCCCTAATCCCAACTCAAAATATTTAATTAAGATTAAATATTAATCCTCATGTTTATTAAAAAAGTTTTAATAAATATCTCCTCAACCCAAACCCTTGAAATAAATAAAACTTTATTTATTTCCTAAAAATCTAATTTATCCTTATCCTAGGAAATTCTAGACTATTCTAGAAAGTCTTTATCCTCCTCCAAAATCTAGACTCTTCTAGAAGATGTCTTTAAACCTAATCCTAATCCCCTCCTAACCTTGTCACATTCCCTAAACATGGGTTAAGACTTACTAACCCAAGCCAAAGTTAACAAATATCTCTTCCTTCACCCACCCTCATTAAATGCCATCCACTTGCCTATCCTTAAGCTAATCCTAAACCATCCTAATCCATCCTCTAATCATTTGCACAAGCCTAAGCAAGCTTAAAACCTTCCTAATCAAGTCCAAGTCGAATTTGCTCTCATCACCCTCAAAATATCTCAACCATAAAACTTTATGAAGTCCACTAGGTCATAAATGACTCTTACAAGCCCTTTTATTGCTCTTACAAGTCATTATGAGGGTCTTTATGAAGATTTTATCTCTTGAGCCTCCTTTGTTGACTCATCCTTGCCCTTTCCTCCATCCTCTCACCATGTGACATGTGTCACTCCTTGATTGGCTATAAGGAAGCACAATCCATGTGCTCTCCTCTCATGCAATCTGAGCCTTACATAAGCTTTTTCCCATCCTTGCATCTTAGCCCTCAAACCCTCAAGCCTCTTGCCTATAAATTGGATCCTTCCCCTTTGCAAAATAACACAATCCATGAAGTAAAGTTATAATGCTATTTTGAGAGCCAAATCCATACTAAAGCCATCTATCCACACCAAAAATCCACAATCATCCATTGAAGCCCTTTTTGAAGCATAAAGCTTGAGCATACATCCTATCTATTTAGACAAAGCTACTCAACAAGAGAGCTTCTTATTGAGAGAGCCCACTAATGGCTCATATTCTCAATTAAGAGCTCATCTTAGTCTATCTTGAAGTTTATGAATTTTGTTTAGTTTGTAGAAGCTTTATTTAAATTTGGTTTCTATTAGCATACTAACATTTTTCATATACATGTATATGTATATGTATATACATATACATAATATATACATATACATATGTGTATATATATATACATATACATTTATATATATACATATGTATATATATATGTATATGTATATGTATATATATATACATATACATATATATGTATGTATATATAGATATGTATATGTATATACATATATATATATATATATGTATATATATGTATATGTATATACATATATATATATATATATGTATATATATTTATATGTATATGTATATACATATACATATATACATATATATATATATGTATATGTATATACATATAAATATATATACATATATATATATATATATATGTATATACATATACATATATATACATATATATATATGTATACATATGCATATACTTATATATATACATATACATATATATATATACATATACATACATATATATATACACATATACATACATATATACACACACACACACACACGCACACGCACACATAATAAATAAACTTATTCTAATTGGAAAAAAATCTTATAACCATTTGATCCATGAAAATTTATTGATTAGGATATAATAAATAAATACTAAGGGTCATTAAACTATCTCCATCTATGGAATTATCATTTGTGTTATCCTAAGAAGTAATACCAATTTTATGATTCCTATTAACTAGTTAGCGATAAGGTTGATTGTCATGGTCAATATTTTAATTAGGCTTAATGTTGAAATCATGCTTAGTCTTACTATTATATTTAAGGTTACAATTATGGTTAAGGTAATGATTAAGGTTCAATTTACATCATGAATAAGGTTATGATTTTAGTGTTTGAATAATGAGTATGATCAAGATTGAGGTTGATAGTTACTATTATGGTTATTGGGTTAGCATAGACATAGTATTTGCATTAGTAATAAGGTTTGGATTATTAAAAGATTGATGGTTAGGTTTTTCATTATGGTTGGGAATATAATTTATGTCAAGGTTGGGGTTTGTCTCTAATGAGAGGAAAAATTGTTACCTTAAAGAGAGAAGTAAAACTATGGCTAAGATTATTATTATAACTAAGCTTAGAATCATGATAAAAGGTAAAAATAAATTATTCATGAGATGCCAAAGCCAATATTCATTATTATTATGTGTTGTGATTAGTTATTGTTAGTTATTAACCTCGATTAGGCTCGAACATAAGAAATCTGAGATAAGAGGCTCACAATTTATAGTTATGTTGTAGGATCTTACCTAATTAAATTTTAGATTATAGATAATAGAAAGAGGGTGTTGAAAAAAGGTACAAACAATAGACACTAGGAAATATAACACAACATATTAACAACACCTACTGCCAACCATCCAATACACACATCAATTGAAGTCTACCTCTATCAAAAGGAAAGTTATGAATGTGGAAAACCCACCAACCATCGTCCACATTGCTAAGAAGCATCATGGGATAGTTGTCTCCTTACTAGCTACATTCTTAAACCAAAAATAGGAACCAAGGACCTAGGTGAGCTCTTTAAAACTAATAATGTTGCCATCCTTAACTTAGAGGTTTGATTTTTTTTTTTTTTTAAATTAGGATTTATATTAGTTTTTAGATTAAGATATAGTATTTATTTATATTATAGTTTGGTCAGATTTAAAGGATAACATGGAGATTCAAATAATAGACTTTAAGGAATCTAGGTTAGGATTTAAATCATGGTTAGATAAAGGGTTAGGTTATTGGTTAGTGATATATTTGAGTTTAGGGTTATTTTTAATTTAAGATATAGCTACAACAATAGCTTTAATATTAGGGTTTGAGTTATGCGTAGGGTGATTAATAATAGGCCAATGCTTACCACATACGTGCATTAGAAAGGGGACCCTTGAATGTAGCTCCTTTATATAAAAATATGACAAGGAAAAACTCATGTAGATGTAGGGGTGCTAATGCATAATTTATTCCTTGAAGAAAATATATTATTCTAGGGTTTTTTCCAACTATATATAGATTTTGAGGAATGTAGGGATGAAGCATTAAAGTGTGATGTACATATGCAATTAAGCTGACACAAAGTAAACACTCATCCAATAATAAATAACAAGGTACTAGATCTAGTGAATAAATGTAAATAAACTAAAGGCAAAAGCATAAACAATGAGATATTAGATTTAGTGTAATAAAGTAAGTAATATAAGAGTAAAATAAAGATATTAGACTGAGCTTAGTGAGAAGTAATTTATGGATAAGGTTATTATTATAGTTAGGTTTAGAATCATGATAAAAGGTAATGTTGTTATTGTTAGCTTCAAGGTTTGAATTTTTAAATCAGAGTTTGGATTAATATTAATGTTTAGATTAGATATAGTACAGTTTTATATTATAGTTGAGCCATATTTTAAGGTTAACTTGGAGATGAAAATCAAATAATTTAAGGAATCTAGCTTAGGAATTAAATCATGGTTAAAGAAAAGGTTAGATTTTTTGTTAGCAATATATTTGAATCATGGTAAAAGGTAATGCTTTTTATTGTTTTTCAAATTCAAAAACTGTTAAAGACAAGGGCTAACCCATAAACAAAATGCTGAAAATATTATAAAGTTAGATATAATAAATATTTATCCTACCCCCCTTCTTAATTTTAAAAATGCGCTAACAAAAGTATCAAAAAGCCTAAATTTTAAACTAGCAATAACTCTTATATTAAGATATACAAAATCAGATTTAACATAGAGTCCAATAAAGAACCATAAAGAATAACTCACCTAGATCATGTGTTGAATAAAAAAAAAAAACAAAATAACTACAAAATAACAAAGATCTAGCTCTCTTTGTTCAACTCCTTTCCCTCTAGTTCATCTAGTAGTACCTGCAACTAGTCATCTACCAAAAACTTGTATAAGGAACAAATGGTGTCCACCCCAACCCCAATAGTAAGACCCTTGTTTATAGCATGAAGTAGGTGAAGGGTCAAAGCCACATAATTCATAACCCAAACTGATAACTTGGGCACATCATCAAATCTCTATTACACAACATCTTGTCTCTACTCCAAGTTCTTAATGTTCTTCTTCGAGGTGGTATAGTCTTACTTCTGCATTTGGGTTTCATCTTAAGTGGTCACCTAGGTGTCATTATCCAAGCTCTATTTATCTTTCCCATGTTGGTAGGGATGAGACATGAACTTTTCTACCTTGTCCCCCACCCTTTTTTATTTTTCTTGTGTACCATTCTTGAATGCATATGAAACATGGGACAACATAGGGCTTAAGTGGTTATTAGTAGGACTAATCTCTCATTATTTTTGATGATCATCAATAGCCATACCTTCTTCATCATCCTCAATGTATCTCTTCCTATTAGTCATCTTTTTATGTATTTTTTAAGGGGGTTTATTCTTCCCACTATCACTAGAATCCAAATAAGTCAGGAGATCATGCTTAGTATTGGGCTTCTTTTGTGATCACTTTTCTTATTCCTAAGGGACCTTTAGCTCCCATCTTATATATCCACATTAGAATTCACAATAAGATTGCCCATCTCTATTTTAATTTGTTTGAGCATTTGTGGTGAGCAGGGCTTAGAGAATTTGGTTTAAATAGCAGACACAACCTTAGTAGAGACTTGAGAGATTGAGGTGGAGATAGAAGGGTTGGGTAAAACAATGTGGACATTGATAGCTAGGGGAGGACAAATGGATTTTTGGAAATTATATAATTTAAACATAAATTCCTAGTGAAGGATGGTATAGGGTTTTCCTTCCTTCATATTCTTGCTATTCCCAAGGATGGTATCTTCCATATAATGCATATTGATGTAGGGGAATGAAATGAGGTTACACATTATAAAGTAGTTCACTATGGTAAAGTAGTAATAGTAAAAAATCTGAAACATACCCACAATAGTCGTATAACACATAATGGTGTAACCTACCTCATTCTAGGGATTCAATATGGGTTCTCTTACAGACCCCCAATGGTCATGGCTTGGACTCTTGTCAAGACAAAAGAAACACTTGAAACTAGATGCTTCTAAGACCCTTCTCTTCTTTCTCCAATTAGCTCCCTTTGCAATGACCTCCTTGTTGATCTTGAAAGTTATCCCATTAACTATCACCATATTGCTATTTCATGAATTGATGAATTGTATTGAAACAACGTCAGTATAGCCTTCAATGCACTATATGTATGGTAGAAACCCACCCTCCCTAAGGTAAGTCCAAGAAGCATTGTTATCTTGCTCAATGGTATTTGACTGAATGTGAACAAGATGCATGCTCATAACTTTTCTCTATCCCTAATATGAAGTGAAATCCTAAGAAGAAATTGACATTACCCCACCTTCTTCATAGTGTAGTCTACAAATGCAATGAAATTTAGTAGAGAGAATGAAGTGACTAAAATTATGTAAGACAAAATGGTAAATTCCCAAGTAATATCTTTGATTATTTTAACCAATGGGAATAGACTTCCAAGTATCATGATGCGTCCAAGTGCATTCCCTTCGATACTAGCCATATATGCTCCTACTAGTATTTATTGTACCATTGCAATTTAAAACTCCTAAATTTCTTCATTGACAAAATCCAACCAAATCTTACCTACAACAGTGCCCCATTTTAACAAAAATCCTATTAAAAGTGGATAAACATTTATAGGATCAATTGCGATCTTTCTAAATTTATGATAGTAGTTTGAGCCCATATCACCTTTTAAAAAGGAAACCAAATTAATGATTACTTGGAAGGGATCACAATTGTAATAAATGATCGACCTCATAAAATTTAATTTACTTCTTTTGTCACCAAATAATGCATGTTAGTTTGAAGGATATCAATTATATTAACCTAGTTATACATCGAAATAATCTCATGACCAATCATCACCAGAAAATCAACCACTCAGTTGGTTTCATAGTAAATATGTTAAATGGACACTTTCAAAAATCTTGATACGAAGGCATGGTTAACATTGATTATTGAGGAAAATTTCAAATTATTTTTTATTTTGTTTCATAACTACCTCAATAATTAGCTAAGAGTCACCCCCTAGAATCAAGTTTTGAATAAAATTTGAGCTAGTATACCTGACTCCCCAGGATAGCCCATGGTGCAAGGGCACAAAGAAAATATTAAGCAAATTTGAGTTTAAAATCTAAAATTTGAAATGTTACAATGTGTGTGAGTTTAAAGTTTTATGTTTTAAAATAATAGTCCTTTTCCATGTGGTTGAAATGCTCATGTGGCATTCTTATAATCCTACCCAACATTATGCACTTAGGACTTAGTATGAGATTATTTTAGTTTCTTTTGGGTGTGTTAAAAGTCCTTAGTTTTTAAAAATGTTTTATGGGAAAACAATAAATAGAAAATGATGAATATTCCTAAAGAATCTTGTGTTGGAATTCAAAATATAACTTCTACAAGAAATCTTGGATGACTTCTTGAGAGTTACGTTATCAAGATTTTTCAAAAGGAGAAAGCAGATCATATTTTAAGGAGAGAATTTCTTGTAGAGATTTTTGGGAGAAAGTGGATATAATGAAGTCCTTGAATTTTACTATAATTTTCTTGAGTTTCTAGAGTTATATGGGTGTGAATGTATAGTATTCTACATGCATTTTTTTGTTTGTAAATTTAGATCTTTCTTTTGGAAGAAATCTGAAAATTAGATCTCAATAGCTAGGCATTTTTTGTTCTCTTCTTTCATTTCCTATCAGTCAGTACTCTCTATTTATTTAAGAGTGGCCTTTTCATGGAACTTTCCTAAAGATCCTACAATGGTCTCTATCATCTATTAGAGGATCCTCTTTAGTTTCTTGCATTTCTCTATTTTTGTATTGTTGTCTCATATCATGTTACAGGAAAACCCAGTTGTAATTTTTTTTGGAATGGGAAACACCCTTATGTTTTGACCCTTTGTTCATCAAAATTTATGAAATTTGTGTGCATGAATGTCCAAATTGAATTTTTGTATTGATTTTCTGAAGGTTTTAAAACCCACTGCATAATTTTTGGTATCAGAGCCCTGAAGAAGATCTGGGTAGAGAAAGGTGATTTACTATTTGATTTTGAAGTTGTATGGGATTCCATGCATTAAAGAATCAAGTCAAGTATTTGTTTGTGAATTATTAAGGAGAAGGGCTGAAAATGAGTTTTGGATTGATATTTTACTAAATAACTTGGATGATTCAAATGAAGTGAATCACCATTGTTTGAAAGAGAAATATCTAAAGTTGAAAGCATTCTGTGCATCCCAACATTCCTTAAATTTGAAGCTTCCTGATTTTGAGTAGTGTATTGGAAAGTATTTCCTTGTTTTTGCATGAAGTCTTTCCTTATTATATATGAAATAATTTTGGAAAGATTATAGAATATACTTTCATTTTGGTCAAGTTTGAGTCATTTTCATTTAGAAATGAGCAATTTATGCATAGTTTTGTAAAACTGATCTACTCAGATTTTAGATTCCCAGATTTACAGTCCAAAGAAAAAATTGTGACTATCACATATGGTTGCATAAGGACCTAGAAACTAGTGGGTGGATAGTTTGTTATGTTTTTAACAACTTTTATTCTTTCTATAAAAAGTTATCTTGTGATTTGATGGGTCAAACAAGCCCATTTCCAAAAACTACCATGTTTACATGATTTCCTATCATTGTTTCTACATGAAGGTACTAGAACATTGTCATATGTGTATTTGTGAGCTTTTGTGACCATTCATGGTTTGGGAATGTCTCATTTGTCTTTAAAAAATTTCCTCAAGGTTTCATATTTTGTAGGTTGTGGGGAAGTATGCCTATTTGGCATTAGCTTGGTTTCAAGTTTTATGTAAACATTTTCATTATCAACAAACTTATTTGGATTTTAGCATGGAGGAAAGACATTTCCTTTTTTAACATCAATTTTCTTTTTAATATCAATTTTGAAAGCCTTTTCATCCTTGAGACACATGGAACTAGGAAGGAATGTGGTTGAAAGACATTCAAGTTTACCATTTTGAAAGAAATGTAGAAGTAATGGAAAAGATACTAAAATGACTTGCATGCATACTAATAAAATATGACAAAATTTCTACTACTTGAAGGAAATAAGTGAAAGAACAAAATTGCAGATTTTTGTGGAAAAAAATTTATCCTATTTTTAATGTGCTACATTCCTGAAGCATTCTATGGTCTTGTAGCAAAAAGAAGACATAAGTTTATAGTATTTTGACTACATAAATAAGAGAATAGATTTTTCTTTGTTTACGGTGTGTCATATTTCAGCAGTAGAATGGGAAGTAAATGAACATTGGTTTGATTGTTGATAGAAAATGAAAGATTGAGAAGATTGCAGTTTGTGAGAAGAAGATTGTTTTTATGTTCCTGAAGCATTTTATCCTCCTGTAGAAAAGTTTGGAGTGAAATTTATAATAGAGTATGTTTATGTCATATATTCCTATAGCACATTATGTTCCTATAATATAATACGATGTGTAGATTGTGAAGTTTTTTATATTGATGAGTGTGAGCCTTTGAATCAACCCTTCAAGTTGAGTATATCCATGAAAGATTTCCAGAGTGTAGCTCTACATCATTACAGTGGAAGAAGAAGAAAGAAAAAGCTACAGCCAAAGACATTCTATATTCTAGATAAAGTGCAATTGCAAGAACAGGGTATGCAAACTTATAATTGACAGTGGTTCCTCTAAAAATATAATCTCAGTAGAAATGGTTGAGAAAATGAATCTTGCAAGAGTACCTCATGATTTACCTTACAAAGCATATGTGCTAGGATAAGAATAGTGGATTGATGTCTTTGAAAAGTCATATGTTTCTTTTAATATTGGACCATATTTTGATACCATTGAATGTGATATTATTCCTTTAGATGATTCTCACTTGATTTTGGGAAGAGCATGGCAATATGATAGGTCAACCATGTATGATTGTAGAGAGAACACATATAACACCAAAAAGGATAAAAATAAGATGGTTTTGTTTCCATTCAAGGATGACACAACATGGAAGGAATCAAGAAGTATAGGCCTAATTAATAGGATATCATTTCTGATACATTATGAAGTTAAAGAGGAAGTGAAAGAAGTTATGTTGGAAGCTAATGAAACTATTGAGAATGCAGCCATAAACCATAAATATGTATGTGAATTTGGGACACCAATATGAACAATGATAGATGTAAGCTATCCTTTGGAAGGGCAAGAACAAAAATTGCAGAACGAACATAAATTGCAGCAAGAAGAAGTGAAACAAGTAAATGCTAACAGGAAGAGTAAAGAGGAAATTCCTATGAGATTTGAGTGTGATAAAGTTGTGGTTGGACCAATAATGCATCCTTTGAAAATAAAGATGAGTACAATTTTGAAAGTTACTCCTACGAAAGAGAATTTAGAGACAAATAATGAAGCCTTAAAATTGCTTGGTGTAGTGAAATGCCAAGAGGAATGGTATGAGGATGAAGAAAATGAATGTGTAGCAGCAATCCAAGAAGAAGAATGTAATCGATGGGAAGAGTTTGAAGCCATCATGGGCGAATGGAAAAGGCATGGTGGTAGTATGGTGACTCGTCATGAAGAAGTTTCTAAAGAAGAGATACTAGATGATGTTATGGACAAAGAAGAGGAGGTTGAATATGCTTATGACAAGGTACCAATTTTTTTTGGGATATAAAATTCAAAATACAAATTCAAGTGTATGCAGCAATAATAAAAATTCAGAATCTGATGAAGTTACAAGTGTATGTTGTAGCCATACAAATTTAGAATATGATGAAGTGGATGCATAGTGAGCAGAAAATTATTTTTATTTACCAATAGGAGACAAAAACAAGTTAAAGATAAAGGAAAAAGAGAAAATTCAAAAGATACAAGTTTAAGGGAGGCCAAATTTTTTTAAGGAGGACAAGTAAAAACCAAAGTCAAGTTGAAGGGATCCATATTTTTTTTAATCCATTTTTTATAGGTGTTTCAAAGGGACTTGGAAAATTTTGAAATTTTGGAGTATGGTACATAGGTAGAAATCAATTAACAAGCATATTTGAGTTTAAAATCATAAATTTGAAATATTTGTGTGTGTGTGTGTGTGTGTGTGTGTGTGTGTGTGTGTGTGTGTGTGTGTGTGTGAGAGAGAGAGAGAGAGAGAGAGAGAGAGAGAGAGAGAGAGAGAGAGAGAGAGAGAGAGTTTAGAGTTTTATGTTTTAAAATAAAATTCTTTTTACACATGGTGGAAATGTTTAGGTGGCATTCATTCTTATAAGCCTATCCAGGCTTATCCACTTAAGACTTAGTATGAGATTATTTTAATTTCTTTCAGGTGTGTTAAAAATCTTTATTTTTTTATGCAAGTATGGAGGTGATAACAATGTTCCTCACTTACTAATTCTTTAACTAGGCTTCTTCCAAGACAATCAAGCATATCATATGCTATCCGTTTGAATTCTCCAAGGTTAGAGACAAGGTGAATGACCTATTCCTTGTGCCACTATCACTTATTCCATTTCTCTACCTTACCCTTCACAATACCCAAAAAATAACTCTCACAATACCCAACAACTCCACTGCCTTACACCCTCCAGGACCTTTATCAACAACATTCCCAATAAGCTTCAAAAAGAATTAACTCATTTCCAACTAAATGATTTCAAACATTCACAAGCTTTTACTCCTTGGTGGGCTTCAAACATCAATACTTATAAACTAAAACTCTTCCTTGTAGCCCCCCTTGGGGTTTTATAGTAGAAACTAACAATCCTTACAAAAAATTATCAAAACTAAAGAGTAATTTAGACACCCATTATTGGACTTAACAAATATATTCAAAGTTGTAGATTCCCAACTATTTCATAATGCATATAACCTATCAGCTCGAGTCTAGCTAAATAGGCCTAAGACACACCTATTAACTCCCAACTCATTAACTCTCCAAATTACAATAACAAATAAACTTTAAGACATCATTACCTTACCAAAATATTCCCAATTGCTGAGTTTTAGGCTCCTAGCTATTGAGTAGATAACCAAATTTTCAAACCCTTGCCTTCAATAACGATTTTAGTGCTGAATATGTAACTGGCCTTCAAACTCCAATATTCAATTTATCTACTCTTTCCAAAGGTTTCTCAACATCCCAAGAACATCTATTAACCTTCCAACTCAGTCGTAATCCTAACCAAATCCTCTATCATGGTTTTGCCAAATGTTGATCCACTATTATTGCATGTAACAACAGATAAACTGTTCATTTGAGGTCAACCCTATGGTATGGATTACGGTATGTTAGGGACCATTAAAATGGTAGGCTAAAATATCATAGGAAACCCTTTCATCCTTCCTAATTCCATACAATGAAACTTATTGACATATGTGGCATTGCACTCTATAACCATACATCATTCATTGTCTAAATAATGAATTCAGAAGATCTTGGTGATAACCCAGAGATACTAGAAAAAAAATTTAATAGCAACCTTCATTGTCATTTATATAGGAATTTTAATGAATACCACATCCATGAGATATAAAAGAAGAAACGATGAATGTCATTCAAACACCAATATTTCAGCAATATTTCATAAAACATTGATTTCTTCTTCAAAATCCATACACAAAACCTTTCATTTATCTTCTTCATATATCCCTCTCTATCTATTTTCATGAGAATTTCATGTTTATATAATTACATGACCTTTTACCTTCACTAATGGCTTGACCAAGGTGGAGGACTATTCACCTTCCACAAATTTGTCATTATGCAAAAATTGTTGATTGCAAGTTGTTGCCAATTTTACATTATTTTGCATATTTTGCATTTTATGATTTAATAACTTTTCTAGGTACACTAAATAGGTCTTAACACTATGTCATGACATCTTAACACTACATTATATTCAATTTATGTCCTTGCATGGAATTTTCCACTTTTTCTACTCACTTTGACCTATATTGCATAAAACAAGAATTTGGTCAACATGACCTTAATTTGAACACCAAAAAACATGATTTAAAACAATTAATTCCGTAATCTATCAAGACTCGAAACATACTAAATAAGACTCAATATTCCATAGGAGATGGTCGTGATGCCCCGCACTAGTTTTCGAAAAGGTTTTATGGGAAAAATCAAAATGAAGAAAATGATGAATATTCCTTAAGCATCATATGTTGGAATTCAAAATATATCTACCACAAGAAAGGTTTTATGGCTTCTTGGGAGTTACATTAAAAGGATTTTTCAAAAGGAGAAAGCAGATCATACTGTAAGGAGAAATTTTTTTTTGAGAGATTTTTAGAAGAAAGTGAATAGAATGAAGTCCTTGAGTTTAGTGTAATTTTCTTGAGTTTATAGCATTATATGGTTGTAATTGTGTAGTATTGGAAAATGAAGATGGGGTAACTGAGAGGGGAGGGGTGAATCAGTTACCACAAAAACAAATTCAACAGTCCCAAAGATGCCTTAAACTTAGTTGCTGTTGCTACTCGGTAAACACATAAATTACTGCTTAAAACTTGATAGATGTTTAGTTAATTTATTAAGCATTTACTGAAATAAGCAACCATGCAAAAGAAAGTAATCATGAACACAGTAGACACCAGATTTACGTGGAAACCCAATATGGGAAAAACCACCAGCAACTAGTCACCAATTTTCACTCTTCTTAAGTGAGCCCTGTTAGGAGCCAACCCTGTTAAAGGTTACAAAACACACTGTTAGGTGTGACCCTGTTAGAGGATTTAATCACCCTATTAGGAGTGGCCTTGTAAGAGGTCTTTAGAACAATTCAACTGAATTGCCACCTTGTTAAAGGATTTATGGAATGGCTATTAAACCAAATCTGTTAGGAGATTTTGGAATCACTGTTACAATGGTTAGAAAGCAACAATGAATGATCTAAAAATACATGCAACTTATCTTGTTGAATATAGATCTCAGTTTAGCTCCACAAGATCCTTACTGATTAAATATATCTTTGCAGCTCCAAGATTTCCCTTTGCTCAACTCTGCTTAGGCACACACAAGTCTCTTCCTTGCATTTCCTTGCACTATCCCTATACACTCTCAATTCCACACTTTTTTGCATCTTGAACACCTCTTTATATACTATACATGATACCAGGTCGGCCCAACCAACTTGACAAAACATATTCCAAAGTCGGCTTGAACTAACAATCAAAACAAAATTCTTCACTGGCCGACGCTGCTCTAAAAAACTGCTTCCTATGTTAACCGGCAGAACTCGGTAAAAATTACAGTTACCAAGGAATTCGGTAAACCTGCCACTTCCTTTGGAAACTAACTAGACTCGGTAAAAGCTGTCTTTGACTACTGAGTGAGTTCGGTGAAAACTAAGCTTTCCTTAGCTTACCGTGCGAACTCGGTTAACACTACCCGTCTGCTACAAAATCCTTTGATACCCGAGTGATCTCGGTAAGAACTAAAATTTCCTTAGCTTACCGTGCGAACTTGATTAACTCACCGTGTGACATACAGGAACGCTCGGTATACACTGCAAAAGGCTTTACTGACCGACTGAGCTCGGTAGACTCTGTAAACTGTTTTCCTGACCGACAGAACTCTATAGACTCTGTCTGATAACTGATATGGCATTTGTGTAACATCAAAGACAATACACAATTACTTAATTGTATCCAACAATCTCCCTCTTTGACATTGATGGCAACACAACATGTCATAGAAGAAATGAAATTTGAAAGCAAGTCTACATCAACACAACACAATTAACAATTCTCCCTCTAAGATAGAGAACTCTCCCTCTTACAGTAATCTCCCTCTGTGAAGGAATTACATAATCAAATTTCGGAAAGATATGACAGTAAAACTCTCCCTCTTTGACAACACATGCCAAAGACAATCCAATTTCAATGAATTTCATTGTACCTTTAGTACTGATATGCAATATTTCCTTGATTTTCTGCATCAACTGATGATTGTTCAATTTTGTAAGAGCTGATGCATCACTAAAACTTATTTTTAGTGAACTTTAGATAGGGGAATGACCTCTAACTTACCTCTGAGATACAAAAATGCATCCTTAGGTAAAGGCTTTGTGAATATGTCAGCAATCTGTTCCTTTGTATGGACATATTCCAATCTGATTTCCTTGTCCTGCACCAATTCTTTGACAAAGTGATACTTGATTGCAATGTGCTTAGTCTTAGAATGCATTACTGGATTCTTAGATATGTTGATTGCACTTGTATTATCACAAAACATGACAACTGGTTCCTTGATTTCCATCTTCATGCCTTGTAGCAATTGTTTGAACCAAACAATATTAGAACAGTTTACTACTGCAACAACATACTCTGTCTCTGCTGTTGATTGAGATGTACAATTTTGCTTTTTGCTTGTCCAAGAAGCCAACCTCTTTCCAAGAAAGAATGCACCTCCACTTGTGCTTTTTCTGTTGTCAAGGTTTCCTGCCCAATCAGCATCAGTAAACACTTTTAAGTCTAGGTTTCCTCCAAATTTATACCATAATCCATAATCTTCAGTTCCTTTTAGATATCTCATTATCCTCTTGATTGCCATCATGTGATTTTCTCTTGGTTTGGCTGAAAATCTTGCCACAATTCCAACTGCAAGAGCAATATCTGGCCTAGTATGAACTACATATTGCAACTTTCCAATCATAGATATGTACAATGTTTGATCTATTTCCTTTGAATCATCTTCTTTGGTAAGTTTTAGTCCAGTACACATGGGAGTTCCAACTGGTTTACAGTCTTCCATACCAAACTTTTTCAATAACTCTTTGATGTATTTTGCTTGAGTGATGTAGATGCCATTCTTGTTCTACTGAATTTGATTTCACTAAACATTGACATTTCAAATTCCTTGCTCATTTGTTCTGAAAATTCTTTGCAAAGATCATCATTCCCTATGAAAACAGTATCATCTACAAATATTTCTGCCAAGACAATCTTATTTTCTGGTCCTTCCTTGATATACAAACAATTGTTATCATTATTTCTTTGAAATCCAATTTGAATAAGATAGCTATGCAATCTTTCATACCATGCTCTAGGGGCTTGTTTTAGACCATACAGTGCCTTATGCAATTTGCAAACCATGTTCTTTTTATCTGGATCTATAAAACCTTCAGGTTGTTCAATGTAGACCTCTTCATCCAGTATACCATTTAGAAATGCTGACTTGACATCCATCTGATAAACTTTAAATCCTTTGTAAGCAGCATATGCTAATAAGGTTCTAACACCTTCCAATCTAGCAATGGGAGCAAAATTTTCTCCATAATATATGCCTTCCTCTTGAGAATATCCTTTGCACACTAATCTAGCTTTGTTTCTTGATACTTTACCATTTTCATCCAACTTATTTCTGAAAACCCACTTTGTACCGATTACATTTTTGTCTTTAGGCCTGGGTACAAGAGTCCATGTCTTGTTTTTCTCTATCTGCTCTATTTCTTCATTCATTGCTTCAATCCAATTATCATTTTCTAATGCATCTTTGATAGTTCTAGGTTCAAAATTAGCAAGTAAACAAGTACCTTTCAACTTACTTCTTGTGATGGTTCCTTCAAATTTATTTCCAATGATTTGATTTGCTGAATGATGTCTCCTGACATACTTGGCTAGAACAGGTTCTTTTTCCTTTTGGATGAATCTTGTCGTTATCTTCTTGCATTTCTCCTTCATGCTTGGTTTGGTCTGGCTCGGTATCAACTGGCTCGGTATGCACATGTTCGGTTACCTCTGGCTCGGTAATCTCTAACTCGGTATTCTCTGACTCGGTAGACGTTGGCTCGGTAGATTTTGGCTTGGTAGATGTTTCCTGCAACTCGGTTAGTGATGACTTGGTAGAAGAAGGTTTCTGATTCTCATATGCAGTTGATATTATATCTAGTTCACTGAAGACGAATCTTTTGTAATCTTCTGGTTCTCTTCTGCTTTCTTCTTCAATCTTTTCTACAAACTCATCAACTTTCACATGTATACTTTCTATGACTTTGTGAGTAGATAAGTTCAAGCATCTATATGCTTTACTCTTGCATGAGTATCCAAGAAATATACCTTCATCACCTTTTACATCAAATTTACCTTTTCTACATTCTTTCAAGATATAAAATTTGCTTCCAAATACTTTCAGATAACTTACATTGGGTTTATAGCCATACCATAATTCATAGGGAGTTTTGAATGAGTCCTTTTTTAACTGTACTCGGTTTAAGGTATGAACTGCTGTACTGATAGCCTCCTTCCAGTATTTGATAGCAAAATTCTTTTCTATCATCAAGGTTCTTGCACAATCCATGATGGATCTGTTCCTTCTTTCAGCTATGCCATTTTGTTCAGGAGTACCTGGTGCTGAAACTTGTCTTTTGATTCCTCTTTCAATACAAAAGTTATTGAATTTATGTGAAATAAATTCACCACCTCTGTTTGACCTTAAGCATTTCAATCTTTTCCCTGTTTCTTTTTCTACTCTTGCCAAATACCATTTGAACTTTTCAAATGCTTCTGATTTGTTCCTTAGGTACATGACGGTCATCATTCTTGAATAATCATCAACAAAAAGAATAAAATATTTTTTACCAGTATAGCTTTCAGTTCCAATAGGTCCACATAAGTCAGTATGCACAATTTCTAATAAATCTTCAGACTGATAATTTTTGCTTTTGAAACTAGACTTACCCATCTTTCCAATTTGACAATTCTTGCATAAACCGACCTCTGGTTTCTTTAAATCAGGAATGCCTCTCACTTTCTTGAATTTTCTTATCTTTACCAAATTGTCAAAATTCACATGACATAACCTTTTATGCCATAACCAACTCTCTTCTACTTGAGCAATAAAACATGAATGTTCATCAAGTTCAAGATAGAACAAGTTACCTTTAGTTTGAGTACCAGATCCAATCAGCTTTCCTTTACCATTCAGCAGTCTTGCTTTTCTTTGGATGAATTCTACTTTGAGTCCATTGTTGAGTAACTGTGCCACACTCAACAAATTTTGCTTTAGGCCTTCTACCCAATAAGCATTATCACATACAAGTTCCTGGGTTAGAGTGATTCTTCCTTTTCCTTTGATGCAACAAGGTTCATTGTTTCCAAATCTTACACTGCCACCATCATACTCTTCAAATTGATCAACCTTTGTTTTATCTCCAGTCATATGATGTGAGCAGCCACTATCAATGATCCATGTATCATTCTTACTTATGTGAGAGATGAGTGCCATTTCTTCATTGTCAGATTCATCTTTTACAGCAATATAAACAATCTCATCCTCTTCTTCATCATTAGAATCATTAGAATCTTTAGCCATAAAACATGATTTCTTACTTTTATCCTTAAATGATTTGAGATCTTTCTTACTGTTCCATTTATTATCTTTCTTTTCATCTTTATCTTTCTTGTTTGGACACCTTACAGCAATATGAACGACTTCTTCACATGAAAAGCAGATTAGGGGTACTTTACCTTTGTACTTACCTCTTCCTCTTGAATATTTCCTTGCAAGTAGAGCTTCAATTACTTCAAGGTCGCTGTCAGAACTCTGATCTGATTGATCTTCACTCTCTGACTGAGATTCCTTCTTCTTCTTGCCTTTGTCCTTGAGTGAAAGCTTGGCTTCAAATGCAGACTCAATGTTCTTTGCAGCTGGAACATAATTATCAAAATTATCTAGTTCAAATGTTGTCAATCTTCTAACTATGGCCTCTAGGTTTATCTTGTGATTGGCCTCACACCTTATTTCTTGAATGGCTGATAGCCTAATGGCATAAACTGGAAGTAGAGTTCTAAGAACTTTACTTATGATTGTCTCTTCACTGATACTTCCTCCAGAAGCTTTGATAGCACTGACACATGCTTTAATTCTTTCAACATATTTGGCAATGTTTTCATCTTCTTTCATTTTCATCTGATCGAACTGTCCTCTCAGACTTTCAACTTTGGCTCTTCTGACATTGTCATCTCCACCATAGATCTCTTTCAGTATTTCCCACATTTCATAGGTAGTAGTGTAGTCCTTGACATCATCAAACTCTTCATAACTCAAGGCAGATGCAATATCAATCATCATAATGTTATGAGTCTTCTTTATAGCAATGTCATTGACTGATAATGTACCTGATGGTTCTACATATTTTTCATCAAGATATTTCAGACTAGTGTCACCAATGGAAGCTAGATGAAGTCTCATTAATCCTTGCCATGCTGAGAAGTTGTTTCGGTTAAGCCTTGGGATTTCCCTCTTGTAAGACATCTTGATCATTGGCTTAGATCTTTGAAATCTCCTCCTGCAAGCACCAAAAGCTCTGATACCAATTGTTGGAAAATGAAGATGGGGTAACTGAGAGGGGAGGGGTGAATCAGTTACCACAAAAACAAATTCAACAGTCCCAAAGATGCCTTAAACTTAGTTGCTGCTGCTACTCGGTAAACACATAAATTACTGCTTAAAACTTGATAGATGTTTAGTTAATTTATTAAGCATTTACTAAAATAAGCGACCATGCAAAAGAAAGTAATCATGAACACAGTAGACACCAGATTTACGTAGAAACCCAATATGGGAAAAACCACCAGCAACTAGTCACCAATTTTCACTCTTCTGAAGTGAGCCCTGTTAGGAGCCAACCCTGTTAAAGGTTACAAAACACACTGTTAGGTGTGACCCTGTTAGAGGATTTAATCACCCTATTAGGAGTGGCCTTGTAAGAGGTCTTTAGAAAAATTCAACTGAATTGCCACCCTGCTAAAGGATTTATGGAATGGCTGTTAAACCAACTCTGTTAGGAGATTTTGGAATCATTGTTACAATGGTTAGAAAGCAACAATGAATGATCTAAAAATACATGCAACTTATCTTGCTGAATACAGATATCAGTTTAGCTTCACAAGATCCTTACTGATTAAATATATCTTTGCAGCTCCAAGATTTTCCTCTGCTCAACTCTGCTTAGGCACACACAAGTCTCTTCCTTGCATTTCCTTGCACTATCCATATACACTCTCAATTCCACACTTTTCCGCATCTTGAACACCTCTTTATATACTATACATGATACCAGGTCGGTCCAACCAACTTGACAAAACATATTCCAAAGTCGGCTTGAACTAACAATCAAAACAAAATTCTTCACTGGCCGACGCTGCTCTAAAAAATTGCTTCCTGTGTTAATCGGTAGAACTCGATAAAAACTACAGTTACTGGGGAATTCAGTAAACCTGCCACTTCCTTTTAAAACCGACTAGACTCGGTAAAAGCTGTCTTCGACTACCAAGTGAGTTCGGTGAAAACTAAGCTTTCCTTAGCTTACCGTGCGAACTCGGTTAACACTAACCGTCTGCTACAAAATCCTTTGATACCCGAGTGATCTCGGTAAGAACTAAACTTTCCTTAGCTTACCATGCAAACTCGGTTAACTCACTGTGTGACATACAGGAACGCTCGGTATACACTGCAAAAGGCTTTACTGACCGACTGAGCTCGGTAGACTCTGTAAACTGTTTTCCTGATCGACAGAACTCTGTAGACTCTGTCTGATAACTGATGTGGCATTTGTGTAACATCAAAGACAATACACAATTACTTAATTAAATCCAACATGTAGTATTCTACATGCATATTTATATTTATATTTAGATCTTTCTTTTGGAAGAAATCTGAAAATCAAATCTCAATAGTTTAGCATTTTCTTATTTTTTCATTTCCTATTAGTTGTAACTCTTTGTTAACTTTAGAGTGGCCTTTGCATGGAGGTTTTCTAAAGTTCCTCCAATGGTCTCTATCAGCCATTGTAGGATGCTCTTTAGTTTCATTGATTTATTTTTTTTGTCTTTTTGTCTCATATCATGTTCCAGGAAAACCCAACTATAATGTTGATTGAATGAAAAACATGCTCATGTGTTGACCCTTTGTTTGGCAAAATTTATGAAACCTTCATGTATACATGCATAGCATAAAGTTGTTTATTTATTTTCCAAAGGACCTTTTAAAATCCCTTAGCATCAGCCTCATAACTTCCACTAAGGTTCTAGTATTATAATTGTAACTGCTAGTGTGAGCTATCACCATATTACATTTATCATCCCTAATTATTCCTCCCATAGTAGTAGAAGCATTCTAAGATGGTCCATCAATATTGAGTTTAAACTAGGAGGTGTGGGGCAACTTCAATTTTACTTTCTTGCTTTCCATAACTTTTGAGTTTTTAAATTTTGAAATCAAATCAAGTTGTCCCCAATTGTTAGCAATATTATGATCACTAATAGTAGGAGGATGGAGTTTAGTCTTCCATATCCAGAATGAGATGAATTCCATTAATAGATTAATAGTGATTTAGAACATAAATGAGGGATCAAAGGACCTATCTCTAAAGACCTAGTTATTCATTTTCTTCCTTGAATGCCAACACAAATATGGGGGTAAAACCTTCCATAACTTCTTAATAAAGGGATGAGAAGACATAGCCTTCCAGTCCAAGATATATTGTTGGAGATCATCATTGAACAACCATTGAGTCCCAAATCTATTCAAGATCCCCTACCATATCTTTTCTAGAATAGGTATAGTATATTAGGAGATAAGAAATAGATTTCTCCTATTTATCACACAAAACATACTACTTAACTAATTGGAATCTTCTCCTTTTGAGATTTTCCATCTTTAGGATGATCCCATCAAGTTCCACCCACCAAAAGAAATTAGTCTTAGGGAATATTCCTAGACTCCACATTTGTCTCCAATCCATAAACTCCATATGGTAAATAATAGAATTGTATGAATATTTTATGTTGAACATGCCAGAGGAATTTAATCCCCAAACTATTGAGTCCTTAGTTTGGAAGGCTAGACCCTAGGATCCTTCTATAATAGCTTGAATCTCTTTGATTAAAATATGGTTCTAGATATTCTAGTCATGTTTTTTCCATTGTCATTGTTATCAACATAGTTACCTAGCCATATTCCACAATGATTTATACACTCATTCCTCACAACATTATACTATCTTTAGCATAGAGGATTACCACTCATCCAATTATCCTCCCAAAATGTAATGGTATTTCCATTCCCAATCAACTATTTCACTTTATTTCTTAGAAGTTTGTATTAATCTCAAACTGGTTTTGACATATGAGTGACTACATACTTAGTCATATTCATAAATTTCATGCTGAATGAGTAGTGTATGCCCACCATAAGTTGTCAGACAGTGCATGCCAAGTGAAATATATAGTATGTGTTGAGCACCAGTATGTGCCAAGTAGATGGTTAGTTTCAAGTCACTCTAATGGTGAGAAAGTCAGTTTATGCTAAGTGATTCACATGCCAAGTGAATAGTAGATGACAACTCATTTAGAAGATGAGTTTTAGCATTGAAGATATAATGCATGTTGAGCATTAGAGGCTTCAAATGTTGAGTAAATTTTTTTGGACATAGTTGTTTGTAATGGCACAAAATTCTATGTAAACTATTTTCGGGCCAACTTAAGGATTTTTGTGCAATTATAGAATATGAGAATAAATCTATATTGAGAATCACTATGTAGTACTTGCAACTAATCACATTAAGGGATGTTCTCAAAAAAAAATTGGGTGAATCACAATCACTGATTCTTACCTAACCCTGAGTCACCTAGGTCTTCTTAAGGAAAACCCTCGAGATGCTATGGAGGGAAGAGAGAAGTTTGCATGTGCATACAAAGAATTCATGGTGATTAAGGAGTTGTGAATTGAGATATGCATTGCAGAATCAGTTAGAGAGAACAAAGGAAAACAAAGAGGACAAAAGTGATACATCTAATCAGTGAGGATCAAGTATACACTAGGAAAGAGGTGATTTTATTTCTAGCAAAGGAGTTCTAAGCAAAGGATCAAGGATGAAACATTCTAACAAGTAAATAAGTAAAATCTCTTAACATGGTAGACTTTATAGGTTTCAAATTCTAGAAGACCTTTTTGTAAGTCTCTTAATCAAGTTCTTACTTCATTGTAAGATGAAGTTGTTTAACTAGGATCACTTCTAATAAGGTGTTGAAATCCTTTTATAGGGTAATGTCTAACAATATTTGTAAGCCTTTAATTGGGAAGACCTTTCACAGGGTAGATCATAGTTTATGATCAAACATTGTAACCTTCATTGGATACACTTTACAACTGTAGTAGTGAAGATTTGTGGGTGTCATCCCCACCCAAGTTTTACCTTCTAATTGGATGGTTTTTGAGTAACCAAATATCTTGTTTCATATATGTGTTCAATGTTTATTGTTTTCATACTAGGGATGAAGATTCTTAGTTGGGTATTTTAGTCTATATGCAAATTTTTAGAAGGATGTTGAATAGAAAGAGAATGGAAACCCTCTTCCTAACACTAATTTTCAAAAGAAATGATCCAAATTGATTAAACACAAGGTGTTCAATGCAAAAATGGATCAAGTGATGAAAAATAGGGGGAAAGAGGGGGGTTATGTGTGATCTTTCTATTATCGGAGAGTATGTGCCCAAATCCTAAAATAGATAAAGAATAAATACTCACCTTGAATCTAGAAAATGTTGTTTTCTTATGTCTATATGAAATTTTTGGAAAATCTATAGTCCATTTTAGACTGGAAATGTCATGACTGAGAAAACCCATAAATATTTTGTCTTTCTGATGGGAGGTTGACCTTGACCCTATTGGTGGGGCACAATCTTACCCTAGGACACAATTGTACCTTGAAAAGTTGACCTTGACCTTCACTACTTTGACAAAATTTATGTTCATGGATCTCACAAGTTTGACAAATAGGGTATCTAAATCTACTCTTTGATTTGTTGTTCCACACTTTTATCTATAAGAAAAATGATTTTTTTGTTGGATGGAGGGTTTTCCTTAGTCAAAGTCTAGTTTGGTATTAACCTTGATATACAATTGAAATAATATAGATGCATAAACCAAGTAAATGGAACCATTCACCTTGCTTATGTCAAAATCCTTGTGGAGGATTTAGATCCTTGAATCCACAAGTACAGATGCTCCAAATGTATGTAAAATGTATGTAGGATGTCTCAAATCAATGTCATTAGATCTTCAACACTAACCTTAAATGTATCTTTGCATAGAAGATGGCTTAGATGAATGTGGATGAAATCTTCAACAAGATGTCTCCATAGAGATTGAATCCTTCAATGGGTAACAATGGATCTCTTTGATGAATTAGATGCTTCAACACTTGAATTCTTGATAGAAATTCACTTCATAATAGGTGGATTGAAAGTAATTTGTAGATAATGGATGCACTCATCAATTATGGATGTCAAAATGAGGGAAGAAAGATTCCTTACATAGAGATCTAGGGCACTAACTCCTAGAGAAGGTTGAAATCGGAGCATTAAATCCCATTTAACCTTAACCCTTAGGGATAAACCTAGATTAACTTGGTAAAACCACAAACATGTGTCACCCTTTTAAAAAGGAAAAGGCTAACAAAAGTATAGTTGTTCACATTCAATGACATAAAATTGGTATTATTATTTAGAATTATAAGATGAAGTAAACCAATGAAATGTGTAGAAATGGATGAAGTTTAGGATTATAATTTTTAATAATTATTTGGAATAAAAAATGATATATTTTCTACTTTTTAAAGACAACATTTTAGTTGCTAAAAAAGCTAGAAATTAGGGATCTAGTTCCCACCACAAAATGACATTGAAATAAACTTATTTGCCTATGATCTTATATTATGTTATAGATGAAATATGTAGCTAGAAAAATGAAAAATAAAAATTGGTTTTGGACCTATATTTTCTCTTTTGTAATGATTCAAATTTCAACTTATTCAAATCAATGGTTTTCATCTCAAACCACATTTTTCAAAATAAATTTATTCCAACCAAAATAAAAATTATAGATTTTGGAAGAGGACTCTCTCCTCTAGAACATCATATTATTTTATTTTTTTTGGTATGATTTAATATTTTTTTCTTTCTCAAAATTGACATCTTCTCGAGTGTAAAATATGTGCTTGTAATTTTTTTAAAATTACGATATACTATATCTAAATAAAACACTATCAACTCTATATGAAAATATTCATGACTTTGAGCTCTATAAAATGGTGTTTATATTTTATTAAAAGAATATCATAAAAATAGTAAGAGTTATTGAAATGTCATTTTTTTGAAATAATTATATTTATTTAGTAATTGGATACTAACTGGTATAAAATGTATGCATTTAATAGACATTTCTAATTGGAAAAGTGTGAGACCATAGATGACTTAGGTAGAATAAATTTATCAAGATCATATGTTTGAACAAAATTGATGTTTTGATAGAAATACTCAAATTTAGTCATTTTGATAAGCCAGCATAAAAGGTGACACAACTTTGTACTTTTACCCAATTTATGTAATTTAAGAGTCTACCATTCAGAAACCCAAAACAACAGACTTGGTAGTAGGAAAAGAAACTTTTCGAAGACTGAGATATTAAAACTCCCAAAAATTGAAAATAGGACCTAGGGTCAAGGATGAGGTTGACCTTGTGCTAGGTTAAGGTCAAGGTCATGCTTGACCTAGGTTAGGGTCAAGATTGATGTTGACTTAGATGGTATTCCTTGACCGAATGGCCAAAGTCCTTAGTTTCACAAATTAGTTTATCAAAAATAGGCTAGAAATATAGATTGAAAAGAAGAATAGGGGGGAAATAGTCAGATCCATGCAAAGACCCATTCAAGGTGCTTGACATGAACCCATACCTCTTTCTTAGAGGGCTATACATTAAGGCCCCACTTTAGAAAGAGTACGGAATTGATTGAAACTCTTGGTAAAGTAGATCACATTGAAAAGATAAACTTATTAAAATGAAAGAGACAAAGAGATCCTCAAGCTCCCACAAACAATTATTTTTCAACTCAAAGATCACAATAAGATAGACATCTCTAGTAAAAGAGAAAAAGAAAAAGAGTGTGATTATCTTGCCCAATGAGAACTTATTTCCAACTATGAATCACACAAGGAAATTGTGCAACTAAAAAGATGGAATTGAACCACCTACTGAATGTGGCTACTCACTAGTCAACCCATGAAGGATTCACCCTCAAGAATTTTCTACTCCATAATAGTAAAACCAAAAGAGATTCAATCTTAAGGATGCCTTCGACCTTAAGGGATCAACAATATTTAAAACTAGAGAGATCAAGAGATCCTAAAATATAAATCCATGCTTTAAAGATTAATCACTAATTGAAAAAGGGATAAAAAGTATCTTGAAAAATAATATATATGTATTGAAAAGTGTGTGTTTGTAGTAAGTAAGAAAAGTGTATGCTGCCATGTTAAAGTCATTGCTAACACTTTAATAGGAGCAATGACTTTGACATAAAACATAAACAATTCCACTGATTACATTTCCACTACAAGATTCCCCTAGATGAAGGCAAATCAAGGCTAATATCACATAAACAAACAAAAAATACAAAAGCGATATACGTATTGTGGGGTTAGTACGATCATAAGATTATATATATATATATATATATATATATATATATATATATATGTATGTATGTATATATATGTGTGTGTGTGTGTGTGTGTGTGTGTGTGTGTGTGTGTGTGTATATATATATCATATTGTTGCAAATGAATCAACATCATTCCCCAAAGAAAGTATATTTACGATCACAAAGGAGGAAAGATCACATAAGAGATACTAAGAAGAATCTTTTCGGACCATGACCTAGAGACAAAAAATAATTAGTGCTACCAAGTTGCAAATCCAAGCAGATTACACAAGGAAAAATGTATAAACAATAGCACAAGTACAATGTAAAAGAAACACCATATAGAAGAATAGATATACATATAAAGGAATAATACAAAATGTGAAATTATTTTATCACCTTGCACCAATGAAGCAAAAAACATCATATAAAAGAATCTAACAACATTTAAACACATCACAGGAGAAACATAGTACAATAGACAAACACACAACAAAGGCTACCATGAAAAACTAGCCAATCAAACATGCAGCCTACCCTCCCCATATCATGTTTTACCATTTAGGGAAGGTGTGTAACTCACTAGAGGGAGTATATCCAACACACTAGGAATGATAGCCAATTCCAAACAAAGATCCTGATGAGAATCACAATGTTCAATACTAGGTGTAAGTGTTTATTTTGAGGAAAACATATTAGGTAAATTAACATCAATGTCAATAGTTTCTTATTCATTATTAACATCATCAATATCATCAAGAGTATCTTCATCATCTAGATTAATCAAAATAGGATATACGATACAAATAGAATCATAAGAACTATGTACCTTAACATCATTATTAACAACATATTCTTCTAACACATCATGCATAGTTGTATACAAAAAAGGTAAAGATTTTTCAATAGTATAATTACAATATTTATCTTGAGCATGACACATTTTATGATGTTCATTAGCAGAGCAATTATATTTTTATTTACTTGAAATTTTTTGAGAACGAGGATGAATAACTACAAGATCCTTCTTAGGTTTTATAGGAGGATTAACATGATTACTAGCAGATAGACAAGTAATAGGAGAAGGTTGATTAACAGTTGTAGAAGCCATAGATAACGGAGGGATAGAAGGTGTAGGAAAAAGACCATGGTTAAGAACCTTAGGAGGAAAGCTTAAGTCAAAAATTTTCCACTCCTTATAGACATGATATGAACGAAAAAGATGATCAAGTCAAATAGGACATGAATTAGCTAAAGAAGGCCAAAAGAAGTCAATGATAGTAGCATCCCTGGGCCTAGAAGTATGATATAACCTATGATTAACCATTTTCACTTCATTGTTAGAAACAAACTTAAGAAATTTATGAATAGAACCAAATGATGGATAGAGAAAACCATTACAAGTTTGAATCCATATATTTGATGTATCATAAAAATCATGTTACAAACTTTTTATAAAAAATTATCTTTTGTAATAACATTGATGAATGAGGTAGGATAAACAAGAGAACCACAAGTGGGTATCTCAAAAATCTTAGCATAAATATAAAGGGGACCATCAAGACCTTTAATAGTCTCAGAATCATCAAAGGCAATCAAAAGTTCCCAATGTTATTTTTTCTTAGGTTCTTGTCAAATCTTAGGTTGAGGCTTCAATTTAGGATTAGGTTTTAGTTGAGGTAGAACTGAAACTTGAGATTGAAGTGGAGGTTGAGATTGAGGTGGAGATATAAATTGATCCACATGTTCCACTTGATTAACCACATGATTAAGATCATCCATCCTCGAATTATACTTAATATCCATAGAAGATGGTTGAGCAATAGTATTAGTATAATGTGTAGGTAAAGGATTTGCATAGATTTGCAATTTTATATTACGAGGAGAAACAAAATTATTCCCACTACCATCAAAATTATCAATGGAAAAAGCATTAGAATCAATTAAGTCTTGAACCTTATGTTTTAAAAAATAACATTTCTCTATATCATGACCATTTTGGCGATGATATTGACAAAAAGATTTAGGATCAAAAGATTTAGCTACCATTGTAGCAAGTAAAAGAGGATGAATAAGAGGTGAAGTAATCATATTAGCATTTAACAACCTATTCATAACAGAATGTAAAGATTCATAGAGAGGAGCAAATGTATGATTGAATAAAAAAGTAGTGGATGAAAAAGTGGCATTCTGAGATGCAACATTAACTTGATCAACAACTGCATTTTCTTGTTTATTTGTCTTGAAATATTTGTTAAATTTTTGAACTTTATTTGGATTTGGATTAGCATCACTTTTATCAATAGTAATAGGAGCCATTGGAGTGGTGCTCTCAAATTGACTCACTTATAATTGATAATGATGAAGCATTGTATGAAGTTGTTGAAAAGAAGTAAATTCAGTAAACAAAATCTTATCTCTAATATCCCTTTACAAATTTGAAATATACATACATTGAATATCAATATGAAGAACATGATAGGAAATTTGAGCATGAAAATGCTTAAATTTACTAATAAATTCAGCCAAATTTTCTTTCGAGTTTTGTTTACAATGCATCAAATCAGTCAAAGACAATTTCAAGCCAATTTTGTTTTAATATTATTGAATAAAAATATTATCAAGTTTAGGAAATGAATGAATAGAATAAAGAGTCAAAGAACAAAACCATTTTAAGGCCTTGTCACAAAATGTTCGAGAAAACAACTTTGCTAAAATCCTATGATCATGAGGATAATCACTACAAAGGATTTGAAAGGCTTTAACATGATGAACAAGGTCTCCCTTACCATTATAATTCTCAAGATGAGGCATATCAACTTATAGAGGAATGAAAATATGAAAAATATCTTGAGACAAAGGACTTTCCATGTCATAGGTAGGGATACTAAACTTGTTTTGAGTCTAGGATGCAAGTTGTGGTTATAAAGATGACATAGTTTGAGCCAAAATAATAATTGAAGAATCATGAGAAGAAATAGGAGGAATAGAACCCATTAGATACACTAGGTAAAGTGTAGGAAGCTATAGGAATAAAAGACACAACTAGAGAAATACTAGGAACTATGGTTGGCATAGGAGTAGAATAAGTAAAAGGAACATTATGATAAGAAAGGACATAGGAGGAACACTAATAGGAATAGAGGGAATTTCCATAGTCACCAAGGAAGGTGTGTAAGTAGGAACACTAGGAAGAGGAATAGAAGAAGGTTTGATAGTAGTGATAGGAGAAAACAACCCTAAATCTTAAGTTTCTTGAGGTAAATGTTTAACACTAGAATGCACAAGGTGATTAATATCATGCAAGAGATTAACACCTTGGTCACTATCACAAAGAACTTTCTTAAGAGCTTCTATAGATTGGATAAAATTTTGATTATGGTTTTCTTGAAGAAGCCAATTACCCATTTTATCAAATATCATTTGAAATTTTTTGGACTTGTTTAGGAGGAACTCTTAAAGAACCATCCTCATCATGAGATGAGTGAGAAGGCTTTTACTCCATAAGAGGATTAGAATTAGGAAATCAAAGTCTCATTCAAAATCCTTAGGAAAGGAGAAGAAGACTCAAGCTAAAAGGTAGCCAAAAGTCTATGACTGCATCTAAGCATAAGATTAGAAGTAGGACTAGAAGTAATAAAGTTCATAAACCAATGTAAATAAAATGAACTAAACTATAAAAAAGCATTATTTTTGTATTTTGAAAGAGATTTTGCAATTGGTTTATATTTTGGAATTTAAAATGCAAGAGCATATACTAAATCTAATCTTAATGTAAGAAAAGGCCTAATGAAATGAGAGGAAATATAACACCATAAAGAACAATAGGGAATCTAATTCCATAAGAGAAAAGAGGGTAAGCATGTCAAGTTCATGAAAGTGAATAGAAAGAAATGGAAACCCTCTTCCTCACCCAAATTTTCAAAAGGAATGATCCAGATTGATTAAACACAAGAAGATGTTCAATGCAGAAATGGATCAAGTGATGAAAAATAGGGTGAAAAAGGAGGGTTATGTGTGAGATGTTTCTATTATGGTAGAGTATGTACCAAAAACCTAAAATGGATAAAGAATAAATACTCGCCTTGAATCTAGAAAATATTGTTTTCTAATTTTTATATGAAATTTCTTGAATATCTGCAACCTGTTCTAGATTGTAAATATTGAGACAGAGAAAACCCAAAAATATTTTGTCTTTTTGAAGGGAGGTCAACCTTGACCTTATTGGTGGGGTATAATTATACCCAAAAAATTCATATTTATGTTCATGGATCTCACAAGTTTAATGAAAAAGGTATCTGAATTTGCTCTCTACTTCATTGTTCCACACTTGTATCTCTAAGAAAAATGGTTTGTTTGTTTGATGGGGTGTTTTCCTTAGTCAAACCCCAGTTTAGAATTAACCTTGAAATACAATTGAAACAATATATATGCATAAAAAAAGTAAATGGAAATATTCACCTTGCTTATGTGGAAATCCTTGCGAGGGATTCGAATCCTTGAATCCACAAGTACAAATGCTCAAAATGTGTGTAAAATGTTTGTAGGATGTCTGAAATTAATGTCATTAGATCTTCAATGCCAATCTTGAATGTATCTTTGCATAGAAGAAGGCTTAGATGAATGTGGATGAAATCTTCAACAAGAGGGCTCCATAGAGATTGAATCCTTAAATAGCTAACAATGGATCTTCATGATGAATTGGATCTTTAACACTTGAATGATTGATAGAACTTTTTTTCATAATAGGTGGATCAAAAGTAGTTTATAGACAATGGATGTGCTCATCAATTATGGATGTCAGAATGAGGAAAGAAGGTTTCCTTATATAGAGATCTAGGGAAATAAGTCCTTGAGAAGGCCAACATAGGAGAATTAAATCCCATTCAACCTTAACCCCTAGGAATAGACCTAGGTTAGATGTAATTTAAGAGTCTACCATTCCAAAAACTAAAATAATCCATGCAGATGCAGGAAAAGAAACTTTTCGAAGCCCAATATCCCAAAACTCTTAGAAATTGAAAATAGGACCTGGGGTTAGGGATGAGGTTGACCCTATCCTAGGTCAAGGTTTAGGTCCTCTATGACCTAAGTTAGGGTCAAGGTAAACCTTGACCCAAAAGGTCATCCTTGACCTAGAGGCCAAAGTCCTCAATTTCATAGATCAGTTTATTAAAAGTATGATGGAAATAGACAGAGAAAAGGAGAACATGGGAAAAATAGTTAGATCCATGCAAAGAACCATTCAAGGAGTGAGATATGACTTTAGAACACCTACTCATAGGGCTACACACTCTTGACATGGAAGTGCTTCCATTTTAAGATGATACAGATGTGTGGTCAATGTTTTAGTGGATAAAGTTTTGAAGGACTGATTCACCCCTCTCCTAAAGTTTACTTTCTCTATTCTATTTTTAAAAATTGGTATCAAAACCTTTTTCACTAAAAAGTAAAGCTTTACATCTTTGAGAAAAGATCTTGAAGATGGAAGTCTACAATTCGGGAAAAGTCATTGAGAACCAAAAAATTGAAATCCAACTTTCCCTACATCAATTGTATGAAGTAAGAGAAGATTTGAAGTGCTCATTAAAGAGAAGGAAAAAGAAAGATATTTAGGATAATGACACACATTACCAAGAGTAAGATACTACTAAACCATGTGTAGATAGAAACTCAAGTGAATTTGATGTAGTAGTTGTAGATCTAATGGAAAAGAATGGTGCCCTAACTGATGAGGTCAGAAATCTTAAGATAGAACAAGAAGTACAATCAGTATTGCCATGTGAAGTGACCAAGTTGAAAAAGAAAGTTGAGGAAGACAAATTCATGATTGAAGATGACAAAAAGATACTAACCAAAAGACTAGTAAATAACATATCAAAGGTACATAGGATTGCTGGCATGAAATTGGAAATAATGAATCAAGTAATGATTGGCAATCATGAGTTGAATAGTAAGAACATTGAGATCACAACTCTGAAGTTACAAAATGAACAACAAAGAAATTATTTGAAAAGAGAAAAATGATTTTCTAAAAGTTTCAATAGACCTTATGAAGTCATCAAGTACTTTGAGAAATTGATGAGATCTCCTAGATCTAAAAATGATACTACTAGATTAAGCTAAACTACTACTTAGGAAGGAGAATCATCTAAAAGTGGTGAACAAAGAAGAAACAAAGGTAAGAACTCCAAACCCACTTGTCATAATTGTGGAAATTTAGGTCATAATTCAAATTTTTGTAGGAGAAGTAATGAAAATTAGAACCCTAAGAAGAAATTCATAATTGCAACAATTAAAGACATCAAACACATGAGTGCAGGACCAAGACTACAAGTACATAATGATTTGAAGGTTACTTATATAACCATCAAAAGTATGGATACAGAGCATATTAATGTAGATCTAATGCCAGGTGGACATAAAACAAGTAGAATAAGTAGCAACACAATGGAAAACCCTATAATCGGGATTACAATACAAGGTATATTTTTCACTATTGTCAAGAGTATGGACATGTTGCTAAGAATTGCATTAGAAAAAATTTTAGAAGTGACTACAATAGATGGTTGAGTCAAATCACATGTTTTAATTGTTTGAAGACTGGTCACATAAGTGCAAATTGTCTAATAAGGTCAAAAGAACCTAGCAGTGAATTCAACAAAGGCAAAGGGAAGATTGATGTTTAGAATGCCAAAGTGAAAATGAACAAGACATGGAAGAAAAAGGAAGATTTCAACACATCAAGTTTAGATGAGGTCACTTCATCCAATGGATTAGGTGATCATATCACCCCCAACTAGGCAATCAAAAGTTTTGTGGGACTATATTGCATTGATATATTCTAAATTAGTTCCAAGAATCTAAGTTTTGAACATATTATATATACATGAATTAAGATATAATGTATTGGTTAGAACCTAGAAGAAATCTATAAGCTTTTTTAGTTTTCATGTTATTGTCAAGCATGAGAAATTTCAACTGGTGCCAAGATATTAAAGGTAATAGTATTGGCTAAGTTTGTGGTGGTTGTCGAGTGTAAAATAAATCATGTGTAAGCCAAGTGAGTTGAAATTGCTATGATAGTTGAGCTTATAGTTGTGTAAGCATTGAGCATTTATTGCCATGTTTTAAGGACTATATGGTCAATTTTTGACTCATTTCCATTCATTCAAGATTGAAGAGAGCATGAATAGAAAAAGACAAATCTAGGTGAAGGATTCAAGCATTTTTGAACTAATTCAGCTACTACTCATTACCAATCATCATATTCATAAGGTATTTTTCATGTGTCAAGTTACATTGTTTGAATTATCACAAACCCTAGTTATTTTTTATAGTGTCTAGTTCTTCTACTATAGTTAGGAAGAAAGGAAAATAAGTTTTAAATATTCAATTGATAAGCAATGAGATTAAACAACTACCCTTCTAAGCTATTCTTGAGATTAGATACAAGGGAGATCTAACTGGTGCATTATCGATGATACCAGGATAAGTTTTGATGATACAAGATGTAAGATGTTGCCACACTTTTAAGGTTGGAATTATTGGAGACATGGAAATCAAAGATTTATATGGAAAACTATGTGTTGATGGAGTGCTAAAGGAGGAAAAAATATTGTATAGAGAAAAGGCTTAACTAGTGCCCTAAACTTTCCAAATGTATTCAAAACAGAATGGATTAAGATAGTGTTGAGTAGAATACATGATGACTTAGTATGGTTTGAAAATGACCCTACCAAAATCACTAAGAGGATTTTTCAATGTGTAATAGTGCAGCCTACCTTAGATAGACACAAGACCATGCAAAGTGAAGCAGAGGAATTAATTGAGAAGAATATGGGGGTTGTATGGAACAAAATAGGGATGACAATTGACACAATTTTAGATCCCCTAATTGCATTTGAAATGGGAATTATTGAACATAAATTCTTTCAATATACTAGGTTGAAAAATGTGTCTTGTATGGCTATGGACTTGGGCTATAGCATAGTCAAGTAGGATCAATCTTATGACCTTGCCAAGTTAGAACTCCAATAGTTATCAAAAAAAATTGGGATCCATAAGAAAGACAAAGTGTGCATGATGAAAATTTGGTTTATTACTAGTTTGTATATATTTTTATGTGTAGAACACATTTCCTTCATTTAGAAATGTTTCTTGGATGACCAATAGGTAAATTTTAGTTCAAATTGGAGAGCTCATAGAGCAACTTGGAGACAATTTTGATTCAGTAATGACAACTTACTTTGAATATTTTAAGAAGACTATGAAACAAAGATTGAGAATACCAGTGTCACTAGTAGAGACATATTATGATGTTGTTTTTTCTCTAGTTGATGTTGATCATAATTATGTTCAAGAAGTTGTTCCTAAGGTTAGATGGTTTAGGACATTTCCCTATGAAATCAATGTTGATGAGGCATCAATAGCCATCAAAAATTTATTAGAAGAGGAAGTAGATAAAGGTGTAACCTCATTTGGTAACTATGAGGAAGCTAAATCTAGTATCACAATAGATTTGAAGATTTTTTCTATGGTGAGAAAGAAGAATAAAATTGTAAAGAAGCTTAAAAAAAGATTTGGTGAAGTGGAGGAGGAAGAAGAAGATGAGAAACCTTCTCAATCCACTCCTGCACTATCACAAGGTCAAGGAGAGGAGCAAGAAGAAGAGGAAGTGGAACATGATGAAGGTACCAAGGGAGAAGAAGCAAGTGAAGTACCTAAGCATATAGAGACAAAGATGAAAAAAGCCAAGGAGCCAACATAAAAGAAACTAAAGAAGGTTGTGAAGCCAAAACAAAAAAAGCTAGTAGTACTTGTCACTAGGGCCAGCACAAGGGCTACTGCAAAGAAAACACAAGTTGACAAACCTAAAGGTAAAAGATCAACTGCTACTGCAAAGCAGTGTCAATAAGAACAACCAAAGTGGAGAGAGTACATAGCTCTTGATTAATCAGATGAGGAGAGGACCGAGTTAGATGACAAGAATTAATTCCAAGTGGTAAGCCACAATTCCTCTTCTAATGTGTACAACTTGTGTGATAAGATTAAGAAAAATGTAGATTTGATAATTTTCACACATGTTGATTTTGAAAAACTAGGAAAGGTAGAAATGAATAAGGTTGAGGAATCTATATATAAGATGATGGCCACATTCAAGACCACTCCTGTTGAGATTGCCAACTCTTTACCCAAAATTCTATATGACAGAGTTGAGCAAAGGTGGCAATTCAATTTAACTACTGGAAGGAATATTAGGGAGACTACTCTCGTAAGAGTAATGCTAGAATTGGATAAGTCATCTATAACTAAGGGCATTAATAAATACAAGTGGAAATTTTATCTCAAATATAGAGTCTTCAACATCTTGCCAAATAATATTGAGGAAGTTTTCAAACAAAGCATCCAAATATGGAAAGTTATTTATCGGCTATAGAGAAAAAAAAAATATAGAGAGGGCACCTGAGGAGGTAGGTGAGGACAAAGATGAGCAAGAAGTAGTTGAGGTTGCAAAGGATGGATCCGTCAAGGATGGTCATGAGGGAGGCATAGAAAAATAAATAGAAGCAAAGGTAACAATTGAAGAAGAGCAACAACAAGATTAGAATATATCTGAGGTACATATGCTAAGTGCCAATCCCCCTCATATGGACCTAACAAGTCAACAAGAAACTATAATGATAAAGGATTTTTCTGATAATACCATGTAGAAAATCAATCCTTTGACAAAGGATGATTTGAAGAGGATTCTATAGGATTCAAATTTAGCTACCAAACTTTGCACTAATCTTGTATTAGTAAGTACATATGAAATTGACAAGGCATCAGTAGGGGAGAAATATAAATTAATACATATAGTGTGCCCCTTGAATCAATAGAGACAAGAGGTCCAAAAGAAAAACTTAGTGTCACCTTTGAAACTCATGTTCCAATGCCCATTGTGGTATATCAAAGGAAGGACCCACTAACATCAAATTTTAGCACATTGGTGTCAAATGCTTCAGTAAAAGCATTATTAGTAATTGAGAAGATTGGAAGACACGTCCAAATAGGTTAAGAAGGTAGTCTTGCACCTAAGTCAAAGATTTAAGGTGAAGAAACCACAAAGAAGTAGAAGGATAGGACTAAAGAGTTAGTATTGAGTATGAAGCCAGATCAACATATTGCAATGCATACATTGGTTACTCTATGAAGCTCTGCATCCCCTATTCTTATTGAAACTCTTCAAATGCCAAGTGTAGATGATATACCATTGTAGTCATCAAAGCCTAGTCCTGATACATCTAAGCTTGGAGAACATGCATCTTATGAAGATGTCAACTTAAATGAGGCGATTGAACTTCCAAAGTTTGATTTAGGAACAATCACCATAGAACAAATGAGCATATTGTAAGACTTTCTTTAACAAGGAAAAGGAATCGAGAGTTACTCAGAAGGGAGAAAAAGAAAGGAAAATTTCTAAATGACATCAAAGACATATTTCTTGATGCATTTAGCCTCCCAGAGCCTAATATAGATAAACATATTCTTGAGCAACTAGTGAATATGGTTGACAAAATTAGTAATGGAGACCTAGATACAAACACTAAACTCTTAGAATGGTTTGAGAAGAGTTTTTTAACAAAAGTTGATGAAAATAATTCTAGTGCCATTGCACTCAGACAAGTTGACTTAGTAACCAAAATGGAAGATATGAAAAAGCTGTTAGAGAACATATTTTCTCAATTCACAAAGCTTTATGTTTTGAACTTGTCCACAAAACAAGGACAAAGGGCTATTGATAAGCTATAGGGAGGCTTAAAGATGATAGGCAATATTCTTAAGTTGTCTCCTAGTCATAGTCAAATTAAATTTCAAAGGTTATTATCTACTCAAGGTCAACTAGCTACACTGCATGCACAAGATTGAAATGTTAGATTTATATGAGGTAGGCAAGGTCACTGAGAGGGGAGGGGTGAATAAAGAGCCGATAAATTTTTATCTTTCTTCAATAATTAATCCATCATATAATATTCTAATCTAATTACATGCATAAAAGAATGAAAGAAAATAAATACTAATAATAATTTGACACAAGATATGGTGACCTAGAAACCTTCCAATGAGAAAGTAAAACTAGGTGGGGATAAAATGCAAAAGAATTTTTTTTTTTTTTTTTTTTTTTTAAAGTAGAGAGAGAAAGTGACTAGAATTAGAGGTAAAATATTAAAAATAAAAAAATAGGGAAGAAGGAGAAAAAGAAGAATTTCTATTTTCAAGGTGCATAGGTGTCATAAATAGAAAAATAAGAAAAATAGTTGCCATTCTATTTATCGAGGTGTGTACGTGGCATCTTAGAAGTTTGTTGAATGTTCCTTAAATCATGGATTTGATATTTGTTATGATCCACAAAAGAAATGTAATTTTCTAATTGGACCACATGGTGGTGCTTAGTTGTATTTGGGTGGGAATTTAATATTTTTTTTAAGGTAGTTATATTTGTTGGCATAAAGTTATTTGCTATTAGTGACAACACTTTTCTCACAGTCCAAACCGAGCATCGAAGACATAGTTCAAACTGAGTGTTGAAGACTCAGTTCAAACCAAGCAGATGGACTCAGTATTAACTGAGTTCAGTCGGCTAACATAGAACTTAGTATTAACTGAGTGAAGATGGAAGCAATGTTAACCTAGTGTAGTATTAACCAAGTGAAGATGAAAGCAGTATTAACCGAGTAAAGAAGGACTCAACGTTAACCGAGCTCAGTCGGTAAGCAAAGAAGTTAGTTTCTGCCGAGTGACACTATATCTACTGAGTCACCAATGGTTACAGAGTTCCAAGTAACGTTGTATGACTAGTATGAACTATGCCCCTACCTCTACCTAGTGCATGATGATGCTGTGTAACGTAGTGGTCGCCATGTATCAGAAGGTCATCATGTCTGTCTAAAGAACCCGAGTTTATTTTACCATTTGGCCAACTCAGTTGTATTTTGTTTACTTGTGTTCAACTGACCTTGCATCTATTATTAATGGAATGGTATAAATAATGCTATACAGTTTGTAAAAAAAAGAGACAACAATAATAATAATAACAATGAAAGGATGTGTGATGCGAGTATAGCAGCAGAACAGTATATTAGCAAGGTCTACAAGGTGCAGCAAAGACTTCATCAATCACAAGAGGTGATCAATTGTAAAAGATCTAATCAAGTCATATATAGATTTGATTAGTTCATCCTAACAGGTGAATCATCTTGTAAATCCTCTAACCAGGTAGACTTAACAGTCTTTGTATAAAATCTCCTAACAGAGTGCATACTTATAAAGTGTGTTTCAAATCTTTTAACAAGGTGGATCTAGCAATCATGCATGCTCTTAACAAGGCAGATCACCAGAAGTGAGCATTGTATGCCTTAACCTACTAACTTCCTACTGTAGTAAAGAAGATTTGTGGGTTTCATCCCCACCCCAGTTTTACTTTCTATTTTGGAAGGTTTCTGGGTCACCAAAATCTTTGTGTATATATGTTTTGGATGTTTATTTATCTCTTACATGTTGCAAATTAGGTGAATGAATACTTTACTGGTTTTGAATTGATTAAAAAGTGTATTTTTACTGACTCACCCCTCCCCTCTCAGTAACCTGTTATATCTTGAATGTTTCCAACAATTGGTATTAGAGCTTTTTTGGTTCTCAAGACAAAGCTTGACAGCTTGAGCAAAGATCAAAGTCAATGGAGATATTCAGACTGGAGAAAGTTATAGAAAATGAAAAGTTAGATCTAGAAATGGCCATGGTTCAACTCAAAGAAGCAAAGGAACATCTTTCTCAATCCCTAAAAATAAGAAGGGAACTTGCAAAACAAATGAATGACCATCTTTATGTTGAAGAAAGAATTGAAGATCTATTACCATCAAGCAATTCAGAAGAAGCTGAAAAAGCAATCAAAGAACTTCTAGGAAAGAATGGATCTCTGCAAGAAGAGGTAAGAAAGCTTAAGAGAGAACAAGAAATACAGTCAATCAGGCCATGTGAAGTTTTGGATCAAAGAAAAAAAGCACAAGAAGAACTGGAAGATAGAAGTCATGAAATCTACAATCAATCTCATCAGCATGATGATCTTATAGACCAACTTGCCAATGCAAATGAAGAAATTAGGATTCTCAGAGCACAAAATGAAAGAATAAGGAATGATTTAAACACTGAAAAGCAAATCAATGAAAGTCTATAGAGTGACTTAAGATCTGAGAGACAAATCAATGAAAGCTTGGAAAATGACCTAATCTCTAAAAGGCAAGTCAATGAAAGGATGATCAAATCTCAGGCAGATGTGAATCAATTAAATGAGCAGAATCTTCACAGACAAATAGGCAAAGCTGGTCTTGGATACAAGGAAGCTGGTGAATCCTCCAAACAAGGTGAACAAAGGAATAAAAGACTCACTTGTAATCACTGTGGCAAGTTAGGTCATACATCAAACAAATTCTGGAGCAATGGGAAAGCAAAATTCAATGGTAAATGTTTCAACTGCAATCAGCATGGTCACAAGGCAAATGAGTGTAAAGAAAAACCAAAATTTGAGGGCAATTGTCACAAATGCAAAAAGCATGGTCATAAGGCATTCTGGTGTAAATCCAAATCATTCAATCCAGCTGAACAACTTGTCAAAGCTATATTTGGATGGGACTACAACACCTAGTGCAGATGTCACTATTGTGGAGAATATGGACATACTGGCATAAATTGTGCTAGACATCACCTAAGGAAGAAGGACACTACTGTAAGGTGCTATACATGTACAGAAATTTGTCATATAGCTAAAAATTGCATGATCATCAAAAGAATTGAAGATGAGAAGAAAATCAAATCAGACAACATTCAAAAGCAAATGAAATAGCAATGGATTCCAAAATCTACTGAGCAAGATAAGTCAGATAGAAATGTCACTCAAGAAATGGGTGACTCCACCATTTCCAATTAATATTCATATAAGAAATATTGGAACTGCATCCTTCAAGATTTATCCCAAGCAGCTCCAAAAGAAGAAGAATGATCAAATCAGTATTTCAGATACACTTTGATTCCAGGTCTATTCAACACTTTACCGAGTTCAGTCGGTTGTAACAAAGCTTCATTAACCGAGTAGCAGTTACCGAGTTAAGTCGGTAAGAGACTTTACCGAGTTCAGTCGGACGCAAAATATTTTCATTAACCAAGTTGTGTCAACCGAGCGAGGTCGGTTCGTGACCTAACCGAGTTAGGTTGGTACTTCAATATTTTCATTCGATCACCGAGTTGATAATATCTACCGAGCTAGTGGATGACAACCTGTCATTTCATCTAGCATCGTACCAAAACATTTATGGAAAATTTGTTATCAAAAGGGGCAAAATTTGATCTTAATTTTTAATGCGAACAAAGAGCTAAGTTATCTTTTGCAATTTTAGAGCGAGCTTAAAACATTCTTGAGCAAATTTTTCAAAAGGGAGAAAGAATCAGTTCAGAATTCTTCTACACCTACCGAGTAGGAATGGCATCCGGAAGTGGCAGCTCCAAGACCAAGAAAGGTTCAAAAATGCTGGTTAAAGGAGAAGAATGGAAGGCATCGAACTTCAAATTGGCACCAACTATTGTAGAATCACTGGATCCTAACGGTGCTCAATCTCAAATCCCTACAAAGGTACTTATTATTAATGATATCCGCTCTCATTTAAAATGCTCCATTCAAGAACTTGGAAACCTAGAAATTGATAATGCCCTAGGTGAAATGAGCATAAATGGAAACCTGAAACCCGAACATAAACATCTTGAAACAAAAGGGTTAACCCACATTTCACACTTGCCAAGGAAATTTCATGTAAAATGGGTTAGGTATGTACTCAGTCGGGTTCACAATGGCCAATTGTGGTTAGAGCAACTAGTGCCCATCATAAAGAAAATGATTAGCAAAATTACTGGACTCCCTATGTTGAGCAAAGCCAAGACTACCAACACCCTACCTCGGGAAGAATTGCAGAGACTAACCCAAGCAGAATGGGATGGTAGGGGACTTAACCTCAGTACAGTAGCTGACGTTGAATTGAGATTTGGTATTCATGTCGTTGCTAACAAAATCTATAGTTCAAGCCATCCAAATAGTGTATCCTGTGAAACTGTGGATTTGGCATACAAAATAGTAAAGAAGAATGTAGAATTTGATTTATCGAAATTGCTTTTGTACCAATTCAATAAGAATATGGAAAGCATAAGAACCTCCAAAAACAATCCCTACAAATTTGGTTTGCTTTTGATTTGTTTATTTTTCTATATTCAAAAGTCTTTTCCATCAAAGGGGTCAGTAGTATGGAGTAAAGATATTCCAATTCTTTATCAAATAAATGAGTTTATTGAAGAATTAGGCAAAAAATTTGATAGTGTTTTGGATAACTATTTTGAAGATTTTAAGGAAAGAATGAACCATAGGTTCTGAATTCCACGCAGACTTGTTGAAGAATACAAGGAAGAAGTATGCTTCATGGAAGACTGTGACAAGGTATACATACAGGCAGTCAGGCCTTGGGTAGCATGGCTGAAACCTCTTCCCTATGAGGTAAATATTGATGAAACCAGGAACATTATAGAAGCACTAGTGAATGAACCAGTAGACCCAAGGCAACCAATTTTCGGAACATATGATCAAGCTAAGGCCAGAATTGAGCTTCAAATTAAAATCCCTCAAGCCATTAGCAAAGGAAAGAGAAGGGTAGCCCAACTAAAAAAAAAAGTTGGTTCTCTTATGATAACAGAAGGCAAAGGAGAAGATGATGAAGAAAAAGAGGAA
The DNA here is from genome assembly GCA_028749045.1 of Cupressus sempervirens. Taxonomy (NCBI): domain Eukaryota; kingdom Viridiplantae; phylum Streptophyta; class Pinopsida; order Cupressales; family Cupressaceae; genus Cupressus; species Cupressus sempervirens. The sequence continues at coordinate 242,423,074 of CM053786.1, read as the reverse complement.
ACCAAGTCAGAAAAAGAAAAAGAGCCTTAACGAAAGAAAGGTAAGGTGATCATCACCAAACCTAAAAGGGAAACTTCTATAGTTTTCTTCAGGAGAACAAGATAGGGGAAGAAGGAACCTATACTCGTTAAGCCTCAACTCACATTTGAGGCAAGATTGAAGCAATTAGAAGCAGGTGCTAGCTTCACAAACTTCAAACCATTGAAGTTTGAAACTAGAATAGAACAGGAAAAGATGCAGATTGAGGAATTGGTACTAAACAAGATGGGTAAATGGAAATACTCACTAGATCAGATAGCCTCTCAGATCTCCAAAGAACTATTGGAGAGGTTGCAATCAAGATGGGAAGCTGCAACCAAGACTGTCAAAGACATCTATGAGCAGACCCTGAGGAATCTCCTGCCAAGTCTCACTGATGCTGAAGTGCAGACATCACTGAAAGACCACGAAGGTAACATGATGATTAGATTCCACACCTGTTTGATACTTGTCAAAGATATTGAGCATGTGGTAAATGATGCAACAAACATGTGGAAAAACATCTATCATCTAGAAAAATCCAGTGATGATACTGTTGAAATCAAGGACATTGACAATATTGATGATGATGATGATGATGATATTGAAGATATTCCAGGGGATCTCCATTCAATAATGTTAGAAGTTGAAGAAGAAGCTAGAAAAGAAATTGAGGAAGAAGAAGCTGAAAAAGAAATGGAGGAAGAAGAAGATGAACAAGACAAAGAGGAAGAAGATCTAGTAAAAATTGCAGCTAAAGTCATTGAATCTCTTCCACACTCTCCACCTAAAACAGTTACAGCTTCTACTAGTGAGATTGTGAGCTCATTGACCTCATCAATTGATCAATCTTCTCCTGTCTCCTCTCAGCTCTGGGTACCATCTATGCAAGTGTCAACCACTTCATCAACCGAGTTGCAGCCACCTTCATTAACTGAGTCTTCCTCAGTCACAACAGTAAGATCATCAAGCACACCAACTTCTACTACAGAGTGTATAGTAAGTGTACCTATAGGTACTACAATTTTGACTTCTCCTGCTCCAATTTTGGCAACTGTTAGTTCTCCCACTCCATCCTGTACAACAATTTTGGGAGTAACATCAATTTTTGATACTATTAGCACATCTCTCAGTCTTCCTCTACTTAGTCCTATTCTATTTTTTTCAGCCAGCCCTGCCTCATCAACTATAATCTTAGTTTCCAAGGGTCAAGGTGAAGTCTTTGCAGGAAAAGAAAAAAGATACATGTTTTCCAGCAAGACAATGGATGAGGAAATTGACTTGGATAAGGACATTGTCATTCCTAAAATAGATCTAGATACAACATCTATTGATGAAATGAGAATGCTCAGTCAGCTATTAGAGCAGAAGGCTAGGCAAAAATAGCTCAGGCATGAAAGAGACCAGGAATATAGCATTATTGAAAGTGCTAAAAATATAATAACAGAGGCTATAGGTGTTGAAGTAGATTCTACTCAACACATTTTGATTCAGTTGGAAGAGGCTGTATATAAATTCAATGAGGATACCTCCGGCCAAGAAAAATTGATTGAAAAGGCAGAGAAGAAATTTGACAATAAGGTGCTTGAGCACATTGCTCAGCATATTGCATTAAAACAAGTAGAATTGTCTACAATTCTGAGTAATTTTGAGAATTCTTTTAATAATGTAACTTCACTTTTTGGCAAACTTTGTGATGTTACCGAGTATACCAAAGAAATCAAAGAAAAGTTGAATAAAATTGATGAGGACATGAAGGTCAGTGCCCAAATGCTGCAATCTGATCACATTGCAAGTTCATCCCATCATCATAAAATAAGATTTTTGTCAGAGAAACAAGCAGAATTGCTGAGAGACGAAGCAAGAATTAGGTCTACTCTGATTGATATCCAGAATATGATTCTTCCTATCATGGATACAATGCAGAAGCATATTGCCCATTCCAAAACATTGATCCATGACAACAACTTCTCAATTGCAAATCATATGATTGAACTTTCTGTAGAAATTCAAATAGCACTCTCCACCAACAAAATTTTGCAAGAAAATTGGGATAAGACTTTGGCTCTTATTCTCAAGGTACATTCAGGATTCATCTCTCATTTTGGAATCTCTGTGTAAATTTTTTGGCATTATTGTCAAAAAGGGGGAGATAGAACTTCAAGAGCTAACTGTGCAAAGACATATGTATTGACTTGTAAATATTGTGCATATTGTATGGGGGAGACATATATGTAGACACATCTAATAAGATTTGCATTTTTGAAAACTTTTGAACTATATGGCAATTTCTGTACATAAACTTTGATTCATAATTGTTTTTATCACTAATGCCAAAGGGGGAGATTGTTGGCATAAACTTATTTGCCATTAGTAACAACACTTTTCTCACAGTCCAAATCGAGCATCGAAGACACAGTTCAAACTGAGTGTTGAAGACTCAATTCAAACTGAGTGTCAGTGACAATAGTTCAAACTGAGCAGATGGACTCAGTATTAACCGAGTTCAATTGGTTAACATAGAAATTTGTATTAACCGAGTGAAGATGAAAGCAGTGTTAACCTAGTGTAGTATTAACCGAGTGAAGACGAAAGAAGTATTAACTGAGTAAAGAAGGACTCAACGTTAACCGAGCTTAGTCGATAAGCAAAGAAGTTAGTTTCTGCCAAGTGACACTATATCTACCGAGTCACCAATGGTTACCGAGTTCCAGGCAACATTGTATGACTAGTATGAACCGCGCCCCTACCTCTACCTAGTGCATGAAGATGTTGTGTAACGTAGTGGTCACCGTGTATCAGAAGGTCATCATGTCTATCTGAAGAACCTGAGTTTATTTTACAATTTGGCCGACTCAGTTGTATTTTTTTTACTTGTGTTCAACTGACCTTGCATCTATTATTACTGGAATGGTATAAATAATGCTTTACATTTTGTAAAAAAAAGAGACAACAATAATAATAATAACAATGAAAGGATGTGTGATGCGAATATAGCAGCAGAATAGTATATTAGCAAGGTCTACAAGGTGTAGCAAAGACTTCATCAATCACAAGAGGTGATCAATTGTAAAAGATCTAATCAAGTCATATATAGATCTGATTGGTTCATCCTAACAGGTGAATCACCTTGTAAATCCTCTAACTAGGAAGACTTAACAGTCTTTGTATAAAATCTCCTAACAGAGTGCATACTTATAAAGTGTGTTTCAAATCCTTTAACAAGGTGGATCTAGCAATCCTTCATGCTCTTAACAGGGCAGATCACCAGAAGTGATCAGTGTATGCCTTAATCGGCTAACTTCCTACTACAGTAAAGAAGATTTGTGGGTTTCATCCCCACCCCAGTTTTACTTTCTATTTTGGAAGGTTTCTGGGTCACCAAAATCTTTGTGTATATATGTTTTGGATGTTTATTTATCTCTTACATGTTGCAGATTAGGTGAATGAATACTTTACTGGTTTTGAATTGATTAAAAGGTGTATTGTTACTAATTCACCCCTCCCCTCTCAGTAACCTGTTATATCTTGAATATTTCCAACAGTATTTACCTTTTATCCTACATTTGTTGTGTTTGTAACATTTTTGATGGTAAGTGCCTATTTAAGAAAGGCTTATGACCATTTGTAATCAACCTCTTCAAGTGTAAGCTCTTTTAGTGAAGCTCTCATGGTGTAATCTCTTGTAAAGCAAGCTTGGAGGTGAAAGATCTTAGTGTGTGAGAAATTGAGAGGAATTTTCTTCTTGGTTAAGCTCTTCTTTATGAAATTTCTCTTGGTGGAAGCTCTTGGTGAAGCTCTTGGTGTGAAGACTCTTCTTTTGGAAGCTCTTGTTTGGGAGATCTCTTATGTTGAAGCATTTGTAAAATTTTTTTGGAAGAAGTCATATCTATGATATCATCTAATTGATGTTTTAAGCATTTTAAAGTATAATAAAAGCATGCTTTCTGAAGCATTTTGTCATCTCATTGTCTCCATGTCACTATGTTTTTAATTATGAATGTGTAAGGGTGGTGTGGCCCTTTGTCAAATGGTATCAAAGTGGGAGTTCCTAAGGGTGTGGAAAAATCACCTAACATGAGGCAGTTTTCACTATGACCTTGTGTTAGGTGAAGTTTTTCAAGGAGAAATTCTTGAATGTGTAGATAGATCACTAACTGTGAGGTATTTTGGATGAGGATTGTGATTTTAGCTAAGTGTGTAGATAGATAACCAACTATGGGGTAGTTTTCACAAGGTTCAAGTCTTGCATGAAGACTTGAGCATGGAGAAGAGAATGAAGAAAATGACCTTTAAGATTGGATGCATTATGAGGATTCCTAGACTTTATAAAATTAGAGCAGGAAATCAAGAGGCAAGTTTGTGAGTTGCATTCTTTGATTTATAGAAGAAAGTGAATGATTTAGAAGCTTAGTTGTGAAAGAGAAGAGCGTGTTGCCAGAAAAGAGATATTGACAATTCTTTGGATGTGGAAAAGAAAGAAGATCAAGTGGAGTATCATACACATGGTACAAAAGAGGAGAAAGATGATATAGTTACATATATTTGTGAACCTAAAATTGAAGAAGATGAAGAGCATGAAGATGAAAAGATTTGTGAGCTAGAAGTAGATGAAGATGATTTGAAGACTACAATAGTAGATGATGCATAAAATTCCTTTGTTGGAAGTCAAACAAGTGAAGTAGTTACTTGGCTTGTTGACGACATAGAAGAATAAATTAAAGATGAATATGTCAAAGAGGTAAATTTTTATGAATCATGGCATGTTGTCTTTGAGATGAATTAGAAAGATGATATTGATGGTTTTCTTGAGGATCTTGTTAGTGATGTTTGGTATGTAAAGGAAGATTGGTATGGTGTTTCTGAGTTTATGATAGGTATGATTAATTCAACAAGATTGGAGGAGAATGAGAGCTATGTTGACATTACAGTCATGTCTAATTATTAGTGACACACACACACTTATTAAGATAGTTAGTAGCTACCAAGCATATTGCACAGTTAACAACGTTAAGAAAGTAATTCATACTCTACCAAGTTCTATAGTTTCTACTAAGTTAAAGCAACAATATTTAGTTTGTGAGGATTCATTTCTCCTAGGTTGGTGATTATCAATGTAAACTAAGCCTCTTAGTGTTTATTGAGTCTTTTTTAGTGAAAATATAGTTCTATAGTGGTTACCAAGTTTTCAATTTTAGTGATGTGAATCCAATGTTGACCGAGCCATACAGTTTCAACCAAGTGATTCAATTTATACCAAGCTCATAGTGATAGCATTAACTGAGCTATGCAATGTGAATCAAGTGATTCAGTTTATATGCCAAGTTTTGCAATATTCACCAAGTCACTAGTGTAGATTGTGTTTAGACTACTTGGAAGTGATTAGTATGGACCGAGCATCTATGTCTACCAAGTGCATGATGATGCCAAGCATTAATAGTGGATACTGAGTATTAGAACCTCACTGAGTTTGTCTTCAGAACCCAAGTTCTTGCACTTGGGCTGAATTTGTGTATTCTCTATAAACTTGGATTATAGCCAAATTTTAATGATTTATAAATTGGACTGATATATACGTAATGCATTATACTACATCCAATGATATATGTATCAAGTAGAAAAGAGAAGAAGTGTGAAGTAAACGGCTACGATAGTATAAGGAGCAACACAAATTTATCTATCACAACAAGGTGATTATTACACATGAAGGTATCTTATTCAACAAACCAAGTTGTAGATAAGAGATCAACCACTGTTTCATCCTAATGGTTGGATTATTTAAATCATTTGGCAAGGTAGACTTAACAGTCTATTGTAAATCTCTTTACCAAGCATGTTTACTTCATTGTATGTTTGTAAATCCATTTGCAAGGTGGACCTAGGAGTCCTTATTGCTCTTAATAGGGTAGATCATTAGAAGTGATCATTGTAATCCTTAAAAATCCAACTTTACATTTCTACTTTCTATTTGGAAGGTTTCTGTGTCACCATATTGTGTGTCAAAGTGTTATGAATATTTTAATGCTTTTAGTTTCTCCTTTATACAATTAGATCATAATACACATAAAGGATTAATTGGAGAATAAATATTAAGTGTTATAGGTTATTGATTCACCTTTCCCCTCTCATTAACTTACCTATCATATATATTTCCAACAAGTTATACTTGGACAAAGGTCATTGCGGAGGAGCAATAAAAATTTATCTAAGGAGCAATACAAATTTATCTATCACAACAAGGTGATTATTACACACAAAAGTATCTCATTCAACAAACCAAGTTGTAGATCAAATATCAACCACTATTTCATCCTAATAGGTGCATCAGTTAAATCATTTCACAAGGTAGACTTAATAGTCTTTTGTAAATCTCTTTATTGACCATGTATAATTCATTGTATGTTTGTAAATCATGTAGATCATCAAAAGTGATCATTGTAATCCTTAACAATCTAACTTTATATTGCAGTACCAAATCTTGTGTGTATCATCCCCACATCAATTCTACTTTCTAATTGGAATGTTTCTGGGTCACCCTATTGTGTGTCAAAGTGGTATTAATGTTTTAATGCTTTTAGTTTTTGATGTATACAATTAGATCACAATACACACAAAGGATTAATTGGAGAATAAAGATTGAGTTTTATAGGTTACTGACTCACCCCTTCCCTCTCATTAACATAGCCTATCATATATATTTCCAATAAGTTATACTTGGACAAAGTTCATTGCGAAGGAATATTTTCAGCAACAAATACTAGTTCTAGGTAGATCTTAGAAGAGAAGAAAAAAAATGTCAACAATGGCTACTTCATTTTGTGAATTCATATCCACAAATGATTCCTACCATAGGTGTCTGATGCAGGAGAATCTTGCATCACAAAAAAGGGGTGTGATCAAAATTTATTACAAAATAAAAATTTAAAAAAATGTAGGAGAGAGAAAGTGACTAAAATTAGAGGTAAAATATTTAAAATAAAAAAATAGGAAAAAAGGAGAAAAACAAGAATTTCTATTTTGAAGGTGCATAGGTGGTGTAAATAGAAAAATAAGAAAAATAGTTTCCATTCAATTTATTGAGGTGTATAAGTGGCATCTTAGAAGTTTGTTCAATGTTTCATAAATCATGTATTTAATATTTGTTGTGATCCACAAAAGAAATTTAATTTTCTAATTGGACCACATGGTGGTGCTTAGTTGTATTTGCATGGGAATTTAATATTTGTTTTAATGTAGTTGTATTTACCTTTTATCCTACATTTGTCGTGCTTGTAACATCTTTCTTGGTAAGTGCCTATTTAAGAAAAGCTTATGACCATTTGTAATCAAGCTCTTCAAGTGTAAACTCTTGTAGTAAAGCTCTCATGCTGTAGTCTGTTGTAAAGCAAGCTTGGAGGTGAAAAATCTTAGTGTGTAAGAAATTGAGAGGAATTTTCTTTTGGGTGGAAGCTCTTGGTGATGCTCTTGGTGTAAAGACTCTTCTTTTGGAAGCTCTTATTTGGGAGTTCTCTTATGTTGAAGCATTTTTAAAATTCTTTTGGAAGAAGTCATATCTATGATATCATTTGGTTGATGTTGTAAGCCTTTTAAAGTATAATAAAATAATGCTTTGTGAAGCATTTTATCATCTCTTTGTCTCCATGTTTCTATGTTTTTAATTAAGAATGTGTAATGGTGGTGTGGACCTTTGTCAAATGGTATCAGAGTGGGAGTTCCTATGGGTGTGGACAAATCACCAAACATGAGGTAGTTTGCACTACAACGTTGTGTTAGGTGAAGTTTTTCAAGAAGAAATTCTTGAATGTGTTGACAAATTGCCAATTGTGAGGTAGTTTGCACGAGTATCATGATTCAAGCTAAGTCTGTAGATAAATCACCAATTATGAGATAGTTTGCACAAGGTTCTTTTGTTGCAAGAAGACTTGAGCATGGAGAAGAGAAAGAAGAAAATGACCTTTGAGATTGGATGGATTATCAAGATTCCTAGAGGCATTGTGAGTTGCATTCTTTGATTTACAAAAGAAAGTGAATGATTTAGATGCTAATTTGTGAAAGAGAAGTGCATGTTGCCATAAAAGAGATATTGACAATTGTTTGGATGTGGAAAAGAAAGAAGATCCAGTGGAGTATCTCACACATGGTACAAAATAAGAGAAAGATGATATAGTTATATATATTTGTGAACCTGAGTTGAAGAAGATGAAGAGCATGAAGATGAAAAGATTTGTGAGCCAGAAGAAAATGAAGATTATTTGAAGACTACAATAGTAGATGATGCATACGATTCCTTGGTTGGAAGTCAAACTATTGAAGCAGTTACTTGCCTTGTTGAAGACATGGAAGAAGAAACTAAAGATCAATATGTCAAAGAGGTAAATTCTTATGAATCATGGGATGTTGTCTTTGAGATGAATTAGAAAGATGATGATGATGGTTTGCATGAGGATCTTGCTAGTGATGTTTTGTATGCAAAGGAAGATTGGTATGGTGTTTTTGAGTTTATGATAGATGCGATTATTTTGACAAGATTAGAGGAGGATGAGAGCTATTTTGACATTATAGTCAAGTTTGATTATTAGTGACACACACTTATTCAAGAAGCTAGTAGCTATCGAGTGTATTACATAGTTAACAATGTTAACCAAGTAATTCAGACTCTATCAAGTTTTACAATTTCTACTGAGTTCATTGAAAAGTATTTAGTTTGTGAGGATTAGTTTCTCCCAGGTTGTTGATTATCAATGTAAACTGAGCCTCTTAGTGTTCACCATGTTTTTTAGTGCAAACATAGTTCTATAGTGGTTACCAAGTTTTCAATTTTAGTGATGTCAATCTAGTTTTGACTAAGCCACATAGTGGCAACCAAGTGATTTAGTTTATAACAAGCTCATAGTGATAGCATTAATCGAGCTATGCAATGCGAATCAAGTGATTTAGTTTATATGCCAAGTTTTGCAATATTCACCAAGTCACCAATGTAGATTGAGTTTAGACTACTTGGAAGTGATCAATATGGACTAAGCATCTATGTCTATCAAGTGCATGATGATACCAAACATTGACAGTGGATGTAGAGTATTAGAACATCACTAAGTTTGTCTTTAGAACCCAAGGTCCTACACTTGGGCTAACTTTGTGTATTTTTTGCAAACTTGGATTATAGCCAAATTTTTATGGTTTGTAAATTGGATTGATATATATATATGTAATGCATTGTACTACATCCAATGATATATGTTTCAAGTAGAAAAGAGCAGAAGTGTGAAGTAAAAGGCTACAACAGTATAAGAAGCAACACAAATTTATCTATCAAAACAAGGTGATTATTATACATGAAGGTATCTTATTCAACAAATGAAGTTGTAGATAAGAGATCAACCACTATTTCATCTTAACAGTTGGATTAGTTAAATCATTTAGTAAGGTAGACTTAACAGTCTTATGTAAATCTCTTTACCAAGCATGTTTACTTTATTGTATGTTTGTAAATCCATTTATAAGGTGGACCTAGTAGTCCTTATTGCTCCTAATAGGAAAGATAATTAGAAGTGATCATTGTAATCCTTAACAGTCAAACTTTACATTTCTACTTTCTATTTGGAAGGTTTCTGTGTCACCATATTGTGTGTCAAAGTGTTATGAATATTTTAATGCTTTTAGTTTCTCCAGTATACAATTAGATCAGAATACACATAAAGGATTAATTGGAGAATAAATATTAAGTGTTATAGGTTACTGATTCACCCCTCCTCTCTCATTAACTTAAACTATCATATATATTTCCAACAAGTTATACTTGGACAAAGTTCATTATGGAGGAATATTTTTAGCAGCAGATACTTGTTCTAGCTAGGTCTTAGAAGAGAAAAAAAAAATGTTAGCAGTGGCTACTTCATTTTGTGAATTTAGATCCACAAAATGTTTCCTACCATAGGTGTTTGATGCAGGAGAATCTTGCATCACGAAAAAGGGGGTTTTGATCAAAATTTATTACAAAAAAAAAAAAAAAAAAAAAGGAGTTAGAAAGTGATGAAAATTAGAGGAAAAATATTTAAAATAAAAAATAGGAAAAAGGGAGAAAAAGAGGAATTTCAATTTTCAAGGTGCATAGGAGGTATAAATAGAAAAATAAGGAAAATAGTTGTCATTCCATTTATCGAGGTGTGTAACTGGCATCTTAGAAGATTGTGGAAAGTTCCTTAAATCGTGCATTTAATATTTGTTGTGATCCACAAAAGAAATGTAATTTTCTACTCGAACCACATTGTGGTGCTTAGTTGTATTTGGGTGGGAACTTAATATTTGTTTTAAGGTAGTTGTATTTACCTTTTATCCTACATTTGTTGTGTTTTTAACATCTTTGATGGTAAGTGCCTATTTAAGAAAGGCTTATGACCATTTGTAATCAAGGTCTTCAAGTATAAGCTCTTCAAGTGTAAGCTCTTGTAGTGAAGTTGTCATGGTGTAATCTCTTGTAGAGAAAGCTTGGAGGTGAAATATCTTATTGTGTATGATCTTGAGAGGAAGTTTCTTCTTGGTGAAGTTCTTCTTTGTGAAAGTTCTCTTGGTAGAAGCTTTTGGTGAAGCTCTTGGTGTGAAGAGTCTTTTTGTGGAAGCTCTTATTTAGGAGTTCTCTTATGTTGAAGCATTTCTAAACTTATTTTGGAAGAATTCATATCTATGATATGATCTTTTTGATGTTGTAAGAGTTTTCAAGCATAATAAAAGCATTCTTTGTGAAGAATTTTGTCATCTCTTTGTCTCCATGTTTCTATGTTTTTGGTTATAAATATGTAAGGGTTGTGTGGCCCTTTGTTAAGATGATACCCACAAGATTTAGTACTGTAGTATAAAGTTAACCTATTAAGACTTACAATTCACCACTTCTAGTGATCTTCCCTATTAGGAGCAATAAGGATTGTGAGTTCCACCTTGTAAAAGGATTTGCAAACATACAATGAAGTATACACTTGGTTAAGAGATTTAGCAAAGATTGCTAAGTCTACCTTGTCAAAGGATTTGACTGATGCACCTATTAGGATGAACAAGTGGTTGATATTTGATTTGCAACTTTGATTTGTTGGTTGAGATTCTTTTTATTACAATGATCACTTGACTATGATAGATAATATTATTTTTTCCCTTATAATACTTGTAGCCTTATTCAATTCGAGACTTTTGATTATCATATATTCTTCACATACATATTTAGATATGATATGATATATTACATATATACCAATCCAAATTACAACTTACTAGACTCGACTATAATAACAGTTACATTATAATCCACAATGTTGGCCCAACTACTATAACTTGGGTTTTGAAGAAAAACTCAGTGATGTTCTAATACATGGGGAACACTATCAATGCTGAGAAATCTTTGCTACTTGGTTGAACTTGAAGCTAGGTCTATACTAACACTAGGAAATTTGGACCCAATTTTTTTTATCAATGTTGGTCAAAATTTTGACCTAGGTTTGTCACTATTTTTCTCATTGAAATTTTAACTAAATTGTAGGTTGGTCAAAATTTTGATGAATACATTCATCAAAATGTTTTTTTTCAGACAAAACAAAAACATTTTGATGAATGTATTCGTCAAAATGTTGACCAACTTGCAATTTGGTCAAAATTTTGATGAGAAAAATAGAAAGAAATTTGGGTCAAAATTTCAACCAACATTGGTCAAAATTTGGGTCCAAATTTACAAGTGTAATCACTTCCAAGTAGCTTGAACTTGGTCGACACTATGTGACTTGGTGAACTTTGAGAAACTCGGTAGCAATTGGACCACTCAGTTGATACTGCATGACTCGGTCAACACTAGATCAACTTTGTTAACCTTGAGAGCTCGGTAGACACTATTGGACTTGGTTAATACTACAAAATGAATGATAAGATTGATAGCAACTGTAGAGATTGGTAGCAATTTAACCAATTTGACTATGTGCTAAGTCATTGATAGACAAATTGACCTAAATGTGAATAATCTTACCCTTTGGCATTAGTGATAGAAACACTTATCAAAACAAAAACTATGATCATTCAAAACTATAAGTCGAAACTTCCTTTGCCATCATTCTATGTCTTCAACTTTTTTTGATTGCTATAGCTTAGTAACATACTCTATTTTTCTAATTTTTCAAAATTGCTTTTGTAAGAGATTTTTCTTCTTATTCATACTACACTATACTGCTCCCCATACATATATCTCCCTTATATACATACAAATGGATTAAAGTATACTTCTCCTTCTTTACATATTACTTCTCTCCTATTCTTATTCATATATAATATACACTTCTCCTCCTTTTTGACATAAATGCCAAAGGTATATAATATCTATATGTTAATACCAAAACATGACAAGAATTCAGAATGTACCTTCAGAATAAACTTATGATTGTCTTGTTCAAATTTTCCTATAGCACCTTGCTTGCATGAAATGCAATTTGAACTTCTACTAATAATTCCATCCTATGATCAGCTATTGATAAGTTGTTATCAGGGGCAAGTGTCTTTGCATGTGGAATATGTTTCTTCAATGCATCCATGTTTGGCCCTGATCTTGGCTTCTTCCTTCAATAATTATGGCTATAGATTTTGTAGATATCTGATCTTTGAATATTGTGTAGAACTATGGCTTGGGTCAAGTGATAGCTGGTGTGCACTTTCCTTCATGTCTTCATCTATCTTGGGAAATTTCTCCTTGATATCGTTGGTAAAGTTAGATGTGTCACTTAACTTGACAAATAATAATACAACATTGTTAACAAATATTTCTATTGTACTAAGAATAGTAGCTAACTCTACTTGGTCTATTGCAATTCTTTGTGAAACTTGTTCTAAGACTCTATTTTCAAGCTTTCATTCTTCTATTTGAAGTAGCTTCTCCTATCCATTCAAGTCTTCATTGAATTTGTGGAAAATAATTTCTAATTGATCCAAAATAGGTTGTGTTCCATCAACCTCAATACTTAGAGCACCAAAAAATATGCTCTTTAAGTCTTCAAATATTTGATTATCTTTCTTCTTGTCTCCTCTGAGCTTCTACTACTTAGCTCTCTTCTTCAATAATTCACCCATGGTTTTCATTTGATCAAGAGTGAGAGTAGAGATATCCCAATTTAGAATAACTATATCCTCATCCATATCAATTATTTTTTCTTTTTTTTCTTTTTTGCTCTTTTCTTTCAAAATGGTGAAAACAATTTGTTTCCCCTTGTCTAAGACTTCAGTACTCAGTTGAGACTAGTTCTCAACTTTCCTTGTACTAGCTATAGACGTACTTGGAATAGAAGTAACTATGGAAAATTATGGACTAGCAAAAAAAATTGAAATAACACTAACAACATGAATACCTTATCGATGCTCGATCAAGATTGATAATGGAGGACCTTACTACTTAGCAGATGAAGTGATAGGAACTTCTATCATTATTACATTTAGCTGAATAGATTGAAAACTTGGTTGGGTGCTTGGTGTAGTAGTTGTAACCACAACCAACTCAATAGAAGTTATTTGCAAGCTAGATTGCACTAAGGCTATGCTCAAAGAGTGAGGAAATAAGGCCATGACTACTGTTGTAATTTTCTTTGCATCAGTCTCTTCAATACCTTGTATCTCTAGAAGATTTCCTCCAGTAGCTTCATGTTGTTCCTCCTCATCATCCAAATTGACATCATCAATCTCATCATCTTTTAGTTCTATATCCTCTTCCTCATCTTCATCATCATCTTTGCCATCAACATGTACAATAAATTCATTAGTTTGATTCAAATTGTAAATGCTTTTTCATGTATTTTTTGCTGCCTTCACTACATATTCAATTTATTTTATCAATATCATACATGTGTTCATTTTTAGAGTGGACTTCTTCTAATTTTTTTTCAAGGATTATTTGACCTCCTTCTTATTGATATTAGGCATGATTTGTATCAAGGTTTGCTCAAAGATATCCTTGATTGTCTTCTTTGCATGCTCCCATCTATGCTTAATTGCTTACATAATCTCATTAAGATTTTTTTGTGTAATCTCATTAGATAAGTACTTCCATTTTCTTAGGTTGGTCACAACAACATCCTCAATCAATCTTTTCTCATCCTCATTCCTTGTGTCATATTTGAAAAATTTCAAGTTTTCCATGCTAGCTCCTTCTCTTTTCTTTAGTCTTTCCTGAAGTGTAGGTGGAGATCTCATGAGGATTATTTTCTCAAATTCATCTTCACTTAACTTCAATTTCTTCCTTGACTTGGCTTCCTTTCTAGTGAATACAATAGGGGATGACTTGGCAAGTCTAGTTATGATAACCTTTGCTTTCTTCCTTAGAGGCTCTTCTTCCTTAGGTTTTGCTTCTTCTTCTTCTTCATCATTTACATCATCTTCTTCAACTTCACCACCTTTTCCCACAGTAAGCATTAGAGTATAACTCACTTGTTTTGTGCCTTTTATTATCTTCTCTATTATTTTCCTTCAATTGACTTCTTGAGGTAACTTAATCTCAAGCTCTATTTTCTCCTTAGCTTCATCATAGGTGTCAAAGTATTCAGCTTTAGGATCCATAGGCTCATTTAATAGAGCCTCTATGATATCCTTTGTGTCATCAATGTTAACCTCATACTATAGAGGTTTAACCCATGCTACTCTTGCTCTAACTACTTGAATGTATACTTTGTCACAGTCCACCATGAAATAGATGTTATCCTTGTAGTCTTCTATAGTCTTCTTAGGAATCCAAAATCTATTGTTAATCTTCTCTTTGAATGTTTCAAAGTAGTTATCCATGATACTTTGAAAATTTTCACCCATCTCTTCTATATACTCATTAATTTGATACAAAACAAGAGCATCTTTCCTCCATACCATTGTACCTTTGGAAGGGAAGAATTTTTGAACATTGAAAAATAAACATGTTAAAATGGATCCAAACTTACATTGATTATTTTTTGATCCTTTGATGCTCTCAATATTCTTGTTGAAATGGTTTGATAGTAAATCAACAGCGTCAATAGATAGACCTTATTCTTCTCAACCTTGTATGCAAGATTGACAGCTTTACATGATACACTGTGTAATATGCTTGAATTGTAAATCTTATGTGTAATGATGTGAATGTTGAACTTTAGTTCCATGTTAGTTATACTACTAATATTCATTCCTCTTCGATCCCACTTAGCAAGAGTTTTCTTTTCCAATTTGACCTGACCTAGGGTTTTGGTTGTTTTCACTTTATTAAGCATTAGGAGCCCAATAATTGTATGGATCATTTTATTCATTATTTGAATAGGTTTCTCCAACCATAACTATCCATTATGTACATGGATAAGAATATATCTCATCCATTTGAATTGGAAGTCTCTTGGCATATGTGATATGTGTGTTATTCCTTAGTTTCCAAATGCTAATGTTTGGGTTATAATGCACTGTCCACACATAATTCCCTAAATGCTTCATTCATTTCTAGGGTTTCAAGATCTTGGATTGAGAAATGATAAAAAGAACTGATGTTGTACATGAGTAATACTTAGATGAAATTTCTTATTGTGCACCAGATCGGTCAAGTGCTTTTGCAATTGCTGGAGTCAACTTGAAGTTTGGTGCCTTGCAATCAATTCCTCAAACAAACATTTCAGACCCTTTCTTATTTTTGCTGCTAGAAGATGTCATTTATCTGTAGGGTTTACTAAAAAATTCAAAAAAAATCAATAATAAGTACTCAAATTGTAAGAATTTTCCTTAGGGAAAAACCAACCAAGATCAAGGAACTCAAGCACAAGCATAGAATGGACCAAAGTATGATCAGAATAAAAATATGATATTCAATTGATGTAAAAGTACACTAGGAGTGCCTAAATACAAAGGCCTCTAGATTGACTAGGTGTTTGCAAACTGATAAGTCTTACAATAAGGCACATGTCCACTAGGAGTGGATAATCCTCCATTAAGAACAAGAGTTAGTTCAATGATGAGAGGATAAGCCTACAAAGGTGAAGCATGTAAAATTATGTTGTAGACACAATGTGCTGAATTAGAGTTGGTTGCTCCAGTGTTATCAACATGACATCTCATATGAGTACACGCACTCCTAAGTGTCTCACTAATAAATAATAAAATAATGCATTGACCTAAGTAAACTTAAGTAAATTGTAATATGTAAATACTTATTTACACCAACACCCCCCCTAAGTGAAACTTAGGGGAATGCACTTAAGCTTATGAAAGCTTTAATAAAAATACATGATGGATCCCGACTACTAGGCAATGTTAGGTACCCATGTACAAAATGCAATGAAATATCTCATAAAGCAAAGAAAGTAAGAAAACCTCATGGGAAAAACTCTCCCCCAAAAAGAGAGATGAAAAAGAAAGATGCATGGATGGATAGAGTAATCAAGACCCCTCCATTATGACATACATCATGTATATACAAAAGAGAAGTATGAGAAGAACACAATCCAAAAAGAGGAAAATGTCCTCCCCACAAGAGACAAGAAGAAAGGAGACAAGGTAGTCCCCCCCCCCTCCCCCCCATTCAAAATATAAAATGCTTATCATTGATAGCTGCTCCAATCTAGAAGCTAATCTAAGACTATTGAATAATGTTCCTACCCTTTGGAAGAAACAATATCATGGGTACAAATGAGATTTTTCCCCAATGTGTAGAAAGAATCCCAATGATGAATGGTGTCTCTAAAACCTACCCAACTATCCCTATGTCAATACTAACTATCACCCCTTCCAATACTGCTAAAAAGAACAATGTTAGATCTAACAAAGATGGATGTAGAACATATTTCAAAGAACCAACTATCTGCTCAAATGATAAATAGACCCACTGAAGCTGTTGTACATAAGGATCCACAATCATATCAACCTAGAAAGATTGATCATGTAGAGAATGGACAAGAGGGTCAGAGTGGGCCCTCACAACAACTAAAGAAGGATCTTCTTCATCAAAGAGAAGATGTATATCATCAATAATGTCTCCCAAAATTTCTATGTATGACTCCATAAACAAACCTAAAAAGGGTTGCTACATAGTCATCCCCTAGTGCTAGAGCTGGAAGACAAGGTGTATCCAACTGTACTGAATTGCATGGACATATCACTATAGCAATGTATGCATGTGGAATGTGCTGATGTTCTGACCTCTATCTATATCTTTCAATAGGATCATACATATCTAAATCTGTTGAATCACTATCACTACTATCACTATTAGTTTCCACAATGTATGAAGTAGGAAGAGGATTAGAGGATAAGTTGGGTGAACTTTCCTCAAAGTGAACATTCCTCTTTATAAAAATCTCATGAGTCTCAGGATCCATAAGTCTATATGCCTTAACATTGTCCTCATATCCAATGATAGTACAAGGCCTTGGTGGTGGTGCCTTATATTTCCTAGAAGATATGTGTGCCCATGCTTGATAGCCAAAAACTCTAAAGTGTTTCACAACTGGTTGTATACTGCACCATGCCTCAAAAGGAGTCTTTCCATCTAGGACATAATGAGGATACCTATTAATTATGTTATTTTCACTACTTATAGCTTCAACTTCAAGTGATGGATCAAGAGACTTGGTTTGAATCATATAACTTTCCCTAGACTTAAAAGTTCTAATCCTTATTTTTGTAACATTTGTCTTTTGTGGACTAAATCCTACTAGATTCTAAAGATCAATACCCTCAAGTTCAAAAAAGTCTCTAAGTCTTGAGTTTAGATATATGCTTTCATTCTCCATATAGAGAACCTTGATTGCTTTCCTTGATTGGTTTTCAACAAGACTCTTGAAGGCTAGAAACTTATCAAACACTTGATTCATGTGATTAAGAAAGTAGACCCATGTGTAGAATGAAAAGTGGTCAATGAAAGTGAGAATATAGTGACCCTTGCTAAATGATGTTACTACAAAAGGACCTGCAAGAAGTATGTGAACCAACTCAAGAGCGACTGATCCTCTCAAAGACTTCCCTTTATCAATCTTCTCTTCTAGATGCATATCCATGGAACAAGTTGAACACTCACCCATAGAAAATTTGATTATAGGTTGACCTTTGACCATATTATTTGAGAAAAGTTGATGAAGATAGTGGAAGGCAAGATGACCATACTACTCATGCCATAATTTTATTTGTGATTGAGATTGAGCCAAGAAGGCATTTGAAGGAGACTTAGGCTCAAAGTGGGAGAAAAAATAAAGCCTTTTTTGATGTTTGACTTTACCCGTTGTAACCAATGAATCATCTTTATGATTACACACCATTACTAAATCGAGAAGGAACTCAACGTTATTGGCATCTCCATAGTGAGTGGTTTGGTAGATTGAAAGGATATTAGAGCTAAGGTTAGGAACATAGAGAACTTCTTTGAACTCTCCATTTTTCCATCTCAACTTGTCCTTTCCCTTCAAATTCCACTTTTGTATCATCTTCTACAAAGATGTGTGGTACCTTAGACTACTTCAATGAAGGAAAGTCTCATTTTGAAGAATCTATATGATAGGAGGCACCTGAGTCAAGAATCCATTCCCGTGAAGAACTTGAATCAGCCATAAGTGCTTTCCCTTTTCCCTTTGAAGTGCGTGGGGTTGAATTGTTTGAAGCATTTGGCACATTGATTTTGTTCTTCCTTAGTAAATTTTCCAACTCATCAATTCTCTTAATCTTGCAATGGTGCTCATCATGATTTAGTTTCTTGCAATATGCACAAAATAGTTTAGCCTTCTTATCAATGTTTCCCTTCTTGTTACAAGAAGAATTTCCTTTCTATGAGGAGGTAGATTGTTGAGTCCATGATTGTGATTTTTACTTTGACTACTTTTTCTTGTTGTTGGTAGAACTTTTTCCTTGTTGGTTTGATTGGTTCTCATTTCTTGCCACCAATTCTTTGGTCTTTGATGACTTTAGAAGTCACATATCTATCAACTTGGATTGTTTGAACATCAACATTTCTACAAATGCATCAACTATAGGCTTAGTGAAAGCACTTCCCATGGTCAACTTGTGAGTGCTATAACTCAAAAGGAATCATGCATACTCTAAAGGTAGCCTCTTCAAGATGTGATGAATCAATCGATCATCCATCATGGGATTACCATAATCTTTAACTAGTGCTCTCAATTCATTGGATTTTGTTGATATAATCTTGAATTGTGTCAAAATTCTTAGGATCCAATAGAAGTAGTTCGTCCTCAATTTGGAATCCTTTTTCCTCATCCACCTTACCATACAACCCTTCAAGTTTGTCCCGAGCAACCTTGGCTTCCTTAAAGCTAGACATGTGCAAATAGAGATCTCTATGAATACAACACCTAATGATGCCTAAAGCCTGATTGTCTTTAATTTGCCAATCAACTAGTGTTTTAGCATTAGTGGGTTTTACAATTTTAGTATCAACATATAAATTTAAACCATTTTCCATTAATCTACTCCATGCAATATCTTTGAATGTAGTATAATTGTGTGAAGTTAGAAGTGGTGTTTTAGGTGAACCCATGATGCATAAAATTAAAAGAGCACAAGCGAGAAAGAGAGACACAAAAAATACAAGAGAGAATCCCCCTATTCACTCAATCAAAACCCCCCCCCAAAAATGATGTTTTTGGCACTTTATATGTAGTGCATGTACAATAGGCCACTTGTCAAAATCAACAAAGTGGACTTCTAATTTTTCTATTTACAATTGCCTTTTGAGGTTCAAATTTGGTACTAAGCACTATAGATTAGATGGACAACAATTTTGAAGAGCAATCAGAGCAATACAATGCATAAAAGGACCTAATTCTAAAAGTGATATTTTCTTCTACACAAGCCTATAATTTATTTTTAGATCTAGAAAGTAGATGAAAAATTAAGCACTTTCAAAAAAATGGAACCTAAACATGTGTCCAAATGATCCCGTATGGAGCATTTGAAGTTGCAAAATGTAGGATTGGATAGGTATAGTTTCCAAAAAAGCACAATTTCTAACAAGTCCATGCACCACTGGAAAGTTCCAAAAATTCTACCCAAAATAAAAAAAAATCACACCTGATTTTGAGTCTAGATGACTAAGTTATGGTCTCCCAAAGATGGACTATCAAATCAAAATTGCATTTGAAGAGGGGTCTTAGTAGTAAAACACTAAGTTAAATTTGATGATCAAACGACCATTGCAACAGTGTTACTCAGCCTCCAAATGATGATCAAATGACCATCAAATTTAAGCTCCTGATTGATTGACATCAATGAAAAATTGTTTGCTTGGTGATGTGGTAGTGACATTATGATGACATCAATAGTATGAAAACAATGCTTTTCTTGTATAGACATATACAACTACTTACATGGTGTACTATTGGTGAGTGCGGTGGCAATGCCACATGGTTGGTACAGCTAGTGACAGGGTCTAACATAGAGGCTTATGTGTGCGCTGACATGTTAAATGCTCCAAATGGTGGCATGGAAAGAAATTCCTGTGAGGCATAGGAGGGATGGCCAGAGTCACTGCCAAAGTAGACAAAAATGTGGCAAGTGCTAGAAAAAGGGTTTCGGCTAGTAACTTTCAATGATGAGGGCTGGAAGATTTAGTAGGGGTTGAAAATAGTGTTGCGTTAGTGAACAAGAATATGTTGTCACTGGAGGTGGCTTTGCCATGCTAGAAGGTTGAAAACATCAACATCGAAGTTAATAAAAAAATGCCAATGAGATGGTTTGATAGTAGTAGGGGCTGGTGAGTTTTCTAATCATTGATAGGTTATTCACTTGTAGGCAGTGGAAATTAGTGTTAGCGTATTCACTAGAA
The DNA here is from genome assembly GCA_028749045.1 of Cupressus sempervirens. NCBI lineage: Eukaryota > Viridiplantae > Streptophyta > Pinopsida > Cupressales > Cupressaceae > Cupressus > Cupressus sempervirens. Next base: position 242,402,268 of record CM053786.1, on the reverse strand, counting down.
TAAACAAAGACACTACTAGTGGGAGATAGAGTTAGTTGGTGGGTGGGGTGTTTGGCTATCCCACATGCACCTGGTGTTTCAATGTCTTGATGTTTAAAGGGAAAGCTTGCGGACAAGTTAAATAACTCAAGCCAAATTATGTGTGAAGGTCATTGGTGTTCAATTTGGCCAAAATTTGCTATGATGTGCTGGAAAAAGGAATATTCTAGAATATTAAAGTGAATATTCCCTATGGAGGCCAAGGTTTCACCACCTTGATCCTTAAAAATAAATTCTTTGTAGGTCTAATTTTTTTTTGAAAATTTGCAGATGAAAATTATCGAGAATAAATCAAGATCTGAAAATAGATTATATAGATCTAAAAAATGATCATATCAAATTTGCAAATCGGGCCTAAGGGTGTCGGTTTGAAAAAAAAGTTTTCCTCAAATTCAACTATGGCCTAGGGTAGGCAAATTTATGGTCAAATTTCACTGAATCAATGTTCCTAATGCAATGACAAAGTTTTCTTTGGCTCTTGATGCTCACAATGATTGCAATACTCTAAATCTAAGTCAAGGTCCTTCGAGAGGTGAAGCAAAAAAAAGGTCTCAAATGGCTATGTGAAGAGAAATTCACTTAGCTCTGATACCATGTAAGAATTTTCCTTAGGGAAAAATCACCCAAGATCAAGGAACTGAAGCACAAGCATAGAATGGACCAAAGTATGATCAGAATAACAATATGGTATTCAATTGATATACAAGTACACTACGAGTGCCTCAATATAAAGGACTCTAGACTAACTAGGATTAAACACATTGATAAGTCTTACAACAAGTCACATGTCCACTAGGAGTGGATTATCCTCCATTAAGCACATGAGTTAGTACAATGATGAGAGGATAAGCATAAAAAGGTGTAGCACATAAAATTATGTTGTAGAAACCATGTGCTAAAATAAGAGTGCGAATAATTATATTGTTAACATGAAAACTTAGTTAATTATGCAAACTCTAGTATTGTAGACACCATGTGCTAAATTAGAGTTGCTTGCTCTAGTGTTGTCAACATGAAAACTCATATAAGTATGAAAACTCATAAGTTTCTTACTAATAAATAATAAAATAATGCATTGACCTAAGTAAACTAAAGTAAAGTGTAATAAGTAAATACTTATTTACACCAACACAAATTACTTGGGGGCTCTGAATTCACTCTTCTTAAGTAGCTCTAGAAATTAGTAGTGAAATAATGCCTTTGATTTATTCTTTTTAATCAATTTTACCTTTTCAATCACCATTAATGCTTAGTACATATACTCACTCGGTGATAGACCTTCCTCCACTCAGGTTTTCTTTTAATGCTCAAGATATATTCATAGCTCAGTAGAGTCACCAACAATTCGGTAGGAACTACCAACTTGAGTCTTCAACAATATGTAACCCGACCTTGCTCAGTAATGTCTTGCAACCCAACCTTGCTAAGTAAGGTCTCCTACTTTCCATTATGGTTTGTGATCCCTATGCATTTTAAATGCCAATTGGATTGTTCTACTTTCTAGCTAGAACTAGTTTAGTTTTTTCTTATGAGTCATAACTCTAGTGATCTCCATCGGGAACTAATTTGAAGTGTTTGAACCACCCAACTGATTGACTTGGGTGTCATTCACCTCATGATCTTGGTTTGCATTCTCTAGAGATTTTGGTACCCATTGATACCTCATTTTCTTTGTGCTATTGTCAGCTTTGGCTTTATTTTCATCTTTAATTCTACCTATGTTCATATAGTTCTTGATAAGATGTGCAAGTTCTTTACAAATAAAACATCTTTTTGTAGGGTCTCTTTTCCTCATATGATGTTTGACATAGTTTGCTCCAATGTGCTCAAATTCACCATAGTAGTGACATCTGCACCATGTATTGTAATCCCATCCAAATATTATTTTCAAAATTCATTATGTTGGGTTCCATTGCTTGGTTTTGCACTCTAAAGATTTGTATCTTTGTTTCTTGCAATTATGAATTTACCTTCGAACTTAGGTTTCTTTATGCATTCACTTTCTGATGCAAGGATTGAGGTAATAACTATGTTTTACGTTACTAACTCTAAAACTAAGGATTCTTCCAAGCTAACCTAGCATAACGTATACTATTCCTTTGGATTCTCCAAGGTTAGAGACAAGGTGAATGGCCTATTCCTTTTGCCACTCTCATCTATTCCAATTTTCTCTACCGAACCCATCACAATACCCAACACCCCCATCACCTTACATCCACTAGGATCTTTATCAACACCATACTTCAAACTACTTCCTATTAATGGTCAAACAATATCCAAGACTCTTTTTTCATTCCAAATGATATTTATCAGTATTCTCGAATTCGTATAGACCTACAAATAGTCATACATAACTTTTGAAATGTATAATATGTTCACAATCCCTTCGGTCATAACTTGTGTAATCTAGTTCTAAATAACATATCCACAAGTTAACAAAATCTAATGGCTCAATAAAAGGATATGGTCCATGTACTGAGACTATAATTTTTATGATGATCATAGTCATCTACAATAATTGGCAACTTTCTTCATCCAAAAAATGAAATAAAATGATGCTAGACAAACTTTAAGCTTCAATAACAATACTATCCTTCACCAACATAGAAGCTGGAGGGTCACCACCTTGAAATAATAGGGAAGAGAGCAATAGAATTACAGTCAATAATAGTGCACCAACAAAAGTTCACAAAAATATGGATTTATTGTGCAAAACCAAACACTTTTCCTTCATCTTCCTTCTCCACACATTCTCTCCCCCTTTTTCATATGAGATTACATTTCTTTATATCCACTAACAAGACCCTTCACCTCCCTAAGAATTTCAAGCAACTTGAATGACTATTCATCTTCTACACTTCGTCAATTTTTCAAAGAAATTATTTACAACATTTCTTTGCAAATTTTGCATTTTTCCAATAGTTTTTGGTTAAAAGCACAAACTTGTGTCACCCTTTTGTAAAGGAAAAGGCTAACAAAAGTATAATTATTCACCTACAATGACATAAAACTGGTATTATTATTTACAATTTGAAAATGAAGTAAACTAATGAAATGTGTAGAAATGGATGAAGTTTACGATTATAATTTTTAATAATTATTCGGAATAAGAATTGATATATTTTCCTAATTTTTATTCATGATTTTTTAGTTGCTGAAAATTAGGGGTTTCGTTCCCACCTCAGAACTATATGGAAATAAAGTTATTTCCATTTGAGCTCAGACTGTGTTATATATAACATATATAGCTAGAACAATCAAATGTAAAAATTGAATTTAGACATATATTTTCTCTTTTATAATAATTTAAATTTCAACTCACCTGACATTGATAGTTTTCATCTCTCACCACATTTTTGAAAACAAATCTATTCTAACCAAAAGAAAAATTATACATTCTTGAAGAGGAATCTCTCCTCTAGAACGTCATATGTTTTTAAATTTTTTTAATATGAAATAATATTTTTCTTTCTTTCTCAAAATTGATATCTTTTCGAGTGTTAAATAATGTGCTTGTAGAACATTTTAATTATAATATACTATATCTAATTAAAACACTATAAACTCTATATGATAATATTCTAGACTTTGAGCTCTATAAAATTGTGTTTATATGTTACTAAAAAATATCACAAAAAATAGGAAGAGTTATTGAAACTTGAGTTTTCTAAAATAGTTTTGTTTCTTTAGTAATTGGATACAAACTAGTATGGAACATGCATTTAATAGATATTTCTAATTGGAAAAGTGTGAAACCATATAAAACTTAGCTAGAATGAATTTATCTAGACAATATGTTTGAACAAAATTGATTTTTGGATAGAAATACTCAAATTCAATTGTTCTGATAAGTCGGCCTAAAAGGTGACACAACTTTGTACTTTTACCCTTGTATTTTAAGTTATAATATACTTTCCTAGGTACTCTAAATAGATTCAACATCATATTATGACATCTTAATGCTATAATATATTCCATTTATGCCATAGTATGGCATTTTCCATTTTTTAGGAACTTTGACTTCCTTTTACTATCATATTGCTTAACATAAGAACTTGTTCAACATGACCTTAATTGAACACTTATGAATATGAAATTAAATAATTAAATACCTAAGATAACATGAAATTAAAACCTACTAAATATGACCCATAATTCCATTGGAGATGGTTAGGGTGCCCTACATCATACTCTCCTTTTGAACGATGATATTGCCTCCTCATTCACTTGCTTGACACTTTGTCCAATAATTTCCCATTGTCTTTTTCATCTTCACATTCTTCCAAATGATACTGAACTTTGCTATCTTTCTTCTTATTGTTATCTTCAATTTTTCAACTCTATCTTGTTCTGAAGTAATGACCAACATTATGCCAATATTTGATGGCTTCTTTATTTGAGGTACCTTGGCTCCCCATGAACCAATCATTTTTATCTTCACCCAAGGTTTGCCTTGTTTTGGTGACACAAATGCAATCCTTCAACTATACAACCTACTACTTGAAAAAAGTAATGGCTTCATCAACAACCTTACTATTTTCAAAATCTCCTTCCTCTGACTGCCTCTTATTCTATTCCAATTTTGCTTGCCAATAACAAAAACTAATTTATTTTCTCCAAGGGCTATGTCCCTATTTTCTTCATGAATTGATATATTTTCTACCTCTTTTACTGATTCCATCTTTCAATGATCTTCCTCTATACTATTTTCATCAACATTTTTAGTTATAATGTTGATTATCTACTCCATTTTTCCTTCATATTGTAGGGAGTTTGTTGCCACATCATGTTTTATTGCTTCTTGTATGCATTCCTCACTCTTTCTATCCTCTATCTTAGACATTAGTTCTCCCCTTGGCTTTGTCAATTGGTCCATCTTAGTGACAATTTCTTTATCATTTTCCTTATCCTTTATCTTCATAGGTTCCTCCATCATATTCTTAACCTCTTCATTGTCAAATTTTTTCTTCTCTTCTTCCACTTCCTACTACCTTAGCAATATCTCTAATCTCCTTCCTCTTTCTTCATTCCTTTCTAGTGCCTCCAAATTTCTAATTTCTTCTAACATGCTCTTCTCCTCTTCTTTATGTCTTCTCTTTCTCCTTTCTTATTCCCTTTGTCTTGTCAAGGTATCTCTATAACCTACCCATGCCTTCCATATTTCTTCCTGATTGTTGGATACAATTGTTAATTGTGTATTGTCTTTGATGTTACACAAATATCATATCAATCATCAGGTAGAGTTTACCGAGCTCAGATAGTCAGCAAAGCAATTTACAGTGACTACTGAGTGTTCCTAAACATTACACAAAAAGTTAGCTCTTACCGAACTCACTCGGGCATCAAAGAATTTTTTAGCAGAAAGTTAATGTTAACCAAGCTCCCAAGGTTAGCAAAGGGAAAGTAAATGTCTACCAAGCTCACTCGGTAAGCGAAGGAAAGTTAGCTTTTACCGAGCTCACTCAGTAAGCGAAAGAAAGCTAGCTTTTATTGAGCTCACTTGGTAAGCGAAGGAAAGCTAGCTTTTACTGAGCTCACTTGGTAAGCGAAGGAAAGTTAGCTTTTACCAAGCACACGCGGTAAGCGAAGGAAAGTTAGCTTTTACTAAGCTCACTCGGTAAACGAAGGAAGGATAATATTTACCGAGTTAACTTGGTCTCTGAATGAAGTTGCAAAGTTCACAATGTTTACCGAGCTTCACTTGGCTAACACTGGGAAAAGCATTCTGGAGTAGTGGTCACCAAGCTAGGTCGGGCAGCGAAGGATTTTTCTAAAGAATTAAGTTTAATTATTTTGTGCAATCGATTGATTTTATATTTTTTAGTTGTTGTAACTTATAATTGAGCCAACTTGACAATCTGTAAGGTATATATGAAAGGTCAATTTGTGAATTCAAATGATGTAGAAAAGTGTGGATGCATAAAAGTGAGAATAAACAAATATATGAGCAAATGTTGAGGAAGGATTAGGATTTCCCTATGAAGCTGCAATGTTACATTCGATCAATGAGGATCTAGTGAAGGCGAAGAGAGATCTATATTTAGCAAAGATAAGTTGCATATATTTCAGATCACTTCATTGTTTCTTTCTAATCATTGTAACAATGATTCAAAATCTCCTAACAAAGTTGGTTTCACAGCCATTTTGTAAATCCTTTAACAAGGTGACAATTCAGTTGAATTGTTTTAAAGACCTCTGACAAGGCCACTTCTAACAAGGTGATCAAATCCTCTAATAGGGTCACACCTAACAGTGTGTTTTGTAACCTTTAACAAGGTTGGCTCCTAACAGGGCTCACTTCAGAAGAGTGAAAATTGGTAACTAGTTATTTGGTGGTTTTTCCCAAATTGGATTTCCACGTTAAATCTGGTGTCTCTTGTGTTCATGTTATTTTTTTATGCATGCATGTTAATCACTTTAAATTCTTAATAAAGTTAATAGAACATCTATCAAGTTTCAACATTTATTTGTGTGGTTACCGAGTGTCAGGAGCAACTATATTTTAAGACATCTAAGGATCTATAGATTTATTTTTGTGGTAACTGATTCACCCCTCCCCTCTTAGTTACTCCATCTCTATTTCCAATAATTGGTATCAGAGCTTTTGGTGCTTGCAGGATAATATTTCAAATATCTAAGCCAAACATCAAGATGTCTTACAAAAGGGAAATCCCAAGACTTAACAAAAATAACTTCTCAGCATGGCAAAGACTGATGAGACTTCACCTAGCCTCCATTGGTGATACAAGACTGAAGTACCTTGATCAAAAATATGCAGAACTAGTTGGTACACTATCTGTCAATGATATTGCTAAAAAGAAGACTCACAACATTATGATGATAGATATAGCATATGCTCTAAGTTATGAAGAATTTGATGATATCAAGGACTGCAAATCTACCTTTGAAATGTGGAAAAAGCTAAAAGAGATCTATGGAGGAGATGATAATGTTAGAAGAGCCAAAGAAAAAAGTTTGAGAGGAAAATTTGATCAAATGAGGATGAGAGAGGATGAAAACATTGCAAAATATGTTGAAAGAGTTAAAGCATGTGTTAGTGCAATCAAAGCTTTTGGAGGAGATATCAGTGAAGAGACAGTTATAAGTAAAGTTCTCAGAACTCTACTTCCCATTTATGCAATTAGAGTTTCTGCAATTCAGGAAAGAAGATGTGAAACAAATCATAAGATAAATCTAGAGGCTATAGTTGGAAGATTGACTGCATTTGAACTGGACAACTTTGATAACTATGTTCCAGCTTCCAAGAACATTGAATCAGCATTTGAAGCCAAACTTTCACTCAAGGAGAAAGGCAAAAAGAAATCTCAGTCAGAAAGTGAAGATGAATCAAACCAAAGTTCAGACAGTTTTCTTGAAGTAATTGAAGCTCTTCTAGCAAGGAAATATTATAGAGGCAGAGGAAAATACAAAGGTAAAGTACTCCTAATCTATTTTTCATGTGAAAAAGTTGGTCATATTGCTGCTAGATGTTCAAAAAAGTAGAATAAAGATGAAAAGAAAGATAAAAAATGGAATGGCAAGAAAGATTTCAAATCATTCAAGGACAAAGGTAAGAAAACATGTTTTATGGCTAAAGATTCTAATGATTCTAATGATGATGAAGAAGATGAGATTGTCTATATTGTTGTGAAAGATGAATCTGATAATGATGAAGAAATGGCACTCATTTCTCATATGAGAAAAAATGATACATGGATCATAGATAGTGGTTGTTTTCATCACATGACTGGTGACAAAACTAAGTTTGAATACATTGAAGACTATGATGGTGGCAGTGTAAGATTTGGTAACAATGAACCTTGTTGTATAAAAGAAAGAGGAAGAATCCCTCTAACCAAAAAACTTATATGTGATAATGCCTATTGGGTAGAAGGACTAAAGCATGATCTGTTAAGTGTGGAAAAGCTACTCAATAATGGAATCAAAGTAGAATTCATGCGTGGTAAAACAAGACTGCTAGATGGGAAAGGAAAGCTGATTGGATCAAGTACTCAAACTAAAGGTAACTTGTTCTATCTTGAACTAGGTGAATGTTCATGTTTCATTGCTCAAGTTGAAGAAATTTGGTTATGGCATAAAAGGTTGTGTCATGTAAACTTTGATAATCTGGTAAAGATAAGCAAATTCAAGAAAGTAAAAGGCATTCCCAACATAAAGAAACCTGAGGTCGGTCTATGAAAAAATTGTCAAATCAAAAAGATGGGAAAGACTAGTTTTAAAAGTAAAAATTATCAATCTGAAGACATATTAGAAATTGTGCATACTGATTTATGTGGACCCATTGGAATTGAAAGATATACTGGAGAAAAGTTCTTCATTCTTTTTGTTGATGATTACTCAAGAATGATGAGAGTCATGTATCTAAGAAATAACTCAAAAGCATTTGAAAAGTTCAAATGGTATTTGGCCAGAGTAAAAAAGGAAACAGGGAAAAGATTAAAATGCTTGAGGTCAGACAAAGATGGAGAATTCATTTCACATGAATTCAATAACTTTTACATTGAAAGAGGAATCAAAAGATAGGTATCAGCCCCTGGAACACCCCAACAAAATGGAATAGCTGAAAGAAGAAACAGATCCATCATGGATTGTGCAAGAACTTTAATGATTGAAAAGAGCATTGCTATCAAATACTGGAAGGAAGCAATCAACACTGCAGTCTATACCTTGAATTGAGTATAGCTGAAGAAAGACTCATTCAAAACCTTCTATGAGTTATGGTATGGCTATAAACCTAATGTAAGTTATCTTAAAGTATTTGGAAATAAATGTTACATTTTAAAAGAATCTAGAAAAGGAAAATTTGATGTAAAAAGTGATGAAGGTATATTCTTTAGATACTCATGCACAAGTAAGGCATATAGATGTTTGAACTTGTCTACTCACAAAGTCATAGAAAGTGCACATGTGAAAGTTGATGAGTTTGCAAAAAGAACTAAAGAAGAAAGCAAAAGGGAACCAGAAGATTATAAAAGGTTTGTCTTCAGTGAACCTGATACAGCACCAGTTACATCAGAGAATCATGAAACTTCTACTCCCAAGTCATCTATAACCAAGGTACAGGAAGTTCAAATCGAGCTACAGTAAAGTGAGTTAAATTCAATATCTACCAAGAAAGTATTTACCGAGAAAACATCTATCGAGAAAATAGCTACTGAGCCAAAATAGACAGAGCCTGAAGTTGAAATGCAAAAAGATAATAATGAAATCCATTCAAAAGGCAAGGAACTTGTATTAGCTAAGTATGTTAGGAGACATCATTCAGTAGATCAAACCATTGGAGATAAATTTGAAGGAACCATGACAAGAAATAAGCTGAAAGGTACTTGTTTACTTGCTGATTTTGAACCTAGAAATATCAAAGATGCATTGGAAAATGATAGCTGGATTGAAGCTATGAATAAAGAAATAAAGCAAATAGAGAAAAACAAGACATGGACTCTTGTACCCAGACCTAAAGACAAAAATGTAATTGAAACTAAGTGGGTATTCATAAACAAGTTGGATGAAGCTGGTAAGGTATCAAGAAACAAAGCTAGACTAGTATGCAAAGGATATGCTCAATAAGAAGGAATAGACTGTGGAGAAACTTTTGCTCCTGTTGCAAGATTGGAAGGAGTCAGAACCTTACTAGCATATGCTGCTCACAAGGGATTCAAAGTTTATTAGATGGATGTAAAATCAACATTCCTCAATGGTATACTGGATGAAGAGGTTTACATTGAACAACCTGAAGGTTTTGTTAATCCAGATAAGAAGAACATGGTCTGCAAATTACACAAGGCATTGTATGGTCTGAAACAAGCCCCTAGAACATGGTATGAAAGATTGCATAAATATCTTATTCAGATTGGTTTTCAAAGAACTAATGATAACAGTAGGTTGTATATTAAAGAAGGAATAGATAATAAGATTGTCTTGGCAGAAATATTTGTAGATGATACTATTTTCATAGGGAATGATGATCTGTGCAAAGAATTCTCAGAACAAATGAACAAGGAATTAAAAATGTCTATGTTTGGTGAGATCAAATTCTTTGTTGGTCTTCAAATTCAACAAGATAAAAAAGGTATCTACATTACTCAATCAAAGTACATCAAGGAGATATTGAAAAAATTTGGAATGGAAGATTGTAAACTAGTTGGGACTCCCATGTGTGCTGGATTAAAACTTACCAAGGAAGATGAATCAAAAGAAGTAGATCAAACATTGTATAGATCTATGATTGGAAAGTTGCAGTATGTAGTTCATACTAGACCAGATATTTCCCTTGCAGTTGGTATTGTAGAAAGATTTTTAGCAAAACGAAGAGAAAACTACTTGATGGCAATCAAAACAATAATGAGATATTTGAAAGGAACTGAAGAGTATGGTTTATGGTATAAGTTCGAAGGAAATTTGGATTTAAAAGTATTTACTGATGCTAATTGGGCAGGAAACCTTGATGACAGAAAAAGTACAAGTGGAGGTGCATTCTTTCTTAGAAAAAGGTTGGTTTCTTGGACAAGCCAAAAGCATAATTGTACATCTCAATCAACAGCAGAGGCAGAGTATGTTGCTGCAGCAGTAAACTATTCAACATTGTTTGGTTTAAATAGTTGTTGGAAGGCATGAAGATGGAAATCAAAGAACCAGTTGTTATGTTTTGTGATAATACAAGTGCAATCAACATATCTAAGAATCCAGTGATGCATTCCAAAACCAAGCATATTGGAATAAAATATCATTTTGTCAGAGAATTGGTGCAAGATAAGGAGATTAGATTGGAATATATTCATACAAAGGACCAAATTGCTGACATATTCACAAAACCATTACCTAAGGATGCATTCTTGTATCTAAGAGGTAAGTTAGGGGTCACTCCCTTATATGAAGTTCACTAAAATAAAAGTTTTAATGATGCATCAACTCATACCATATTGAAGATCTATTAGTTGATGCAACATAATTAGGAAATATTGCATATGAATCAATACTAAAGGTACACTAAAATTCATTTGAAGTTTGAGTTGTCTTTGGCATGTGTTGTCAAAGAGGGAGAGTTTATTACTATCATATCTCTCTAAAATTTGTTTAAGATATAGAGTTTGCTATGTAGTTCCTTCACAGAGGGAGATTACTGTAAGAGGGAGAGTTTTCTATCTTAGAGGAAGAATTGCTATGTTGACATGTTGAGTTTCCATATAAGAAAAAGACTTTTTTTCAAATTTCATTTCTGCTATGACATGTTGTGTTGCCATCAATGCCAAAGAGGGAGATTGTTGGATACAATTTTTAATTGTGTATTGTCTTTGATATTACATAAATGCCATATCAATCTTTAGGCAGAGTTTACTGAGCTTAGATGGTCAACAAAGCAATTTACAGTAACTACCAAGCATTCCTGAACATTACACAGAAAGTTAGCTCTTACCGAACTCACTCAGGCATCAAAGAATTTTGTAGCAGAAAGTTAATGTTAACCGAGCTCCCAAGGTTAACAAAGGGAAAGCCAATGTCTACCAAGCTCACTTGGTAAGCGAAGGAAAGTTAGCTTTTATTGAGCTCACTTGGTAAGCAAAAGAAAGTTAGCTTTTGCTGAGCTCACTCGGTAAATGAAGGAAAGTTAGCTTTTACCGAGCTCACTTGATAAGCAAAGGAAAGTTAAATTTTACCAAGCTCACTCAATAAACAAAGGAAGGATAGTATTTACTAAGTTAACTCAATCTTCGAAGGAAGTTGCAAAGTTCACAGTGTTTACCAAGCTTCATTTGGCTAACACTGGGGAAACCATTCTAGAGCAGTGGTCACTGAGCTGGGTTGGGTAGTGAAGGATTTTTCTAAAGAATTAAGTTTAACTATTTTGTGTAGCCAACTGATTTTATATTTTTTAGTTGTTGTAACTTGTAATTGAGCTAACTTGACAATTTGTAAGGTATATATGAAAGGTCAAGTTGTGAATTCAAATGATGTAGAAAAGTGTGGATGCATAAAAGTGTGAATAAGCAAATATATGAGAAAATGTTGAGGAAGGATTAGATATCCCTATGAAGCTACAAAGATGCATTCCATCAGTGAGGATCTAGTGAAGTAGAACAAAGATCTGTATTCAGCAAAGATAAGTTTCATATATTTCAGATTACTTCATTGTTGCTTTCTAATCATTGTAACAGTGATTCAAAATCTCTTAACAGAGTTGGTTTGACAGCCATTTTATAAATCCTCTAACAAGGTGACAATTCAGTTGAATTGTTTTAAAGACCTCTGACAAGGCCACTTCTAACAAGGTGATCAAATCCTCTAACAGGGTCACACCTAACAGTGTGTTTTGTAACCTTTAATAGGGTTGGCTCCTAATAGGGCTCACTTTAGAAGAGTGAAAATTGGTAACTAGTTTCTTGGTGGTTTTTCCCAAATTGGGTTTCCATGTTAAATTTGGTGTCTCTTGTGTTCATGTTATTTTTTTATGCATGCATGTTAATCACTTTAAATGCTTAATAAAGTTAATAGAACATCTATCAAGTTTCAGCATTTATTTGTGTAGTTATCGAGTGTCAGCAGTAGCTGTATTTTAAGACATCTAAGGATTTGTAGATTTATTTTTGTGGTAACTGATTCACCCCTCCCCTCTTAGTTACTCCATCTCTATTTCCAACAATTGTGGTGTCATTGTTCTCAAAAACAACTACAAAACTCTCTCAAGCTATCATAAATTAGCAACCCAATTAAAGAAATCAAAACTATCTTTTCTCTTGAACTAATCAAAATCTTGCCCACTTCTATCAAATTTTTTCAACCAACAATCAAACTTCTATCCACAATGATCAAAATTCTGCAATCAGTATAACTATGCTCTCCAATATGGTGCAATCCTACTAAATATGATGCAAGGATGGAGGTAATAACTATGTTTTGTAACTTACTAACTTTTCAACTAAGACTTCTTCCAAGCCAACCAAGCATAACATATGCTATCCCTTCATATTCTCCAAGGTTAGAGATAAGGTGAATGACCTATTCCTTGTGCCAATCTCACCTATTCCAATTGTCTCTACCAAACCCTTCACAATACCTAAACAACAAAATCAAACAATACCCAACACTCTCATCACCTTACACCCTCTAGGATCTTCATCAACACCATAGCTTAAACTACTTCCTATTAATGGTCAAAAGATACCCAAACCTCTTTTTACATTCTAAATGATATTTATTAGCATTTTGGAATTCCTATACACCTCCAAATAGTCATACATAATTTTTAAAGTGTATAAAATTTTCACAATCCCCTCAGTCATAACTTGCATAATTTGGTTCTAAATAAAATATCCAAAACTTAATAGAATCCAATAGTTCAATAAAAGGATATGGTCTACATACCAAGACTATAATTTTTATGATAATCACACAATCATCTACAATAATTGGCAACTTTCTTCATTCAAGCAATGAAATAAAATGATGCTAGAAAAATTTTAAGATTCAATAACAATACTATCCTTCACTAATATATAACTCAGAAGCTAGAGGATCACCACCTTCAAAGAATAAGGAAGAGAGTAATAGAATTACAGTCAATAAAAATGCACTAGCAGAAGTTCACAAAAATATGGATTTATTATACAAAACCACACACTTGTCCTTCATCTTCCTTCTCCATATATTCTCTACCCCTTATTCATATAATATTATATTTCTTTATATCCACAAATAAATTATTTCACCTCCCTAAGAAGTTTGAACAAGGTGAATGATTGTTCACCTTCTACACTTTGTCAATTTTTGCAAAAAATTGTTGACAACATTTCTTGGCAACTTTTACATTTTTCTAACATTTTTCATTTCAAGTTATAATATACTTTCCTAGGTAACCTAAATAAGTATAACACCATATTATGACATCTTATCACTATAATATATTCCATTTATGACCCAGTATGGCATTTTCCATTTGTTAGGACCTTTGAGTTCCTTTGACTAACATATTGCTTAACATAAGAACTTGGTCAACATGACCTTAATTAAACACTTACTAATATGAAATGAAATGACTAAATCCATAAGATAACATGACATAAAAACCTACTCATCATGAACCATAATTCCATGGGAGATGGTCAGGGTGCCCTACACCACATTCTCTATGCCCATGCTTATTGCAATTGTAAGACTTTCCATTGAATTTTGTTTTGCCATTAATCTAACATTTGTTTTATGTATGACCTATCTTACCACAATGATTGCAAGTAGGTATTTAATTCTTTTGAGCTCCTTGCTAAGATGATTCACCTATTTTCTATGTATCCTATTCTAGATTTTCCTTTGTGTCTATACTGACTTTTTTCATTCAATTGATTCATGCTATACCGAGATTTTATTATTCTTTCATAGGTATTCCTTTTAGTGTTGAGATCATTCTATAGTCTTTCATTCTCTGAACATAGATTCATAAGTTCATCATTTCCATTGGTGAGTTGAACAATGAAGTTTTCTTGTTGAAGGGATAGTTGTTGGATTTCATTGCTCTTTTCTACTATTTGATCTTTGGCTTTGTCTTTTTATTCCATGACTTCACATAATCTGACTAATTGAATTACTTGCTCTCTTTTCAGCTTTCTCAATTCTTCTTGAAGATTGAAATTTTTTTCTAATAGATCTTTGATTGTTTCATCAAATTTATTAGAATTTATTTCAAGATATATATCCTCAATTTTGTCTTTAGTGTAGATATTTCATTCATATGTACTTCAAGATCTTTTCCTCCTTTCAATGATAGAGAGATTTGCTCCTTTTCTTTCTTTAGTTGCCTAGTGGCCAATTCAAGATCCAAATTTTCATTGTCAATAGCCTTATCTAGCCTCTATACCTCCATTTCCTTTGATGTTATCTCAAGCTATTAAACTTCTGATGTGAGAACTTGAAAAGCTCTGATGCCAATTGTTGGAAATATGAGGTAGGGAAGGTTATTGAGAGGGGTGGGGTGAATTAGTAACAAATAAAACTTTAGCTTACTTCACTAATTAATCCTTCATATAATATTCTAATCTAATTGCATGCATGAAAGAATGAAAGAAAATAAATATTCATAACAATATGGCACAAGATATGTTGTCCTAGAAACCTTCCATTTAGAAAGTAAAACTAGGGTGGAGATGATATCCACAAGCTTTAGTACTATAGTATAAATTTAACATATTAAGGCTTACAATTGACCATGTTTGGTGATCTCCCATGTTAGGAGAAATAAGGACTATTAGGTCCACCTTACAAAAGGATTTACAAACATACAATGAAGTATGCACTCAATTAAGAGATTTAGCAAAGACTTTTAAGTCTACCCTATCAAAGGATTTGACTGATGCATGTATTAGGATAAATGAGTGGTTGATCTTTGATCTAAAAGTTTTATTTACTTGTTCACATTCCTTGTATTCTAATGATCACTTAATTGTGATAGATAATACTTTGTTGTCCATTATACTACTTTTAGCCTTCTCCAATTCACATTTTTTCTTATCATACATTCTTCACATACATATTTGGATATGATACAATGTATTACATATATACCAATCTAAATTACAATTTACTAGAGTCAGCTATAATACCAATTCATCGTAATTCACAAAGTTGGCCCAACTACTGTAACTTGGGCTCATAAGATAAACTCGGTGATATTTTGATATATGGAAAACACTATCAACACTAGATGATCTTTGGTACTTGGTTAAACTTGAAGCTTGATCCATATTAATCACTTCCACGTGGCTTGAACTCGATCAACACTGTGTGATGCAGTGAACTCTAAGAAACTCAGTAGCAACTTGATCACTTAGTTGATACTACATGACTTGGTCAACACCAGATCCAATTTATTAACCTTGAGAGCTCATTAGACATTGTTGAACTTGATTAACATTATAGAGCTTAGTTAGCACTACAATCTCCTTCACTTCCACTAATTAGCTCAGCAACCTCTACTATGCTTGGTTTGTACTATAGTTTGTCTATAAAGCTCACTAAACACTATGTATCTTGGTAGATATTGTAATATAACTACTTATCTTGGGAACAACTTAGTCACTTGGTTAAAATTGCAAACTGAATTATAAGCTTGGTAGCAATTGTAGAGCTTAGTAGAACTATAACAAATTTGAACAATAGAGCTCGGTAGTACTATAGAAAATTTGACTAAGTGTTAAGTCACTACTAGACAAATTAACCTAAATGTCAACAACAAATAGTAGGGCTACCTTGATAAATATCCAAGCCATGTTGACCCCATAGATGAAGGTGTTGTGCAAGGAACTAGATTTTGCAAAAACTATGATGAAGGATGCTCATATTTATACTTGGGAAGGCTTAGTGGACCTTTTTTTCAAGTTAGATGTACAAATTCAATCTCTAGAGGTGGTGTGCAACAATTGGAATGCAACACTAAAGATCATAATGGAGATCCACTAAACATTCTTCGAAAAAATATACTATTCATGTGTTGGAAATATAAGAGGAGTAACTAAGATGGGAGGGGTGAATCAATTACCACAAAAATTAATCCTAGATCCCTTAGATGTCAAAACAAATCAAAACATAAACTCTTATTAATTTGTATTCTACTATTACTTAGCAATAACATAGGCACTCAATTAACTAGCAAATACAACAACTTAGAAAGCACTAAGAACCAACTATAACTTGGCAATAACTAAACTTGTAAATCTTAAGATATTATTAATGATTAACCTTAACTTAGTTTCATACACATGAAAGTAATAGCATGAACACATGTGATACCAAATATTTAACATGGAAACCCAATTTGGGAAAAACCACCAATTGCAACTAGTTATTGATATTCAGTATTATGAAGTGCACCCTGTTAGGAGCCAACCATGCTAAAGGTTAAACAAATCACTATTAGGTGTGACCCTATTAGAGGATTTAATCACCCTATTAGGAGTGGTCTTGTTATTGGCCTTTAGACACTTCAATCTAGAAATTCCATGTTGTTAGAGGATTTACAAATGGTTGTTAAGCCAACTCTGTTAATATATATAGATCACCACTACAATTATTAGAAAGTAACAATGATATGACTTGATCTATGATGCAACTACATTGTTGATTACACATCTCAATCCTTGCTTGTATACTTGATCCTTTCTGATCAAATGTATCTTTGTAGCTCCACAAGGATATTCTACTTATCCTTCTAATTCGCTTCCTCTAAGAATCTTCAAATTTTATTTTTTTCTTTCTTACATTCAATCCTCAACTTGACCTTGTATTTATATCATATACATTGTCAACTAGGCTTGAATACAACTTAGAATACTTAATATTCATCTCCTAAGTCAGCTAGAAACAATGAACAAATCTATTAAACTCAATATGTCAAAACAAGAAAACTCCTTCATTAGCCAACCCTACTTGGTAGAAACTAACCAAAATAGATTTTCTTGTGTTAACCAAGTGAACTTGGTTAACACTAAATTTCAACAAAGTTCCTTTGGTAACTAAGTGAGCTCAGTTAACACTAGTTCCATCCAACTTTTCTTTCATTAATTGAGTGAGGCTAGTTAATACTCAACTTCTGCAATCTTCCCTTTGTTGTCCAAGTGAGCTCAATAGACACTAACTTCCGAGCTTGGCAAACTCTGGATTGCTCAATAGATATAGGAAACTATCTTTATTGCCCAAGTGATCTTTGCATACACTAACTGGTAATGATATGACATTTTGTGTAATATCAAGACAATATACAATTGATCAATTATTTTCAACAATCTCCCTCTTTAGCATTGATGATGAAACAACATGTCATAATATAATGAATTTTTTTGAGAAAGAATTAAGTAAGAAAAATATCCTTAGTTTCATTTTGATTCTCATCCATGAGAACTCACTCTATCAGTGTGAACTCCCCCTACCTTCAATTATTCCCTCTATCAGCAAAACTCTGTCTTCAACATCTTCTAATAGAAAACTATCCCTTTTTTATATTAGACCAAGTTCATCTCCTTTCTACTCTCCCTCTTTATAAAGTTTTCTACTATATGACACTAACAAATTCTTCCTCTTTGACATCTCATGCCACATACAATATTTAGGGAAAATTAGTGTACCATTGTTGGAATACTTTAGAATAACTAAGAGGGGGGTGAATTAGTTATCCAAGATCCAAATGTATAGATAATACTTTTCACAACTTGGTGAACCCATAAAACATTCATACCCATGCATGCACCTTACTAAATTATGCAATTACTAAAACTTGTATGTTACTGTCAAATGAACTTGTAAAAATATAAAGCATGAAACACAACACATTCATCAACACACTTGACACAATGATTTATGTGGAAATTCAATTTAGGAAAAACCACTAGTAACATGCTACTGTTTTTCACTCTTCTAAAGTGATTCCCTATGAAAGGCCAACCTTGTTAAAGGTTACAATAAACACTATTAAATGTGACCTTGTTAAAGGATTTCAATCACCCTATTAGAGAGGACATTAGGCCATTCACTTGGAATGGTACCTGATTAAAGGATTGACAAATAACTTTTAGGTCAAACCTAATCCAAAGGATTTACCCTAGACTGATATAATTGTTAGAGAGTAACAGTAGAGCTTTGATTTGATACAACTTACAACTTCTCTTACAGATTATAGATCTTTGTTCAATCCTCCATTCTGCTTGGCCTTTATACTTTGCAGCTCTGATAGCTTGTTCACCCTTCAACCATTCATCTCCTTAATCCTTCTTTCTTAACATGTCATCCCAAACTCTTCTCTTGGGTTACTTGATGAAGAAAAACCCTTAACTCCCTCTCCTCTATGGGTTCATGCATATGATATCTTCGCTTCATGACTAGACATTCCTGTAAATAGGGAAATAGACATTTTTTCTAGTCATTCTCCATCATCCAATATAGGGTTGGGATGGATTAGGTAGGATACAATGTATCTACCGCATATCTTGTATATCTTCTAGAAACTTCTCTTATAATCCATTTGAATTCACCTAAAAATGTTTTAGATCAAATTCTATGCCACCAACTCATAAACCTTGTCTCCCTCATAGTTCACAAGTTTCAAGAGAACAAACTTGTGGACTTAGATTCAGTGAATCTTTAATCTTTAAAATAATGTAGCAGCTTGGCATTATCAACTTGTTGATGCTTGGCACACACTATGTTACTCGGCATCAACTACAAAATTACTTGGCATCAACTAAAGTTTACTTGTGCTTGACATCAACTAAACATTACTTGGCATCAATTGCCTTGATCAGTGACCACTAGAATTTTTTTTTACTTGGCTCCAACTCACTTTCTACTCGGCTTGCACTAACTTTCTCCAGCACCTACTATCCACTTAGTCAAGCTTTGTAGACAAACTTTGTGCAACTTGTTCTTGTAAACTTTCTTTGTGTAGCCAACATTTGTAACCTTAAGTAGATTATCCATTCATCATGTCATCACTATCTTAATTGATCCTTGTACTTCATTACATAATTATAACTCAACCTTTCCTCGAGGTGCTTTTGTTACATCTTATTGATCAAACCCTCCTCATCTATCAACTAGGTGATAGTACTTGAATCTTATAAGGAGTTGTCTCACCAACAAATAGTAGGTTTGACATTAGCGACAAAACAATGATTGAAACAACTAATCTTCTTCAACAATCTCCCTCTTAACAATTATCTTTTCAATCAGATTTCAACAATCTCCTTCTTTGGCATTGATGGCAAACCAAGCTGATCGACCAAGTCAATCAAATGATGAAAATCTTGTTCAACCAAACTGAGTAGGTTAAAACAATATGAAAATACCAAAAATAAAACTTGTATCAAAGTTTCTACCTCTATCAACAACTTCTATCTTCTGAATAGGTTAGAAAACTCTTTCTTATAACTCCCTTTGAGTTCCTTCTTGTATCTCCCTCTTACTAGGTAGATTGGGATTTCTCCCTCTTTCTTTTATGCTAGATTGATCATTAGAATGTCTCCCTCTAATGATGATCTTTCTGACTCTCTGATCAACATCTCCTTCTTTTTTCTAACTCAACTCTTGATATCTTTCTCCCTCTCTGATTAGTAAATCTCTACCTCTGATACTGATCAATTTCATGTACTTTCTCCCTCTTTGACAACAATGCCAAAGACATATACCAAAAACTTTTTCATCCTAAAATATGTAGATATAAGCTTTTACAATTTTTTTAGTTTCTTCTTTCTCTCACCTTGCTTGTGACTAATTTGTAGTTTTGGCTCTATGATTACCTTAGGTAGCTCCTAAAGTAAGATCCACTACATCAATTTGTATTATATGAATATTAACTTGTTTGATGCAGGGAACTCCTCTTGTTACTTAGATAGCCTTTGATAGGGGTATCACCCCTAATTTACCTCTTATATACTTATAAGCATCCTTAGGTAATGTTTTTGTGAAGATACTAGCAATTTTCTATTTTGTGTTAACATATTCCATATTCACCTCTTTTTCTTGAACTAACTCTCTCAAGTAATGATACTTGATTGCAATGTGCTTAGTCTTTATTTGCATCACTAGATTCTTTGATATATTGATAGCACTTGTATTATCACAGTAAAGTATCACTAGTTCTATGATTTCTTCCTTCATTCCTTTGAGTAGTTGTTTGATCCATACAATGTTTGTGTAGTTGATAGCAATAGAAACATATTCTACTTTAGTAGTAGATTGGGAAGTAAACCTCTATTTCTTGCTAGTCAATGTAACTAGTCTTTTACCTAAGAAAAATGCTCCACCATTGGTGCTCTTTTTGTCATCAATGTTTCTATCCTAGTCAACATCAATGTAGGCTCTCAATTCAAACTTTTCATTCTTCTTGTAGTATAGACCAAACTCTTCTATTCCTTTTATATATCTCATTATTCTCTTCATAGCCATCAAATGATTCTCCCTGGGATTAGTAGAGAATCTTCCAACTATCCCTACAAATAATGCAATGTCAGGTCTACTTTGTACTATGTATTGCAATTTTCCAATCATAGACCTATATAGTGTTTGATTCACTTCAGTTGAATCATTTTTATTTAACAACTTGTGTCCTATCACCATAGGTGTACTTACCAATTTGGAATCCTCTAATCCAAAAGTCTTTAATATTTCTCTAACATACTTTGACTAAGTGGTGTATGTACCATACTTCATCTTGAATACTTGCAATCCCACAAAAAAATTGATCTCTTCGAGCATAGACATTTCAAATTCTTGCTTCATCTAATTTGCAAAATCCATACATAAAGCATCTTGTCCTCCAAATATGATATCATCAACAAATATTTCAAATAAAAAAAAAAACTTTTCCTTTTTCTATCTTTATGTATAGATTATTCTTATCATCAATCCTTTCAAATCCAATCTTCACAAGATAATTATGAAGTCTCTCATACCATGCTCTTGGTGCTTGTTCCAAACCATATAGGGCTTTGTGCAATTTACATACAATGTTCTTATTGTTATCATCAACAAATTCTTCTGCCTATTCTATGTAAAATTCCTCTTCTAGTATGCCATTCAAAAATGTAGATTTAGTATCCATCTAATAAACTTTGAAACCTTTGTATATAGCATAAGCAAGTAGAGTTCTCACTCCTGCCATTCTTGGAACATGGACGAATGTCTCCTCATAGCCAATTCCTTCTTCTCGTGCATATCCTTTGTGAACTAATATTTCTTTGTTCCTTGTGACTTCACCATTCTCATCTAGCTTGTTTCTAAATACCCACTTGGTGCCAATCACATTCTTATCTTCTGGGCTAGGAACTAGAATCCATGTTTTGTTCTTCTCTATCTATTCAATCTCTTCTTCCATGGATTTGTATTGGTCTACATCTTCTAATACATCTTTCACTATTTTAGGTTCCCTCATTCTTATAAAACATGATTCACTTCTCAGTCTATTTCTTGTCATTGGCCTAGCATTTTTATCTCCAATGATTTGATAAGTAGGATGATGTGTTTTGACATATTTAGACAATCTTGGCTTAGCTCTTATTTTTTCATTTTGTCTCTCAACTTTAGAATCACTATGTACATCTCTATTAGGTATCTTAGCATCTCTTTAATGTGTAGTAATATTAGAATTAGAATGTGCATCTTCTTCATTCTATAACTTGACATTTGAATGTACCTCAGTTCCTGAATGCAACTCGACAATCATTGAAACTTGTTGTTGCTTTCCAACTTGATTTGCAATATTATCTTCAGTAGACATACCTTCATAAAAGTATACAAATGGTTTCTATTCTTCTTGTTCTTTCATAGTTTCAGCCTCATGTACCTCTATAAATTCATCAAAATTCACATTTGTACTTTCCACAATTTTGTTAGTGTTAGTACTTAAACACTTATAAGATTTAATTCTTGTGGAGTAATCATGGAATATATCTTCTTCACCTTTTGCATCAAGCTTTCCATTCCTAACATCTTTAATAATATAACACTTGCTTCGGAATACCTTAAAATATTTTACATTGGGTTAGTGTCCATACCATAGTTCAAAAGGTGTTAAATGAGTACCATTCTTGACTTGCACATAGTTCAAGGTATATAGTAGTACATATAGCTTGTCTCTAGTATTTTAGAGCAACATTCTTCTCCATCATGAGTGTTTTAGCACAGTCCATTGTAGACCTATTTCTCCTTTTAGCTATTCCATTTTATGGAGGGGTCCTAGGGGTAGATGTTTGTCATTTGATTCCTCTGTCATTACAGAACATCCCAAACTCATTTGATGTGAATTCTCCTCCTCTATCTAATCTTAAACATTTCAAATTCTTACCTTTTTCTTTCTCAACTTTTGCTAAGTAACACTTAAACATTTGATAAGCATCATATTTCTATTTCAAAAGCATAACTATCATCATCCTAGAATAATCATCAGCAAATAGAATTATATACTTATCTCCTTTGTATCTTTGCACTTCAATTGGTCCACACAAGTCAATATGAACAATCTCTAGTATTTCTTTAGAAGTAAAAGCTTTACTCTTAAAGTTTTACTTTGTCATTTTGCCTAACTAACATTGTTTGCACATTGTGTTGTCAGGTTTCTTCAACTTAGGCAAACCTCTAACTTTATTCATGTTATTGATACTAACCAATTTATCAAAGTTAACATGACATAACCTCTTCTACCATAGCCATACATTGTCAAATTTTAGAACAAGACAAGTAGAATCCTCTAGATCTAGATGGAATAGATTACTTCTAGTTTGATCACCTTTTCCAATCAACTTTTCATAGTATCAAATATCTTAGCAATCTTGTTTTCAAATTCAACCTTCCATCCTAGTTGTGACACACTCAATAAGTTATAATTTAATCCTTCAACATAGTAAGCATTATCACATGAAATCTTTTTTGTGAGTTTGATAGAACCTTTTCTTTTTATCAAACATGGTGCATCATTACCAAATCTTACACTATTTCCATCATAACAAGTTAAGGTAATGAACTTACTTTTGTCTCCTATCATGTGATGTGAGCATCCATTGTCAATGATCCATCTACCATTTTTGTTCACACAAGTTACAAGTTTAGTTGCCTCATCTTCATTAGATTCATCCTTTACTGCAACATACACCACTTCATCATCATGTTCATCAAAATCATCCCTGCTTCCTTCTTCAACAATGTAACACGACTTCTTTCCTTTGTCTTTGTAATCTCTACTATCATCTTCTCTTCTATTTTTGTACTTGTTGCCATCTTTATAGTTCTTCTTCTATGTACATCTTGTAGCAATGTGACCAACCTCATTGCAATTGAAACAAATGATGGGTATCTTACCTTTGAACTTGCCTTTACCTCTATGAAATCTTCTTGCCAGGAGTGCTTCCAATTTTTCAACATCTTCCTCATTTGTATCACTATGACTAGATACATATTTTATCTTTCTTTTATTCTTCTTCTACTTCCCCTCATTAGAGTCCTTCAATAGCAACTTGGATTTGAATGCATATTCGAGGTTCTCAGGTTTGAAATTATCAAAGTTAGATAGCTCAAAAGTAGTGAGTCTACCTACTAGACCTTCAAGTGTTAGATTATTTTTTGGAATATATCTCAACTCTTGAATTACAAAAAGTCTAATAGAATAAATAGGCAGTAGTGTTCTCAAAACTTTACTTAACATAGTATCATCATCTATATAACCAATAGCACCTTTTATTGCACTAACAACTTATTTTATCGAAGTAACATATTGTGCAATATTGTCAACTTCTTCCATTATCATGTCATCAAACTTAACTCTGAGGCTCTCAGATTTCACTCTTTGTACATTTTTGTCTCCTCCATAGATGGTGTGTAGAGTATCCAACATTTTCTTTGCAGTGTCACAACCCTTGATATCATCAAATTTGGCATAGCTTAGGGCAAAGGCAATCTCCAACATCACCTCATTGTGTTCTTTCTTCTTCTTCATATCTTCAGTAGTTAGGGCTCTAACTAGATCAACATGTTTCACTATAATGGTAGATTGTGCATGATCTTCAAGTCCTCCAAGGTGTAGCTTTATCAAACTTTTTCATGTAGGAAATTTATCTCTATTGAATTTGGGTACATCTCTTTTTGACATCTTGATCTTTGTGCTTCTAGTACCTTCAAACTAGTTTTCTTAAGAAAATGGCTCTAATACCAATTTTTGGAATACTTTAGAATAATTGAGAGGGGGGTTGAATCAGTTATCCAAGGTCCAAAAGTATAAATAATACTTTTCACAACTTAGTGAACCCATAAAGCATTCATACCCATGCATGCAACTTGATTATGCAATCACTAAAACTTGTATGTTACTGTCAAATCAAATTGCAGAAATGTAAAGCATGAAATACAACACATTCATCAGCACACTTGACACAATGATTTACATGCAAACCTAATTTAGGAGAAAGCACCAGTAACATGCTACTCTTTTTCACTCTTCTAAAGTGATGACCTATGAAAGGCCAACCCTATTAAAGGTTACAATACACATTATTAAATGTAACCCTATTAAAAAATTCCAATCACCCTATTAGAAGTGAGCCTTGTTTGAGGACTTTAGGTCATTCACTTCAAATGCCACCTAGTTAAAGGATTTACAAATGACTATTAGGTCAACCTTAATCTAAAGGATTTAGCCTAGACTGATACAATTGTTAGAGAGTAACACCAAAGCTTTGATCTACCACAAGTGACAACTTCTCTTGTATATTATAGATCTCTATTGAGTCCTCCATTCAGATTGGCCTTTAAACTTGCCATCTTTGATAGCTTGTTCACGCTTCAAGCATTCATCTACTTAAGCCTTCTTTCTTAACATGTGTAACGTCCCTCACCTTATACAATATATAAGACCATGATTGTTCAAATCCAAATAATAATTATAGCAATAATGATCTCACATTGCCCCTAGAGTAATTTGAACACCCCAATGTGGTAACCCATTGAAAAGTGTTAAGATTAAGAATGAAATTAGTCAAACAATCTATGCTTAAGTATTTTAATGATAAGTGGAAATGAATGATGGTTGAGGTTACTTCTTGTATGAGAGAATGGATGATTAATGTATTGGTAGAAAACAAACTAGAGTAAATAGACATGAAGATAGTTAGATGTTGTAATAGTGAATTGTAGATCGGTAATTCATAAAAAGGTACATTAAATTCAATAGGCATCAAGATGTTGGTCAATCTAACTAAGTGAGTAATACATGAAATGTTATTTAGGAAAGGTTATCCATTCTAGGTTTATGGTTATTACGATGCTAAATTGATGCATTCTTAATGCTACTTATCTTATCATATTATGGTTTCTATCTAATGTTGGTCAATCATGTTTAATAATTGAGTATTGAAATATTATTCATGCATCCTAATGGTAAGGGAATGGAATTCTACATCTATGTTGGTGATCTTATAATAATATGTATTGATTTGTGCTTTAATTGAAAATACATAGGAGTGATAATACTAAATGGTGTTGTATAGTATATATTGGAGAGATTCCTTAAATGCAAGTGTAAAATGATAGCTATGTTATTGTAAATGAAGAATGCATGTAGATAGCTCATTATGTTGA
The DNA here is from genome assembly GCA_028749045.1 of Cupressus sempervirens. Lineage (NCBI taxonomy): Eukaryota > Viridiplantae > Streptophyta > Pinopsida > Cupressales > Cupressaceae > Cupressus > Cupressus sempervirens. The sequence continues at coordinate 242,376,111 of CM053786.1, read as the reverse complement.
TTTACATTTTTGATACCGTGGACAATAGTATTTATGGATTAATGTTACATATCATGTATCTCATTTTATATTTTTATACCTCATATTGGGCTACTGATATTTTCATGAGTATGCAGGAAGTAAGTCAATGGACACATGGAGAACCTTTCTAGGTTTGTTGTTAAGCCAAGGTTGACCCTAAGGAAGGGATAACCTGATTACTAATGTATTTTTATTTGTGAAAATAGTTATTTGTTGATATGAATTGTTAAATGTATTTTTGTGTAATTATATTGGAATACCAAATGTGTATTGTGATGTGTTTAAAAAAGTAGTGTTAGTTGACACATGTTGTGATGTGAGATCCCAAGTGTGTTCAGTGAGTAGTTAAGTGACCCTTACATAAGCATGAAGTTACCCAATGTGAGTTTCCTTGTTTACGAAGCCAAGAGAGTTGTCCCCCATTTAGATTTTAAAATGTAAATGTTAAGCAGATTTCTAGGAGGGTAAAACCATCCCTAGAGTTAGTTTAGGACTTTATTTAAAAGCCCATATGGTATACCTTGAGGTTAGGGTCATATATAAGTATATAAATCTTCCCTAGGCACCTAGGATACCACCCAAAAGTTAGGGTTTTCCATATGGTTCAAATTAGAGAAGCAAGCATGGCAATGGTTTGGGGAGAAGGAGAAGAAACTTGGAAGCCAAGGAGAGAAAAAGATGGCTCTTCATCACCATTCATTAGCCATTAGCATGGAAAGAAGGTTAGTGTTGCCATGTTTTTTGTCTCATCTCATGGAAGTTGAAATATGGAATTTGTGATAGTGTTCTTGTAGGAATTATGTGATTTGCATATGGTGTATGTTATAGATGTTTTTGCATGTAAATGAGCATGTTGGATTCACTTGCATTTGGTTTTTTTTTCTTTCATTTTTTGTGGTGGATTGAATGTTGTGTTGGGTGTGAAGGCTTCACTCACCCTTGGGAGAGAAGTGAAGCCTTGGGGTGAAGGGGTTAGTTGAGCTCAACATCAAAGTTTAGAAATCCTCCTCTTGGAGAGGGGATAGTTTTCATGGAGTATGGGCTCCATTGAAGCCATATACCTTTATGTTGCTCCATGGGAGGTATAAGTGAGGATATGTGAAGAAGAGTGAGTATTGATAGCCTTGTTGAGGCATGTGATTATTGATAGCCTTGCTATGGCATGGTTCTTGATAGCCTTGTTGGCATATTACAATTGCATGATTTGTTGTTCCTTGGGATATGGCATTCTCTTCCTTGGGGAGCCCACCTTCACCTAATGTTTATGATTCCAATTGTGAATCATTATGCAAGCCTTGGTGGGGAGTATTGTGTTGTTTTGTGATGATTATGTGTGATAAAACTTTTTGTATAAGTTGTTGTATAATGTTGTGTATAAGATACTGGTTTTCAAACAAAATGTGTTACCATCTAGCATTGGTTCTCCTAGCATGGGGGAGGTCTTGAAAAGGCCTATGGTTGGGAGGAAAGAATCCCATGGGTATTGTTTTGTGTGTCATTGTAGGTGACAGTTGAAGCAAAAGCTTGGAAGCAAATACCTATTGTTGTACTTCTATGTGTAAAGAGATAGTCCTTGAATGGTAAAGTGTAAAGGGATAGTCTCCCATTGTGTACCCCCATTAATATTATTGAGTCTACTTATATATCTTATTTTAAAAAGGGAAATTGTATTTTTATTTGTGAAGTTCAGTAGTTGTTTCATGTGTACTCCCACTTGTGTTGAGCCATGGGAAAGTATGTAATAGTTTTGGTGTGAAGGATAAATGTTTAACAAAGTTGTATTTGTTGCAAAATGTATTATGCATTGGATGTTCTTTTGAAGTGTATATATTTATCTTTATTCATGTTTCAAATAAGATGTAATTATATCCTTGAAAAAAAGATTAGTATAAATTCTTTACCTTCATTTTGAATAATGTTAGATTGTTTTGTGTATTAGAGTTATTATTGATGCATTGACTAAAATGGGTATGTGCAGGATCATGGTGTGCCAAAAAGTGGCGATCTGAAAAATATGTAGTTCTGAAATGCCTCAAAGAATTTCAAAATCTATTCCAACTCTTTACCCACCCATCCTGATACTAAATGAAAACAATTAATACCTTTATAATTCCTACTCTGTCTTTCGATACCAACCTTATATGGTCATCTTTAAAACATCTCAAAAATGTGTTTTTGGCATGTTTTTATGTGTTTTTTACTTCAAGCATATAGCTGATGACTTTATTTTAACCAAAATTTGATGTAATGAAAAGGGTTTCTTAAGAATGTTCTTAGCTTTTTATAAATGTAAGGTTTGTCAAATTACGAGTTGAGTAAGTAATTATTACTTTTTTTCTAATGGAGTTAGCTACAAAGTGTTGATTGACATACTGGTTGAAAAATAGCTATAACTTTCAAACCATATAAGATTTGTGAAATCCAAAAGATGCGTCACATTTATGCTTTGACTAGTATAAGAAAAAAACAAAAAAAACTTAATTTTGATTTTTTTTGAACTAGTTAAGGTGGTCAGACACGGGAGTTTTTTAATTTTGAAAATAATATAGTAGAAAATTCATAATTAATTATTTATTTGGAATAAAAATTCCCAAAAATGTGTCACATCTAGGCATGAGTCTACTTTTTATATCTAAAATTATATTTAAAAATATTATCATTTTCTTATGATTAAGGTGGTCAGACATCCACCTACTTTTTATTTTTGCCTTGAAATTTGTGTAGAATCGCATTAAAATCCAAACTTTTGACCAATCAAATAATTTTTTCTCTAGATAAGGCCTTGTATTTTAGAAACAAGATTCAATTTCCTAAAGATTATTTTCTTAAAACTTTTTGATATAAAGTCCAGAACCACTTTAAAATTATGTGTCAAGTTGACATAACCCTGATTTGCTGGTTTTTCACTGCCACTTAAGGCCATAGTTTGGTACACCATGATCCTGCGCATACCCAAACATACTTTTATTATCATTCAAATTACCTTTAATGGTAGATTGAGATAGAGACTATAGGAAATTATTATTATTATTATAAAAAGTAAACCTTATGTTCTAGAAGGAAAAGAAAATTAAAGTGCAAAAATTTTACCATCAACTTAGTAATCGCATATTATTAAAGAAAAAAAAATAGATGAGGGTTCAGACTAAAAATTATGGGACCTGACGCTTGGTATCAGAGCCCAGGTCATTAACACTAGGGCCTTGGTTCATCAATATTCTGATTTTATTATTAAAAATAAATAAAATGGAAAAAAAATATATATGAGGCATTGCATGCCTATTATTATTTTCTACTTATGCAAAACTACACCTATTCATTCATCCTACAAACAAGAGTGGCTCTATTACTATTTCCCTATTTTGTATAAATGTATGTTACAATCTAAAATTGTTACAATTTTTTTTTTTAAATAGTAAAATGTTTATGCTAATACCCTCTACTCTTTCTTTCTTTCATATTTAGGGTTTCTTTCTTATAAATCTTGATACACTTAAATGATGAGTAATATTAACTTTGACAATGAATTTAAAAGGAAACAATAATAACGATACAAAATTTACCAATGATAATAACATTATTGTAAAACAAATAGTAAGTAGAAGTAGTGTTTGCTATTTATTGAAAACATAAGTTTCAGCAATAGTAGTAGCCCTTGAGCCATGGGATGCACCAAGTTGATCCATGTGGTAGAAGACACCACCTCATAGCTTCTCCTGGCAAAGAAGTCACACCATGGTACCTCCTACTTAACCAAAGATTTTTGGGTACTTAGATGTATGAGGGTTATAAGACTTTGTACAACCATGAGATACAACCAACATAAGTGTAACACTCTGGGTACTTAGATTCCAACTCACAGCCATAGAACAAAACATAATTACAGAATAAATTTAGATTTCTTATACAAAACACCAAGATTTTGAAATCATTAAATAAAAAAAGGAGGATAAATGGCATAGAAACCAGCAATAAACCATTGGGAGATCATGGATCCTTGCACTAGTGTCGTACCTACGCATTTATAACTGACCCTAGTTCTGGTTTCCCCTTAATCTGAGATTTCTCTCTATTTATTTAGATATATGCATGTATGAGGTTATAGAAGCTTTGTACGACCATAGGAAGTGGTCACCATAAGCTTTTAAACAAGAAAAAAAAAACAAAAAATCCCCGCATCCATAAATGTTTACAAACTTGGCCTCCCAGTTCCAGCAAATATGGAGTTTATTTACTTTACAAAACACTACAAGCTTGCTGTCGGCCACATAAAACCATATGGATGCAGGCCCAAATTGATAAAGAATGTGATATCTAGTTGCAATATGTATAGAAAATGTAGATCTACAACTCTTCCAAGATTAATCAAATGAAATATGCAAACACAAAAAAAAAGAAGGGGGTGTCATTAAATGCAATATCACTGCTATGCATCATTTAAATGAAACATAAGCGATGAGGAAAGAGGACATTGAAGCTCCACTCCCCATCACACATTAGCCCTCCAAAAATATTAGAAAAGGATAGAGGACAAAGGCATTCGACCTGTAATATAAGTGCATAAAAGCTTGCAGTGAAATGCTCACATATTACAAAAACAAAAAGAAGAGAGAAACACATATAGAGACCAACAACAACAAAGAGACATGGATTATGCCCATGAATCTCTTGATTGTCTCAACAAAAAGCATGTATATGCACTCCATGAATGAGAAAAGGGGAGAAATCCTTGCATATCACTAAAAATGTATATGAAAAATTATAATCCTTGAGAAGATTTTTCCTAGCCATGAAAACCCAGTCCAAACAACCACCGAGAATTGTGAGGACTCAAAAATAGAGTTTCAAAAAGTAAAGGGAAATGAAGGAAGAGGCTTATAGAATGTGTCATGAAGTAAATTTTGAGACCCAAGCCTTAATTTCAAAATAGGGTTGGGATGGAAACCAAATAGCAATCATTTAATAACAATGCGATTGCCTGTTTAAAATCATAGTCACATGGGGATCGCCTTATCAACTGGTTTGGAATATTTATGCATGGAGATAAAAATGATAGGTTGGTTATGGGAAGTGGATGAAAGGTATAGACCATGGAGGTCTTGGGTTTGAATCCCATTCCCTTTTATCAACATAAAGTATTTTATTAAATTTTATGATTTTATATAAAACAAAAAAAAAGTAGAAAATGAAATTTGACTTTTAGTGGTTCCATAGGAATTGCTCGATTATAAGCTGATTTTAGTATGTAATAATAAAAAAAAAAGTTTATATATATAATATTAAATAAATAATAGTAATAATATATTCATCTTAGAAGGAGATTTAAATAGTAATTATCTATTTGTGTTTAAACCATAAGTTTTATAGTTATTTTGGAAAAATGATGTTATAAGACGTTTTATTCATTGTGGGTATTATTATAAAGATTACCGAAAAATAAATTAACTAAAATATCTATTCATTGCATTCCACCATTGAATTATTCACGTTATTTAGTGAAAGATTTTTAATTTGTGAAAGTAACCACATATGCCCTATTTATATTAAGATATGGCAAAGTCAAAGTATTAATATTTTTCATGCATCAGAAAATATGGCTGTACTACCCATTCCATTGGACACTACAACTATACCTTAAATTGAGATACAATGAGATTATTGGGGGAGTGAACCAACTCCTTTAACAAATTATCTTTAGACCTTGGTTGGTACATAGTAGGATAGTATACCCATATAGCATGACTGTTATGGCAACTTTACTTATTGTGGCCTTATATATTTATCATCTATCTTCTAGATAATGGTGACATTAACAAGTCATTGTAAAATTATTCCACATGCAATATGATATAGTACTTGAGATGTAAAGACAAACTCCAGTGTCACATGGAAAATCCTTTATTTTTCTGTCTCCTTTTCTATAACCTCTACTAAAAGAAAAAGTACCATATCATTAAAATATTAATAAATAAATAAATACGTATAAATCTTTTGCACCTTATTTACTATATCCATGAACTTTTTAACTCATGCCCCCGTATATATCAACCAACAATCTACCCTTAGAATAAAATAAAATTGGGATAGGGTTTATTCATATGAATTTTGGACCACCAATAGCTATTAAAAGATAAATAAATAATTTGTCCCATAAAATAAAAGCATGGTCAAAAGAGAACCACCACTTCCTATTGTCCCTTAGTCTCCTTGGTATGGCCACTATATTCTTTTAATATCAAAAAGGAATATGAGATTTTTGTGGAATGTAAATTTTTATTATTATCTTGTTGGAATTTTAGCTACTTTACCTTTTATTGTGATCATTGTGTTGCTTTAGGTTGGGGTCACTTGGCCAAAATCCTCTTTTGGAAGTCCTACTTTTCCTTAAGGATGTCTTTATTGGTTTTGAGCAAGATTTTTGTTATTGGTGCCCCACTTAATTTTCTTGGATTTTGAAATCTTTTATTCTTTATCTTTTGAGAACAAGTTTAATTTTTGAGGCACTTCTAAGTGATGAAATGATTTGGCGTATGTGTTTTTTTATAAATGGTCATAACCAAGGTAGATCCTTGACAAACTAATGTAAAAGTGACATTTGGGAGGGAATGTATCATCATAGAATTGAATGTTTATGGAAGATACCTCATCTGAGATATTGAGAACAACCATTTATTTGATAAGATCACCTCAACATGTTTCTATATTAATGTTTAAATTTGGTAAAGTGGCAGGAATAAAGAATTTATGATAATAAAGGACTCCACACAAGGATATGCATACCTTAAAATTATCACAAAATAAAACTTAGAGAAGGTAAGGTATGAGTAATTTTAAAGGTCCATGTTTCTAAGATTTTAATTCTAAATCAAAAGGTCTGCTAAATTAAACAAGTTTGACTAACCATATCTAACTACATGAATTCTATGTGAGAATGTTAATGTGTAGCGAGAAATAGGCTAGAACCTTTAAACCTATGGATCAAATGAATACGAGTATTTGAACTTTTCTACCTAACAACAAGATAAGTGTTTATGTGGAATTGATAGCATTAGAAGTGTTCATGGTAGTAGTCATTTTTAAATAATAATAATAATGATATATATGTACAATTTAAGGCAAACCAAGGGTGGTCATCTTAGATAATTAATTTGAACTATGTAGAAGGATAATAGTTACTATCACCCTAAAATATATTGGATTTTATATTATTTTTATCTGACTTAGCCTAAGGACTTGTGAAATACACAATTAGAAAACTTATAACTCAACTGACCAAGAGCCTACATATGGTTAATAATGTAGATTATTTGTAAGAACCTAAGGTAAGGTATATCGTCTAGAATCATGGCTGAATTCCAGGAGGAAGTCGAACCTTGGGGGGAATAATGTAATTGTGTACATGAAATGCGGGCCTTAGATCCTTACACACACTTCAACATGGACATTATATGAGAAACCATCCTAGAATGAACATTGAATTTTTTATCTAAAATAGTCTGACAAATCAACCTGTTGCCTTCTAACTAGAAGGATTATGCCTTTGCTCTCAAAATGAGAAGTGGGCAACTAGACCTCTAGAACAAAGGATTTTAACCTATATGAGAATGCAAATCATACTAGATAAAATGCAATTAAGCTAAGAAAATAAAAGAGCATACTATGCTAAATGAATGTATTTTAAAAATCTAGATGATATTATAATGCAGGAAATAAATGCTATGAAAATGTGAGAAAGATGAGCAATTATTCCAGTATAAGTTTGATGCAAATTCCAAAATTATCTACCTTTATAATGAGGGATTAGAAGCCTCTTAAATAGAATTCCCGAAATCCATCAATAGTCAAGATTAATTGGGATGAATGGTTGGGATTAGAAATGAGATTCAGTTAGAATGGAAAGTTTCCTTATGAAAAAGAAGATAACTGATTGAATTCCTTTTCTAATTTTAGTCAACTAAGAATTTCCATTTTTGAACTGAAGAGAGGATATTGGAGAAGATATTTGATTCAAGAAAATTAAATATGACCTCATAATTGAGTATTCTAAATTGAATAATTAAATTCAACAATTAGAATAAGAATATTTAATTAAATCAAATATATTTATTTCCTTTGTACATTGGCTAAAGAAGTAATTTAATTAAATTAAAGTATAAACACTTATAATTAAATTAAATTAAATCAATAGTTTTAATGTAGCTAATTTGAGTCAATACTTAGGAATTAAATAAAGAGTGTGATTAATGCATATTAGGATTTTCTGCATTTGACACTTAGGTCAAGTAGCGACTATCAGAATTAGAATTTTCTAGTAAAATAGGACTTAGAAATGATTGAATAGACTAGAATTTGTTTAGCATGGCAATGTGCCAATTTTGAGGTATTACATTTGCCCCTCTTTTAATGAATGTGTGAATAGCACGTTTGATTCAAAGAACTAAGAAGTATGATGCATAGATCAAGAAATGAGATTGGTTTCAAAATTGATGATACAAAGAACAATTGATAAGCTTTTAAAGGTTATCTCTAGAATGGAGCTTAACCTTAGGGAATCTAGATAGAACACCTAGATAGCAAGATTGATAAGCTTTTAAAGATTATCTCTAGAATGGAGCATAATCTTAAAGGATCCAAATAGAACACCAAGATACCTAGATTGAAAAGCTTTTAAAGATTATCTCTAGAATGGAGTTTAATCTTAAGGAATCTAGATAGAACACCTAGATACCTAGATTGACAAGCTTTTAAAGATTATCTTTAGAATGGAGCTTAATATTAAGGAATCTAGATAGAACACCTAGATACTTAGATCGAAAAGCTTTTAAATATTATCTCCAAAACATAGATTAATCTTAAGGGATCCAAATAGAACACCTAGATACCTAGATTGATAAGCTTTAAAGATTATCTCTAGAATGGAGTTTAATCTTAAGGGATCTAGATAGAACACCTAGATACCTAGATTGATAAGCTTTTAAAGATTATCTCTAGAATGAAGCTTAACCTTAAGGGATCTAGATAGAAGACCTATATACCTAGCCATAAAAGATAGCAAGATCCAACCATGAGTCATAGAATCATCCCCACAACAAGGCTTGATCCTCAAGAGTCAGGGTTTAGACTGTCTCGATACCTATCCATCAAACTCTGATAAAGACTACAATAAGATGTGATCAACTAATGAAAAGATGAGATAGATGAAAAATGATGCTAGATAGAGGGGAAAAAGATGTCTCTAGTGATGAGATGCCCTAAGTGATGAGGACATAAGATTCAAATTTAATTGAAATTCAAGTTGAATGATGTAATCATCCTACCCCCTCAGGAGCAAAATAAAAGCTATGAAAATGTGAGCAAGATGAGAAAGTATTCTAGCATAAGTTTGATGGAAATTCCAAAATTCTCTACCTCTATAATGAGGGATTAGAAGCCTCTTAAATAAAATTCCTAAAATCCATCAATGGTCAAGATTAATTGGGATGAATGGTCGAGATTAGAAATGAGATTCAGTTAGAATGGAAAGTTTCCTGATGAAAAGGAAGTTAACTGATTTCTTTTTGAGTGGAATAAGGAATCAACCAATTTAATTCCTTTTCTGATTTTAGTCAACTGAGAATTTCCTTTTCTAAACTGAAGAGAGAATAGTGCAGAAGATATTTGATTTAAGGAAATTAAATATGACCTCATAATTGAGTATTCTAAATTGAATAATTAAATTCAACAATTAGAATAAGAATATTTAATTAAATCGAATATATTTAATTCCTTTGTACATTAGCTAAAGAAGTAATTTAATTTAATTGAAGTATAAACAGTTATAATTAAATTTAATTTAATCAATAGGTTTAATGTAGCTAATTTGAGTCAATACTTAGGAATTAAATAAAGAGTGTGATTAATGTAGATTATGATTTTTTTTATTTGACACTTAGGTCAAGTAGCGAATATCAGAATCAAAATTGCCTAGTAAAATAGGACTTAGAAATGATTGAATAGAGTAGAATTGGTTTAGCATGGCAATGTGCCAATTTTTGGTATTATAGTAACATCCCTCCCCTTATAAAATATATAAGACCATGATTGTTCAAATCCAAATAATAATTATAGCAATAATGATCTCACATTGCCACTAGAGTAATTTTAAAACCCCATTGTGGTAACCTATTGACAAGTGTTAATAATGTGCATTAAATTAGTCAAGAAACATATGCTAAAGTATTTTAATGATAAGTGGAAATGAAAAATGGTTGAGGTTACTTCTTGTATGATAGAATGGATAATTAATGTATTGATAGAAAAAAAACTAGAGTAAATAGACATGAAGATAGTTAGATGTTGTAATAGTGAATTGTAGATGGGTAATTGATAAAAGGGTATATTACATTTAATAGACATCAAGATGTTGGTCAATCTAACTAAGTGAGGAATACATGAAATGTTACTTAGGAAAGCTTATCCATTTTGGGTTTTTGATTATTATGATGCTAAATTGATGCATTCTTAGTGCTACTTATCTTATCATATTATGGTTTCTATCTGATCTTGGTCAATCATGTTTAACAATTTAGTATTGAAATATGATTCATGTGTCCTAATCAAAAGGGAAAAGAATTCTACAATTATGTTGGTGATCTTATACTGATATGTATTGATTTATGCTATAATTGAAAATACATAGAGTGATAATACTGAATGGTGTAGTACAATATATATTGGAGAAATTCCTTAAATGCAAGTGTAAAATGATAGCTATGTTATTGTAAATGAAGAATGCATATAGATAGCTCATTATGTTGATTTACATTTTTGATACCATGGACAATCGTATTTATGGATTAATGTTACATATCTTTTATCTCATTTTATATTTTTAGAACTCATATTGGGCTACTGATATTTTCATGAGTGTGTAGGTAGTATGCCCATGGACACACAAAGAACCTAGCTAGGTGCATTTTTAAGCCATGGTTGACCCTAAGGAGGAGATAACCTGATTACCAATGTATTTTTATTTGTGAAAATAGTTATTTGTTGATATGAATTGTTAAATGTATTTTTGTGTAATTATATTGGCATGCCAAATGTATATTGTGATGTGTTTTAAAAAGTAGTGTTAATTGACACAAGTGTTGTGATGTGACATGCCAAATGTGTTGAGTGAGTAGTTAAGGGACCCTTAGGTAACTATGAAATGACCCAAAGTGAGTTTCCTTGTTTAGGAAGCCAAGAGAGTTGTCCCACACTTAGATTTTCGAATGTAAACTTTTACCAGATTTCAAGGAGGGTAAATCCATCCCTAGGGTTAGTTTAGGACTTTCTTTAAAGGCCCATATGGTATACCTTGGGGTTGGAGTCATATTTAAGTATATAAATCTTCCATGGAAACCTAGGATACCATCCAAAAGTTAGGGTTTTCCATATGGTTGAAATTAGAGAAGGAGGCATGGCAATGTTTTGGGGAGAAGGAGAAGAAACTTGAAAACCGGGGAGGAAAGAAAAAGGCTATTCATCACCATTCATCAGCCATTAGCTTGGAAAGGAGGTTAACGTTACGTGCCATGGTTTTTGTCTCATCCAATGGGAGTTGAAATAAGGAACTTGTGATAGTGTTCTTCGAGGAATTATGTGGTTTGCATATGGTTTATGTTGTAGATGTTTGTGCATGTAAACGAGCATGTTAGATTCACTTGCATTTGGTTTTATTTTCTTTGATTTGTTGTGGTTGATTGAATTTTGTGTTGGGTGTGAAGGCTTCACTCACCCTTAGGAGGGAAGAGAATCCTTGGGGTGAAGGGGTTAGTTGGGCTCAACATTGAAGTTGAGAAATCCTCCTCTTGGAGAGGGGATAATTTTCATGGAATATGGGCTCCATTGAAGCCATATACCTTTCTATTTTTCCATGGGAGGTATAAGTCAAGATACATAAAGAAGAGTAAGTGTTGATAGCCTTGTTGAGGCATCTGATTATTGATAGCCTTATTGTGGCATAATTCTTGATAGCCTTATTGGCATATTGCAATTACAATATTTTTTGTTCATAAGGATATGGCATTCTCCTCCTACGAGATCCCACCTTCAGCCAACGTTTATGATTCCTTTTGTGAATAATTTTGCAAGCCTTGATGGGGAGTATTGCACATGTTTTAGTGTGATGAAACTTGTTGTATAAGTTGTTGTGTAATGTTGTGTATAAGATACTAGTTTTCAAACAAAATGTTTTACCACCTAGCATTGGTTCTCCTAGTGTGGGGGAGGTCTTGAAAAGGCCTATGGTTGGGAGAAAAGCATCCCATGGGTATTGTTGTGTGTTTCATTGCAGGTGATAGTTGAAGCTAAAGCTTGGAAGAAAATACTTGTTGTTTTCCTTCTATGTGTAAAGAGATAGTCCTTGAATGTTAAAGTGTAAAGGGAGAGTCTCCCATTGTGTACCCCCATTAAGATTATTGAGTCTACTTATATATCTTATTTTAAAAAGGTTAACTATATTAATATTTTTGAAGTTTAGTAGTTGTTTCATGTGTACTCCCACTTGTCTTGAGCCATGGAGAGTACGTAATAGTTTTGGTGTGAATGATAAATGTTTAGCAAAGTTGTATTTGTTGCAAAAAGTATTCTACATTGGATGTTCTTTTGAAGTTTAGATATCTACCTTTATTCATGTCACAAATAAGATGTAATTATATCCTTTTAAAAAAGATTAGTATAAGTTCTTTACTTTTATTTTTAATAAGGTTCGATTGTTTTGTGTATCAGAGTTATAATTGATGCATTGAGTAAAGCATACTATTATTATCATTCAAATTACCTTTAATGGTAGATTGAGATAGAGACTAAAGAAAATAATAATAATAATTACAATAATAATAAAAAGTAAACTTTATGTTTTGGAAGGAAAAGAAAATGAAAGTACAAAAATTTTACAGTCAACTTAGTAATGGCATATTATTAAAGAAAAAACAAAATTAGAGGATGGTTTGGACTGAAAATTTTGGGACATGACACCATGCCATTGTAGACTCTTTGTGTAGATCACTTGATAAAGTAAAACCCTTAACTCCTTCTTCTCTCTAGGTCCTTGTATATGACAACCTTGCTTCATGACTTCTATCTTTTATCTCTTCTAGAAACTTCTCCTAGAATCCATTTGAATTCACCTAAAAATAGTTTACATCAAATTTTGTGCCACTAGCTCATCAATCTTATCTTCCTCATGGTTTGCAATTTTAAAGAAAACAAAATTGTTGGCTTAGATTTAGTGAATCTTTGATCTCGAATATAATGTAGTAGCTTGGTATTATCAACCTTCTAATGCTCGGCACACACTGTGTTACTCAACATCAACTACAAAATCACTCGGCATCAACTAAAGTTTTTTGGTGCTTAGCATCAACTAAACTTTACTTGGCATAAATTGTCTTGCTCGACAACGACTCGAATTTTCTTTTACTCGGCTCCAACTGACTTTCTTCTTGGCTTGCACTAACTTTTCTTGGCACCTACTCTCCACTCAATTAAGCTTGGTAGACAAACTTTGTGCAACATGTTCTTCTAAACTTTCTTAGTGTTGCCAACATTTGTAACCTTAAGTAGATTATTAATTCATGATGTCATCATTGTCTTAACTAATCCTTATACTTCATTACATAATCATGACTCAACCTTTCCTCTAGGTTCTTTGATTACATCTTATTACATCTTATTGATCAAATCCTCCTCATCAATCAACTAGGTGATAGTACTTGAATCTTATAAGGAGTTGTCTCACCAAAAAATAGTAGTTTTGACATCAGTAACAAAACAATGATTGAAACACATAATCTTCTTCAAAAATATCCCTCTTAATAATGATCTTTTCAATCAGATTTCAACAACCTTATGTACTAATTCATGTGCAATGTGCACTTTTGAATACTGCATCAATTGACTGATCTTCAACATGCTCTAGTTAATGCATCACTAAACTTCATTTATTGAGCTTCATATAGGTGAATGACCCCTAACTAACCTATATGATACAAAAATGCATCCTTAGGTAATGGCTTATTGAATATGTCTACAGTTTGTTCTTTGGTATTCACATATTCCAATCTTACCTCTTTATCTTGTACCAACTTTCTCAAAAAGTGATATTTTATAGCAATGTGCTTGGTTTTAGTATACATGATAGTATTCTTTGATACATTGATTGGACTATTGTTATCATAGATTATAACCACTAGATCCTTGATTTCTATTTTTATACCTATCAAAATTTATTTGAACCAAACACCATTGGAACAATTTACTGCTACTGCCACATATTCTACCTCTTTTGTAGACTGAGAAATATAATTCTTCTTTTTACTTGTCCAAGACACTAGCCTTTTACCAAGTAATTATTTCCACCACTAGTGCTCTTTCTATCATTAATGCTTCCTGCCCAATCAGCATTAGTAAAGGATTATAACTCTAATTTTCCTCATTTCTTGTACCATAAGCCATAATCTTCAATACCCTTTAGATACCTCATGATTCTCTTGATTGCCATCATATGATTTTCTTTTATATTTGTTGATAATCTTGCCATCATATGAATTGCTAATGCAATATCAAGCATTCTGTTTACTACATATTGCAATTTACTAATCATTGATTGTATGTGATTAGATCTACCTCCTTGGAATCATCATTTTTGGAAAGCTTATATCCAGTAGACATACGTGTTTCAACTAGCTTTGAATCTTCCATTCCAAATTTCTTTAGTATCTCTTTGATATATTTAGACTGAGTAATGTAGATACCATCTTTCTTCTAATGAACCTACAATACAACAAAGAATTTTATCTCTCCAAACATAGACATCTCAAATTATGTACTCATTTCTTCTAAAAATGCCTTGCATTAATCATCATTTCCTATAAATAAAGTGTCATGCACAAAGATTTCAGCCAACAAATTTTTCTTGTCTAGCCTTTCTCTTATGTACATGTTGTTTTTATCATCTGTTCTTTAAAAAAAAATCTTTATCAAGTAGTTATGAAGTAGTTACAAAGTCTTTCATACCAAGCTCTGGGAGCTTTCCTAAGACCACACAATACTTTTTGTAATTTATAGACTATATTAATTTTTCTAGAATCTAAAAAACCTTCAAGTTGTTCTATGTGAACTTCCTCTTCAAGAATTCCATCCAAAAATGCAAATTTTACATCCATTTGATAAAATTTAAATCCTTTATGTGTAGCATAAGCAAGTAAAATTATAACACCTTCTAATCTATCAACGAGATAAAAAGTTTCACCATAGTCCATATCTTCTTCTTGAGAATAACCTTTACAAACTAACCTTGCCTTGTTTCTTGAAACTTTTCCATCTTCATTTAGCTTAATTCTGAAAACCCACTTTGTGTCAATCACATTTTTATCCTTTTGTATAGGAACAAGAGTCCTACTCCTATTCATTGCTTCAATCCAAATTTCATTATATAAAGCCTCTTTAACATTTCTTATCTAAAGCCTCTTTAACATTTCTAGGTTCAAATTTAGCAAGCAAACATGTCCCTTTCAATCTGTTTCTTGTCATTGTTCCATCTAACTTGCCTACAATGATCCAATCAGGTGAATGGTGCCTTCTAACATATCTTTCTAACATAGATACTTTGGATTTAGAACTTGTTCCGCTAACCTCACAATGATCTTCTGTATCAAGCTTGAGTCTCAATGTTTGTGACTCGGGTCCTTCAAACTTGATTTGCTCTTGTGACAACTCGGTAGCTTCTGACCATAACTTGGGCCCTTCAAACTATGACTTGGGTTACACTATTTACAACTCAATAGCTTTTGGAGATTTTAGGGACTTGGGAGGTAAAGCTTCCTATCTTTAAATTATATTTGGTAATGTATCAAGTTCATAATACATAAATCTTGTGTAATCCTTAGGTTCTTTGTTGCTTTCTTCTTCACTCTTTTCTACAAATTTATCAGTTCTCACATGTGCACTTTCTAATGTGTACCAAGGCTTAATACTTGTCTCTTAATGTGCACTCTTGCTAGATACCACTTGAATTTTTCAAATGCTTTAGATTTTTCTCTCAGATAAATTACAATCATCATTCTAAAATAATCATCAAAAAATAGAATTAAATACTTATCTCCACTATAGCTCTCCATTCCAATAGGTCTAGATAAGTCTATATGAACTAGCTCCAAGACTTATTCAGAATGATAGTCCTTTATTTTTAAACTTGTCTTTCCCATATTACCAATTAAACAATCTTTGCACAGGCCCATATCAAGTTTCTTCAAACTAGGAATACCTCTTACTCTTTTGAATTTTCTTATCTTGACTATATTGTCAAGGTTCACATGACATAACCTTTTATGTCATAACCAAATTTCTTCTACTTGATCAGTAAAACATGAACTTTCACTGAGATCTAAGTAGAATAGGTTACCTTTTGTTTGTTTTCCAGACCCAACCAGATTACCTTTTCCATCTAACAGCTTAGCCTTCCCATTCATGACTTCTACCTTTAATCCAATGTTATTCAATTGTGCCACACTCATAAGATTATGCTTTAGTCCTTCCACCTAGTAGGGATTATCACATCTGAGTTCATTGGTTAGTGAAATACAACCTTTCCCATTTATGCAACAAGGTTCATTATTTCCAAATCTAACACTTCCACCATCATAATGTTCCATATGTTCAAACTTTATTTTTTCACTAGTCATATGATTGAGCAACCACTATCAATAATCCATGTATCATTTTTTCTAAGATGAAAGATAAGTGCCATTTTATCTCCTTCATCATTAGATTCATCTTATACAACAATATAAATCATTTTATCATCTTCACTACTATCTAAATCTTTAGCCATAAAACAAGGTTTCTTATCTTTGTCCTTGTAGTCCTTTAAGTTCTTAAAATCCTTCTTGCCTTTTTACTTGATGTGTTTCTTTTCATTGTTGTCTTCTTTGTTTGGGCACATTGCAGTAATGTGTCCAACTTCTTCACAAACAAATTAGAGGGATTTTACCTTTATACTTTCCTTTTCCTTTGGGATACCTTCTTGCAAGCAATGCTTTGATGGCTTCAAGATCAATGTTAGAAATTTAGTCCTCTTCACTTTCATATTATTTTCTTTTAGACCTTTTAGCATTCTTCTTGAGTTATACCTTTGCTTCAAATGTAGACTCAAGATTGCTAGAACTAGGAGTATAATTGTCATAGTTATCTAATTTAAATGTAGTCAATCTGCCAACTACAACATCAAAAGTTATATTGTTATTTGGATCACATCTCATCTCTTCAATAGAATACACTCTTATTGCATAGATAGGAAGAAGGGTTATAGGTGCCTTTCTTACCACTATTACATCTTCAATTGTTCCTCTAGAGGCTTTCATAGCACTAACATTGACTTTGATTATTTCAACATATTTTTCAATATTTCATCCTCTCTCATTTTCATTTGATCAAATTGTCCTCTAAGACTTTCTTCTTTGGCTCTCCTTACATTCTCATCTCCTCCATAGATGCATTTTATCTTGATTGACATTTCATAAGTAGTTCCACAATCTTTGACCTCATCAAATTAGACACAGTTGAGAGATGAAGCAATATCAATCACCATGATATTATGACTCTTCTTCTCTACAATTTCTTCAACAATCATAGTTCCAGTAGGAGCCATGTATTGGGTTTCTAGATACTTTATCCTTAAATCTCCAATGATTTCCAAGTGTAGCCTCATGAGTTCTTGCCATGCCTTGAAGTTGTTTCTATTCAGCTTTTTGATTTCCCTTCTATAATACATCTTGATCTTTAGCTTAGGTCCTTCAAACCTTCTTTGCAAGCACCAAAATCTATGAAACCAATTATTGAAAATAAAAGAGGAATAAATAAGAGGGGAGGGATGAATTAGTTGCCAAGAAAATAAATCCCAGATCCCTTATATGTCAAGTAAAATCAAAACATAAACTCTGATTAATCTATATTTTGCTATTACTTGGCAAACACATAGGCACTCGGTTAACACTAGAAAATACAAAAACTTGGAAAACATTGAGAATCAACTGTAACTTGGCAATAACTAAAATTTTAAGTCTTAAGATATTATCAATGATTAACCTTACTTAACTTGGTTTCATACACATGAAAGTAATAGCATGAACACAACTAACACCAAACGTTTAACGTGGAAATCCAGTTTCAGAAAAACCACCAATTGCAACTAGTTACTCATTTTCACTCTTCTAAAGTGACCCCTATTATGAGCCAACCCTATTAAAGGTTATAAAACACATTGTTAGGTGTGACTCTTTTAGAGGATTTAATCACCTTATTAGGAGTGTCCTTGTTAGAGATCTTTACACACTTCAATTTAGAAATGCCTCCTTGTTAGAGGATTTATAAATAGTTGTTAAGCTAACTCTATTAAGAGATTTAGATTACTTCTACAATGATTAGAAAGTAAAAATGAGATGACATGATTTCTAATGCAACTAAATTGTTGATTACATATCTCAATTCTAGCATGTATACTTGATCCTTTCTAATTGAATGCATCTTTGCAGCTCCACAAGGATATTCTATATATCTTTCTAATTCTCTTCCTCTAAGCATCTTCAAATATTCTATTTTCTTGCTTACATTTAATCCTTAACTTGACCTTATATTTATATCTTACACATTGTCAAGTCAGCTTGAATACAACTTAGAGTAAGTAAATTCAAGTAGAATTTTTTGTTCATATAGTTTATAAGCATTCACCTGATAGTACAAAGGAGGATAAAAAAATATTAAGAGAGTAAAATTTATATATGAGTGATAATAAACTTATTTCATATGAGTTTTTCTAATATTTTTTCAAGGTCATTTATGATAATTTAAGAGATAGAAAAATTCAAATGACACAACATTGGATATGGTTAGATAATTGTATTAGACAATTCAAGAATGTAGTATTGTTCTATTGGTTGAGTAGGACACATAGGAAAACTAATATCTAACATATATGGAGTTTTGTTTAGGATGGACATGGTGAAAGAGAGCATGATGGTGTTCGTCCATGCATGAAGAGAGCCCTTTGGAGAGAGAAAGTAAAATTTGAGGAAAAATACAAATTCAAAAATGAACATGACATTGTGGAATGGGGTAACAAATATTTATACATGTGATCAAGTTAGAACTCTACAATTACACATTTCATCTTCCTAGCTGAAGTGAAGAACATACTTTGAAGATATGACTATGAGAAAATTAGAAGGTCAACTAAATGATATTCATTTAGGAGTTTAGATTCTAACACATGGACTATATGGAGTAGGGAGCTTCCTTGTTTTTGTTAGCTCTATCTTGGACATGAATGGGAAGAATGCAAGAATACAAAATTTGTTGAATATTGGAAACATAAATCATTAGCACCTATTAACACACATTTTCAAGATGATATAGTAAATGAAGTCCCGAATTTCAGAAGACTATGGCTATATTTCAAACCTCATACAACTTTCTATGCTCAATTTCAATAAAAAAAATTTTGTGATCATGATTCAATTTATATTATTTATTTATGTACATTTCATTACTATAATTCAGCTACATATCATTAATATGTTGTTTATTTATGTACACATGTGATTATTATTTATGTACTTTATCTTATCTTGTAGGACATTTCTATGTTGTTTTTGTGCCTAATGATGATGATGAACAAAGTATGTATTGGCCAGCTAGAGGTGTGAAATCTAAGAAAAAAATGATATTTCATCAAGTAGATGATGATGGTTTTGAGTATCCAATTGAGTCTTTCATTGTAGCTAGCACCTGGCTATGTACATACCTAACAAGAAAAAATGGTTTACAAACATTTAAAGATTACCAATTAGAAACAAACATTTTACACTATTCTCATTTGGTTGTCGCAATGAATATCAAATTAGAAATATACAAAGGGAGACCTACAACTAAGGTATTATGGACAATTTCAATGGAAGACCACAAGGAAATCAAACATGGATTGCAAAAGAGAGAGGATGCAGATGGCATAGTAGGATGACTACAAAATACATAAATGTAAGTTTTCTTTATTGTATTATGTTTATATGTGTACTTATATAATTTAAATATATGTATGCATTGTCAATAGAAACTTAGAGAACTTATATATACCTATTATTCAAGTCTCAAGTACAACTTATGAAAATTTAAATGTTTAAGGTGGACTAAACATCAACATGTTGTGTGATTACACATAGTGAGTACATGCATTAAACATATTTACATAATGCAGATAGGTCTTATTAATTTATACTTTTACTAACATTTGAATTTTTGTTCTTCTTTTAAATTTTATTTTTCAGGACCTCATTTGAAAAAATGTGTTCAACTATTCTTTTATTTCAATAAAAACATGTTGTAAACATTTAAAAATAGGATTTCACTTCTATTTATGTCCTTCACATTGTGTTACATATATACCACTTCACTTGTTTTAAATATATGCCTTCACTTTTTTTTATAAATATATGAGTTCAATTGTGTAAAGTATAGGGGTTCACTTCTATTTGAAAGTTAATGGTGTGCACTTGATATTAAATTCTTTGTCAATTCATGTAATGAACTCCTATATTTTTTCATTGATTCTACATTCAAACATGTTTAAATTACTGTTCTTATATTTAATTAAAATAATTATAATTATTTTTCATGTACCATATACTAAAAAAATGTGTCATAAGATGAATAAAATGTGTCACAATAAACAAAATGGGTCATACTAACAACGTGATAACCTACAAATTTATACTAGATTCACTAGCATGATAAGAAGTCATAAAAAGATATAACATGGTCTAATATAATCTATGAATTAGAAAAAATTATATAATACAAGTAACTATCCAAATACAAACTGTATCATAATAACAATATGTTTCAGAAAAAAAATGTAAACTTCCAAAAGACCTAATCTATCTAATCAGTAGTCCTCTTTACTCCATGTGAAGGGGACTCAGATGGATCATCCTATGTAACATGGTGTGTCTCATCATGTGGGGCATCATGTATCACATCTTGTGGGGAATACATGCTTAATTAAAATGAGTTTTAAAATATAGCTTGCAAATAAAATTAAATATTTAATACTTATTTAAAATAATACCATGTGAGATAGGTGTCCCTCTATAACATGAGGAGGTGCACTATCAAAGATATCAAGTGTGGCACTAGTGAGGTGCTATAGTAGAATACATAAATTTTAAATTTTTTATAAAGATCATAATAAACTATATATAAATAACAATACTGACCTTGAAATATGATGTCTTTACCTCCATCTAGCTTAGTCCTATAGTCCCACCAACGCTCATGTCAACATCATCCTAAAATCAAGAATACATAAACCTTGAGTCAAAATTATATATACATGAATTAAAAAAATATGTAAATTAAAAAGTAGATAATTTATACTACATTTTTTTGAAATAAAAGCATGTATATCATACCTGAGTAGTACCTAGTGTCACATATTTGTTTAGAGATATGCTACCATGATGATCATGTACTCCAATGGATTATAGTTACAAAACAAAATGATGGATTAGAGTTGTATAAATGAGTTAATAAGCATACTTATACAACAACAAAATCTTGAAAAGGTACATACATTACATATTTGAGTCTAAGCCTCACTACTAGAAGCATCAACATGTTTGAAATGGTCTAAAGATGAAAGACCCAAAAATAGACTATACTAAGGCCTAGATGTAAAAATATGATCCATCCCCTATTCATAAAACCAACATACATTATTATACATGAATCAAAGTTCAAGATAAGTTAATAACAATATGTACATAAAAATAGTAAAACAAATTTTTCTTGAAAAGTTCATATTGTAGGTATTTGAGGTTGTGCCTCACAAGTGTATGGATCAAGACATGTACAAAAATCTAACTATGTAATGTTTGACAATCCCTACAAAATCAGATAAAAAGAATATATGAGCACATGTCACTAAATTTGAATTCTAGTGTACATTATGAAGTGTAATTAAAAGTGCATACCATATGAGGGATGCAAATGTCTAAAGGTTAAATGAAAATCAACATTATATAAATATGGTTAATACAATTATGTATATATATAGAAAGTAAATAATAATGTACTTTATAAGTTTTAATTAAATTTTCATCTGTTGCTCTTGACTATCTCCCTCCCCACAAAGAACGTCAACAAATAAAAATGCATCAATATCATAAATAGCACTACCATGAGAAGTATACACCTCATCATCAAAATCACTATCCTTGGCATCATTGGCATCCTATGTTGTATCAACATTGCTTTGGGGGCCTTTGCATATATTGCCACAACTGGTACAAATGTGTCCAAGGGGACAAATATCCCTCCCTTGTATCCATGTGTCCACTATATTTCCTAAAATAGAACTCAATGAACTAAGAGGATATGACAATGTTCGATGATGGAGAGGCATTGAAACAATTGCAATAGGAAGAGGAACAAGAGGCTGAGGATGTCAATGATTCCTCATATTATCACTAAGATTTTCCCTAGGACTATCCTAAGGCATCCCTCCACTGAACCCCTGAAATGATTTTGTATCAAAATAATTGGGTTTCAAACCCAATTAAAACTCTTCCCACAATTTCCTAAGAAAGTAAATGGGCACGTCATGGTTAGCGTGTGGTAGATGGTCAAATACCATCCAACACTGATCCCAAAAGTTCTCTTATATGAGGGGGTGTGTGCATTGTCTAATAGATATACGAGGCTTCTTGTCACTTATCTCATCACCTATCTTCAAGTTTAAAAAATATCTTTGTAAATGTTCTTTATTTATTTTAAGCTGATGGACCTATCTATAAGACAGGTGGTTATAATATATGGCATTCATATTTTACCTCCATGCTTTGAAACTATCTATGTCATAGTTTAAGTTCTTTATAGACTAAAAAAAAGATCTTCAAGGAAAAGTAGGAAAGTGGGGAATGGATCTCATGCCTAATAGTCCATATGTATTACATGAGGTCACAAAGTTTGTGCCTCATGGTCTCACACAACTCCTCTAGGGTAGGTGGTGGAAGAGGACTGGGTGGTCATAGAGGTGGTGGTGGATGTGGAGGAGGAGATGGAGGGAGTTGGAGTGGGGGTGGGGGTGGGGGTGGGTCCATCAAATATAATCTTCATATATGTATACGACATAAAAATTCACCAAATTACTATTTAATTAAAATAAATCTAAAATATCAATATAAATGCATCTAATACATCTTTAACTTCTTGAATATATTAAAAAGAAGAGGAGAGAGAGAGATCAAATTTATAGAATGGAATATTATTAAGGTTATGGCTAACATTAGGATGATTATGCTTACAGTTAAAATTATTGTTACATAAAGGACTAGGGTTAGTGTATGGATTAGGATTCAAATTATATTTACATTAGGGTCAAGATTAGGCTAGGAATTAAAAGTGTTTTTAAAAAGGTTTTTGAATAACATATTTGAATTATGATACTTGAGTTAGCAAGAGGAGATTATGGTTTAAGAATATAGGGTTAGGGTTTATGTTGAGATATTAAAGAATAATTTTAGGGAAAAAGAGTAGAGGATTAAGGGGTAAAAGTACAAACCCATGTCACCCTTTTGTAAAGGAAAAGGCTAACAAAAGTATAATTGTTCACTTTCAATGACATAAAGCTAGCATTATTATTTTGAATTTGGAAATGAAGTAAACTAATTAAATGTGTAGAAATGGATGAGCTTTAAGATTATAATTTTTAATGATTATTTGAAAATTGATATATTTTCCAAATTTTTATAAATATTTTTCAACTGCTAAAAAAAGGTCAAAATTAGGGTTCTAATTCCAACTACAAAACTATATGGAAATAAACTTATTTCCCTTTTATCTCAAACTATGTTGTAGATAACATATATAGCTAGAACAAAACAAAATTAAAAAATTCTTTAGACCTATATTTTCTCTTTTATAATGATTCAAATTTCAAGTCACCTAAAATTGATAGTTTTCATCTCCCACCACAGTTCTCAATAAAATATATTCTAACAAGAAGAAAAAAATATACATTCTAGAAGAGGAATCTCTCCTCTAGAATGTCATATAATTTTTTAATTTTAATCATATGATTTTATATTTGTTTCTTTCTCAAAATTGACATCTTTTCAAGTTTTAAAATACGTACCTAAAGAAATTTTTATTTAAAATATACTAAAGCTAATTAAAATAGTATAAACTCTATATGAGAATATTTTTGACTTTGAGCTCTATAAAATGTTGTTTATAAGTTATTTAAAAATATCATAAAAAATAGTAAGTATTATTGATGTGCCACTTTTATGAAATAATTTTATTTCTTTAGTAATTGGATATAAATTAGTATAAAACATACATTTAATAGACATTTCTAATTCAAAAAGTGTGAGACCATATATAACTTAGCTAGAATGAATTTATCTAAGATCATATGGTTGAAAAAAGTGACTTTTAGTTAGAAATACTCAAATTCAATCATTTTGAATAGTCAACTTGAAAGGTGACACAAATTTTTAATTTTACCCTAGGGTTATGGTTGATTTTTAAGGAATATAGTGAGTGTTATGATTATGCTTAGACTTTTGGTTCTAAATTTTTAGGGAATTTATATTACATTTTAAAGTTTATGTGTTCATATAATTTATCTTTTTATATTTTGTTTATGATTTGAGTTAGTAGTATAGTTAGTGTTATGATTGTTCTTAGACTTTAGGGTTCTAAAGTGTTAACATGTACAAAATTAGGTTTTACTAGACTGAGCATTAGTATATGCTTGCTAAGATTTAGGATTTAACATTTTTTATTAAAAGTATTTCCATTTAGAATTAAGGTTATAATTTAGCATTTATGATTCAAGGGTTAGGCTTAAATATTCAATTTTTGTATTAATTATAATTTTCTTAGGAATAAGGTTTGAAAATTAACTTAATATAGTTATGCATATAACATTTGAAGTTAGTTTTGGGATTAGGTTAAGGGTTTGGGATTATGCATTAGACAAGGTTTAGTTAGAGCATACATATTAAGATTATGATTATTATGGCTCTAGTTTTGGGATTGGATTATGGTTAGGGTTCAAACTAGGATAGACTTATATTGTTCAATATACTTATGGGTGAAGGAAAATTTTTGGTAGACCTAAGGATGGAATAGGGATACATAAAAGTAAACAAAAATATTGTAGTTAGAGTTAGAGTCAAGAACTGAATCATAGTTATGATTCAAGATCATGGTTATCTAGATTGGTTATTAAATTGAAAGATTGATTTATACCTATAATTTGCATTATAGCAGAATTAAGGATAGAATCTTCATGTTAACGATTTAATATATATTATGGTTAAGGAAATATTGAATCATAAACATACATAATTGTAAAGTGTAGGTTTAAGTATATGGCTTAAGTAGATTCTAACCCTTAACACTATTTAGTGTTTAATGTGTACAACATAAATATGAATTATAATTACTATTTAGTTAAAATAAATCTAAATATCAATATAAATACACCTTTACAACCATATAGTTACATTTAATATAGCTTTAACTTCTTCAATATATCAAAAAGAGGAGGATAGAGATTAAATTTATAGAATAGATTATTACTACGGTTATGGATTAAATTAAAACAATTGTACAATAGATTTAAAATTATTCTTACACAAAGGAATAGGGTTAGGATATGGAATATGATTCAAATTATTTTTAGATTAGGGTCAAGATTAGGCTAAGGATTAGAAGTGTCTTTACAGAAGGTTTTGTAATAGAATATATTTGAATTATGATAAGAGTTAGGTAGGAGATTATGGTTTATGAATATAGGGTTTGGGTTTAGGTATAGGTATAAAAGAAGCATTTTAGGGGTTAAGGTTAGAGGATTAGGGATATGGTTAAATTTTAAAAATAAAATTTTAGGGTATGAACATAAAATTTGGTTATATTTGGTGTTAAGGTATGCATATGGATTAACATCATGGTTTACATTTACATTTAGAATTTAGTGTCTACGGTAAGGTTAGTAATATAAGGTTTAAAACTTAACTTATTATCTAGCTATGCATTTAATATTTAGAGTTAGTTTTAGGATTGAAGTAAGGGTTTGAGATTATGCATTAGGTAGGGTTTACTTAGGTTGTAAATATTAGGGTCCATGTTGCTATGCCTCTAGTTAAGATTGGATTATGGTTAGCATTCAAATTAGGATAGTTTTATGTAGCTCAATTTCTTTTATGGTTAAACATAATTTTTACTAGAGTTAAGGATAGAATAGGGTAATGGTGAACAAGTAGAGAGAAATGTGAACTAGTTACAATTATGGTCAAAAAGTGAATTATACCTATGGTTCAAGATTATTCTTAGAGTTTGATTATTAAATTCAAGGTCTAATGTATACATAATATTTGGATTATAGTTGAATTAGGGATACAAAGAGGGTAATAAGTTAATACATTAGAGTTAGAAAAATATTTCATAAACATGTATTTAAGTTTAAAGTGTAGGTTCAAGTATAGGGTTTATACAAATCCTAACCATAAACTTTGGTTAATATTTAATATTTACAAAATAATAATTTACAACTACTATTTAGTTGAAGTAACTCTAAAACATTAATATAAAAACATGTTTCATCAATCTAAACATCTAATGTATATAAATCATCCATCACTTTAACTTTAATTATGTGTAATATAAATTAAACACATCAAAAATTTAAAATATTAATTTAAATGAAAATATAAATATTAGAAAAGGGAGGAGAGAGGAAGAGGTGAGATAGAAAGAGAGAAGAGAGGAAGAGATGAGATAGCTAGAAGAAAGGAGACAATTCAAGGGAGGAGAGACAAAGAGAAGAGAGAGAAAGAGAATGGAGAGAGCAAGACAAGAGAAAAAACATAATCTAAATATCATTTGAATAATAATCCCTACAAAAAAATAATTTACAATGCAAATCTACAATTTTACATATATAAAACTATTAATCATGATTAGAAAAGAAATAAATAGACCAAATTGTAAATAGAAAAACTAAAAACAATTAAATAAAATAATATAAAACAAATTAAAATATTATAAAGAGTGAAAAATAAGCTAGGGGGTCAATAGAAAACTCAAATCAGGATCTCATTTCCAATCTCAAATCAGACTTCCATCTCTAGTATTACAATTAGCAACAACAATGACAAGAAAGATGCAAAAAATAGGTTTTATGTTTTTACAAATCGAGCATCCAATTTAAACAAATTGGGTACCCAGTTTTAAACATTAGGTACCCAATTTGTTTAGAATAGGGTGCCAAATTTTTAAAATATGGTTTGGGCACGCAATCCATATTCAAAAATTTGGTGCCCAATTTTTCAATATAGATCGGAAGCCTAAACCATAATGGGTACCTAGTTCTTAAAAATTGGGTGCCTATTTTTCAAGAAGTCTCATTCCATGAAATGAACTTCCATGAAATTAAGAATCATCTTTGTGTCCTTAACTAATTTCTACACCTTTTTATCCACCTCCAGTTCTTGGATTGGTACTAACCAATCCCAAACTCTCAACAATGATCTTTGTATTAGCACATAACTCCTAGCCGGGTACACGAGACTTGCTTATAGAATGCTTGAAAATATAAAATACCAACTCCTTAGAAACTCAAAATTAATATGCACACTATAGTTTAAGATTTCTCTTTTTCATTCCAAAGGGCCATGGTGGTTTGATCAGTGGAATTGAAGAAAGAGGCATTTTTCTAGTAACGAGACAATTAACTATACTATAGAAAAATGAATTTAAAACACATCTCTACTAAAAATTTAGGAAAAAAAAATCATAAAAAAATACCTAAATCAAATCCCATAACTATCCATGAAAAAAATAAATCCCAATCAATCCATTCACATTGGACGTTAGGGTATGTAAGTAGACTGTGAATTGGAATGTTCTAAAAATATGTTCTTGTTCAACTCCAATTCGTACAATCTGAACACCAACCCTTCTCCTAGGTGTGTGATGGTGGTATATAGTGTTTTTACATGTTTGTAAACCTCCTGTATGGACCCAATAACTAAAAAATGCATGTTCGTTCAGTTGGCCAAAAAGTTGTCAAAGTTGTCAAATGCAACTTTTTGCAAAATTGCAAAATTGCTTGAGCAAAATTTTCCTCTTACCTTGTATCGATACAAAACCATTACATATGGATTCTATATGGTCCAAAACTAATTTCTAAAACCATTTCTCAAAATTAGAGATTTTGGTCAACTCTTGGTCAACCCTTGATCTATGTAAACCTTTACAAGTAACATTGCCAACCCTGAGACTACTCATTCATTCACCTATATATCTACCCCTAGTCACACTCTTGGGGATTTATATTTATCCCTTATTCATTTCTAGTTGGATAGATCCATCTAATAGATTAAAAAAATTAGGACCTTAACCTAAATCGTAGGTGCTCCTATACCAACTATCAAGCACAAATGCACAATAATAATATAGCTGAAGCAACAATGCACATAATTGTATAAATTAAAAAAATTTAACCATTCATTTCAACCATAAATAAATTTTACTAAAGGAATGATTTAAATATATAGCACAAATACATCAACTATAATACAATAAAGTCCATCATAATTCTCAAAAAGAAGTTTATATCTAAATAAACAATGACATGATATCATTATAATGCATCATGTCACACCACTAGCATTATCGTGTAGATATGGTCAAACTAAATAGTTTAGTATATAACATTTATTATCTATGATACTATCAATAATAATAATGCCAAATCATTGAAACATCAAAAATAAACATAAATATGAATATCATAAAGTGTCATCAAACCAAAATAGACTAAGGTACAAAATGCAAAGATGGGAGGCACTACATTCTCCCCCACTAGGTATGGGATTACTCTTGGAAGAGTATATAAAGATAGGGTTACATCTCTTTAAACCATGTGTCATCTCTCATGTACCTTAAGTATTATTTTTTGGGTCCCATTGGACCTTGGTCGACTCTATGTCTTGACCCTTGAGGGTCCACCTGATGGTTTTCAACCACCACAAAAAATATATGGGGTCTACTTGAAGTGGCTAGTATGAGATCTTACATGGCCACACCTCTACTTAGTCTTGATGAATCTTCTAAGGATATATTTCATCCATATGGACCAACTAATCACAAGAGAACCATGACCCACCTCCCTAACCATACCCATACTCATTCCCTCTTGCAGGTGCACTAAGTTTCTATGTGCTCCCTCTACTAGAATAATTTTGATCAACCTAAGTTGGGTAACTCTTCTATGGATGTCTATCTTGAGGATTGTCTCCATCCTCTCCTCTAGTAATACTTGAGCCATGTAAACTCTGATGGCTCTTCGACTAGTGTGATTTTTCAAACCATGTGCACACTTTGAGATGATATTGATGGGGGGTGAGTTTATCCTAAAAATTGTGACTAGGAACCAGATACACCTAACCTTATAGATTCATGCACTATGACTCTACAAACTACTTTACAACTAAAAAGAAAGTGCCCTTTATTGATGCATACAAACATCTCCAATGATGGCATACTCAAGACCCTAAACAAAGTATTGTGTGAGGAGCACCTCATCCTAGTTATGGGTATGTGCAAGATCATGAGGGGCCAAAAAGTGGTGATATGAAAAAAACCACTTTCCATCAAATTTTGATTAAATGAGAAGGGTTTCTTAAGGACATTATCAGCTTTCCATCGATATAATTGAACTATCAAATTTATAGTTTAGAAAGTAATTATTACTTATTTTCTAATGGAGTTACCTATAAAGTGTTGATTTATGTATAGATTAAAAAAAGTTAATTTTAATTTAAAAAGGTATAACATTTTCAAAATCTGAAAGATGCGTCACATTCTATAATTTTCCTACTATGATTAAAACAAAAAAAATCTTAATTTTATATAGTTTTGATTGAGTTAAGGTGGTCACATGTGAGAATTTTTTTATTCCAAAAATTTTTATAGCATAAAGTTCAAAATTAATTGTTTACTTTGAATAAAATTACAAAAAACTACACATCACATTTGGGTATGAATCTACTTTTTATATCTAGAATCTTTTTTTTTAATTATCATTTGATTGTGATTAAGCTTGCCAGACATACACCTACATCTTATTTTTTTCTAATTTTGTATCAAAATTCCAAATTTTATCCAATTAAATTGTTTTTAAATCAAACAAGGGCTAGTATTTTAGAAATTACATTCAATTTACTACATATTCTATTCTTATAATTTTCTTATAAAGGGTTCATAACAAATTCAAAATTTCACATCAAGTTGACTAACATTGATGTGCTAATTTTTCATTACCACTTAAGGCCATAGTTTTTCCCATCATGATCCTACAAATAATTTTATAGATCGAATATTTCCTTAGCTCACAGAACCTTATCTTGTGCTTCTTTAATGACATGTTACCTTTTTTAATCCCATGAAAATAATTAGCTTGTGCCTATCTATACTAAGGGGATATTTTGTGAACCTCTCTCTGAACCTTTCCTCAAAGATCTCCCAAGTTAGATTCTCTATATTAATCTAGAGCTTATTCCTCTCAATGTTTCACCAAAGAGATGTGTGGTCTCTTAGTGTGATCATAGCATAATGGGATCATTTGTTTCTTTCATAATGATGCATAGAAGCACAATGCCCCATATCAAGTAATGAAGTCTTATCCTTGACGCCACCTCCTCTACCATCAAATTATTGTGGTTTATACTATTGAAGATCTATCATCATGTTAATCTAGGTTGAACCCTCATCATCTTGATCTAGACCTCTCCTCTAGTACCCTCTACCACTAGGTGGTGTGAGAGATTACTCACACTCATCCCTATCCTCATGCTTTGACATGTGGTAGTTTTCACCCTATGATCCCTCTCCTTGTTCATCACCTTATTGAGAACCCACAACTTGAGGTCCTAATCCTACTATAAGATCCTCTAGAAAAGGCACCAATTCCTACATTACACCCAAATTATTTTCCTATCTTTTCCCTTCTATATGAAATTCTTCATTTTGTCCCTCACCACAATTATTCTATTAGGCATTCCTCTAACCACCATCATGACATGTAGGGAGCATCCTTAAAGGAACAACAAGATAAAAATTAGATAGTCAGGAAATCATACAAGAATATCAAACCACAAACTATTAATTACTATATCAATACATAAGAAATTTCAATATCCACTATCATAGTGGGAGCATAACATAGAGATTCCAATGTTGAAACATGTGCTCTAATACTAGATGTAATGCTACATTTAGATATCCTTAGAAAAATGATAAACAAAGGCTAATGTGCATGTGCGTGTGTGCACGTGTGCGTGCATGTGTGTATGTATGTATGTATATACATACATACATATATATACATACACATATATGTACACACACACACACACACACACACACCTATATATATATATGTATGTATGTATGTATGTATGTATGTATATGTATATACCTATACATATATTTATTTACTTATTTATTTATTAATTAAAGCTAAGATCTAGTAACAACAACAAATTACATTAGAAAGAAATGAAAGACTAAAATAAATGAAATGCCAATGATTGCCAAGGATCGCTACTTACCATCTTAGAATCCAAGATCACACAAATCATGAATGTACCCAAAGAATATGCTCTTTTAAAACCCAAAGTAAAAGTTCCTCACATGGTTAAACATACATTATTGTTCCCAAATAAGCACAACATAATAAATAGTACTAATAAGAGACCTTCAAATGGTCATACATAAGATGAGGTGATGGGGAGAATCCAACTATCAAGACCTAAAAGTACTCTTCCTTTAGATACACACTAGGCTCTCTCTCTCTCTCTCTCTCTCTCTCTCTCTCTCTCTCTCTCTCTCTCTCTCTCTCTCTCCTTGCTTCTTAGGGGCTATTTCTTCACCCTAACCCAAGGGATAATCACTCTCCTATATGTCTTACACTTATATCCTCGCTAGTCAACTCAAAATACTCTTCTACCCTTACATTTGTAGTTATCCAACTTACTATTCCAAGAAATCAGCACCTACTCAAAAAAAATAAGAATTTTAGGACTCCATCACAAACCCTTCCATGCCTCTTAAGAGTTTCTTAATGGACATATGCTTCTAGTCCTTTATGATCTCGTCAAAACTAACTTTTTTACTTGTAGCCTTTTATCCCCTAATTAGGCCTCCTAATAGAGAAGTTGACTTTTCATTCAAAAACTCCTTAATAAGAACATAAACTAACTAGGTATCTAAATACCATTTTAGGAAAACTCTGAGATGTTCCTATTCTGGAGCCCTCGACTCATTTCTACACCCCTATGGAAAAATGACCCTATTTTTAATGATTTAAGGGTTTTTTGTAGTCAATTTGGTTTCTAGTTCTTTGAGCTAATCAAAATGATTCAACTCTTACCCAAATTGAGTCCTAGGTTTCTTCACCCTATGGACTAAACTAATCATTAACTAATTGGCACAAACCAATCCACCTCCTCCATTCTTTTACTCCTACAAGTACCAAGTTACCTTACCAAGAACACCATGGATCACCTAGGGCTTGGTGACAAAATTAGCCATCCAAATTCAAAAAAATAAATCATTTTTTTGACATATATATACAATTCTATACTTTATTCCAAGTGGCCATGAGATTTCAACCATTGGAAATCAACTTAGAACCATGTTTGTAAAAGAAACTCTATACAGACCAACCAACTGGCCAAAACAAACCTATTTTATAACCCTTATGAAAATGTTTCAAAATAATAAAATACTGATAGATAAACAAGTAAAAAACATATTCTAACTATCTACACTAAGAGATATAGTCATTTAATCTATTAAAACTTGAAAATAAGCCAACTCTTCAACCATACTATGCTAAAAATGCTTAGAAGAATGGTCAAAATTACTTATGCTTCTATAAAATATGAATGCAAACCCCTATCTTGGACATGGAATAAACTTATATAGGCCACCTACACATATGGTAGTTGTAAAAACTACCCAAAAATGAATATGTGCAAAGTTGAACAAAAGTTGTCAAAGTTGTCATGACAAGTTTGCAAAAATGAAAAGTTGTCATGAGTAACTTTTCATTTTTTTCTTTCCAATTCTTCCTAGGATCTCAAATGTATCTAGTTTTATCCCTTAGGACTCAATAATTATATTTTACTTAGTTTCAACTATTTCTAATCATGGTTAACCCCTTTGACTTGGCTTTTACCCTTAAGCAACATTTTCTCATCTAAGTCCTATTTGAGTCCAATTTGCAAAAACTACTCGAAAACTCTTGCTAACCCCTTCTAATGTAATTATACCCACCTCATGGACTATAATAAGTCATCATTATTCAATGCTTTGTATAAGACCATTTACAAGCCAACATTTGAGTAGGGAGCAGCCAAAAATCTAGGTTCTCATGTACCATTCTCTCCATGTCAAAATAAAATCAGGTTACTTCTTTTGGAATGAGGTATGAACCAATGCCAAACTTATTGAACTCACTTTAAACTAACCAATTATCATCTAACTATAGTTTGTTTCTCCATTTCACCAAGTGCTCAATGTACATGTTTTGTATTTTCTTCTTTTTCACTCGTGAACTCAGTACTGCCTTTGCTTGTAGCTTGGGCTTCTTAGATACACTGACCTCCTTGCCATCTTTCATCATTTATGATATTTTCTCATGTCATGTTATATTAGGACCTTTTTATTTGACTAAGTCCTAGATATTTAAAATAGGCGAGATGGAAAAATCCTTAGGATGGTCTAGTGTGTATGCATTTTGCCTATACTTTTCCAAGACTCTACAAGGTCTTATCCTCCTCATTTTCAACTTGTTTGGAACATTCTTCTTCATCCTTTCTTTGTTTATATGATCCATCACCAAATCTCTATTTTGAAATTATAGATCCCTCCTCTTTGTATTCACTTTAGTCTTTAGTCTTTCATTATCTTCTAGAAGTGTCTTCTTGACCTACTCATGTATCTCCTTCATGGACTAGGTAAAGTCATTAGCATGACCATTTACCCCTTTGTGATCTTTCAAGTCTTTAAGCTCACATGCACCTCAAATATGTAGGCCTTAGACTACCTTAAATGGACTCTTGCATGTGGTCATGTTTACACTATCATTGTAGTAAAATTCTACCTGACATATTATTTGATCTCATACTTGACCATATTCCTTAGTTAAGAATCTTAGAAAGTTTCCAAGAACCCTACTTATCACCTCAGTTTGGCCATCAATCTCAGGATGATAATTTGACCCAAAAGAAAAGTTTGTTCCTAATATTTTTAATAACACCTTCCAAAAATGACCCATAAACTTCACATCCCTGTATGACACTATGCTTCAAGGCAACCCATGGATTTTGAATCACTCTCTAAAGAAAAGATGTGCAATATGACTACAATCAATAGTAGTTTTGCATGCCATCTTACTAAACCTACCTACCACTAAAAATATATTGTCCAATCTATTACTTTTCCTAGGTAGACTTACTAAAAAATTGATTATCAAACATCCCCTTCATCTATTAGGAGTTGGTAGGGGACTAGGGTTAATACAAACTAGTAGTAGAACTCTTTCACCAATTCTAGGGTCTGTTTTGATCCAAAATGTCCACTCCAACTTCTATTGTTCTTTTCTTAGATCAAGTTCTCCCTCATTGAGCCCCTAGGAATACAGTTGATTGTCTTTGAATAGTACTCCATTCTTCAAGTTATAGTTAGAATATTCACCATGAAAATGATTCTTAAACTCCAAACATACCTTGTAAGCTTCTGCAAAATCTTCATCTCCTTCATAAAGAGTCTTGAACTCTTCTATGCCAATGGTTTGTAGCTATACCTTTTGAACTATGAGTAACCTTCTACTCAACGCATCTTCCATCTTGTTACACTATCCCATCTTATGTTTGATGGTGAAGGTGTAGGCCTTCAAGAGATCCATCCACTTGATATATGTTAGAATGAGCTTCTCTTGAGTATTAATTAAGCAAAGTTCTTGGTTGTTAGTAAACACCACAAACTCCTTAGGCAAGAAGTAGTGTCTCCACTTTCTATGTGATTTCACTAATGCATACAATTATAGGTCATAAGATTAATACCTAGACTTACCTTCATTTAATATTTTGCTGAAGAAAGCCACTAGTCACTCCTTTTAGCTCAAGATTGCTTGAACTACTATGTTTCTTGCATCACACTCCACTATGAAGGGCTTTTCAAAACTAGGTAGTATTAGGATGGTTTGGGTGGAAAATTACTTCTTTAACTTCTTAAGTGCTTTAGCAGCTTCCTTTTTCCACTTGAATTGATTCTTGTGTCCAACATTTATTATATCCAAAGTGGGTGCACACATCTCACTGAACTTCTTCACAAAATTCTTATATAACTAAGCCAAGCCATGGAAAATCCTAACTTTAGTCCCTATCCTAGGCATTGGCCAATTTAGTATGGATTTCACCCTATCTGGATCCATCTTGAGGTCTCCTTTTGATATCACAAATCTAAGGTATAGTAGTTCTTGTTTCAAGAACTCACTCTTCTCAAAATTGATTGTTAAGTTCTCCTCTTCTAGCCTCCTTAATACCAACTCAAGATGTTTCATATTATCTTCCTTTGTGTATGGAAAATGAGAATGTCATCTAGGTAGACTACTCCAAACCTACCTATGTAATCTTTGAATATCTCTTTCATCAATCTCATGAATGTTCTAGGAGCATTAGTGAGGCCAAATGACATTACTAACCACTCATATAAACCCTCTTTGGTTTTCACAACTAACTTTTACTCATCCCCTTCCTTCATCCTAATCTAGTGGTAACCACTCTTAAGATCTATTTTTGAGAAATATTTAGAACCATCTAAAAAAATCATTAAATCCTGTATTCTAGGTATAAGAAATCTATATCTAATGATAATCCATTTTATATCCATAGAATCAATGCACATCCTCCACTTACCTCCATTTTTAGAGCCAATACAATGAGTAATGCACATTGGCTAATGCTCTATCTAATCAAGCCTTTGTCTAACAACTCTAGCACTTTCCTAGAAATCTCTTTTTTGTTATCAGGTGTCATTCTATAGGAATCCTTATTAGGTAAAGATGCTCCTAGTATGAATTTTATTTTATTACTTACTTCTCTTTGAGATGGTAAAGTGGTAAGTGTCCTATCACATAAGATATCCTTGTACTAATCCAATAGTTGTTTGACCTCATCTGGCATATTGACTTGTTTAGAATCTAGTACTTCATTAGGTTTCACTATGATAGAAAATCCCATTTTCTTGTCTTGTTTGAATTCATTCAAGAATTCCTTTCCACTCATCAGATACACATTGAAGTCTACTACCTTATTAGATTCTTCTTCCACCAACCAATGCAACTTAGAAGTAACCCCATCCTTCTTGAAAGAATGCATGTTATTCCTGTCGTGATGCACTACATCCTCATCAAACTACCATGGCCTTCCTAATAGTATATGACATGCATTGATTGGCACAACATCACACAATGCTTTGTCTTGGTACCCCCTTATGGTAAATTCCACCCATGGTTTTTCATTAACCAACACATTCTACCCCTTATTCAACCAAGTAACCCTATATGGGTTAGTATGCATCAAATTGTTCAAGCTGAGTTTCATAACTTCCTCTTCTAATATGATATTATCAACAGACCTTGATTCCATGATAATCTTGCACACCTTCCCAAGTTTCTTACACTTCACTCTAAAAAGAGCCCTTCTTCATTTTGGTTCCCCTTTACTAGGTTCTATGATTAGTGCTCTCTTGATCATTAGGTTTTCTCTACTCTTAGTGTCAATGTTAATCTCTTGTGGTTTGACATTATGAAATTCTTCTTATGTATAGACTATTTTCTTCTCACCTTGTGATGAAGAATATTTATTAGGACATCTATATGTAGGATGACCTAATTGTCTGCAATTGTAACACTTCATATTAGAGAAATGAAATCCTGTTACAAAGCTACCAAAACTACCTCTTCCATGAGTCCTACAGCCTATACGTCTATTGTAATTGCCTCTTCCACCTAATTTAGTACTTTGTTCAACTTCCTTAGAATCCCTTGGACTCTTGTTATCCATACTTCTTCCTCCATAGGCACCTCTATTCCCTCTAGATTCATTGTCCCTTCCTCTCCCTTTGGATGTTGAATCTTGCTTCTTCAAGTTCATTTCTTCTACCTTGAGTGCTAGATAATAGAACTTATAAATTATGGTGGGTATCCACAAGAAGATTTATTCTTAGGTACTCCACAATAGTCCTCCCAAATATCTAGCCACTCTAATGCTCTCATCTTCTCGTACCTTAAATCTTAGGCACAACTTTTGGATCTCCTTTGTATAGGATGCCACATCCATATCCTCTTTCCTTGGGCTCTACCTCTTCTTATGTAACTAAATGTCATAGTCCTCTAGTAGGAAATGGTCCTTAATCTTTGTCACCATAGCCTTGCAATTAGCTGTTGGCTTCTTGTTTACTATCTCCCTTTCCTCTTGAAGGAACTTCCATAGTGTCAAAGTTGGTCCTTTCAACCTATCTTTTTCCAATTTTACCTTTTGTACCTTTCTGATCCCTTCACATTCCAAATGATTCTCCTTACCTTCTATCCATTCGATGATCAACTCTATATCCATTTTCCACTAAAAAGTTCCACTCTCTCAGGATTTTCCACTTAGGGCTTTCATGGCCTTAAAAATGGTTCCTCTATTACTCAAGGGTCTCCTTCTTGAATGAAATCATCTTCATCTATTACCTTCCTTTTATCCTTATCTATAGTGGTACTCCTTGTAAGGACTTTCCACTTAGGGCTTTGATGGACTTAAAAATGTTTCCTCTATAACTCGAGGGTCTCATTCTTGAATGGAATCATCTTCATCCACTTCCTTTCTTTTATCCTCATCTATATCTAACTTTTATTTCATGTTATTAGTTGTCTCCACAACTTCATCAATTTTTCTCTTCATGTCTTCTAAAGATTCTGTAAGGATCCTATTTCTTCCCTTCTTCTATGATACCACTTTTATGGGGAGAATCCAACTAGTAAGACCTAAAAGCACTCTACCTTTAGATCCACACTAGGCTCTCTATCCTAACTCTCTCTCTCTCTCTCTCCCAGCTTCTTAGGGTCTCTTTCTTCACCTTAACCCAAGAGATAATCACTCTTTTATCCCTCTTACTCTTGGAACTATTAGGTTGTGGTGACTAATTAGGGAAGTACTGCACATACTCCACAATTCCTTGGCAAGAGTTGGGATTTTGGGCCAACATGTAATTATTAATTATAACCCTAAAGTGGTAAAAATACTTGTATAAAAGGGATTAGGGTTAGGGATTGTTTCATTTTGGGGGTACAAAAATTGGTTCTTACAATGGTATTGACCTGTAAGGGATTATGAATTGTAATTAGGTTGTAGTCATTGGATCGTAATAATATTGGACTTGTTGTTTGGTGGACATAGCCTAAATTAAATCTTTGTGTCTTGTGTTCTTTTCTATATAACCTATTATTTTTTGATATTGTTTATATTTACATGTAATTATTATTTTTGTCTAAGGATTATTCCTACAAGTGGTATTAGAGCTAGGTTGTTTTTTTGGTTTATTCTCTATAGGAAAGTCTCATGATTAAGTGGGAGTCACATGGTTGAGTGGGAGAAATGGTAGATGATGGTAAGGTGAGGGTTGACAAGTTTAATGGAAAAACTTTTAGTTATGGAAAATTTAAATGGAGGACTATCTTTATCTGAAGGTTTTATGGAAGTTGTTGGAAGGAAAAACCAAGAATTAGGGATCTATGTCAAATGATGACTAGGATCTTTTAGACAGAAGGGCACTTCAAATAATTCAATTATTGTTGGCACCATCAGTGGCATTTAACATTACAAAAGTGAAGACGATGGAAGAATTGATGGAAACCCTAAACAAATTGTATGAAAAGCCCTCCACTTCAAACAAGGTATTTCTCATGTAGCTTTTATTTAATATAAAAATGACAAAAAACATATCTATTACAGATCATTTAAATGAGTTTAATATTGTTACTAGTCAGTTATCTTCTATGGGTATCAATTTTGATGAAGAAATTGGGGCTCTCTTGATTTTTTTTTCTTTTCCTAAAAGCTGGGATGGCTTGGTAATGGATGTGAGTAATTTTGGTTCTGGATCTAGTACCCTAAAATATGATGATGTTATTGGTGTTATTTTGAGTGAGGAAACTCGTAGGAAATTCTTAGGTGGATCTACATCAGAAAGTGCTTTGAACACACAAAGTTGAGGCAGAATGACTAAGAGAGGAAGTAATTCTAGTAATTATGGGAAATCAAGAGGAAAGTCAAAGAGGAGGAGGTCTCTATCAAGAGAACCAAATGACTATTGGTACTATGGTAAAAATAGGGAATAAAAAGAAAGATTGTTGGACTCAAAAGAAAAATTAATGAGATAAATGAGATGGATACAAGGAGGAAAATCTCCTAAGTAACAAATTTGAAGAGGATGCCTTACTTTTGTCTTTAGAAAGTGTTGATGATTCATGGGTTTCAGATTCTAGTGCTTCATTTCATGCTACAGCTCATAGAGGTTATTTTATTGATTATGTCCAAGGGGATTTTGGACTTGTTTGTTTGGGGGATAATGGACCCTGTCAGATCATTTTTATTTTATTTTTAGGAAAAAGTGGCATGCCACTATAATATTTTATTAAGTCTAATTCAATGAGGTCAATTGGGAAAGAATCAGTGAAGAAAACTCAGCATCATCCCTAATATATACATAGATTTATATAGTTTAAGCTAATAATTACAAGGGGTCTATCAACTACCACCCAATGGTGAACCAAAGAGTACCTTGAAAATGATTTCTTTGGACTTTTCCAAGCACTATCTTCATGAAAAACTTATCCTAGCAATTAGCAGTTATCTTACAAATATTCCCAATCAGATACAAAACCATCTTCAATTGATCCAAGCCCACCAGGAATAGGGCCCTAGCTAGAACAAAACTCTGAAGTGCCATGAATCCAATCCAAATCTGAGTTAACCTTATCAATTAAATCCCAAAAATTCTATTCAATGGGTTGCACAGAAGCAACATTCATATCGCTAGAGTTTGAAACATTAGATTCCTTCTACAATTAATCATAGCCTGACCCACCATCTTTATTCATTCCACCAAATGAACACCCATTAATCCTGGTTCAGGTGGCAAAGCATGTTTTAAATAAATGAAACTGCCAGTGTCTATAGCATGCTTAAGCACCTCAAAAACAACATAAAATTCATGATTGTGCAGGAGTTGAAAATCTGAGAACAAACAACCAACTAATGCCACTCAATTCCATAAGTCATACTTTTGCAAAGCCAAAATCAATTTGTTATCAACCATGAAGTGAGGTTAGATTACCTTATGGGCCAAAGCTTGAAGCATTTTAGGAGATTGCAGGAGATCCATAGCATTGCAAAGGAAAACTAAAATGAGCTAAGATGGGTAGAAAAATAGAAGTGCCGAAGGATATAAAAATTCTTCACCAATGATATGCCAAATAGCTCTTTAGACTGTGAGTGAAGAAATTAAAAACATTTGATCGAACACCTCATTCGAAATAATACTTGAAAACACACTTTCCTCCAATGCCAGAAGCAAGAATATACAAAAATTCTTTGGCATGATGGAAAAATGCTATTTGTGACACATTTCACAAGCTAGAGCTATATTCCACCCAAAACTCATCTTGTAACACAAACATGAGCACAGATCATAGAATTGAGGTCTTCCATATAGGTGCAATTGAAGATGTCATTCCTCAAGAAATAAATTGCATAGTGCAACATGATATAAGCCATCTATGCTTGCACAAAAAAAGTCCTTGAAAGAGCTGGAAAAAGTACTAATGATGATGCATTTTAATGACTCAAATTTAGCCACATGAGGAAATTGAATCATAGAAATAGAAATTAAATATCATCAAACAATAATCAGATTTGAAACACTCAAAATATACTGTGCATGTCATGTCATCATAAATGTTTCTGATAAAATCATATGACATTAATGAGCTTTGAATCATGCACTATTTCCAAGCAACTTGGCACCTAATACAGATGACCTTGACTCGGCATCTAAAAAATATACTCTGCTTGGCACATGAAACAAACCTTCTAAACTCGGCACCTTATATCATTTCACTTCACTTGGCACCTAAATCAGCAATACTCTACTTCAATTACCTTCTTGTTGAACTCAGCAACCAAGAACTCTGCTTGGTACCTAAAAAAATCCTACTAAATTTGGCACCTTAACTCGAGACCTATTATTTTCACTCGACATATATCACATTCAAACTAGAATAGGATCAGCTATGCTTTCTAGACAATTTAGCACCTACTACAATTTTGCTTCACTCGGAACGTAAACATAGGCATTTGATGCTTATTAGAATTACTCCACTTCAATTACCTTCTTGTTGAACTCAGCAACCAACTATGTGTACTGACCAACTTGGCACTTGATACAATTCTGCTTTACTTGATGCTAGAGAATAGCTTACTCGGCACCAAAATATAACTTGCTTAGCTTGAAACTTAAAGACTCTCTTAGCACCTAAACTTGACACCCAAAGGATATGAAATATTCTTAGCACCTATTATTTTTCACTCAGTATATATCACATTCAAAATAGAACAAGATTAGCACCTAAACTCGGCACCTTAACTCGGCACCTGAAGGATATCAAATATTCTCAACACCTATTATTTTTAATTGGCATATATCACATTCAAACTAGAACAAGATCAGTTATGTTTTCTAGACAATTTGGCACCTAATACAATTCTACTTCACTCATCACCTAAATGTAAGCATCTGATACTTATCAGTATTACTCCACTTCAATTACCTTCTTGATGAACTTAGCAACCAACTGTGTGAACTGACCAACTCGACACCTGATATAATTTTTCTTTACTTGGCACTAGAACATAGCTTACTTGGCACCAGAGTATAACTTGCTCAGCTAGGTACCTAAAGACTTTCTCAGCATCAGATATTAATTTAATTACTCAACATCAATTATCTTCTTATTGGACTCAGTACCTAAAGCATGAACTTCAAATGCCGAGTGAATAGAGGCTTCCAAGTCATCTTGAATGAGATTTTGTAGAACCTTGTATTTCTCAATAAAAGGTAAAGGATGAAAAATAGAGGAAGTAACCCCATCACAACTCAAATTTGATAAAAAATCTACAACTTTATTCCCTTCTTCATAAATATGCAAAATGCAAATATCTAAACATTCATCGAGAAGTCTCCAAATTTGGTTAAGAACATATTTTAGCTTCCAAGAAATGATGTGCCTATGGATACAAGTGTCGATAATAACTGAAGAATCCCCTTCTATATGTAACCTATGGAAACAACCTTGTTTGGCTAAAATAAGCTTGGCCAATGGGGTATGAGCCTCCGCTATGTTATTAGTATCAATTAGCAAAGGAGAAACTATGATAGCCACAACCTAACTAGAGGGATTTCTAATACATGCTCCAAAACTTGATGGACCTGGATTTCCTCTTGAAGCTCCATCAAAATTCAACTTCCAAAAACCATATGAAGGAGGTCTCCAAAAATTCTCTCTAGGTAAGAGATATGTGGGTGAGTGGCTAATTTTCTACCCATTTGGTATGAATAATTGTTGCCATTGTTGGACAATTTGGGAATCCCAATGGGTCACAATCGTGTTGAATTTAATCACTTTTAGACTTGAATTAGTCACTTCCAAGATTGATTTTTCAATACCAATAAAAAAAATGTCTAATGTTAGGAATTTCTTTCTGAAAATATGCTTATTACGTTCTCACTAGATAGCCCAAACTACCAAGGCTGGTATGCATTTCTAGAGATTTGCAAAGAGTGCTTTTTGATAAAGAAGTGGCCAAGCTTGAAAGAGAACCCAAAGATTGTTTAGCAAAGGAGTAAGGTAATTAAGTTTACTCACAATGAAGCACCAACATTGATAAGAAAATGAACATGTAACAAACAGGTGATCCACAGTTTCTTCTTGTCCCTCACAAAGAACACATTTAAAAGGAGGAGCAATATGTAGTCTATTCAATCTGTCACTAGTTAAAATCCTATGTTTAAGTGCTAGCCATGAGAAACAACCTACTTTAAAAAGAAAAACTGGATTCCAACAAAATGAAAAAGCTCTAGAAGTAGGTTTATTCAAACCGTTCTATTTTAAAATTTTGTACCCCTCTTTCACTGAATAATTTCCATCCTTAGCTAGAGCCCAAAAAATCTGATCATGGGCTTCAGAAAGAAAGACTTGCCTTGAATTCAAAATATTTTGAAATTGAATGATTTCCTATGGTGATAGAGGTAATTTATTAGGATCCTTCCAAACTATTTTCTTTGAAAATTCACAGACATATTCCACATAATGATTAAATTGGGATCCCTAGTGAAGCTCAGCAACTTGGATAACGTTCAATGAGATTCCACTCTTAGAAAGTGGAATTTGACCATTCCAAGAATCATTCCAAAAATTAATACTTAAGCCATTATTGACTTCCCAAGAGATGTAGTCTACTATGATTTTGTGTGAAGCTATCATGAAATCCCAAATCACCAAGCCTTTAGGAGGATTTGAAATAGTAAGGATTCTAGAAGGATCATTGTTATCTAGATATTTTTGCTACATAATTTTGCACCATGTAGACTGAAACTTACAATACATGTGTGAAATCAATTTCCCACCAAACTCTTCATTTCTAATAGATAGATCATGAATTCCTGCCCCTCCAACAATTGAAATCTATGACATATCTTGTAATGAAATAACTGGAATCTTATAAGATTCATTCATTTTACCCGACCAAAGGAAACCCTTAATCAATTTTTGAATTATAAGTAACACTTTAGGTGGGATCTTGAGGACAGTAATGAAATAATTAGGAATTGCAACTAGAACTGATTTAATCAACAAAATTCTTCCCGCCAGTGACAACCATCTAACTTTCCAAGAAGCAATTCTACTCTGAATAGGCTGAATGATCGAAGACCAATATGCATATTTATTTGAACCCATGAAGAAAGGAATACCCAAATATACTTAGGGAAGAAAGTCTTCTGAAAAACCCAATATCAATTTAACTTTGTCAGAAACCATTTTCTTCATATTGAAGAAATAAATATTGGATTTCTAAGCATTAATAGCTTGACCAGACATAGCTGAGTAGAGATCAAGGGTATAAATAATAGGGAAAGCTTCCTGGACATCTGAAAATCCAAACAAAAGAGTGTCATCCACAAAAAGAAAA
Source organism: Cupressus sempervirens (assembly GCA_028749045.1). Lineage (NCBI taxonomy): Eukaryota > Viridiplantae > Streptophyta > Pinopsida > Cupressales > Cupressaceae > Cupressus > Cupressus sempervirens. The sequence continues at coordinate 242,331,637 of CM053786.1, read as the reverse complement.
TGTGTAATAGATATGGTTGTGCTTGAAATAAGAGCTCCTTTCCATTTTTTCAACATCTGTTGGTGTGAAATGGCCCTACTAAATGCTTCAGCCATAATAATAAATAAGGCTCGGGATAAAGGATCCCCTTGTCTAATCCCTTGTTTAGAAGGAAAAAAACCCACAAGCTTACCATTAATGATTAGTGAAAACCAAGCTCCCGAAATACATGCCTTAATCCATTTGCACCAATTTTTTGAAAAACCCATTTTAGCAAGAACTTGAAGAAAAAATTTCCAGCAAATTCTATCATAACCTTTCATCATATCCTATTTAATAAAAAAGTTTGAAGAATTGCTTGAATTAATAGAGTGGAGAACTTCATGAGCCATGAGTGTCCCTTCCATGGTTTCCCTTCCTGAGACAAATCCACCTTGTTTTGGAGAAATAATATGTGGAATAAGATGTTGAACCCTAAGATATATGGATTTAGTGATAATCTTATAGGATAAATTTCATATAGAAATTGGTCAAAAATATGCAAAAGTTTGGGGATCCTTAATTTTTGGAATAATGGAAATATTGGTAGTGTTAAAATATTTCAACATAAATTTAGATCTTCTAGATTCTTCAACAAGCACCAATAAATCCCATCCAATTATATTCTAGCAACTTTGGTAGAACAATATAGTAAAACCATCTGGACCTGGGGCTTTGTCAGGTAGAAATCAAAATGCAACCTTTCAAATTTCTTGAATAGTGAAGGGAGCCATCAAAATATCATTGTCTTGATCTGTAATCAGTTTTGGAATAGAGTCAAGAAGTTCATCCACTTGTGACACAGAAGGATTAGGCAAAACATCAGCCACAAGAAGGTTTTAAAAAAAATTGACACCTTCATTTTTGATAAGATTTTCATTGGATAGGAGATCACTAGAGGTAGCATCTTTGATATGGAATATTGTACTATTAATTCTTTTTTGCTTAGCTAAAGAACGGAAAAACTTTGTATTTCTATCTCCATCCTGGAGCCATAATTCTTGAGATTTTTGTCTCTAGTACAACTCTTCTTTAGCACATAGGTTCTCCCATTTTGATTGTAGATTCTTTTGAGAAGAATATGTTTCTTCATTCATTCCTTGCTGGATGATCTGATTATATACTTCTTCTAACTGTTGCTTGACTTCTACTTTTTGGTGGAACACATTTTTGAAAACCTTTTGATTCCAGAGCCTAATTTGGGATTTGACATATTTAAGATTCATATCAAAATGATGCATTTTAAGACCTTCCATAGGAACTTCATTCCACCACTATTCGATACTATGTAGAAATTTTGGATGCCTGAGCCACATACTTTCAAATTTAAATGAAGAGTGAAGTGTTGTTTTGAACATTTGTTGTTGCAAATGAGGCTTAAAGTTATAGGAAAATGATAAGATCCTGGTAGTGTAAGGATTTCTGAGGAAATATCTGAGCAATTCAACTTCCAATCATTTGATAAGAGAAATTTGTCTAGATGAGTAGCAATATTAGCAAATCCAAATCTCTTATTAGTCCAGGTAAATGAGCCATTATTTGGGTGAACATCCATCAGATTGTTATTATCCAAAAAAGCATTAAAATCTTGTATGGTTTTAGGAGGGGGGATAATACCTCCAATTTTCTTGGATTGAGATAATAAAGCATTAAAATCACCTACAATAACCACTTGTAGATGCTCTTGCATTTGAAGAGAGCATGTGATAGAATCCCATAAACATGCTTTATCCTTAGACGAAGTAGGTCCATAAACATTAATGAGGATAAAATATATGTCAAATGTAGTTATATGAAACATTTTCCAATTATTTTCTTATTGGAGGAGCTGTGAATTAGCTGTAAGAGGATTCCAAAGGATTGCTAAACCTCCAGAAGCACCCAATCCTTGCATCTGATAAAAATTCCATTTTTTTCCAGCTAGCAACTATTTTATCAAAGTTATGTTGGGACAATTTAGTTTCCTGTAATAAAAAAATATCTTCCTGCAAAGAATCAATAACTTGTTTGATTCTTTCCCTCTTGTTAGAGGCATTAAAACCTATGACATTCCAAGAAATGATTTTCATTGGAGACAAGGAGAACACCTAGTTCTCCTTTTCGATCTTTTAATAACAGTGAAGCTATTGTCCAAAGTTGTTTGAATACCTGATACCTATAGTAATTTTTTTTCTTATCTTGGAACCCTTCAGTCTACCTCATTAATGCAGGAGCATCCAAAGGTATAAGGGCAATCCTGTTTCACCCAAAAAAAAAATGTACTTAGACTTAGTTTATGTTTCATATGTTTTCATTTCTGGATACCCATTCGGGTCAAATAAAGGTTCCAACTCTCACAGTTCCACTATCAGTGTTCTAGGATAGAGTATTTGAACACCTTGGGATACGTGTAAATGCTAAAAAAAATAGGAGTATGTAAATGATCCATCATTTTGGTGAACTAGGAGGTGTAAATTGGCTAGATGAATGTAATTATAATTTAGAGCATTCCAAAAAAAGAATCAGGTCAAAAGGCCCCACGGTTTGAAAGTTATCACAATTTTTTGGGTTTTGGAGACCTCCTAAGAATGCTTCAAAGTCAGGTTAGGGGCATTAAATGACCTTGAAAAGGGTCAAAAAATGGGGGATGAGAAAACTTGGTTCATAGGGCTATAGATTTCTTTGAGAGCTTTCCGAAAATGTAAATAGTTCGTCAATCGGAGCTACGGTTCAAAAGTTATGCCTCCCGAAAGTTCGGTTACCATTTCTGGATACTTCTAGATTTGCGTCAACTTCTAATGTAGCTTCTGGAGCCTTCTATTTGGTTAGAGGATGCCTACTAGCACTTTCTAGAATGTATTCCTAGTCCTTAACCCTCCGGGGTCTATTTAATGACATTTTTGGCATTGTAAAAAGTAGTTCAGAGTGGAGTTTGAGAGGAGGTACTGAAAGGAGAAATTATCTCCAGATTTATGTTATTGTAAGCCCATAAGGCATGTTATGAAGTCTATTTTATCTGTACTGAAAGTACTAGCTTATTTTCATAGTTAATACAATTTCCCTTTTCCTGTTGTGTCCATTCTGTGTTTGGGTTGTGTCCCCATCAAGTGGTATTAGAGCTAGTTTTCCTGAGTGTGTAGATAGAGCGCTGACTATGAGGCAGTTTGCACTAGGATTGTGTGGTTGTGGGTTTGAGTTAAGAAAATGCCTCCATGAAGAAAGCGTGGTGGAAGGGCCGGAGCTATTAATCCTAAGGAGGTTAGAGCCCTCCAAAGGCAGGTACAAGCATTGCATGAGGAGCTCCTGACGCAGGTGATGATAGTGAGGATGACAATGAAGAAGAAGAAATTGGACCAGAAGGGGAATTTAATACAGAATTTTTGAATTAGGTAGAGGAAAGGCTTTTTAGGGCCATTACTAAATTTGGGAAAAGACCTACAATTGATGTGGGTGTATTTTCAGGAAATCTGAAACCAGATGAGTTGATCAACTAGATCAATGAACTAGAAGAATACTTTGAGTATGAGGATATCAGGGACCCAAATAGGGTTAAGTTTGCAAAGGCCAAACTGAAAGGCCATGCCAAAATTTGGTGGCAAGAGGTTCAATTGGAAAGAAAAAGAAGAGGAAAGGAGAAGATCACAACGTGGGATCGCATGGTGGACAAATTGAAGAAGCAGTTCATTCCTGTGGACTACGAGCTTGATTTGTTTAAGAAGATGCATGGGCTAAAGCAAGCAAGAAGATCAGTCCAAGAATATGCAGAGGAGTTTTATCAGCTTTTGATTAGATCAGGGCATGCAGCAGAAAATAAGGAGAAGGTTGCTCGTTATATTAGTGGGTTACGACCTAGCATCCAGGAGGAATTAAGTCTGGTAAGAATGACCAGCGTTGAAGAGGCATACCAGTTTTCCCTATGAGTTGAAGAGAAGCTGAATAAGAGGTTTGAAGGGAGACAAATGGGGTGTGATCAAGGAAGAAGGGGAAGTGGTAGGTCATCTGGAGGTCAAAATGAAACCCAAAAGAAAAATGATGACGTGGGTACTAGCAGGAACCAAAGGAATGAGGGTTTCAACCGCTCATGTGATCAAGACTTTGGAAATTAGAGAGGAAGAGGTAGAGTACATGGACAAGGAAGAGGAGGCTTTCTTCGTAACTATTTCCATTGCAATTAAGAAGGTCATCATGCCTTTGAATGCCCTCAATGACAAGGAAGGATAGATAGGAGAGATGAGGGCCAAGCTAGGGTTGCTCATGTGGATGAGGATGCACAATCATCACATTTAGAGGATGCAAAAAGAGGAGAGACCTTGGTAACTGAAAGAGTCCTACTAAGTGATGAGATTGAAGTAGGACAAAGGAGGAGTTTGTTCCGTACCAGATGCAAGTGTGAGGATAAATTTTGTGACATGATCATTGATGGTGGTAGCACTGATAACTTGGTATCAGAAGAGATGGTCTCTAAGCTAAAGCTCAAGAGGGAGAGACATCCCTAGCCCTATCAGATTGCTTGGATAAAAGATGATCATAAGGTCCTGGTAAGTGAACAATTTCTTGTGAAATTCAAACTTGGGAGTTACCATGATGAAGTTCTTTGTGATGTTATTCCAATGGACGTTTGCCATCTATTGTTGGCTAGACCATGGCAGTTTGATAGACATGCAGTACATGATGGTCGTGCAAACACATATTCTCTAACAAAGGATGGAGTTTGCCACAAACTGAAGCCCATGAAAAAGGAAGGTGAAAAGGTATGTAGCAATGCTAGGATTTGTCTTGTTGATGGAAGGAAGTTTTTAGATGGAATGAAACATCAGCATATGTGCTATGCTTTGATTCCTAGGAAAGATAAAGAAGGTAGTAGTGAAATACCACTTGAAGTTTTAGATTTATTAGGTGAATTTGGAGATATTATCTTTGATAATATTCCAGAAGGATTGCCACTAGTAAGGCAAATCAGTCATCAGATAGATCTAATTCCAGGAGCAAGTTTTCCTAACAAGGTTGCTCACAGGATGACTCCTACTGAAATAGAGGAGCTAAATAGATAGGTTCAGGAGCTGTTGAAGAAGGGCTTGATTTAGGAAAGCCTAAGTCCATGTGTAGTACCTATAGTACTCACACCAAAGAAGGATGGAGAGTGGAGGATGTGTACAGATTCTCAAGCTATAAATAGGATAACCATCAAGTATCAGTTTACTTTGCCAAGGATGGATGATCTTATTGACTGCTTGAGTGGAGCTCAGTACTTCACAAAGATAGATCTCAAGAGTGGCTATCATCAGATACATATGCGAGAAGGAGATGAGTGGAAAATAGCCTTCAAGACCAAGGAGGGTCTTAATGAGTGGCTAGTCATGCCCTTTGGATTGACAAATACCCCAAGCACTTTCATGCGGCTTATGAATGAGGTACTTAAGAAGTTCTTGGGAAAATTTGTTATTGTCTATTTGGATGATATTTTAATTTTTAGCAAGACTTTGGAAGATCATTTATTTCATATTCATAGTGTCCTTGAAAGGTTAAGGGAAGAGAAACTGTTAATTAATTTGAAGAAATTTATCTTTGCAAAAAGGGAGTTAGTCTATTTGGGGTTTGTTATATCACCTGAAGGTCTCAAAATGGATCCAAAGAAGGTAAAAGCCATCTTGGAATGGCCTACTCCAAGGTTTGCTTCTAAGGTAAGATCATTTCATGGTCTAGTTAGTTTTTATAGGAAGTTTATTAAGAATTTTAGTGGCATATGTGCACCCCTAACTGACACAATAAGAGGGGATAGAAAGGAGTTCAAATGGACTACAACAACTGTGAGAAGTTTTGAATTACTGAAGAAGAAGGTGACAGAACAACCAATTTTGGCACTTCCATATTTTAGAAAGGTGTTCCAGGTGGATTGTGATGCTAGTGGTAGTGCTATTGGGGCTGTATTAAGCCAAGAAGGTAAGTCTATTGCATATTTTAGTGAAAAATTGAATGATGCAAAGAAGAAGTATTCTGTTTATGATCAAGAGTTCTATGCAATAGTTCAGGCCTTAAAGAAATGGAGGCATTATTTATTGCCAAAGGAATTTTTTTTCTATATTGATCATTAGGCATTACAGTACCTAAATAGCCAAGGTAAATTGAATAAGAGGCATATAAAGTGGGTAGAGTTCTTGTAGAGTTATACATTTGTGTTGAAGCATAGAAGTGGAAAATCTAACAGGGTTGTAGATGCACTAATTGTTGCTTACAGTAATGCAGGTGGAAGTAGTTGGGTTTGATGAACTCAAGAATTTGTACCCCAAGGATCTTGATTTTGTTGAAGCATGGAAAGCTTATAAAGAGCCTGTTGCTATAGATAGAACCAAGTGGTTAGACTATTTGATTCAGGATGGCATGTTGTTCAAGGGTAGTCAATTGTGCATTCCAAGGAGTTCCATGAGGGAAAATTTGATTAAGGAGAAACATAGTGGAGGGATGGCAGAACATTGTGGTAGAGATAAGACCATTGCCATTCTTAGAGAACATTATTTTTGGCCTCAAATTTCACAGGATGTGAAGAAGTTTGTACAGAGTTGCTAGGTTTGTCAAGTTGCCAAGGGATTTAGTCACAATACTGGACTATAGCAACCATTGCCTATTCCATCAAGGCCATGGAAGGACATAAGTATGGATTTTGTTCTTGGATTGCCAAGGACACAAAGGGGTAATGACTCAGTATTTGTGATGGTTGATAGGTTCTCCAAAATGCCACATTTCATTCCATGCCACAAGACTCATGATGTTGTCCATATTGCAGACTTGTTTTTCAGAGAGGTGGTAAGACTACATGGTCTTACAAGGAGTATAGTTTCTGACAGAGATACTAAATTTGTGGGGTATTTTTGGAGGACATTGTGGAAAAAGTTGAGAACAGACTTGAAATTTAGTTCCACAGATCACCCATAGACTGACGGCCAAACAAAAATGGTAAACAGAAGTTTAGGAAATTTGCTAAGATGTTTAGTTGGGGATAAGCCCAAGGGATGGGATTTGATTCTACCACAAGTAGAGTTTTCTTACAATAACTCTATAAATAGGAGTACTAGAAAATCACCATTGCAAATTGTATATGGAAGTAGCCCAAGGACTGCACTAGAATTGAGGAAGATAGAGCAAGGGGAGAGGACAAGTGCTGAAGCTGAAGAATTTGCTAAACATATCAAGCATCTACATGAGGAGGTTCAAGCACACATTACCAAGATGAATCAAGAGTATAAAGCTAGGGCTGATCAAAGGAGAAGACATAAGGAATTCCAAGTAGGGGATCTAGTCATGGTGCACTTACGAAAAGAAAAATTTCTAGCCAGTACTTACAACAAGCTAAAAATGAAGAAATTTCGTCGCTGCAAAATTCTAAAGAAACATGACTCAGGAAATGCATATGAGGTGGAGCTACCGGATGGTGTTCACATTTCTCCTATTTTTAACATTGCTGACTTAACAGAGTATCATGATGATGGTGCAGATGAGGAGTTGGTGTTAGAGCAATGTCCAATTCCTGCTTCTAAGAAGGAGGAGATAGAAGACATTCTAGATCATCATGTGGGTAGAAGTACCAAAAATAGGTAGTATGAAGAGTACTTGGTCAAGTGGAAAGGATGGCTGATCGAGGACTCAACTTGGATTTCAGCAGTTGAGGTTTCGCATTTGGGATTTCCTCTACCATTCATAAAGTGACAGGGTCCCTTTTCAATCTACCCTCGGTGTCTGATGCAGGAGCATCCAAAGGTATAAGGGCAATCCTGTGTCACCCAAAAGAAAAAATGTACTTAGACTTAGTTTTTGTTTCATGTGTTTTCATTTCTAGATACCCATTTGGGTCAAATAGAGGTTCCAACTCTCATAGTTCCATTATCAGTGTTCTAGGATAGAGTATTTGAACACCTTGGGATACATGTAAATGTCAAAAAAATAGGAGTATGTAATTGATCCATCATTTTGGTGAACTAGGAGGTTGTAAATTGGCTAGATGAATGTAATTGTAATTTAGAGCATTCCAAAAAAAGAATTAGGTCAAAAGGCCCCACGGTTTGAAAGTTATCAGAGTTTTTTGGGTTTTGGAGACCTCCTAAGAATGCTTCAAAGTCAGATTAGGGGCATTAAATGACCTCAAAAAGGGTCAAAAAATGGGGGACAAGTAAAGCTGGTCCATAGGGCTATAGAGCGCTTCGAGAGCTTTTCAAAAATGTAAACAGTTCATCAATCAGAGCTACGATTCAAAACTTATGCCTCCCGAAAGTTTGGTTACTGTTTTTGGATTCTTCTAGATTTGCATCAACTTCTAACGCAGCTTCTAGAGCCTTCTATTTGGTCAGCGGATGTCTACTAGCACTTTCTAGAATGTATTCCTAGTCCTTAACCCTCCGGGGTCTATTTAAGGACATTTCTGGCATTGTAAAAAGTAGTTTGGAGTGGAGTTTGAGAGGAGGTACTGAAAGGAGAAATTATCTCTAAATTTATGTTATTGTAAGCCCATAGGGCATGTTATGAAGTCTATTTTCTCTATACTGAATATACTAGCTTATTTTCACAATTAATATAATTTCCCTTTTCTTGTTGTGTCCATTCTGTGTTTGGGTTGTGTCCCCATCACTCATGCCTTGGGGGTTTTTTAGCAGTAGGAGGTATTGTAGACAAAGATTGTAAAATTGATAGAGGGTGAATTTTAAAATTATCTAAATCATGAAGATTGTGAGACTGAGGTTCTTTAGGAAATGATACCATATACTTTTGCACTAGCTGATAGAGATTAGCCTCTAGTCCCAAGGGATCTTTTGCCATTAAATCTATGTTTCATGTGCCAGAATCTTGAGGAAATTGGTTAAGAACTATCTATTTTTCAAATGCCTGACTTGGGATCAATTTATTCCAAAATTTAAATTCTCAAAGCAGGGAGTCAATTATAGGTGAATTGTAATCCTTAGCTTGCAAACCTTCTTCTTTGGAAATATCAAAAATAATAGAAGTGGTAATTTCAAAAAAAATTTGATCACAAATAAAATTCAATATCACAGGAGAAGGATGAATAGAGAGGCAACAAATAGGTTGCGCTAGCAATGAAAGTGAAAAACTTATGTTCTAAAAATTAATCAAATTGAGTGACTTTGGAGATACACAACATTGAAAGTCTATCAGAGGGAGTAACTTCGATCTCATGTCTTTAAAGGAATCCATTGAAGATGAAGGCACAAACTCCAAAAAAAATATTTTACTATTGAAGCACGCACGCTGGAAGAAAGCCATAATCCAAAGAAATTTTTGAAGATAAACCATGAATGAGATTGGCATAAATTCACCTATATTCATGTTCGCTGCATGCATATTGTGCAAGCTATCTGATGTATCATCTTTATCCCCTAACATGGAGAGAATGTTATTGGCCTCAAAAGTGTGACAGTCCATCAAAGAAATTTTTTGAGAGCAAATATTGGGTCTAAACAGTGATTGGGACAAACTTGTAAAACATCCTCTTGTCTAGTTTGGCACATAAAACTGAAGTGACCAAGTTTATCTTGAAATTTGTGAATCACAGAGGAATCCTACACCTTAACTGATTGCATCCATTTCCCCCATTTGGATATGAGAGCAATAGATTTAGGAAATGGTTTATGCATATTACTCAATAAACAAACCCTGACTTCCATTTGAGGGCACTCATATGGAATCAAATCATGTTTCAAAAAAATACCCAACTTGTTAGCTATAATTTCCACAATCTCAGGATCATGATATTCCAAAGGCAAGGAAGGAAAAGAAATCCAATGTGGAAAGAATTGGATATTAATATCTCCTAGATTAAAATTTGGAATCAATAACATGGTCTATAACCCCACTCCTTGACAAAACCAACCCTTCTGCTTATTAATAGCATCTCTTTCATCTTTCAAATTAAAAATAGCAATAAAAAATTTGGAGTCTGAGTCATGATAAAAAATATCTTTAAGTCTAGACTAGCGTATAAAAGCCCAATTCTTGATATCCATAAAAGATAAAGAAGCAATAGAAAACTTACCTATGAGAGCTATCTGCTGAAGAGTAGAGATCGAGCTCTGCAACATTTGATTTGAAAAAGTAACACACAACTATTGTTGAGAAGGATTCAAAGGATCTTGATCCAAATAATTCTGATATTTCTCTTGACTAGTGTCCTGCAACTGTTGATCAAGTGCAAAGTTTGAAAGGCCTTGATCTAATTTACCCTGAGTTTTCTTTCTCCAAATCATTTTTGGTCTGAAAGGGGCTCTATGAATTCTCAAATCTAACTTCTCTTGAGTCACATTTTTTTGCATCTGGGTAGGTTGCATTTGGACAGGTAAATTGAGAGGAGAACCTTCACAAATATCAAAAACTAGTTTCTTTTTGAAGATCTGTCTATTTGGACTTCTCTATGCAAGTGTAGATCACATATTCACCTTTGCGAGAACCAAGGAATCTGAAGCATTTCTCTAGGAAAAATGATTCATTGAATGATTATTATGAGAAAAATTTTCTCGCCCAAAAAAATTTGGAGGTTGAGGCTAATGAGCATGGTTAGAAGATTCACCCTTTTTGAAATAGGGTGAGGATCCAAGGTTTGTAGCTTGTGAACCTTTAGATCTCAATTGGGACCTTTGACCATGAAAATGAGGGTTAAGGAAAAAAGGTTTGGTAGGCTAAACAATTTCTTTCCCTTTGAAAATAGACTTATCAATGATATTTGGGAGCCATTTAGAATTTATATCTTTGAAAGGGCATCTCTGAAACAAAAAAGGGTTAGACATAGAATCGATTGGTTGTACCACTAGTGTAGAAGAAAACAATTGTCTGAGGTCATGATCTCAAGCCGGTTGGACAATAGGGGTAGATGAAAAAATGGAAGAAAACTCATGAAAGATAGAATCAAACCCAGTTTGATTAACCTGTTCTTTTTGCATGTCGCCATGTCATTTTCCCTCGCACCTATGTTGATGCTACTCCAAGCCATGTCACTTTTCCTCATGCATGTAATTGTGCTATTGTTGATGAGCCAAGCCACGAGGAACCCCCTCACACCTGGGATGATGTAGGTCAAACCCCTTACCCATTTCCTTGACACCATTAACATTACCCTTGCACTCCATCTTGCCCTTCCCCAGTATTCTATACTCCTTTTCCCCAACCCTATCAGATTATTGGAAGGGAAAAGTTAACTTTAAGTTGAGGAATGGGAATCACTGGATACTACATGAGGTAAGCTATGTTCCAAGGCTGAGTAGGAATTTAATTTCAATAGGGAAACTTGGTGATGAGGGTTGTGTAGTTACTTTTAATGATAAAAATTGAAAGGTTTCAAAAGGTTCCCTTTTAGTAGCAAAAGGTTTGAAAGTAGGCACCTTATATCTTTGTACATGTCATATTGTTCCTTCCACTTTAATTGTTTCAAAGAAAATGAATGTTCATGAACAGTTTTTGTAGTTGAGATGGGAGAACAAATAGTTGTTATAAATTAAGTTATAGCATTGTGGCACAATAGATTTGGGCACATGAGTGAGAAAGGTATGAAAGTACTTCATTCAAAGAAATTTTTACTAGGTCTGAAAAGTGTTAATATGGATTTCTATGAAAGTTGTGTGTATGGAAAATAAAAGAGAATGAGTTTTGTGAAGACATGGATGTAAACTAAAAAGGAGAAATTAGAGCTTGTGCATATAGATTTATGGGGACTGGCTTAGGTATCTCCCCTTGGTGGCTCTCATTATTATGTTACATTTATTGACAATAAAATTAGAAAAGTATGGATTTATTTCCTTAGAAATCTTAGGTATTTCAAACTTTTAAGAAATGGAAATGCTTGGTTGAAAAATGATTGGAAAGCAATTAAAATGTCTCAGATCTAATAATGGTGGTGAGTATTGTAGTCATGAATTTGAATATTATTTCTCTACTAATGGTATTCGTAGAAAAAAAATTGTTTTACAGACTCTATAGGAAAATGGAGTGGCTGAATGCATGAACATGACTATAATGGAATGTGCAAGAAGCATGAGGTTGCATGTAGGGTTGCCCTTAGATATTCAAGTAGAGGCTATCAATATTATTGTATATTTAACTAATAGAGGTCCCTCTACTCCTTTGGGGTATGGTATTCCAAAGGAAGCATGGACTGGTAAGAAGGTGAGTTATTCTTTTCTTAAAACCTTCAGTTGTGAAGCATTTACTCATATAGATTTTGAAAATAGAACCAAGCTAGAAGCTAAGTCAAAGAAATGTGTATTTATTGGATATGGCATTAATTAATTTGGCTATAGGATTTGGGATTTTGAAAATCATAAAATTATAAGAAGTGGGGATGTCATATTCAATAAGAAAGTGTTGTACAAAGACTTATTTCAATAACATGAGAAGAAAGAAGATGATTATGTAGTGTTGGATGATACTCCAAAATTTGATGTTCTAACAATTTCTCATGATGTGCAACAACCATAACAACAAATACCACACACCCCAATGAATGTTAGACGATCAACAAGGATAAGCCAAATTCCAGAAAGATTTTCTCATTCCTTGTACTCTATTTTACTTAATAATGCTGGTGAACCTAAATGTTATGATGAAGTTGTGCAAGTGGTTACAAATATTCAATGGGAGTCTGCAATGAAAGAAGAAATGGACTCTTTGCTGAAAATTTTTAAAATGGGATTTATGCAATTTTCCTGTGGGTAAAAAGGCTTTATAGAATAAGTGGGTTTATAGGTTGAAAGAAGAGGGATGAGGTAAGAAAATATTTAAAGCCAGGTTAGTTATAAAAAGATTTGTGTAGAAAAGGGCATTGATTTTGATTACATATTTTCTCCTATTGTTAAAATGACTTCTATTCATATTGTTTTAAGTATTGTAGCTATTGAAGATTTTCATTTGGAGTAGCTTGATGCTAAAATAGCTTTTCTTCATGGTGATTTGGATGAAGAGATATATGTGGCTTAGCCATAGGTATTTGAGGTCAAAGGTAAGGAAAACTTAGTGTGCAAATTGAAGAAAGTTTATATGGCTTGAAGCAAGCACCTCAGCAATGGTATCTAAAATTTGATAGTTTTATGCATGAGCATGGATACTTTAAGAGGTTTACTTTTATTGGTGGTATTTAGATCATTGTGTTTACGTTAAAAGGTTGGATGATGATATCTACAATACAGGGTAAACTTTAAGAAAACCCCCACCGAAAAAAGACATAAAATATTGGTAAATCTTTCATTATTTTGAAAAATAAAATTATTTTTATTAGCGAATCTCTCAAAAATATTTATTCTAAATATTATTTACATTGGAAATTATTTTGGAATAATAATTTCTGAGTAGAAAATATTGGTGAATCTCAATAATAATATGAAGTTCACTAATCATCATGGAATATTAGAAATTAAAATTGAACATGTATCAAATATTGTGGAAAATCCTTGAGTTTAGTTTTTTTGATAAAATAAATTATTGAGCGATTTTAAATATTTTACAACTAAATTTAATAAAATGTAGTGATTTAGGTTGCATTAAATCTTAAATTATTAGCCAAATTACTAGAATTTTTTTTCTAAAATTAGCCAATTTACGAATATTAGCCACTAAAAAATACCTTGCTACAATATTTTATGTTTATATGTTGATGACATGCTTGTAGTTGGTTTTAACATGGATCATATCAAGGGGCTAAAATGCCAGTTAGCACATGCATTTTCTATGAAGGATTTGGGGGCAAAAAAACAATTCCTTGGTATGAAGATTTCTAGAGATAGGAAGAACAAGAAATTGATGCTATCTCAAGCTGATTATGTTGAGAAGGCATTGCAATGTTTCTCAACGGAGAATGCTAAAGCTGTCACCACACCTTTACCTGGTCATTTGAAGTTGACTAAGGAGATGTGTCGCAAGACACTAAAAGAGGAGGATAAGATGTCCAAGGTACCCTATGCTTCAGCTATAGGTAGCTTGATGTATGCTATGGTATGTACAAGGCTAGATATTGCACATGTAGTGGGAGTCATTAGCAGGTATATAAGTCATCCAGGAATTTAGCATTGGAATGCAGTAAAATAGATTCTCAAATATTTGAGAGGAACATCCAGTAAGTGTTTACACTTTGGGGACTCTACTATTGGCTTATAGAGTTGTGTTGACTCAGATTTGGTAGGGGATATTAATACTACGGAAAGTACTATAGGTTATGTATTTACTATTGGTGGGGCAGCAGTGAGCTAGGTTTCTTGATTATATAAGGTTACTACTTTATCCACTACAAAGGTAGAGTATGTTGTTGCTATAGAGGTAGCCAAGGAGATGATATGGCTTTAGTTCTTATTGAAATAATTAGGACACCCTTAGGAGGATAATTATTTGTTTACAAATAGTCAGAGTGTCATTCATCTTGTGAAGAATTTGGTTCTACATTCAAAGACAATATATATACAGTTGTGGTACCATTTCATTCGATCCATTTTGGATGATGGATAATTAAAGCTGGACAAGTTAAATATACATGAGAATTGACCTGATATTTTTACAAAGGTAGTGACAAGGGAGAAGCTGAATTCCTCTTCAGCTTTAGTTGGTCTTCTAGATAGAATAGGAATAGAAGAACAACACAATCCAAGGTGGTTTGATCTAGTGAGAGCCCCATGTGATAGTGGTATTGCTACAAGATTAGTCTCCAAGTGGGAGATTGTTGCTAAATGTGGAGCCTAATCAGTCCCCAAGTAGGAGATTATTAGGTTGTGGTGACTAATTAGGGAAGTATTGTACATATTTTATTGAGATTTTGGACCAACATGTAATTACTAATTATAACCCTAAAGTGGTTAAAATACCTATATAAAATGGCTTAGGGTTAGAGATTGTATTATTGTGGGTGATACAAAAATTGGTTCTTGTGGCAATATTGAGCTATGAGGGATTACAGATTGTAATCATGTTGTAGTCACTATATTGTAATAATATTGGACTTCTTATTTGGTGGATGAAGCCCATGGTTTGGGTGAACAATGTTAAATTTTGGTGTCTTGTGTTCTTTTCTGTGTGATCTATTATTTTATGATATTGTTTATATTTGCATGTAATTGTTATTTCTTTCTGAGGTTTAAACCTAATAGGAACCTCACCAATAAACTTGAAATATGCATCTACCCTTACAAATACACTCTTGCACTTTTAGTTATCCAACATACTATTCCAATAAGTTAGCACCTTCTCTAAAAAGTAAGCATTCTATGACTCAGTCAATGACCCTTCCATTCCTCTTAAGACTTTTCTTATGAACATATGTTTAATAAGCCCATAAATTAACTAGGTATCCAGATACCCTTTTTTGAAAAATGCAAGATTCACCTAGTATGGAGCTCTCAACTCATTTGTACCCCAATATGAAAAAATGACCCTATTTTTAAGGGTTTAAGGGTTTATTATAGACAATTTGGTTTCTAGTGCTTTGAACTGATCCAAAGGATTCAAATCTTTCCCACATTTAGCACTATGTTCCTTCACCCTATGTATTACACTAATCATTAAATGATTAGTACAAACCAATCCACCTCCTTCATTTGTTTGCTCCTGCAAACAACAAGTTATCTTGTCAAGCACACCAGGGCCCTCCTAGGGCTTGGTGGGAAAATTAACTATTGAGCTCCAAAAAATTAAGAAATCCATATTTATAGCATATATACAATTCTCTACTTGATTCCAAGTGGCCTTGATATTTGAACCATTGGAAATCAAGTTAGAGCAATGTTTCTACAAGAAACTTTGTATAGACCAAACAAAAAGGCCAAGACAAAGATATTTTGTAACTACTATCAAGATGTTTCAAAATAATAAAATACTAATGGATTCAACAAGTAAAAAACATGGTCTAATCATCTAAACTGAGAGATCATCTAGTTGAATCCATTAAAACTTGAAAAGCTAGTTCTTCAACCGCACTATGGTAAAAATACTAAGAAGAATACTAAAAAAAAATTATGCTTCCATACAATTTGAATGCCAACCCTTTTCTTTGTCATGGAATATCCTTATATAGGCCTTGTGCATGTATTATAGTTGCTCAAACTACCCAACAATGACTATATGAAAAGTTGCACAAAAGTTGTCAAAGTTATCATGAGAAACATTTTTCTTTTTGCTTTCCAATTCTTTCTAGGCCCCAAAATTTGTCTATTTTGACCCCTTAGGACTCAATAAGTATGTTTTACTTAGTTTCACCTATTTATAGTCATTATCAACCCCTTTGACTAGGACTTTACCCTTAAGAAAAAATTTCTTGTCTAAGTCCTATTTGAGTTCAATTTGCAAAATTAACTCAACAACTCTAGTTAACCCCTTCTAACCTATTTAGACATAGCTCATGTACTATTCTAAGTTCTTATTCTTCAATGGTTTGACTAAGACCATTTAGAAGCCAAAATTTTAGTAGGGAAAAGCTCAAAATGTAGGTTCTCCTCTACCATGGAGGCTCAAGGTTATTGTAACTAGTCATCCACTAGACAATATGATGAAAGACAAATGTTGAACCCTAAAATTTGGGTATGTCTAAAATCATAAACTCTAAAATTAGGCTAAGTGTAAAATCATGTCAACATTAAAAATCTAGAATCTTTATCTTAACTCCTAAAGGACTAGAACCTATCTAAAATGAATCATCAAATAGATAAAATGTGGGTGAAAGTACAAAGTTGTGTCACCTTTCAACCTAACTAATTAGAACAACTAAATTTGAGTATTACTATCTAAAAACAAATTTTTTTCAAACATATTATCTTGTTAGATTTATTCTAGCTAAGTTATATATTGTCTCAAACTTTTCCAATTGTAAATGTCTATTAAATGCATGTTTTATAGTAGTTACTATCAAATTACCAAAGAAATTAAATTATTTTAGAAAACTCACATTTGAATAACTCTTACTATTTTTTATGATATTTTTTTAATAACATATAAACACATTTTATAGAGCTCAAAGTCAAGAATATTCTCATATAGAGCTCATAGTTTTTTAATTAGATATAATATATTGTAATTAAAAATTTCTACAAGTACACATTTTAACAGTCAAGAAGATGTCGATTTTGAGAAAGAAAGAAATATAAATCGTATCAAATTTCTTTTAAAATTATATGACATTCTAAAGGAGAGAGTCCTGTTCAAGAATATATAATTTTTCTTTTGGTTGGAATAGATTTATTTTCAAAAATGTGGTGGGAGATGAAAACTATCGATTTAAGTAAGTTGAAATTTGAATCGTTATAAAAGAGAAAATATAGGTCTAAAGTCTTTTTTTTTTTAAATTGTTCTAGCTAAATATATTATATATAGTATAATCTAAGATCAAAAGGAAATACGTTTATTTCCTTGTAGTTTTTGTTAGAATCTTTGGAATAACTGAGAGGGCGGCTAAATCAATTATTCAAGGTCTAGATGTACTAATTTAAAACTTTTCACTTAGCTTAGTGAACCCATTAAACATTCATATCTATATGTGTATCCAAGCTTATTACCAATACTTACAAGTTACTGTTAAATCAACATACAACAACAAAACATGAAACATTATAAACTTATCCACACACTTGACACAGTGATTTAACGTGGAAACCCAATTTGGAAAAAAGCACCAATAACATGCTACTTCTTTTTCACTCTTCTGAAGTGCTGCCCTATGAAAGGAAAAACCTATTAAAGGTTACAACACATAGTGTTAAATGTGATCAAGTTAAGGGATTTCAATCACCCTATTAAAAGTGAGCCTAGTTAAGGCACTTTAGCCCATTCACTTTGAATGCCACCCTATTAAAGGATTTTCCAATGACTGTTAAGTCAAAACTAGTCCAAAGGATTTTACCCTAACTGATACAATTGTTAGAGAGTAAAATAGAGTATTTGATCTGATAAAACTTACAACTTATCTTGCAGATTTTAGATCTCAATTTAGTTCTCAATTTTGCTTGGCTTTTAGTCTCTGTAGCTCTGACAACTTGTTCACCCTTCAAGATTTTGTCTCCTTAAGCCTTCTTACTTATTTTACCAATGGAGTAACTATTATTGTCACTTGATAAAGCAAAGTCTCTATTCTCTATTCTTCCTAGGTCTTTCCTAACCTTATCTATGTCTTCTCCTTGACACAACACTCTTCCCTCACTCTTTTTCTTCATGACTAGACATTCCTTAAATAGAAAATTAGAATACTTTGTCATTTTTCATCATCCAATTAGGTTTTAGATGGATTAGGTAGAATACAATGTATCTATCCCATATCTTGTCTCTTCTAGAAACTTCTCTTAGAATCCATTTCAAATTTACCTCCAAAATGGTTTACATAAGATTTTGTGCCACCAACTCATCAATCTTATCTTCCATATGGTTCACAAACTTCAAGAAAACAAAATTTTTGGCTTATATTTGGTGAATCTTTGATTTTTTCAATAATGCAGTAGCTCAACATTATTAATCTTTTGATGCTTGGCACATACTGCATTGCTCAGCATCTATTATGTTTTCAGTTAGCATCAACTATGATTTACTGATGCTCGACACCTATTTCATTTTCCTCAACACTAAGTATATTACTTAGCACATAATGGAATTTTCTTTTACTCGAAACTAACTAATTTTCTTGCTTGGCATGACTCATCTTTTCTCACCACCTACTACCAAGTTGGTCAAGCTTTGTAGACAATCTTAATGTTTCTTATTCTTCTAAAGTTTATGAGTATGGAAAACCTTTGTAACTTCAAGTAGATTATCAATACATCATTTCACCATTGTCTTAACTGATCCTTGAACTTCATTTCATTTCTATAACTCAACCTTTCCTCTAGGTACTATTTTTACATCTTATTGATTAAATCCTCTTCATCAATCAACTAAATAATAGTCTTTGGATCTTATGAGCAATGGTCTCACTAGAAAATAGCAAGTTTGACATTACTGACAAAACAATGATTGAAACACATATTACTTCATCAATCTCCCTCTTTCAACAATCTCTTTCAGCAATGATCTTTTCAATTAGATTTTAACAATCTCCCTCTTTGGCATTAATGGAAAACCAAACTGATCAACCAAATCATCTGAATGGTAAAATATATTATTTGACCAAACTAACTAGGTTAAAATAGTAAGACAATACCAAAAAGAAAAACATGTTAAAACTCTCCTCAAAAAATTCCAACTTTTGGTTTCTTCCTCTTGCAAGGTAGATTAGGATTTCTCCTTTATGTATTTACTTTTGATCAACGACACCAATCTTAGTCTCCCTTTGAGCTTGTTTCTCCCTCTAGGCTTGTGGTAGTTTCTTGTTGTTGCTCCTTCTTTAGCTATACTTCTATTCTTCCTTTGGGTTTCCTCCCTCTTAGGTTATTAATTAGTTTCTACTATTTCTCCCTCTTTGACAACAATGCAACAGACATATTATCTTAACATCTTATCATGCAAATATAGAATTTGTTGAATCTCCAGTTTCTCCCTTTGTCACCTTGCTTTGAATGTTATGGGATTTCAACAATTTGATTACTTTAGGCAATACCTAAATTAAGATCCTCTGCATCAATTTTTAATAGGGAAATCCCTATGTTTCTTAAGTAGCCTTTGATAGGGGTATCACCCCTTTCATGCTTAACCTTACTCTTTCCTGTTTCTCTCTGTTTGCCTTAGATGTTGCTATGATTCAAGTTCATTGCTTTGATATTATCAAAATCTGTTTGTTAATTTGTTAAATTTAATTAGTTAAATTTGGTTCATTTTGATAAAGTTAAAGTGATCATCACCTGGTTATGTCAGTTTAGTTGTGATGAGAATTCAGCTGTTTCGATTGATTGATAACATTGATTCTTAATGCATGTTTGAACTCAGAATAGATATTAATTTTGAGTTGGATGGCACTGAATTTAATTAAATAATAGAATGGATGACTTAAGCATTGAAGTAATATGTTAGACATTTTATTTCTAAATTGATTTATGTTAAGAATTAACTATATTCTTTTAAGATAAACATGGATGTTTTTCAAAATTTTAGAAAATTAAACACATTGTTATGAATATGGAAAATTCATTCTGGTGTTACTCAGATTTGGAAAAAAAAAACTCTTATGCATATTGATGTTTTCTCACCCATATGTATATATGTATTTTACTGGTGAAATCTATAAATTCTAGAGTACATGTTAGTTCATGTAAATGCTTATATATAATAAGTTTACATTTTTTTAAAAAAAATCACACAAATTTAAAAGTGTGAAGTTATTATATAAAAGCTGCTAAGTTTGATCACTGCAGCTATAACATAGAAGTTATTGTTTCACCCCTTTTGTTATATTGGATATATAGATTTTATTGTTATAAAACCCTAAGGGGGTTTCTAATATTTTAAAAGGGTCATATGATTTTGTCTTCCTAAAACCAATTATGTGGCAGTGAATAAGGGTTGTCATTGTACCCAGTCCTGCAGTTGAATTAATACATGGAGGTGGGAAGTAATGACACTTAGGAATGAGTCGGCCATTCCATTTTGGTGTTGAATTTTGCAGGGTTTTGGCCGAGATTTGGGCCACTTTCTTGGTGAAGTAAACCACCTGTGCGGTGTTGTTTTTGAATAGACAACATGGTAGGAATGGAGCTCTATTTTATGAGACTCAGTTTGTTGTATTGCTCTCAGCTATAGTTATTTCTTTTGAGGTTGCTCTTAAGGCTACCGATTGAATTTTTAGGGCTTTGGAGGCAAGCTAAATCTTAGAGCTGTGAGTTGAGCATTTGTTCACCTTCTCAGATTTTGGAGGTAGGGGGATTTTCTTGTAACCCTATACTCTGTTATGCTATGTGTTATTTATTTCTTTTGAAGATGTTAAAAAAATGTCATTTAAAATGAATGGTTACATTTTCATATATATATCGACACCCATGGTTGGGTGTATGCAGGGTTTGAAGTTATGGAACTCTGTGTACATCCAAAAATGGATGTGGGTATAGCATGATTGCTAAGAAAACTTTGCATGCTATATTAGCAAATTTTGGATATAATATTAAATATCATAAAGGCTATCGTGCAGTCGATACTTTGTGTTAATAGACATTATATTTCAATTTCAAACTAGAAAATTTTGTGCTGTATAGTATTAGTTATCTTGTTTTTATGAGATCTAGAAATGGGTCAGTGTTATTATGGTAATAGCAGAGGCATTTCGTCATACAGTTTGTAGGAAGTTAAGGAATATGTTTAATTTGGAATGTTCTTTTTTTTTTTTGTTTTCGCTATTCTTTATCAGCATTATGAGAATAAGAGTGAACATTTCTCTATTTACATGATTTGATTGGGATTTTAAATCCAAGCCTGTCCTATGAATTACATAAATACATATGGTTAATAAACTTAATCCGACCCAAAGCGATTGTAATTGAATGTCAGTATTTTAAAGTCTTTTCTGATATGCGAGTTGTAAAAAACAAAAACTAAAACTAAAACATTGAAAAACCTTTGAGCATTTTCATTAACTATGGAAGGGCATTTGGTCTTATGGTTAACTCAAAATTTATAAAAGTGTTGTAGTAACATTTGTTTGCATATTATTTTTGTGTGTTGTTGGTAGTCGATGCCATGGAGAATTGTTGTGTTGACTTGCTTATCATCGGCAATAGGTTCCTTATGATAATTAGGAACTTGGTAAGATTGTTGTTATCAATACCAGTCAGGATATCTTGTTGAAATAGAAAAAAAAATAAAATTGGAAATTAGACCGATGTATATATATCACTGCGATATCATAATTGCTAAATAAAGAAAGAATGTAGAAAGATATCGAGTTAAAGTAACTCCTATTTATTGAATTGTGCATTTAATTTGATTCAGATTCATAGTTTCATATGTTATTAAGATTCTGGTTATGGGCAGTGACATATTGCTAATTAGTTGGCACAATTCAAAAATTGGAGTTAGCTTATGAATTGACCATAAATAGAATTAGCATTTCGATATTGGAGTTTATGTGGAATACATGGTATCGTTATTGATGTTTATATATATATATATATATATCACATTACTTTTAGAAGTCTGCCAGGCATGATTAAATTAGTTTGAATATGTTTTGAAGCATTCTGATGAACATTTATATGATGTTTAGAAAATTAAATTCTATGAATTAGTAATCTTTTTATTATAAAGAGGAGTTTCAATTCATTAGTGTAATGAAGATGTTTCAAGCATGAGATAGATTATGATTTGTGTTGATGAAATGTTTTTTAAAATAAGAGTATCATAGACATTTTAATTTGTATCTTGATCAAATTGAGGATAAATGTAGATGGTTTGGTTAGCTGGAAATTGATTTATACTATGAAGATTCTGTGAGTATTGTTGAGCTGAGGCTAGTTTAATTGCATTTCCATGATCTTGATATTATGGGTTATATTTCTAATGAATAAACTATCTAAATTTATCTTTGAACTTGGCAGAATATGATGTGTTACAAACAGGTTAGAGTATGTAGTATCATGTTGTATATTGATTTTATATCTAATGCATGTGCATTCTTTGTATATCTGTTTGAGGTGTATTTTAAGAATAGCAGTGATGAATGTATATCGAGGTGGCTAAATTTGGTTTATCCTATTTAGTTAATTAATTCAGTGATAATTTTAAAATAAATTGGGTGAGTTAGTTACATATAAAAGATAATTGGCCTTACCTATAACTTAAACCTATATGGTTAAGTACGGAGAACAAGGCTTATCTCTATTTTGTCATTGACAAGTATAATAGAGAATTTCGTTATGTGCTGACTATGGGTATACCATACATGGATGCAAAATCTTAGTGCCATAATGACGACACCTCAGTATATATATAATTCATTTACGAGTTAGTCTTAGTGCGAGTTTAATTTTGCAATCATGAGTAAATGTTTACTTCTTGCATGTTATTTATGAAACTACGCTGTGTTGAAGTAATTAGATATTTGCATTTTATTTATGTATGTGTTTATTCTAACATGCATGCAAATGGATTATGTTTTTTTATATCAATGTGTACTGAGCCCCCTTGCTATGTTGTGTTGCATTATTGTATTTTTTTTAGGAGCTTCGAGTTTACAAGTAGCTAAAGATGCTTATTGAAGTTCTTCTAGAATCATTATTTATTTGCTTATAGGGTCCATATTTTGGACATGGGAATTTAAGGATGAGATTGTACTTCATTATTGTACTGAACTCATTATGTATTAGAATCTTTATGGAATCATATTTGGATGATATTTACTTTTTATTTGAGGTTTTCAGATTGAGAATGTTTCAATCTGTGTATTTGTTCTTGTATTAAATGATTTGATTAAAAAAAATATGGTGTCCTTTGTGCGTGTTTTGGGTTTCATATTTATTTGTTTTTGCTTGTGGTAGTGTTACATTTGGTATCAGAGCATAGTTTAGAATAACCAGGACTTTTGGGTTATAGGGTTTAACCCATTATCAATGCATATTAATAGATTTTTGTTTTTAGGTTGCTATCATGCCTCATGTCACTAGAGGAATTCGGGGACGTGGCATTCAAAAGGATAAGCCTATTGGCCGAGGCAAGGGCAGGGGCTGTGGTAGA
The DNA here is from genome assembly GCA_028749045.1 of Cupressus sempervirens. Taxonomy (NCBI): domain Eukaryota; kingdom Viridiplantae; phylum Streptophyta; class Pinopsida; order Cupressales; family Cupressaceae; genus Cupressus; species Cupressus sempervirens. Next base: position 242,308,039 of record CM053786.1, on the reverse strand, counting down.
GGTCCTAGGCACCAAAATTTTGCAAGGAATGATTATTTTGATCAGAATGCTAGGGTTGGAAACAACCAAGATAATCAGGGAAATCAAGCTATGGTACTTTACAGGATACTGGAACGTCTTGATAATATTGAGGCTAATAACCAGATTCCTAGTAGGGGAGTTAACGATAGAAGACCTCTTGTGCAAGGTATTAGCCTTCCTATCAAGGATCTTTCTAAGATGAAAGGATCGTTATTCTACGATACAAAATAGGGTATAGTGGCAGAAGCTTGGCTGCTGAACATTAAGCAATGCTTTGTCTTACACCGTTACTTGAGTAACGTGAAGGTAAGATGGACAGTTATGCATTTGAGAGGATTTCATTCCTTGTGGTGGGAGCTAGAGTTGGAGAAGCTAGGCATTGATATCTCTCTACTTACTTGGGAGCTCTTTGTAGAGAGATTCAAGGAGAGGTTCATGTCAGAATATTGGCGTCAGGCTCGTGCAGAGGAGTTCTTTCAGATTGTGCAGTTTGGCTCTATAGTGGAAGCTTATGAACATAGGTTCTATGAGCTTAAGAAGTTTTCTGGGTGGGCTGAAAATGATAAGGCCATGATACAACACTTCATCAGAGGGCTTTTTCCCAAGATTGGGGAGGAAGTGAGAACTTTTCGACCTTTGACTATGCAAGAAGCTTCGGAGTGAGAAAAGCTGATTGAAATGAAGTCTGGTTATCATGGGGCTTCATACAAAACCAGCATGAATCCAACTACTCTAGATGTTAGTAGGAATCAAAAGCCTCCACAAGGTAGTTCAAAAATAGGATTTTCTAGTGGGAAATTCAAGAAGAGAAAGTTTGGTAAGAATTCCAAGGGTTCAAAACAGCCTAAACCATCTCAAACACCTTAGAGTGTGCAGAGTAATAAGCCATTTCCTAATTCTTCTAGTTAGAATATGGGATTCAGGAAATTTGTTGAGTGTTTTCATTGTGGTCAGTTGGGTCATTACTAGTCTTAGTGACCTAACTGGGACAAGCCGAAGGTTGGACCTAAGCTAGCTAGGTCTAAAGTTACAGTTGGTGATTCTGCCAGGAACCACCGTATCTTTGCAACTTTGGATCAGAAGTAAACCGAACACTAGAACATGATTATTGAAGCTCAGGGTAATACTCAAGGTATGAAAGTATCTATTTTATTTGACTCTGGAGCTACAGATTCATTTATTTCTTCTACTTCAGTTGCAAATAGAGGAATTCCTGTGGTTAGGACAAGGGATAGATGGCAAGTGGACTTAGCATCAGGATCCAAGGTGAACGTTGATACTATTGCTCCTGATTGTAAGATTCATATGAAAACTTTCACTTCTTCAGCGAACCTTAGGCTTATACCTTTAGGATCATATGACATAGTTTTGGGTATGGATTGGTTAGAACAGCATCTAGTAATTTTGGATTAAGTTAATCAGTTGTGTAGATGATCTTGGATTAGCAAGAGTTATTGTGGGAATCAAGAGACCCATCTCTTTGCAGATAATTTTTGCCAAGCAACTGTTAAGGTGTGTTCGAAAAGGTTGCAGTTTGTTTGCCATATTGGTAAACGACTTAAATGATTCCATGGATAAAGGTTCTTTTCATGATCATCTAGTCTTGTAGAGTTTTTCAAATGTATTTTTCAAAGAGATTTCAAGAATACCTCCGAGAAGAGAAATTGATTTTTGAATCGATTTAGTGCCAGGAACAGAACCAATTTCCAAGACTCCTTATAGAATGACAGCTCAACATCTGGTTGAACTTAAATTTCAGTTGGAAGAGCTTTTGGAGAAATGTTTGATTTGTCCCAGTGTTTCACCATGGGGTGCTCTGATAATCTTTGTCAAGAAGAAAGACAGTTCTTTAACACTTTGTATAGACTATAGATAATTGAACAAGGCCACTATTAAGAATAGGTATCCTTTTCCTAGAATTGATGACTTGTTTGACCAGGTCAAGGGTGCCCAAGTTTTTTTGAAGATTGATATGAAATTCGAGTATCATCAACTTAGAATCCAAGAAGCTGATATTCATAAAACAACTTTTCGCACCAAGTATGGACACTACGAATTCACAGTAGTACCTTTTGGGTTGACAAATGCACCTTCTTTCTTCATGAGCCTAATGAATGGTGTGTTTAGAACTTGCCTTGACAAGTTCGTAGTGGTATTTTTGGATGACACATTAGTATATTCTAATTCTGTTGAGGAGAATGAGTAGCATTTAGGGTAAGTTTTGCAATGCCTTCGCAGGAATAGACTGTATGCCAATCTTGAGAAGTGTGAATTCTTCAGATCAAAGATTTTCTACTTAGGACATATCATTTCAGGTGATGGAATTTCTGTAGATCCATCCAAGATTTAGGCTATTGTTGATTGGCCAGCACCTACGAATGTGTTCGAGGTTTGAAGTTTGATGGGTTTAGCAAGCTATTACCGTAGATTTGTGTCAAACTTCTCCAAAATAGCACATCTTATCACATCTCTTCAGAGAAAAGGGAAGAAATTTGTATGGACAGAGGAGTGTGAGGTAGCATTTTAGAAACTTAAGGAATGTTTAACCAGTGCACCAGTTTTGGCAATCCCTGATTCAGCTAAGGAATTTGTGGTTTGCACTGATACATCCTTGGATGGAATTGGGGTAGTTTTGATGCAAGAGGGATATGTTATAGCTTATGAGTCCAGAAAGCTAAAGAGTCATGAGGTGAATTACCCAACTCATGATCTCAAACTTGCTATGATAATGCATGCTTTGACTAAGTGGCGACATTTTCTTTTGGGTCAACAATTTGAGTTACATTCTAATCATCATAGCCTTTAGTATCTTTTCACACAACCAGATCTCAATGCTAGGCAACAAAGATGGATGGAGTTCCTATGTGAATATGACTTTAAGATTAAGTATGTGCACAGGAAGGAGAACGTGGTTGCTGATGCACTGAGTAGAAGGCGACATGAATTATCTTCTTTGATCCTAATGGTGGATCTTAGGGATAAGATACTTCAAAATCTTTCTGTAGATCATTGGTTTCAGGATGTTAAGGCTGTTATTGATAGTGGCAGCATCTTAGAAGGGCGTTTTGAGGGGTATTTAGTGAATTCTAAAGGTTTGTTGTTGTATAGAGGGAGTGTGTACCTTCCCGAGTGGGGTGATTTGAGAAATCTAGTTTTTTTTTAGGCTCATAAAGCACCATATTCAACTCATTTGGGTGTCAAGAAAATGCTTGCTGACCTTAAGCAGCATTATTATTGGCCTAGAATGAAGAGAGACATAGCAGATTTTATGGCTTGATGTTTGGAGTGTCAGCGAGTTAAAGCTGAACATCAACACCCTAAAGGATTATTACAGTCACATAGTATTCTAGAATGGAAATGGGACACCATTTCTATAGATTTCATAACTAGATTTCCTATTACAGCTCATACAAATGATGCTATTATGGTGGTAGTAGACCAATTTTTGAAGGTTGCTCATTTTATTCTGGTGAGATCATCCTATAATGCAACAACGGTTGCCAAAGTTTATATGGAATAGATAGTTAAGTTACACGGGATTCCTAAAAAGATTATTTTTGATAGGGATCCAGTGTTTACTTCATCTCTTTGGAAATCCTTGCAGCGAGAGTTAGGTACTCAGCTAAATTAAAATCATCAAAAAATAGACAGACAAACTGAACGTGTCAACCAGATTCTGGAAGACATGCTTAGGATGTACATAATGGATAGATAGAATAAATGGGAGGAGTACCTACATTTGGTAGAGTTCGCGTACAATAATGGATATCACAGTTCTATAGGTATGGCACCATTTCAAGTGTTCTATGGTAGACCTTGTAGGACACCTCTTAGCTGGGATAATTTGGAAGATAGGACTCTTTTAGGACCTGATATGTTGCAAGATTTGGAGCAGCAGGTTAAGAGGATCAGAGAGCATCTTATTACTACTCAAGATAGACAAAAGAAATATGCTGATAAGCATAGAATCAATTATCAATTTTTGGTTGCTGATAAAGTGTTTTTCCAAGTAAGGCCGCATAAGAGTCCAATTTGGTATGGAAAGGGATCCAAGTTAGCACCACAATTTGTAGGTCCATTTGAAATTCTAGAGCGGATTGGACCAGTTGCCTACAAACTTTCCTTGCCACTGAATCTTTCACGCATTCATAATGTATTTCATGTTTTAGTTTTGCATAAGTATATTCTTGATATTGCTCATGTGCTTGACTGGAAAAATTTGCAAATTTTGGATGGTCAAATCATGCTAGAACCAATACAGATCATGCAAAGCAGAACCTCGAGTTTAAGAGGAAGATAAATAAAGTAGGTAAAGGTCATATGGGACCCCAATGATGAAACATCTGCTACCTGGGACGACACTATAATGATGAGAGTAGCTCATCCGTACTTAGTTGCTGACTTCCAAGAGAAAGTCAAAACTAGTGGGGGAGGATGTCATGCTTGACCTTACTCTTTCCTGTTTCTCTCTATTTGCCTCAGATGTTGCTGTGGTTCAAGTTCATTGCTTTGATATTATCAAACTTTGTTTGTTAATTTGTTAAATTTAATTAGTTAAATTTGGTCGGTGTTGATACAGTTAAAGTGATCATCGCCTGGTTATGTCAGTATAGTTGTGATAAGCATTCAGCTATTTCGACTGACTGATAATGTTGATTCTTAATGCATGTTTGAACTCAGAATAGATATTAATTTTGAGTTGGATGGTATTGAATTTAATTAAATAATAGAATGCATGACTTAAGCATTGAATTAATATGTTAGGCATTCTAATTCTAAATTGATTTATGTTAAGAATTAACTATATTCTTTTAAGATAAACATGGATGTTTTTCAAAATTTTAGAAAATTAAACACATTGTTATGAGTATGGAAAATTCATTCTGGTGTTACTCAGATTTGGAAAAAAAAAACCTCTTATGTGTATTGATGTTTTCTCACCCATATGTACAAATGTATTTTACTGGTGAAATCTATTAATTCTAGAGTAAATGTTAGTTCATGTAAATGCTTATTTATAATAAGTTTACATTTTAAAAAAAAAATTCACACAAATTTAAAAGTGTGAAGTCATTATATAAAAGCTGTTAAGTTTGATCACCACAGCTATAACATAGAAGTTATAGTTTCACCCCTTTTATTATATTGGATATAGGGATTTTATTGTTATAAAACCCTAAGGGGGTTTCTAATATTTTGAAAGGGTCATATGATTTTATTTTTCGAAAGCCAATTATGTGGTGGTGAATAGGGGTTGTCATCATACCTAGTCCTACAGTTGAATTAATGCATGGAGTGGGAAGTAATGGCACATAGGAATGAGTCAGCAATTCCATCTTGGTGTTTAAGTTTGCAGGGTTTTGGCTGGGATTTGGGCCACTTGCTTGGTGAAGTAAACCACCTGTGTGGTGTTGCTGTTGAATAGGCAACATGGTTGGAATGGAGCTCTGTTTTATGAGACTCAATTTTTTGTATTGCTCTCAGCTACAGTTATTTCTTTTGAGGTTTCTCTTAAGGCTATCAATTCAATTTTTAGGGCTTTGGAGGCGAGTTGAATCTCAGAGCCGTGGGTTGAGCATTTGTTCACCTTCTCAGATTTTTGAGGTAGGGGGCTTTTCTTATAGCCCTATACTCTGTTATGCTATGTGTTATTTATTTCTTTTGAAGATGCCAAAAAAATGTCATTTAAAATGAATGGTTACGTTTTTGTATATATATCGACACCCATGGTTGAGTGTATGCAGGGTTTAAAGTTATGGAACTCTGTGTACATCCAAAAATGGATGTGGGTATAGCGTGACCGCTAAGAAAAATTTGCATGTTGTATTAGCAAATTTTAGATATAATATTAAATATCATAAAGTCTATCGAGTAGCTGATACTTTGTGTTAATAGGCATTATATTTCGATTTCAAAATAGAAATTTTTTTGCTATCTGGTTTTAGTTATCTTGTTTTTATGAGATCTGGAAACGGGTCGGTGTTATTATGGTAATAGCAGAGGCATTTCGTCATAGAGTTCGCAGGAAGTTAAGGAATATGTTTAGTTTGGAATGTTCTTCTTTTTTTTGTTTTCGCTATTCTTTGTCAGCATTATGAGAATAAGAGTGAACATTTCTCTGTTTACATGGTTCGATTTAGATTTTAAATCCAAGCCTGTCCTATGAATTACATAAATACAGACAGGTAATAAACTCAATCTGACCCACAACGATTATAATTGAACATCGGTATTTTAAAGTCTTTTCTGATATGTGAGTTGTAAAAAAGAAAAAGAAAAACTAAAACATAGAAAAACCTTCGAGCATTTTCATTAACTATGGAAGGGCATTTGGTCTTATGGTTAACTCGAAATTTATAAAAGTGTTGTAGTAATATTTGTTAGCATATTATTTTTGTGTGTTGTTGGTAGTCGATGCCGTGGAGAATTGTTGTGTTGACTTACTTATCATCAAAAATAGGTGCCTTATGATAATTAGGAACTTGGTAAGATTGTTGTTATCAATACCAGTCAGGATATCTTGTTGAAATAGAAAAAAAGAAAATTGGAAAACAGGCCGATACACACACACACACACACACACACACACACACACACACACACACACACACACACACACACACATATATCACTGCGATATCATAATTGCTCAGTAAAGAAAGAATGTATAAAGATATCAAGTTAAAGTAATTGCTGCTTATTGAATTTTGCATTTAATTTGATTCAAAATCACAGTTTCATATGTTATTAAGATTCTGGTTATGGGCAGTGACATATTGTTAATTAGTTGGTGCAATTCAAAAATTGGAGTTAGCTTATGAATTGACCATAAATAGAATTAGCATTTGGATATTGGAGTTTATGTGGAATACATGGTATCATTATTGATGTTTGGTTATATATATATATATATATATATATATATATATATATATATATATATATATATATATATATATATATATATATATATATATATATATATATATCACATTACTTGAAGAAGTCTGCCAAGCAAGATTAAATTAGTTTGAATATGTTTTGAAGCATTCGAATGAACATTTATATGATGTTTAGAAAATAAAATTCTATGAATTAGTAATCTTTTTATTATAAAGAGGAGTTTCAATTCATTAGTTTAATGAAGATGTTTCAAGCATGAGACAGATTATGATTTGTGTTGATGAAATGTCTTTTAAAACAAGAGTATCATAGACATTTTAATTTGTATCTTGATCAAATTGAGGATAAATGTAGATGGTTTGGTTAGCTAGAAATTGATGTATACTATGAAGATTCTGTGAGTATTGTTGAGTTGAGGCTAGTTCAATTGTATTTCCATGATCTTGATATTATGGGTTATATTTCTAATGAATAAACTATCTATATTTAACTTTGAACTTGGCAGAATATGATGTGTTACAAATAGGTTAAAGAATGTAGTATCATGTTGTATATTGATTTTATATCTAATGCATGTGCATTCTTTGTATATCTGTTTGAGGTGTATTTTAAGAATAGCAGTGATGAATGTATATCGAGGTGGCTGAAATTGGTTTATCCTATTCAGTTAATTAATTTAGTGATAATTTTAAAATAAATTGGGTGGGTTAGTTACATACAAAAGATAATTGGCCTTACCTATAACTTAAACCTATATGGTTAAGTACGGAGAACAAGGCTTATCTCTATTTTTTCATTGACAAGTATAATAGAGAATTCCCTTATGTGTTGACTATGTGTATACCATACATGGATGCAGAATCTTAGTGCCATAACGATGACACCTCAGTATATATATGATTCATTTATGGGTTATTGTTAGTGCGAGTTTTATTTTGTAATGATGAGTAAATGTTTACTTCTTGCATATTATTTATGAAACTACACTGTGTTGAAGTAATCAGATATTTGCATTTTATTTATGTATGTTTTTATACTAACATGCATGTAGACGGATTATGTTTTTTTATATCAGTGTGTACTGAGCCCCCTTGCTGTGTTGTGTTGCATTATTGTATGTTTTCTAGGAGCTTTGAGTTTACAAGTAGCTAAAGATTCTTATTGAAGTTCTTCTTGAATCATTATTTTTTTTTTATAGGGTCCATATTTTGGACATGGGCATTTAAGGATGAGATTGTACTTCATTATTGTACTAAACTCATTATGTATTAGAATCTTTATGGAATCATATTTGGATGATATTTACTTGTTATTTGAGGTTTCTAGATTGAGAGTGTTTCAATCTATGTATTTTTTCTTGTATTAAATGATTTGATTAAAAAAAAATATGGCATCCTTTATGCTTGTTTTGGGTTTCATATTTATTTGTTTTTGCTTGTGGTAGTGTTGCAACCCCTAACTTACCTCTTAGATTTTCATATGCATCCTTAAGTAATGGTTTTGTGAAAATATTTTGCAATTTATTCTTTTGTATTGACATATTCCATCTTCACCTATTTGTTTTCAACTAACTCTCTTACATAATGATACTTGATTGCAATGTGTTTAGTTTTGGCATGTATTACTGGATTCTTTGAGATGTTTATAGCACTGGTATTATCACAATAAAGTATCATAGGTTCTATTATTTCTTCCTTCTTTCCTTTGAGTAGATTCTTGATCCATACAATATTTGTGGAGTTTATATTAGTAGCTACATATTCAGCTTTAGTTGTGGATTGTGATGTACAACTTTTCTTTTTACTAGTCTAGGTAACTAGTCTCTTGCTTAAGAAAAGTGCTCCTCCACTGGTACTTTTTCTATCATCTATATTACCTCCCCAATCAACATCAATGTAGGCTCTTAAATCAAACTTTTCATTCTTTTTGTAGTATAGGGCAAAACCTTCTATTCCTTTCAAGTATCTCATTATTCTTTTCACTGCCATCAAATGATTTTCTCTGGGATTTGTAGAGAATCTTGCATCTATTCCAATAGATAATGTAATATCAAGTTTTATATGTACAACATATTGCAACTTACCAATCATTGACCTATATAGTGTTTGATTCACTTCAGAAGAATCATCATTCTTTGATAGTTTCTATCTTGTATCCATGGGTGTGCTTACTAGTTTTGAATCTTCTAGTAAAAAAAATTTAGTATTTCCTTGATGTACTTTGACTAAGTAACAAATATGACATACTTAAGTTGATTAAATTTTATTCCCACAAAGAATTTGATTTCACCAAGCATTGACATTTCAAATTCATGTTTCATTTGATTACAACAATCCTTGCATAAAGCATCTTTTTCTCTAAGTATTATAACAGAATTTTGTTTCCTTTTTTTTGTTTTTATGTACAGATTGCTATTTTCATTAGTTCTTTCAAATGCAATCTTCACAAGATACTTATGAAGTCTTTCATACCATGCTCTTGGTGCTTGTTTCAAACCAAAAAGAGCTTTGTGCAATTTACACACCTTATCCTTATTGTTGTTATCAAGAAATCCCTTTGGCTTCTCTATATAAACTTCTTCAAATATGCCATTTAGAAATGTAGACTTAACATCCATCTAGTAAACTTTGAAACCTATATAGGCAGCATATGTAAGTAATGTTCTTACTCCTTCCATCCTTGCAATAGGGGAAAATTATTTCCCATAGTCTATTCCTTCCTCTTGTGCATATCCTTTGCAAACCAATCTGGCTTTGTTTCTTGTTATTTCACCATTTCCATTTAGCTTGTTCCTAAACACCCACTTGGTACCAATCACATTTTTGTCATCTGGCCTAGGAACTAAACTCCAAGTTTTATTTTTCTCTATTTGATCAATTTCATCTTCCATAGCTTTGTACCAATCATCATCTTCTAGAGCATCTTTAACTATTTTGGGTTCTTTCTTGCTTAGAAAAATTGATTCATTCCTCAGTTTATTCCTTGTCATTGGTTTAGCATCCTTGTTTCCAATGATTTGATTACTAGGATGATGTCTTCTTACATGTTTGGATAGTCTTGGCTTTGTTCTTGTTTCCTCATTTTTTCTTTTAGCCTCTAAGTCACTATGTATATTTTTGTTAGGTATATCATCTTCTCTTTCAAGTATACTAATTTTAGAATCAAAATGTTTCATTTCTTCATTGTGTAACTCGGCATCTAAATGCAGCTTGGTTCTTAAATTCAACTTGGCATTCACTAGCTGTGACTTGACTATTAGTGAAACTTGTTTCTGGATCCACTTGATTGGTTACTTCTTCTTTAGTAGATATTCCTTCCTAGAAGTATACAAATGATTTGTATTCTTCTAGTCTTTTGATGGATTCATCATCAAAAATTTACATTTGCACATTCCACAATCTTATTAGTGTTAGTTATCAAACACTTGTATGCTTTACTTCTTGTGGAGTAGCCAAGGAATGTGCCTTCATTACTTTTTGCATCAAACTTACCATTTCTTATATCTTTGAGAATATAAGATTTTTTCCTAAATACTTTAAAATATTTCACATTGGGTGTATATCCATACCATAATTCAAAGGGTGTTGAATTAGCACCTTTCTTGATTTGTACTTGGTTTAGGGTATCTATAGTTGTACTTACAACTTCTCTCTAGTATTTTAGGGCAACATTCATTTCCATCATAAGTGTCCTAGCACAGTCCATTATTGACCTATTTCTTCTTTTAGCAATTCCATTCTGTGGAGGGGTTCTTGGTGCAAAAGTTTGTCTTTCGATTCCTCTATCATTGCACAACACTTCAAATTCTTTGGATGTGAATTCTCCTCCTCTATTTGATCTTAAACATTTTAGACTCTCACATGTTTCTTTTTCAACTCTTTCCAAAAACCACTTAAACATTTGAAAGGCATCATACTTTTTCTTCAAAAACATGGTTGTCATCATCCTAGAGTAGTCATCTCCAAATAACATTATATACTTGTCTCTTTTGTAACTTTTCACTTTTATATGTCCACACAAGTTAGTATGAACTATCTCTAGTATCTCTTTAGAGGTGTAAGTTTTACTTTTGAAGCTTGACTTGGTCATCCTGCCTAGCTAACATTGTTTGCAAATCACATTATTAGGCTTTTTTAGTTTGGGAAAACCTCTAACTTTCTTCAAATTACTACTATTTATCAAGTTGTCAAAGTTGACATGACACAACCTTTTATGCCATAAGCATTCATCATCAAATTTCATCATAAGACAAGTAGAATCCTCTATGTCAAGGAAAAATAGATTACTTCTAGTTTGGTCTCCTTTTCCTATTAGTTTTCCAATTTTTTCATATATCATGGAAGTCTTGTTTCCAAATTCAACTTTGCATCCTACATTGCTTAGTTGTAACACACTTAATAGATTATAATTCAATCCTTCAATATAGTAAGCATTATCATTAGAGATATTTTCTGTGAGGTTAATGGAACCTTTTCCTTTTATCAAATATGGATCATCATTACCAAATCTAACATTGTTTCCATCAAAATGATTTAAGGTAAGGAACCTACTTTTATCTCCTTTCATATGATGTGAGCATCCACTATGAATGATCCGCTTGTCATTTTTGTTTATACAAGTCATAAGTGAAATTGCTTTCTCCCCATTAGATTCATCCTTCATTACAACATAGACTACTTCATCATCATGTTCATCAGATTCATCTTCTTCAACAATGTAGCGCATTTTTCCTTTGTCTTTATAATCTCTGTTGTCATTTTCTCTTATGTTTCTGTACCTGTTTCCTTCCCTAAAAATTTTCTTTTGTGTACATCTTACAACAATATGACCAACTTCATTGCAATTAAAACAAATGATAGGTAAGTTACCTTTGAATTTTCCTTTACCTCTTTGAAATCTTCATGCCAATAGTGCTTCCAATTGTTCAACATCTTCTTCATTTGTATCACTATCACTGGATCGATGCTTTATCTTTGTTTTCTTCTTCTACTTCTTCTCATCAGAATCTTTCAACAACAATTTTTCCTTAAAAGAAGATTCAAGACTTTTTGGTTTGTAATTGTCAAAGTTTGATAACTCAAAAGCAGTGAGTCTTCCTACTAGACCTTCAAGAGTTAGATTGTTTCCTAGAATGTGTCTTAATTCTTGTATAGTAGATACTCTAACGACATAGATAGGTAGTAATGTTCTCAAAACTTTACTTAACATAGTACCATCATCTATGTGACTAGTGGCACCTTTTATTGCATTAACAACCTCTTTTATTCTAACAACATATTGAGCAATGTTCTCACCTTGTTCCATTCTTGTGTCCTCAAATTTACCTATAAGACTTTTTGACTTTTCTCTTTGAACATTTTTTTCTCCTCCATAGATGGCTTGCAGGGCATCCCAAACCTTCTTTATAGTGTCACATCCCTTGATGTTATCGAATCCTATATAGCTGAGGTCAGAGGCAATCTCCAACATTGCTTGATTATGTTGTTACTTCTTCTTCATATCTTTTGTAGTAAGAGCTCCAATGGGATCAACATGTTCTACTGAAATAGTGGATTGTGCATAATCTCATATTCCTCCAAGATGTAGTTTCATTAGACTTTTCCATGTAGAGAAGTTGTCTCTGTTAAGCTTGGGTACTTCTCTCTTGGACATCTTGATCTTTGTGCTTCTAGTAACTTCAAACTAGTTTAGTTAGCAAACAAATCTCAGATACCAATTGTTAGAATCTTTAATATAACTAAGAGGGGGGTGGATTAGCTATTCAAGGTCCAGATGTACCAATTTTAAAAAATTCACTTAGCTTAGTGAACCCATTAAACATTCATATCTATATGTGTATCCAACCTTATTACCAATACTTGAAAGTTACTATTAAATCAACATGAAACAATAAAATATGAAATGTAAAAACTCATCCACACACTTGACATAGTGATTTAACATGGAAACCCAATTTGAGAAAAACCACCAATAACATGCTACTCACTTTTTAGTTTTTTGAAGTGATGCCCTATGAAAGGCCACCCCTATTAAAGGTTACAATACACAGTGTTAAATGTGATCTGATTAAGGGATTTCAATCACGTTGTCAAAAGTGAGTCTGGTTAAAGGACTTTAGGCCATTTACTTTGAATGCCAATATGTTAAAGGATTTTCTAATGACTGTTAAGTCAACCTTAGTCCAAAGGATTTTACCCTAGTTGATACAATTGTTAGAATGTACAGTAGAGTATTTGATCTAATAAAGCTTATAACTTATCTTGCAGATTTCAAATCTCAATTTTTCTTGGTTTTCAGTCTCTGCATCTTTGATAGCTTGTTCACCCTTCAAAATTTTGTCTTCTTAAGCCTTCTTGCCTATTTTACCAATGTAGTCACTAATGTGGTCACTTGACAAAGTAGAGTCTCTATTCTCTGTTCTTCCTAGGTCTTTCCTAACCTTCTCTATGTCTTCTCCTTGACACCAAACTCTTCCCCCACTCTTTTTCTTGATGACCAGACATTCCTTAAATAGGAAATTAGAATACTTTGTCATTTTTCATCATCCAATTAGGGTTTAGATGGATTAGGTAGCATACAATGTATCTACCCCATATCTTGTCTCTTCTAGAAACTTCTCCTAGAATCCATTTTAAATTTGCCTCAAAAATAGTTTATATAAGATTCTATACCACTAGCTCATCAGTCTTATCTTCCATCTAGTTCATAGACTTCAAGTAAACAAATTTGTCAACTTATATTTTGTGAATCTTCAATCTTTTCAATAATGCAGTAGCTTGACATTATTGATGTTTTGATACTTGGCACATACTACATTGCTCGACATATATTGTGTTTTCACTCAGTATCAACTATGATTTATGAATGTTTTGCACCTATTACATTTTACTTGGCACATACTAGGATTTTCTTTTACTTGGCACTAACTTATTTTCTTGATCGACATGACTTATCTTTTCTCAGCACCTACTACCAACTTGGTCAAGCTTTGCAAACAATCTTAGTGTTTCTTATTCTTCTAAAGTATCTGATTATGGCCAACCTTTGTAACTTCAAGTATATTATCAATAAATCATTTCACCATTGTCTTAACTAATCCTTGAACTTCATTTCATTTCCATAACTCAACCTTTCCTCTAGGTACTATTGTTACATCTTATTGATTAAATCCTCTTCACCAATCAACTTAATAATAGTCTTTGGATCTTATGAGCAATTGTCTCACCAAAAAATAGTAGGTTTGAAATCAATGGAAAAATAATGATTGAAACACATTACTTCATAAATCTCCCTCTCTCAACAATATCTTTTAGCAATGATCTTTTCAATCAGATTTCAATAGTTTTGTGGTGGGAACTAGAGCCCTAATTTCTAGCATTTTTTAGCAGCTAAAAAGTATCTTTAAAAAATAGGAAAATCTATCATTTCTTTTTGCAAATAATTATTAAAAATTGTAATCCTAAACTTTATCCATTTCTACACATTTCATTAGTTTACTTTATTTTCAAATTCTAAATAATAGTACATGATTTATGTCATTGAAGTTACACAGTTATACTTTTGTTAGCCTTTTCCTTTGTAAAAAGGTGACATAGGCTTTTACTTTTACCCATGTATCTTAAAATTATACCAATTCTTATACTAAAAATATATATTTTATACACCTTCCATAATATACCAAAAAAGTCAAAAAATGTCTAATGTTTAGTTGAAAAAGTCTTCCAACAAGTCCAATATGGTACTTTCTATAACTATACTATGATAGACTTCATAATATTTGTACAATAGTCATCAAGTATCATTGAGTAATATACACAGTACCAATACCATACTTGTATAGTATCATATGATAATCTTAAGGATATGATAATCTACAAAGAAGTATGATCCAAGGACAACATTGTATATAACTATAAAATAGTCACCTAGAAATACTTGGAAGGCCAATCAACAAATTCAAAAAGAAAAGTGGGTTAGAATTGCTACACTAGGGAGTACCAGAACAACCAAAGTTGAGTAGTGATCAATCAAAAGCATAAAAGATATCAAATAACCCTAAGATACTAGAATAGTGAAATAATAACATATGTCCATCTAAATCATAGCATCATATGTAAAACATGATAAAATGAAACCTCATAGTGAAAAGGAATGAGGAAACACAAGATAATATCTCCAAAAAAAGGTTAATAACCTTAGTGGCATCATGAGACTTCAATGGTCTTAACCATACCCCTATGCATAAACTCTCATTCGGCCAACTAGATAATTTTAGTTGTCTAATGATTTCCTTCTTACCAATAAACTATCTAATAACATCACATGAAACAAGAAATATCTAACATGTTAATATAAAAATAGCACCTCTAATCCAAAGTAGTGGTAAGAAAGATAAACTACACAATAGGATAAAACATTATGGTAAAGGAATACATTGAGTAACATACTAAACATTCTAATTTAAAAATGATATCAAATGCATCCAATATAAAGCATAAGTTGCAAGGAAACACACTTTGTATACACTGAAGTACCAAGTGAACATCCAACACCAGCCACAAACTAGAAATATACTATCTTTGTACATTGATCCCTATGATTGGTATAGGTATCTATGCCACCCAACCATGTGGTACCTATAGGCCCACTCTCACCATGCTACTAGAGATAGCGATAAAACCAAAATAAAAAAGAATCATCATCCAAAGCTAAAACTCATGCCAAGCATAAAAAATGATTGAAATAAAAATCATGCAACAATGCAATAGAATAGGTCATGATCAAACTCTCTATGGGATAACTACGTATGGACTTTGGTACCTAGGGTAAGGTAAAGCCCTAAGGTTAATTTTTATTTGTAGATGGTCTAACCAACCATTAGGGTAATAATGATGGGTGATAAAGTCTGAAGGTGTTCTTAGGTGGTTAGATTTGATAGGTTTTGGATTAGGAGTCTAATTTTGTCAATTAGGTCCTAAGGAGGGGGGGAAACACAAAAGATGATCTAAGTGCAAAAATGAAGTAAAATGCCATAAAAGGCAGAAATAAGTGTTTAAATATGGTCCTTAGATGTTCTAAGGTCATCCTAGAAGGTTTGGTAACATTTTATCCAAGTTTGATAAGTCTAGGAGCAAAATTGCAAAAGTTGTCAAAAACTTGCATTGACAACTTTGCAATTTTTGCAAAATTGCTTGATAAACATTAGGCAATTTTTTAAAACAAATCAATGAAGTAGTTATGATTTGAACTATAGGCTAGCATGGAGCATGAAGTCTATATAAGACATTTCCAACTCATTTCCAAGGGTTGGACAGTTGGGTGTACAAACAACACCTCTAGCAAGACAATTTTGTGCATTTGAAGCATAGTTTTGGAGTTTGATTGGAGTTTTTGAATTGAATAAGAAACTATTTTGATTGAATAGTATCTTTTGTTTATTCATTGAATTTTTTTGTAGGTTTTTTTTTCAAATAATGATTTGATAGGGTTTAGAAAATTATTTGTTTCCAATAATCTTGTTGTCCAAGTTTTTTTGTTGCAAGTATGAAATGGGCTATGGTTTGCATGTCCTTGGTCTAAACACGATGGCTCTTGGGGACCAAATAATAGCCTTTTTACATAGTGTAAATAGTTTCATTGGAGATTGTGGAGGGTCAATTTATATTTTTACAAATGAGCCCTAGGCAAGAAGACAAGCTTGGCATGGTGCAAGGAAATGCTTGTAAAGAGGTTTTGTCATTAACATATGATTGTCATAGGTCAATATTGAGTTGGAAATATAGGAGAAATTTATGAAGGGATAAAAACTCAAAGGTGGAGGTTGGGTAATGAATTTTCTACCTGTGGAGGAGAAAACACAAACATTGCCTCTAAAACACTTAAGAAGAGGGTTTTCTAAATTTGTACTATATGGATAATAATGAAGCCCAAGACCTGCCAAATATTCAAGGTTGGGACATTGGAAACAAAATTCTAGTATAAAAAAAGGTGCCTTATTTAGGGTTTTTGTGAGTTATATCACTTTCCTTGTTTATAGGAGGGTTAATAGGGGCTCTTAGGGCTACAAGCGCTAACTAGGCATTTGGTGATTTGAGTGTGGGAAACTTGAAAGAATGGTGTAGAATGATGGAAAAAGAGTTGAGAACCTTATTAGGAAGTTAAACCTTGTTTTTGAGTCATTCGGTGCATTTGGGGAAGTTTTGGCAATCTAGGCCAAAGAAGCCATAATGGGTGAATTGGGAGAATGGCATTGAAACTTGAAATTGTTGGGAGCATTTATTGGAGAAAGGGGATTGTAGAAGGAGTCTCTAGGTTAGTGTTAGGAGAGAAGACCCTATATTGGGATAGGAGTAGCCTAGGAAGAGATATAAATCTCTTAGCTGAAGAATCTCCCCAATAGACTAGTGGAATTTCATTACTTTTCATCGGACAACATAAGTACTTATAGCCCTAAATCAACTCCCTTGGGAGGCCATGTATCATGCCTTTGATAAACTCCCTTAGAAGGTGTGACAAAGACCTTCGAACAACTCCCTTAGGAGGATAGGTGTTTGATAATCTTGTCTTCCATTATGTTTATTTACCCATTAGTTAATTTGGTTTTCACTTATTAGAACATCTTTACAGTAGTACATTTTTGAAAATATGTGATTATGCAACTAGAAATTCTAGTCACACCACTAAATTTTTTAGTCACATAACTAAAAATGGTCAAATTTCACTAAATTTCTTTGCAATTTCTAGGCACAAGTGACTAAATAAGTGACTAATTCAGTCACCAAGTAAAATCGCAAGATCAACCAAATAGAAATGACTAAATACACTACCAAATAAGTGACTAAATAAGTGACATGATAACTACTAATAATTAGTCATTTGTACTTTCTCTCTTCATTTTTTCTAAGATTTTTGTACTAATGGATTAGGTTTATTTTATTTTCCATAACTCATTCATAACCCTTGGACCTTCTCTTCCTCATAATAATTGTAGCTTCACTTTACATCTTTCCAAATACTGGACACTTTGTTAAATGGTCCAAGAGATCTTATTCATCATTTTAGACTCCTCAATCAATATTGTAAACTGATTGAGTTTTTCTTTAAGAGGTATATCAATAAATGGATGGATTGATAATTTTATGTTTAATTTAAATCTCTTCTATTTCTATTACTCATTTTGATTCTCAATTATTTAATCCAATATTCATAATAAAAAGAATTATAAATGTATACTAATAGTTAGAACTATATTTCTTAAATATATATAAATATTATTTTTTCAAAAGATATATTTAATAACATAATTTATTAAATGTCATACTAATCATTCATACCTATTTAACATCACATTACATGCCTAGATGCAATTGCTAATTTACATATCTTAACAACTATGCCATTTTACCTCTATAAAAACACTTACCTAAACTCTAAATTAAATCTTAAGACATCCTATAAATATGTATAAGAGTTTGGACCATGATTTTTTTTTTCTTGCTATTTTGAGTCTAATTCCAACAAATTGTTTTTAAAAATATTTTACCTCGAAAGGTCTTTGAATATTTTATTGGCAACAAAAAGAAAAAACCTCATGTTAATAGTTTGACATAAAATACCAAATATAAAAAATATATCCATTCGTATTAAAATTAAAAAATCATAAACCTCTTCATATTCATTTGGTAGGTAGAAAAAAGCCTTTCTTTTCTCATCAGGTGAAAGAAAAATATGAGTTTCAGACGGATGACGAATGAGTATATGGAAGAAAACATGTCATTTTTTATGATTTGATGATCACCCATACCCTAGAATGACCCTCACTTATAGTTTAGTCGCTTCCCAAGAGAGAGAAATTGCCTAGCAAAGATTATTGCATTCAAAGAATGATATTGTGGGGACTCACACTTTTAACAATAAGCCCACATATTTGATGATGGCGTAGCTGCAACTTCTTCTTGAGGATACAAAGAATGATGTCAAGCAATATAAAGAGGAATGCATCAAGTTTGTAGGATTTTGCCATGATATTGGAAAGGTCAAGTTTCCTTTTACTCCTCTATTGGTTTTAGTTCTAGAGGGCTTGACCATATTATGGATGGGAAGGGGTTGGGTTTTTGTATTGATAAAAATTAGGGATCTACACCTATCATTTGGCACAATAGTTGATTTTCCCTGCCACATGATCAATTATATTGGATGTAGGGTTTTGTCCACTTAAACATGGGTAGCTTACTAATGTGATTGGTTCGTAGTATTAATTTTGATACATTATTTGGGGGGAGGCTATCTAGATCTGGTTTGGATTGTGATTTAATGAGTCAAAGTTGAACTAATCAGGTTGTTTCTTGTGGGGATAGCGTTATACATTTATAGAGTTATATCCTCCAGCTTACTATATCTTGCACAATATTTTGCAAAGTTAGCAACAAAAAGATAATTAGGATGGTTGTATCTATAGAAAACATATGCAACATGTTGCAGCTTGCAAATACTCAATTGATCTAGGATTACAATGAACAAAAACTCACATGAACAAAGAGCTACTAATTTGTGTGTGGAAAAAAATATAAAGAATCAAAATGCTAAAAAGTTCCTTAAATTTTGGCTTGACATTTCAATTTTTATGTATTGAACCAAGAAACACAAGATAATAGAAATGATACCTTTTAATTTCTACTTAGAAACATTCCTATCATACATCATCAATGGTACTTAATTGAAGTGCTCTCAAAATTGATAGCTTCAAATCTCATTGAAGGGTCAGATAATGAAGTTATGATGGAAGAGGATGAACATTGTTCCCAACCCTAGTCTGAAGAATGAAATTCTGTTTCCATGTTTCCACTAAATGAAATTTCAAATGGGATGTATATCAAATCTCAACTATAGAAAATATTGGGACTATGAATAGTTCCTCTACATAAATCTTCATTTCATCTTCTTCATGTACACATTTTTCTCTCAAAAATAATTTTCATAATAATGGAGGGAATGTATATCAGATCCTTGTTGTTTCCTTCCATTATTTTGATCTTAACAATCTAAAACACTAGTATTTTTATGAAGGACTGCACCTTAAGTTTGGACCCAAATATCCTGTAAAACAAGAAATCAACCTCAAGTTATTAGTGACCTCTAATGAGAGGGGACCTCCAAAGAGGGTTAGCTCCCTTGAAGACCTTCTATAAATTATTGAACTTGATGGAAAAAAGGGATAGAGAGATAGCTTGAAACTAAAACTTACTACTACTATAAGGTGATACACCAAGATCTAAAAGTGAAATTGGTAATTTAACTCATAGTACAATTTAGCAAAGCTTAGTCGTTTCACAAATCAATCAACCAACATGAAGTGCATAAATTTTTCATGTGAAGCTGTTGTAGTCTACTAATTGTATTAAGGAAACATTATTTTACAACTTTGAAATATTGATAAATAGTTAAACACAACAAATGACCTACACTAAGTATACAGTTGATTTCTCAACATTTCTTATAATGAAGAATTGGGTAAATATTTTGAATCCATATCATGACAGCTTAGCTAAGAATCATACAAACACAATAAGGAACAAGAGGATCTAGAATGAACAATTGTTTTTTTATTAATCATAAAGGAATTCTAATTACAATATAGGTTACAAATGATTGAAAATTAGAAAAATAGAGTTGCAAGACAATATTTTTTTCTATGTGCACCAGAAAGAAAGTGAGAACTAACTAAAAATGAGACCTAGAGCTACTTTTTGTTCAGAAAAAGATTCTAATTTGAAACCTCAATTGACTAGATTTGATGTCTCAATTATCTCTCTTGATTGATGATGACTAGATGCATGTGACTAAATGTATTTATTTGCTAGCTCCTAATTGACTATAATATTCAACATCAAATTAGGAAATGTATGTCTCCCCTTTGAGATCAGACACTAGGCATTTGCAATGCATACTTCTATTGTGAAATTCAAAATTATATTGTTGATGCATCATTAAAATTTGGAAAATTGCCTCTTGTACTGCTCTCTTGTCATGAAAATTAGGTTTCATTGATGATCTTGCATTTTTAAATTTAACATTAACTCCCATAGGTCAATTGTGCTTCTCAATTAGAGAAACCAATCTTGAATTATTTTGTTGAAATCAAGGTGTTGCCTTCTTATTTCAGCAATCTCTCACTTGCATGACTATTATGATACTTGTTTTAAACTTCACACTCCTAGATTTTGGGTGATATAACTCATACTACTATACTACATTTTCTATCTACTCCATAGTGAACTTATTGTGACTACTCCTTTGCCTCTGATTCTCAACAATAACCATTTGATGGGATGGGTTTGTGTTATAGTTACTCTTCATAACACTCTACTTTTTTCCTCTCTAGTGATGATATTTTGAGGCTATAAAACTTTTGACCCTTTTAGAGTTTGGATGTCTAGTTCTTTGCCAATTTTTCCTTTTATGAGTGATTGTCAACTGTCATCTTGAAACCTGATGTCAAGGCCTTATGTTCAATGCCCTTGATATCACATTGATTCTTTTTTATTTGCTCCTAGATGATCTTCCACTAGTTGAAATTACTACCATCCTTTTAGATTGAGTTCTTTATAAGGACTACTCTAAGTCAACAATATCTTGGATGATGAGATCTCACTGTGATATGGTTTATTTGATAAAACATGAGGCTTTCATTGACTTCTCACTACACTTTGAATTCATCATTTAACTCATAAGACTCGAGACCTTCATTGGACTAAGGCCATTTTATGCAGATCCATTTTTCTTTAACATCATTATCCTCATATTCATCCTAGTGAGTTTGATAATGAACATAAATCATTGATATATTTGTGCCTTTTGAAAATGACAAATACAAATGATAATTGTGATATATTTTTTCCCAGCAAGAGAAATTGTGATATTTCAAATTTCTTAAAATGGTCATGGATGACTATCCCACTAGATAAAGAGGGTATGATCACTTATTCCTTAGACATTATTAAGTGCTACTATTCTTCCATTGTCTTAGCTCAAATCTAATTTGTGTCTACCTTTAAGGTCTATGTTGGTTCACTGTCTATTCTATATATTGAGATTTTTATGATTACATTCTTTTAGATCCCTTAATTATTACTGATCTCTATCCACTACATCTCATAGAGCAGTTATATATTTGGCAAGACAATTGCTAGATCCTCAAGAACAACATTATCTTTGTTGACTCTAAAAGCAATAGCAACATTCTCTATAATAGTGAATGAATCCCTTAGAAATAGTGAATATTCTCTAAGAAGAAGTAGCTAATCTTATACAAGAATCATTGGTTTGAAGAGAAGTCATTACCACTTTCAAAGCACTAATCTAAATTTGGTAAAATGAACACTAGTCTGATAAACATTGATCCTCTTGAAAGTAGTGAAATAACCCTCAAGAGCAGTGCATAGTTTTTGTCAAAAACAATGATAGTTCTTTGAGGAAATATAAAATTGCATCATTGAAGAATAATCATTAATCATTGAAGAATGGTTATAATACATTCTTAAGGAGTGATCAAATTTATTTAAAGACAATACTACATCTATAGGAGCCTATATAAAATAATCACCAACCCTTCAAAAATAACACTAAACTCTAAATAATAGTCATGCACTTTTAAGAATAACATTCAAATTCTAAAGAATAACCATTATAATTTTAAGAATAGTAGCTATATCTTGAATAAAATTCACTATATATTAAATAAAAATCATATTTCTTCAAGCATAGTGACTATACTTCTCTGAAAAGTTGAAAACAATCATAGAAAAGCATGACAGTCAATCATCCTTGTAGAATAGTGTTGAACTCAGAAGAATAGTCACAAAACCCTTCAAAACCACACCAAACTATTGGAGTACAGTCAAAAAATTTAAAGAGAAATAAGAGCTCAATATCAAACTTTGAGGAACAACAAGAAATCTCTGAAGAATAGTGCCCATTCTTTGAAGAGTGACTATACTTTTAAGAATAGTCATAATGCTTTTAAAAAATAGTGAATATCCCTCTTGAAGATAGTCATAAACCATGAAGAATAATGAACAATCTTTAAAAAAATGACAAACCTTGAAAAGTTAAAAATCCTCTTTGAAATAGTCGAAGAACATTTGGAAAAATGGTCAAAATAGTGAGGAATGATCATGCAAAAAGAACAATCATGTAACTTTCAAAAATAATTGGAGAACAACAATAATACTTGGAATAAAAACATAAATATTCATCTTCTAGTGATGAATTCACCCATCAAGAATAATTATTACAAGATTAAAGATTGCACATGTTTCTTGAAAACCTAGAATTCAAAATCCTACTTCTTACTGCCCACTATTGCACCTAATTTTCTATTCATTAAATAAAACCTTGAGTACCTTCCAATTAACACTATTGCCTACAAAATTATCTTATTGAGTTATAGAAACTTGGAGTTCATAATATTAGCGCTAACACAAGTTTTTTTTTATTTAGGTTGAATCTCATATGAAGGAAGTAGGAGCAACAACTACATGAAAGGTCAAAGATGAAATCATCCCTATTGATACTAAGGTAACAAAGATTAATGTTTTCTATAAGTCGTGCAGTCTCATGGTTGAAAAGGTTTTCATATAAAAATGTTGACATGATCCATGTTGTGGGTCCTTGTTTTTATGCATAAGCTTCTTGATCCTAAAACTAGAGATGAAAAGCCTATGACAATTTTAGTAGATGATGGTTTTCATCCCAATAGATCATTGTATAATCTAGAAAAACTTAGACTGGTATTCAAGAAGGATGGTAGCACCACTACTGGTATTTTATTTCCTTTTGTATAGTTTGTTAAGATTAGGTTTTTCAACCCTTATTCATATTGAAAAGTTAGATGTTGTAATGGATTATAGGCTTTTTATCTTTGCTAGGATTTTAGATTTTCTCTGGGTACTATGGAATTATTGACATCTTATCTACTTCATTTTAATAAAACTCTTGATGTAACCCATTTAGGAAACTCAAGACATCCCAGTTATGGAGCTAGCAATGTACTGCTCCTAAAGAGAACATTACCCATGCAAAAGGGTTTACATATTTTGGATGTTTTCATGTTCGAAATGGTAGTTTGATTTTGAATTAGTACCATTATGGTTGAAATTATTTCCATTTTACTTTGTCCTAAACTAAATGTTGATTTCATTTTACTTCACCTATTTTAATTGTCAATTTCAGTTTTCTTTGATTTTACCCATAACAGTTGTTCACTTGTTCCTTAACTAATTGCTTTGTAACATATGTTTTCTAGGAGTTTTTTCACTCTTGAAGTAGACCCAACTATTATGAGAATTGGTCTAGCTTTTGCAATTCTACCAGCAACAAAGGTTGTTGGTTTAGAGCTAGGTGATATTGATCTCTTTGAAATAAATGAGGTAAAATATGGCAATTGGAACTTAAATATTTAATCATTCAATTAATATTGAAGCATACCCTTTGATGACTATTACATGCTTTTCTATGTATGCACAAATTTTTGGCCAGGATTTTGCCTCTCAATACACATATCATTGCCAAAAATTGGAACTAGACCCTGAAAAGGTGAATGTCAATGGAGAAGCTCTTTCTATTGGTCATCCCATTGGAGCCATAGGTAATAGAATAATAGTTCTCAATTTTTTTTTGAAATCAGGCTAGGTTTTATTCAAATGGGATATGTTTGAGAAACACTTAAATTGTGAGGATAAAAGTTTTTCAAATCAATTCTAAAATTTTATCTTGGTTGTGTTATCCTTGTATGCAATGACATTACTAGGGAGTCGATGAGTCCTATGGTGATAATAATAGTAGTTCATATAGTCTACCATGAAATAGAAATCTTCACAAATCCACTTGTTTTGGCTAATTAGAATACATTTTCATGTTTGGAGTCTCTTATAAACATTTACTATTGATCATGGCCTTAGGTTTGTTGCTATTCTTGGTGTTTGGGAGTGTGTCCTAACTAGAAGGTATAATTTGAAACTTCTTGATGATGTTTAGATTTTATCTATTGATCAAGCTTGTTTCAATTGATAATTTGTGGAGTGTGTCATCTCTATCTTCATTTATGTCTAATCAATAATCAAAGTTTTGATATTAAGCATCATAGATGTAGTTCTAGAGGTTTTTTCATATTTGTTTCTAATTTTAACTAAGCTTTAGTTCTCTAAACTTGAATTCTAGACCATATCATCTTTTGCAAGGTTTGCATGCATTATGATCATCCAAATGTCTTTAATAAGATTTTCCATATTACAAGAGGACGTATAAGCAAGGCATATCATATTATTAATATAAGTAAAGATATATATGCAAGTATTTTTACAATTCCTTAAAATTATATCCACTATCTAGGGATGCTCCTTTTGCAACAATAAAATTAAATGCATAGATCATGCTCTAATTTTTTTTTTGAATTTTTTTGGGTAAATATTTATTGTGGTAATAGTTTCTCATAGTTTGTACAAGTTTTAGATTTCAATCAAGTGGCATATTGATTATGGAGGACTTAAAATTCAGCCATGAGACATCACTAAGAAGCTCACCCTTTATCTACTTGGCATCCTTGCTTAGCATTGTTGGTGTTTATACATGAGCCACATTGAGAAAACTTCTAGCTATAGCCATAGATGATACCTTCGTGACACAAAGATTTGGGGTAGGTCATTCTAGCTATGAATATGTAGTTAATAGGGGTACCCATCAGGATTAAACCCTCATCTTTTGTATTAAAATTAGAACTAAAATGTTTGCAATTAAGGATTAAATATTTTCTTGTAGAATATGAA
Organism: Cupressus sempervirens; assembly: GCA_028749045.1. Taxonomy (NCBI): domain Eukaryota; kingdom Viridiplantae; phylum Streptophyta; class Pinopsida; order Cupressales; family Cupressaceae; genus Cupressus; species Cupressus sempervirens. The sequence continues at coordinate 242,282,294 of CM053786.1, read as the reverse complement.
TAATCAAAATGTTTTACATACTATTCAAAGGTTGTTAATTATGTGGAAAAAACTTCCATATTCTATAAATGATCATTGGACTATCTATCGATTTATGTCATCTTTTTTATGTAATTTCTATATGTATATGCCCTATGCGAAATTGCATGAATGTTAGATAATAGCTTTCCATAATGCTTACTCAATGTTTATGCTATTTACCTTGGGAATCTATATCATTATTTTAACTATTTTATTGTGTGATGTTCTGTGAGATATAAAAGAAAAACCCCAAACAAAAAATTGGTCATTTTTTATATGTTTTTGGCTTAAGAGCTTGAAAATATCTATTGAATGGACATGTATCCTTCTCTATCTAGTCTAATAGATCTGTCTACACTAGAACCATCTTTATAGTCTTCTATCAAGAATATAGTATCTAGTATGACTATATAATCATTTAGAATAGCTATTAATACTGATATATCAGCCTTTTTCATTACATTTAATTCTTACATCTTTCTTTGTCACTACATCTAATAAATGTTATCTCTGCTTTTTTTGACTATTCAAATATCACTGATACTATTTGCGATCATTATTTCATGAAAAAATTGAATGTTATATTCAAATTAATTATTCTTTCCTTTTTGTTGTTGTGGTATATGTCATTCATCATTATCACTACAAAGATTTATCATAAATTCTTCCTTATTGTATATTGTAATCTTCACTTGTTTCAGAATTGCAAGTTGAGAGAAATCAACCTAGAGCACTTGGTATCTCTTAACTTTACATTCATCACCATTTCTTTATCTATGTTTAATACTCTAATTCACCAAATTTCCTTTGCAAATTAAATTTTGACATTGAGAACCTATCTTATAATTCCAAGTTCAATTACTTATCATATTGTAGTTTGTTTTACTCATAGTAATATAGAGACACATTCCCCCTCTTTTTTCCCCATTTCCTAGAGACTTCGACACACTAGCAAATTGGGGACTTTTTTCCCCCATTCCCAATAGTGCCACCAAATTTTACCACCTCCGCCAAGGATGGGGGATATCTTGATGTTGACTATTTTTTGTTTTGACTATTTATGTTCAGTGTTTGATGTTTCAATTCAATGCAATGTTCAATTATTTACTCTTTTATATAATTAAATCTTATATTACAATACATCTTTTCATAACTAGCATTTTAACCACCATATGTACAATATAACTATACATAAACCCCTCTCGATCCCCCTCCTGATTGTCCTCAAATTTAGGTCCCTTTGTCCCCCTGTCCAAAATATTGTCCTTCTATTTTATCATCCCCCAAGGTGGTGTAACTATGGTTTTCCTAAATATCATATCAAATTTGGTTAATAGGAAAAGTATGTTCATTATTAGATGCACACACGCACATCTTTATCATCCCTAAAGATATTTTATCCTATGGGGAGAAATGCTATGTCATTGCTGAAAATTTTGTGGCACTACATCCAATAAGAAACAATGGAGGATTTTGTTTCTATGAATCCAAGCTTCCACGTGTTCCTACTTGTATATTATGGTCCTCACCAAAATTATTAAGTGTCAACAACCAAGGGCAAATTGTTCAATTAAGCAATATCGATCATTAGGCTTTGTAGTTGATTCTTTTGGTGGTTATTTAGTACAAAAATTATATCAATTATAGCATGAGTTATGTGCCCATCAACACTCTAATGAATAGTTCCCCTTTGTACCGAAATAATTCTACTTTGAGTGCTAAATTTATGTGTGCAAGTCATGATGGAAGCCTAGAGATGGATTACTTTTATTTGATTTGACCAAATATATTTTGAATTTTTAAAAATACTTGACACTCTATATGATCCCCAACAAACAACTCTAGAATACTTATCAAACCTTCGCAATGTAACATGATTTATCTTCCATGGCTCAAGTTATCAAAAAACATATACTCTATTTAAAATAATTTTTTTATTATGGAAAAAAATCTTTACTTCATTATTTCTTAATCTTTCAAAGTGTCTTCTTTGCCATACTATTCTTATATAGGTTGTTGCATAAATTTGTTGATAAAAATTAAGTCTTTTAATGCCAATATGGGATACTATTTGATATATACTCTTTTTTATGGTGTGATTGGTCTTTAATTTGAATATGAATGTGAATCATCTATTGGTATTTGTAGATGTTGTTAATGCCCATCTTTGCAATCTTTCTCACTCTTGGAAGTCATTCCTCTTTGTATGTTTTACCTTACTCATTCAAACCATAATTCACACAACAGGGGTGTCATCATATGTTTCTCTTAGACTACATGAGCTCTTTATAAATAAAGCTTTAGGTGCATGAAGTATGTATCTATACATGATAATGTATACATCGAGTTCGATATATGAATATTTTATCTAGGTATTTACTAGCCATTTGTATTCGAAGACTTTCTTGGTAGTCTTGTTCAGTGGCTCCAATATAGTCAACTTCTAATTCTACCATATACTATTTAAGGAGGATACCCTATGAATGTAAATTTTTAGAATGATCCATTATATAAATTTTTATTGGTCCTTCATACACTAGTATTTAAACATGTGTATTTCATTGTACTCCTTTACATACATAAAATGTAACTTATGTTATTGTAGAATTTCCTTCTATTAAAGCTTATGTAGTCTCCTCATTCAATGAGGGTTCGTCCTCCCTTATTCTCTATACTATGTACACATATGGTGATATTCAAATGATAGGTTACAAAATTATACTAATATTTTTATGGGAATACCTTTCAATCCATGTCTAGATTCTACCCTACTAGAAGAATGGAATCAGTTCCCACATCTATATATTTAGAAGACTAACTAGTTGCATCCTTTAAATATTAAGAGATGTGTGTTTTTATTATTATCTTCATGTACTTGAGTGTCATATGAAATCTTCTTATATATTCTCTTCTCTAATCATCTTTTATTATGATTACAACTTATACCACTTTTACAATCCCTTGAATCTCATATTCTCCTGAGTCTATTCACCATCTCTAGCGAGAATATATTATATCTAATAATCATGAGAATGTAGAGACAGATACTTGGCATTGATTTATAAAAATCTAACATAAATAGAGGCCCAAAAAGTGGGGCTCCATTACAACACAACATTTCAATGATGTTGGATAGGCTTTCACCTAGACAAAACCCATCAGATTCATCTCACACAACTGGAAACATCCATTAGCAAAGATTTCTCGGCTTAGATTTTGGATGAGAGGATGAAAGCAACATGGAGATCCATTGAAGCGCATTGATTTATAAAAATCCAACATAAATGGAGGCCTAAAAAGTGGGGCTCCATTACAACACAACATTTCAATGATGTTGAATAGGCTTTCACCTAGACAAAACCCATCAGATTCATCTCACACAATTGAAAACATCCATTAGCAAAGATTTCTCAGCTCAGATTTTGGATGAGAGGATGAAAGCAACATGGAGATCCATTGAAGCAATGAGAGTTTACAATCTTATCACCACTAGTACCATGTTAGGACTTGATGTTTAACAATTGTCATTCTTTTGGGTTGGCAAGTACATAACAGTCACTCCATTCTTCATGAATATCACTAGGAGAACTTTATATTCACCATAGTAGTGAGCTATATATTTGCCTACTTCCTTCCAGGATGAGATAATTCTTGTCTTCCAAGATTTGATGGTGTTTTACCAGTACTCACATAGTTGTAATTAGAACTATAATTGTAAGTGTTGATTTTATTTGATTTTATCTATAGTACATTAATTTTAAATGATTAGTCTTTTGTAGGTTAAAAAAGGATTTAAGCTTTGTACCCCTTCTCCACCTCTTCCATACAACTTATATTTTTATTTTAGCCATACACCCCACATAAATACTATGCATGAAATGCTCCATCATAGTTAAGGCACACCTTCTCTTGAGCACAAGATGGGTCAAGTGAAAGATAACAAATGTCAATAGCGAGATAAAAGATTAAAGCATCAACTTTGTAGCAAGGGAAAATAGTCAAATAGACCCTTAAGAAGTTGATCTGAGCGAAAAATGAGTTGGAAAGTATTTATGTGAATTTAGGAAATTGTTTGCCCCAAGATTACTCTAGTCAAGAAGTTCAATGATATTTTGATCAATCACCATAATTTTATTTTAGATTACAATATCAAGTTCACCTAGTTTTTCTTCATCCTTCTTTTTTTCTAGGAGGCCAAACAAAATCTTCTTTTCTACATATTTAGCAAAACATATTTAGAAAGAACTCTACCTTTGTAAATCAATGCCACATGTTGTGAATGAAAAGTTTCTTGATGAAAATAGTGAGTTGTATGTTGAAGTCATCAAAAAATATCAAAGTGGTAGCTAAAATAAGGTCAGAGCTAAGGTGCATTGTGTTCAATATAGTCAAGTCACATCATCTGGGCATATCGTCATATAAATTTGAAGATGAGATCTATAATGAGATTAGGAAGACCTTAACTAATGTTCTTACAAAAAATTGCATAAACTAAACCAAAAGTTGAGTGGATGGTACAAGAAATTTTAGATATAGTTTTCTTCAAGTACTCTCATTCTACTCAAGCAATAGTGCTCAGTAATGATGTAGAGGATCTTACCATGATAGATGGATGATTGATTACAATAAGTAATAGTAGTAGGAAATTTAGTGGAGACATTTTAGGAATGGATGCCAGCAATGTATGTGTAGTAAGATGAGATCCTAGAATAACATATGAATATTATGACTATCAGGTCACACGGAAGAAAATAAAAGTTCAACCTTGTTTTCCCTTTTTAGCAAAATCTATTATCAAAATCTCTCAAGGCTTTCTAGTGAGCTACAGAATAATGAAAATATTTCTAATAAATTATATTTTTGAAGCAATGCAATAAATATTTCAGTTGACAAATCTTGGAAATCTTGGATATCTTTTCTATAGTTATTTCCACACTATCATTTATAGACTATAGGATTACTAGTCTTTCTCACATATGTATGCAAAATATTTATGCATGTGTATTTTTTTTAGGCATAATGGGTATATATATGTCCTCCACAAGTGTCTATCTATGAATTACCAATAACTTCTTGTTCAAGACAAGAAAAATGGAATTGTTTTAATTTGTAACAATAATGAATATATGGAAAAAACTATCTACTTTATATTAATCTAAATAGGCTGGCTAGCATAGAGATTATCAAGCCACTAGGAAACAAAACTATGGTTGCTAGTATAGTACATTACAATAGTGTCTTCAAATACAACTCACATAATCTATATGGGCTCTTAGAGGCTATTATGACCAATAGGGCACTGAGATCAATAATAAACAAGAGTCCTTTCATATTGACACGTTCTACCTTTGTTGGACCTAGCGTCCATGTCACACATTGGACAAGGGACAATGTTGCAACTTGGGATGATCTTTGGTACTTTATACTAAAAATTATAAACTTTGTATTGTTTGGAATCCCCATGGTGGGTTCAGATATCTATGGCTTTTCACAAGACACAATAGAAGAACTCTACAATAGATGGATTCAACTTGGTGCATTTTATCCTTTCTTCTAGAGATCATTCTGTAATAGGTACAGTTCATTGAGAGCTCTACTTGTGGAAGTTAGTCATAGAATCTTCTTGGAAGGTATTAGGTTTTAGATACCATCTTCTTCAATAGATATACACATTATCTTTTGAAGCCCATACCAAAGGATCTCCAATTGTAAATCCTTTATTCTTTACATTCCCTACGATACTAAAACATTGGGGATCAGAAAAAAATATCTATTAGGAAAATAAATTCTTGTGTCCCCTATTTTAAAAGAAGGGGCAAGGAATTTGGATGTTTATTATCGAAAAGGTAGATGGTACAATATGTACAATGTTTCAAATTCAATAACATTAGAGAGTGGTGCATATGTAACACTTCAAGCTCCATTAGATACCATCAATGTCTGTGTATATGAGGGGACTATATTGCGCATGCAATAAATGTATATGACAACTACAAAAGTAAGAAAAAGCCCATTCAATTTGGTGGTTGCAATGGGTGGAAGCATATGGGGAGATATATTTGGACAATGAATATGCTTTGGAAATGAAGATGAAGAGTGTTAAGTCAAGATTTTTGAAGTTCCAAGTAAATCTTGATGAGGGAGTTCTTTGGCTTAAATTAGAAGTTCAAATGGGGAAGTTTGCAACTATGAAGGGATGGATTCTTAAGAAGATTACAATTTTGGAATTGGGATCTTTTAATCATTCCACCCATAGAGCTATTGTTTCTATTAGTACTAATAGGGATAGCAAAAGAAACACAATTATGGGAGCCCTTGCAGATGGAAATTTTTTTGTGATCTCAAATATTTCTCTTTCAATTGGGGATATATTTGAGATGATTATTACATGGAAGAAATAGTTGAGTGAAAGTATTAATCTTTTCCTTTGAATTTGATAATTGTGAATAAAGATAATTTTTAAAGAATTTTTTCTATGGAGGCTTGATCTTGTGGGGTAGTGTGTTTGGTAGATCTATTTGTCATGCAAAACCTAAAGAGACAAAAAATGTAATCAAAGTTGGAGTTCTCTTCATTTTAAATAGTAATCAAATATATCTTTTACATCATATACAATTAAATTTGGTCACATCCATCACCTCAAATGGTCACATTCGTCACCTCAAAATAGTATTTCTTTTATAATAGTTAGATGGTTTCTTATAACTAGGAAGAGACCCATGTAGAGAACCCCTATCTCTATGATTAAAAAAAAAATCATTACACAACATTTGTAAAAAAATGGAGGTAAGGTTTTTTAATCATTCCTTACTTGGTAGTAGATGTCTAAGAAAGAAAAACATTTTAAAACCATGAGCTAGTAGACAAATCAGCTGAAATTAAGAAAATTCATTACAAGATGGTGTAAGGAAGACCCTACCTATGAAAGTGAACAAACTAGATGAAAACCGAAATCAAAGTTCTTGTGCACATCCCTGTCATAAAATTAAAAATTTGCATTCTTCCAACTTCTAGTTTTACATTAGTTTTGCTACTTCTCAAGAGACACAAATTTAACATTTTGAGACTAGCATAAAAAGAACTATAATATTAAAGATGAACTCAGATTTGATTCTTATCATACAATGAGAGTACAAATTCAAGGTAAGAAAAACTCCATGGATTTTTCAAAGTTTATCTTTGAAATTTCCTGAGTGTTGAGGTTTCTATGATGCTTATCTGACAAGCTTGATGAAATCACATTAAGAGAAATAGTGAGGCCTTGTACAAAATTTGTCAAAGGTCCTATATCTATCCCATTTATTATAGATTCCTAGGACTGAAGTGTGGCATGGGGCACATTTTCATTAATAATATTTTTAAACATTCCTATCGCTCAATCACTAACACCTACAATTGTTGCCAGATAATGTGGAAGTAATATTTTTTTGACCCAATTAATCCTAGCTATGATATCTAAAACCTGCTTATCTTTAGAGCCTTGAGACTCTTTATGTACTATGGCCAAAGAGAAAAGGCTTGGTGAAGGGGAGGAATCCCCATTGGATGATGTTATAACATGATCATACTTACCTGATCAAACTATCTAGTTTCAAGTGAATTAAATTGAACAATTTCCAAATTCTCAAAAGTCCCTGCCATAGAATCTTGATGAGAGGGCAATGTTTGATCCAAATCTAGTCCCACATCAACCATGCCTCTGAATCCATGTTCCCCTAATTTCCACTATGACATAGCTAATTCTCTGACTTTTCTACATGACATAAACTAGAACAGATGTGGACAACATGAAAGGATTTTTTTTCCTAGGGCCTATCCACATAGAGATTGGGGATGACATAAATATCATTTTGGAGTGATTGTACATGATAGTCTTTCTCTGAGTGGCTTTCTACCAAAATAGTGGCCTAAACTTCATTTATCAAAGAAATATCATTGTTTCAAAAGCATAATCTTCGGTAAAAAATTAGACTTCACAAAAATTCACGAGGCTAAAAGCATAATAAAATAGCAATATATTAATAATAGGAAAATATTACAATTATATACTATTCCAAATGCAATGATTCACATTTGAAATTTGAACTTAACCTTGATACGTAGACCTTTTTTAGGATCCTTGTATCTTCTAAAACATTGGTGATAAAGAGGGAGAACATTCATGAAAGTTTAGATCAAGATATATCCATCAAAGACCATATTATATATGTTATCTATAATGGGTATAAAAAGGCTACAATGCATAAAGGGCCTAGAGTGACATGACATGAAAGAATAACTTGTTTTTGGATGATTCTAATTTTCATGAATGAAATGTTCAAAAAAAATGAAATGGACATCTAATATCTTGGATAACATTATTTTTTGGTATTAAAATATTAGATTCAACATTTTCCTTTGGTGAGGATAGCATATGACCTACTCTATCTTTTTTGTAGCTAGCAGACACGCAAAATTTGAGAAGCTAGAATACACTAAAGAAAACTATCAAAAGGAGTTAGAAAAAATTGAAAAGGTAAGATCTATCTCTCTCTCTCTCTCTCTTGAAAAGGTAAGATCTCTCTCTCTCTCTCTCTCTCTCTCTCTCTCTCTCTCTCTCTCTAGTTTTACAATAGTGAGTAACAAGTGTAGTTTGAGAGATTTTCTTGATATGGATAAAAATGTTTGAAATTTGAAAATTTTACATATATTGCAATTTGACGTAGGTTTTTGTTCCTCTAGTAGAGAAATATAGGAAATATGGAAGGGTGATCCACATTGGCACAAATCATGGAAGTATTTCTAATCAGATCATGAATTACTATGGTGATTCTCCTAGGGGAATGTTAAGTTCATCTGTTATTTATATTTTTATTAAGTTGGGCATATAGATTGTATGTTTAAGTAAATTTTATTTTACTCTACTAGAAAATTGTTTTATGTTCATAAAATTAATGTTAGTTATATTTTTTCCAACATACTAATGTGCATTGTCTTAAAATAGGTGGAATTGGCATTTGTTGCACGCATTTGTTGGAAGCTAGATTTCCACAACTTTGTCTTCTCAATGAAGGAAAGCATCCAAGAAATTATGACCCAAGCATACCATTTTCCTTTTTTAGAGATGAATGTCCTAGGATGGAATTATCCATTCCATTTGGGAATTACTAAAGCTGGTGAAGGTGAAGATGGTGAATGAAATCTACAATTGGCACTAGAACAATTTCACAAGTTTCTTCTAATGATTCTCTTCCTCATTTTCGTCTCAAGATATCACAATTTGTTTTGTACCTTATCATGATATATGTTGATACTCATCAATTTTCTATGCAGGATAGATTGGGTGATACAATGTTGGTTTCCCTGATGGAAGCTCTAGAAGAGGAGATAGATCCATGTAGAAGACTTGAAAATCTTGGAATGCAAGATCAAGCTCAAGAAAGGAGTGGTACACTGGCAAATAGCTTATTTGTAGATGTATAATGTTGATGAACTGTTCTAAATCATCATTTTATTTTTTAATTTAGTATTGATATTTTAGAAGCTATTATTTTGACAGGCTCCTTTTGAGGAGAACCACCATGACTACTTTTATTTTCAAAGGAGAACTAGCCAACTTCCCATTCAGAAGGTGAACATTACACTTTATTCTTGTAGGATTTCTTTTTCTAGAATCCTTATACTTCCCTTTTCCCATTTGTTTGATATTCTCCATTTTAAATTATATCAGTTTTTATTTTTTCACAGTGGAAGTCTTGTTTAATTATTTATTTTTGCACTTCCACTCAGCCAATATCTCGACTAGAGGAATTCAATTTTGTGTTATTTGGAATTATTTATTAATTCAATAATATTTTATCATTCTTAGTTGTAATCACTTAAAGTTTTGAAACTTGATCTAGGAGGCTCAAATTGTAAAAGTGATCTGGTCTTGATGTCAATATTTTTTTAGGAAAATTACATGTTATGTTTCTATATATCTTTCTACAAATTATTTTCATGCTTATCATTAATTCAATTCCTTTCACATGTACAGGGTGATGAGGTGGATTACAAGGGTGTTTTGCATCAAGATGGTTTAGTTTTAATTTTTTTCACTCTTGATCAGTTGAAGGGAAAATTTTGGATATAATTTTTTGTTCTATTCAATGATAGTTTCTATAATGTCTCTCTAGCCCCAAATAGCTGCTAAGGTGTAAGATTTCATTTGACTATTCTTAACTTCCTAGTGCATGAAATGTGAAGATTTAGCTTTGACTCTTTGTCATATAACAATTTTGGGTGCTATATTGGCAATGAAATGAAACAAATAATAATTTATTATGTAGTCTTTAAAGCGTGCTATCACAATGGAAGAACACCTTCTTTACAAGTAGGAGGATGGTGGTCCAATTCCATCATTCCATATTATGACCAAGTACACTACCAAATATGTCACTAAATATACTATTGAATATGCTACTAAATGTGTGACCAAATATACCATTAAATATGCTACTAAATACACTATCAAATATGTGCCAAATATGTGACTAAATATGCTATTGAATACACTACAAAATATGTGACCAAATATACTATTAAATATGCTACTAAATACACTATCAAATATATGAGTAAATATACTAAATATGTGATTAAATATGCTACTAAATATACCATTAAATATGTGACTATATCAACTATCAAATATACGACTAACTATGTGATTAAATCAATGATCAAAATTAGTGATCAAATAAGTGACTAAAATCATTTAGTAGTATATTTGGTAGCATTATAAATGACTAGATATTAACTACTATTAGTCATGTGACTCATTTTAGTGACATATATACAAATTTTAGTAGTATTTTTAGTCACATATTATTGCTTTTGTACTAGTGTCATGTTGTCTTAAAAGAAAATTCCAATCCTAGGTACGTGAGAGAATCCACTCCACATGTCTACCCTACATACCCATGGTCATCATACTATTAATGTGAGTACATGATGCAATTTCTCATCCTAACCCTAATGAACAATCTCTCAACTAACCTAAATTTGTGAGTTTGGTTCTTGAAAGATCCTATCACACACACACACACACACACACACACACACACATGAATTCTCATGTGTGGGCTAAACCCTCTACACCAGATCAAATCTAAATAAGGGTTAGATGATAAAACAAGAAATATCAAGTGTAAAATTACACTCAATCAAGCATAGTATATGAAGTACAACTTTAACACAAACCCCAATAAAGATAAGGGGAAAACATTTTCAAATTGGAAATCTTGCTAATATTCCAAATGTATGACCAAATTGGTGCCATGAAATACCCTAGAAAGTTGGGTTAGCACACAAAATGAGGTGATGTAAAATTTTCTAAAAAATTAAGCTTGTCAAAAAATGACAAAATTAAAACCTTTTCTTGAATGGGGGTAACACATCAAAGAATCTAATAAATATTTAATTCCAAGTTCATAGGAAAAAATGGTTAGCATAAGAGTAAAAACTCTAATTTAAAACACACAAAAACCCAAGTTACTCATTCTTGTCAAATTGCGCCAAATTAACTTACCATAATAGAGGAGAGCACTAGTTTTCATTGCCCAACTATAAATCAATCCAAAATAAAAATAAAAATAAGTAAATGCTATTAAAATAGGAAGGCCCTACCTCAAAGCTAAATGGGCTAAAATGTGAATAGGTGCCACATAATAATGATGATGCCAATTGCACTAAAATTCTCAAGAAAGGAGGATTTTAATGCTCTTAATCAAACAAGCCTACTCTTGCACCAATTCCACGAGTGTAGCTCTCACAATGAACAAAACTCTAAATTTCTCATAAAGGGGTTTTAAGGATTTGCTCCAAAATCCAAAATAAGAAATGTGCAAAGTGAGAGTTATTATCCTTTTGCGCTATTTTTGCACTTCTAAATAAAGTGATATATAAAAGGAAAAAGGAATAACATAAATAAAATAAATCTCTTTAAACTAGGTAAATCAAGTAAATCGAATTAAATAGAATTCAACTAGGGTAAACTTGCTGGTAATATAAAATTCTCTTAAAAAATTAAACCTCAATAATTTTATAACTTCTATGACTACTGCAGATTCCTAAATGCACATACACTTCACTGGTCTACTTAAAAATGTATAATAAATCTAGATTTACCCATTAATAAAAGGTTAATTATTTTAATTAAATAGAATATGTCTGTTATACAAGGATGCCATTGGATATGTATCAACAATTGAATCACTAACTTTGTGTGTCACTACTAGAGATGTGAGTCCTACACACTAAACAACACTATCAATCATAGATGCACAATAATAATACAGCCAAAACAATAGTTCACAAATTTGTGAAAATAATTATATAATAAATTTCATCAAAATAACCTATTTAAATCATTCATTTACACCATAATAAAAGCTTACTGCAAGAACTATATATATATATATATATATATATATATATATATATATATATATATATATATATATATATATATATATATATATATATATATATATATATATATATATATATATATATATATATATATATATATATATATATATATGCATAGCACAAAGACATGAACTATAATACAATAAAATTTATCATTATTCCATAAACAAGGTTTATATCCAAATACAAAACAACTAGATATCATCATAAGGCATCATGTCACATCACTAGCATCATCATGCACATATAATCAAATGAAATGGTGCAACATCTAACATCTATTATCTATGATAGTGGAAATTAAAAATAATGTCAAATCCTTGAAGCATCTCAAATGCACATAAATATTAATATAATAAAGTCTCATTAGCCAAAAACAGCCAAGGTACAAATTAGAAACATGGGACACACTACAAACATGCTTACCATGGATAGTTAGTCTAAGATGGTTCTACAAATGTTTTTAACTAAACATATTAATTATAAGTAATTTATTGATGAACTAACATGCTTATAAATAAATATATGTGAAAGCATTGTATCATAGCAAAATCTATTAATTTATTGGTTCTACAAAATCTAGCAACTATGGGTTTTAGTGTAAAGAATTGTTACATACCCATTCACAATCACTTCTCATAAACTTTACACTATTTCCCCACATCACAACCACTTTAGATTTCCATATTTTACCCCTACCTCATGTAATTTTAAACTGATTTTAATACTATCTCCATAAACATTACACAAGTGACAAAGTAAAGTTATTTTTGTCTCGTAAAAAACCTCACTCACAAGTAGTTCTCGATCACCACAAACCAAGCACATATTGGTCACAAACTATCATCACAAGGAAACTATTATCACTCTATACTTTTCTCCTTTTCTACGTATATCAGAATTTATTATCACATAAAAAGAAATCCATCTACCATGATACATTGGTATCCAATGATATAGGAATCTATTTAGAATACATGATCCATGACTATGTCAAACTAAAAAGTCCTCTTGATATTGCACCCCTTAAAAGAAATTAGGTACAATATATAATTTAGTTTTTTTATTTTAACAAAGGTGACTCGCACTTATAAATTTAACCATTTTCATAGTACACTAACAAACATTGTTGAAGAAAATCACTTAATTGTATGGTGTCTTTGATGTTACAAAAATGTCAAGTCTTTACCAAGAAATTAGTGTCAGTCAAGCTCACTCAGGAGTCAAAGGAAGTTTCCTCTATATGTTGCACATTCCAAAAAAGTTTGCATAGAACTAGTGTTAACCGAGTTCACTAGGTTACCAAAGGAAGATTTTTTGAAAGATAGTGTCAATCGAGTTCACCTAGTTACAAAAGGAAAGATGGAATAAAACTAGTGTTAACTGAGCTCACTTGGTTAACAAAGAAAGTCTAAAGATAAGTCTATTTTGAGTTAGTATTAACCAAGTTGGGTAGGCTAACTAAGGATTTTCTTGTATCATCATATTGGATCTAATATTTTTGTTGGTTAGTTGTAGCTGACTCACTTAGGGATGAATACTATTTGTTTGAAAGTGCATTCAAGCTAACTTAACAAGGTAAATCATATAAATGTAACGTCAAGTTAAGGATTGAAGTGTGGAACAACTGGAAGAGAAGTAAATGAATAATGGAAGTGAATTCGATGGATAATAAAGTATCTAGAATTGACCAAGATGAAAAGATAAATCCAATCAAGGAGGATCAAGTATTCAAGCCAAAAATGAGATCTATAATCACTGAAGTTAGTTGCATCAAAAATTTGGTCAAGTCATTATTACTCTCTAATAATTATAGAAAGTAATGAATCCTCTTAACAGAGTTACCCTAAAAGCTATTTTGTAAATCCTTTACCCCAGTGGTAGTTCTACATTGAAGTGTCTAAAGACCTCTAACAAGGAAACTCCTAACAAAGTGTTCTAAATCCTTTAATAGGGTCACACCTAATAGTGTGTTATGCAACCTTTAATAGGGTTGGCTCCTAGTAGGACTTAGTTAAGAAGAGTAAAAAATAGCAACTAGTTGTAATTGGTGGTTTTCCCAATTTGGGTTTCTCTGTTGAATCTTGGTGTCTCTTATGTTCATGTTATTTGATTTATATTTCTACAACTAATTTAATTGAGTTTAAACTCACTAAAAATATTAAGAATTAATTAATTCAATATTTACCAAGTGACAATAATTCTTAGTTTAAGCCAAGCTTACTATGTTGAAAGAGTGTTCCTATGTTAACTGAGTTACAATAGTATTTCAGTTTCAATAGAGTTTTGGTTTTCTATTGTATTGACATCTTAAGGGATCTTGGATTTTTTTTTTGTGGTAAGTGATTCACCCTTCCCTCTTAGTTACTCCTCTCATATTTTGAACAATTGGTATCAGAGCTTTTGGTGCTTGCAAAGTAGTTTTTAAGGACCTAACTAAAGATCAATATGTCTTATAGAAGAGAGATTCTTAAGATGAACAAAGATACCTTCCAAGCATGGCTTGAACTCATGAAGCTCAATTTGTCAACCATTGGTGACGTAGGCCTGAAAAATATGTGGCACATGTTGGACCTTTTTTGTGGATCAAATTGTAGAAAATAAAAATCATAACATAATGATGATTTCCATTGCTTGTACTCTAAATTATGCTAAATTTGATGAAGTCAAAGATTGTGCTACTGCTCAAGCTAAAAGATATCTATAGAGGTGATGAAAATAGTCTTAGATGTTAGTTTGATAAAATGAAGATGAAAAAAGATCATAAAATTTCATAGTACATTGAAAAAGTCAAATCTAGTGTAACTGGAATCAGAGCCACAAGAGGGAAAATAGATGATGTGACAATGGTCAACAATGTACTCAGAATTATTCTTCGTATTTATTTAATTAGAGTTTCATCTATTCAAGAGATGGGATGTGATCCTAAAAATGATATAACTTTGGATTGACTAGTGGGATGGTTGACAACCTTTGTGTTAGATAACTTTGATAACTATGTTCCTAACTCTAGTAGCATTGAGAATTCTTTAAAACTAAACTATCACTCAAAAAGAAAGCTAAAAAATCTAAAAGAAAAAAGTCTGATAGTGAAGATGAAGATGATTCTAATAATTATCTTTAAATCATTGAAGCATTGATTAGAAGAAGATTCAACAAACGAAAAGAGAAATACAAAGGAAAAATACCATAGATCTATTTTTCTTGGGAAGAAGTTGGTCTTATTGTTGCAAGGTGTTCAAAGAAAGAAGGAAAATAAGAAAAGAAGCATGGAAACTTCAAAGGAAAGAAAGATTTAAAAAGATATAAGGACTACAAGGATAAAGGTAAGAAATATTTTTACATGGCTAAAGATTCTAATAGTAGTGGGGTAAATGCACAAACCTATGTCACCCTTTTACAAAGGAAAAGGCTAACAAAAGTATAATTGTTCACCTTCAATGACATAAAACTGGTATTATTATTTAGAATCTAAAAATAAAGTAAACTAAAGAAATTTCTAGAAATGGATGAATTTTGGGATTATAATTTCTAATAATTATTTGGAATAAGAAATGATAATTTTTCCTATTTTTTAATGATAACATTTTAGTTGCTGAAAAATGCTAGAAATCAAGGGTCTAGTTCCCACCACAAAACTACATGGAAATAAACATATTTCACTTTGATCTCATATTATTTTATAGAAAACATATATAGCTAGACCAATCAAAACTAAAAAATTGCTTTAGACCTATATTTTCTCTTTTATAACAATTCAAACTTCAACTTGTTCAAATCGATAGTTTTCATCTCCCACTACATTTTTAAAAATAATTCTATTCCAACCAAAAGAAAACTTATAGATTATGAAAGAGGACTCTCTCCTATACAATTTCATATAAATTTTTTTTATTGATTTGATTTAATATTTTTTTCTTTCTCAAAATCAACATCTTCTTGAGTGTTAAAATACGTACTTGTACAAGTTTTTAATTACCAAATACTGCAAACTCTATATGTGAATATTCTTGAATTTGAGCTCTATAAAATGGTGTTTATATGTTATTAAAAAGAAATCATAAAAAATAGTAAGAGACATTGAAATGCCAATTTTATGAAATAATTGTATTTTCTTAGTAATTGGATACTAGCTAGTATAAAAAATGCATTTAATAGACATTTTCACATGGAAAAGTGTGAGACATATATAACTTGGCTAGAATAAATTTATCAAGATCATATGTTTGAACAAAAAAGATTTTTATATAGAAATACTCAAATTTAGTTGTTCTGATAAGTCAACCTAAAAGGTTTACATTGCTCTAAAAGATGAATTAGGTGATGAAAATGATAAGATGGCCCTCATTTCTCATTTAAGAAAGAATGAGACATGGGTTATTGATAATGGTTCTTCTCACCACATGACTAGTGATAAATCTAAATTTGACCACTTGGAACACTATGATGGTGGGAGTGTCATATTTGGTAATGATTAACCTTGTTATATGAAAGAAAAAGGTTGTATTACACTAGCCAATAAACTTAGATGTAACATTTCTTATTGGGTTGAAGGACTAAAACATAATCTACCTAGTGTGGATAAGTTCAATAACATTAGATTCAAGGTAGAATTCATGAATAGGAAGGCCAAGCTGCTAGATGGAAAATGAAATCTAGTTGGGACTAGCAATCAAACAAGAGGTAATCTATCCTACCTAGTTCTAACTGAAAATTCATGTTTCATAGCTCAAGTAGAGGAAATTGGGTTATGGAATAGAAGGTTATGTCATGTAAATTTTGATAACTTGGTCAACATAAGAAAGAATAAAAGAGTGAGAGGCATTCCAAGCCTAAAGAATCCTGATATAGGCATGTGCAAGAATTGTCAATTTGGAAAGATGGGAAGTACAAGTTTCAAAAGATAGAATTATAATTCTGAAAAAGTTCTTGAGTTGGTTCATATAGACCTTTGTGGACCTATTGGCATACGAAGCTACTATGGAGATAAGTACTTTATTTTGTTTCATGATGATTATTCTAGGATGATGACATTGATGTATCTAAAATATAGATTTGAAGCTTTTCAAAAGTTCAAGTGGTATCTAGCTAGAGTTGAGAAATAAATAGGAAAAAAACTAAAATGTCTAAGGTTAGATAGAGGAGGTGAATTAATCTCAAATTAATTCAATAAATTTTGCAATGAAAGAGGATTCAAAAGACATGTATCTGCACCCCAATACACCTTAGTGGAATGACATAGTAGAGATAAGGAATAGATCAGTTATGGATTGTGCAAGGACACTGATCATAGAGAAGAATCTTGCTATCAAATACTAGAAAGAAGAAATTAGCACATCAATTCATAACTTGAACCAAGTTTAGCTAAAGGACTCATATCAAACACCTTATGAATTATGGTATGGCTATAAACCTAATGTATGTTCTTGCAAAGTATTTGGAAGAAAATATTATATCTTGAAAGTATACAAGAAAGGAAAATTTGATGTGAAAAGTGACCAAATAATATCCATAGGGTACTCCAATAAGAGAAAATCATACAATTGTTTGAATCTATCTACTCACAAAGTTATAGAAAGTAAACATGTAAAGATTGATGAATTTGTAGAAGAGTGTGAAGAACAAAGTAGAAAAGAACCTAAAATTTATAAAAAAGCCTTTCTCTATTGTAATCCTGATACTTTACAAGATGTTCATGCAGTACAATTGGAAATTAACAGTCTTTACCACCCAAGTCCCTAAAATCCCTAGTTCAACTGGAGTTACATCTAGTGCAACCTAAGTCATAGTCTGAAGGACTTGAGTCTCAGTTAGAAGGACCCAAGTTTCACCCAATACAAACCAAGTAATCTGATGGACCTAAGCCACAGATAGTGGGAATCAAGCATGATTCAAAAGATCATTTTAAGCAAGATGGATCGAGTGAAAAAAGTCCAAAATCCAAAAACAAAGAGCCTAGACTTGTTTGATATGTTAGAAGGCATCATGCACCTAAGAAAATCATTTGATATTAGCTAGAAGGCACAATGACAGGGAGAAAATTAAAAGGTACATGTTTTCTTATTGAATTTAAACATAGAATTGTTAAAGATGCATTAGAAAATGAAAGTTGGATTGAGGTAATGAATGAAGAGATTGATCGGATTGAAAGGAAACAAACTTGGACTCTTGTTCCTTAACCCAAGGAAAAAAATGTAATTGGCACAAATTGGATATTCAAAAACAAGTTGAATGATAATGGAGAAGTTTCAAGAAGCAAAGCAAGGTCACTATGCAAGATTTATACTCAAGAAGAAGGTATTGATTATGGAGAGACTTTTTCTTCTATTGCAAGACTAGAAGGTGTTAGAACACTACTTTCTTATACTACACATAAAGGATTAAAAGTATATCAGATGGATGTTAAGTTAGGATTCTTGAATGGAATTCTAGAAGAAGAAGTCTACATTGAGTGACCTGAAGGTTTCATAGATTCTAACAAAACGGATATAGTTTGTAGATTACACAAAGCTTTATATGGTATCAAACAAGCCCATAGAGCCTAGTATGAAAGATTTCACAATCATCTAGTAAATATTGGTTTTCAAAAGAAAAATGACAACAACAACCTATACATGAAGGAAGGACCATATAAAACGATAGTGCTAGTAGATTTCTTTGTAGATGATACATTATTCGCTAGACCTAATGATTTATGAAAATATTTTTCTGAGGAAATGAGTAAAGAATTTGAAATTTCAATGTTTGGAGATATTAAATTCTTTGTTTCCTTACAAATCCAATAGAAGGAAGATGGTATCTACATTACTCAATCAAAGTACATCAAGGAGATATTAAAGAAATTTGGAATGGAAGATTATAGACTAGTTAGAACACCTATGTCTACTAGACATAAGCTTTCTAAAAATGACAATTCCAAGGAGGCGGACTAAACTACATATAGATCAATTATTTGAAAATAGCATGTGACGCACACAAGACTTGATGGAAATCATAAAGAAAATGATATGATAGCAATAAAAAGAATCATGAGATGTTTGAAAGGTACTGGAGATTATGGTTTGTGATATAAGAAAGGAGGCAACTTTGAATTGAATGCATTCATTGGTTAGGAAGTGTTGATGATAGAAAGAGAACTACTGGTGGATTATTCTTTCTTTGAAAATCCTAGTATCTTGGACAAGAAAGAAGAATAATTGTATCTCTCAATATATAATAGAAGAAGAACATTATGTGCCATCAATAGGAGCAGTCAATTGTTCCAACATTGTTTGGTTCAAAAAATTGTTGTGTACTATGAAGGAGGAGATCAAGGATCCAATTGTTATCTTATGTGATAACACTAGTTTAATAAACATATCCAAAAATCCAATAATGCATACCAAGACCGAAAACATTGCAATAAAATATCATTTATTGAGAGAATTGGTGCAAGACAAGGAGGTGAGATTGGAATATGTCAATAGAAAAGAACAAATTAAAACCATATTAACCAAGCCATTACCTAAGGATGGATTTTTTTATCTAATATGTAAGCTAAGGGTCATCTCCCTATCTGGAGCTCATTAAATAAAGTTTGACAATGCATCAATAGTGTGTTTTGAAGATCAGATAACTTGACACAATATTGATAGAGTGAATTTCATATGAATCGGTACTTTAGGTACATGGAAAACACATTGATTATTGTCTTTTTCATAAGATGTCAAAGAAGGAGAGTTTTTCATTTCAAAAATCAAAAATTTTGATTAATATGTCAAAAATGAGAGTTTGTTGTCAGAAGGAGAAATCATAGTAAGAGAAATTAGAGAAACCATTCTAGAGGGAGAGATTGATGTTAGAGGGAGTTCACGCTAATAAAGGGAGTTCTCATGGATTAGAATTAGAATGGAACTAAGGATATTATCCTTACCTCTTAAAAAAAATTGTGTATCATGATATCCTATTTTGTCATCAATCCCAAAGAGGGAGATTATTGAATACAATCATTCAATTGTATGTTGTCTTTGATGATACAAAAATTTCAAGTATTTACCAAGAAATCAATGTCATCTAAGCTCACTCAGGAGTCAAAGAAAGTTTCTTGTGTATTTTGAGCATTCTAGACAAGTCTACATGGAACTAGTGTTAACTGAGCTCACATGGTTAATAAAGGAAGTCTAAAGAAAAGTATTTTCTAAGTTAGTGTTGACTAAGTGGGGTTGACTAATGAAGGATTTTCTTGTATCAACATATTAGATCTAGCAATTTTGGTGGTTAGTTCTAGCAAACTCTAGGGATGAATATTATCCATTTGAAAGTATATTCAAGCTGACTTGATAACATAAATCATATAAATGTAAGCTCAAGTCAAGGATTGAAGTGTGGAATAAGTGGAAGGGAAGTAGATGAATGAAGTGAATTTGAAGGATAAAAAAGTATCTAGAGTTGATCAAGCTGCAAAGATAAATCCAATCAAGGAGGATCATGTATTTAAGCAAAAACTGAGATCTATAGTTAGGAAATTTAGTTTTTATTAGCAATTAGGTCAAGTAATTATTACTCTCTAAAAATTGTACTAGTGAATTAAATATCTTAACAAAGTTAGTCTAATAACTATTTTGTAAATCCTCTACCTAGGTGGCATTTCTAGATTGAAGTGTCTAAAGACCTCTAAGAATACTACTCCTAATAGGGTGATATATATCCTTTAATAGCATCACACCTAAAATTTTTCTTTTAAACTTTTAACAACTTTTGGTTCTAACATGGCTCACTTTAGAAGAGTGAAAATTAGTAATTAGTTACAATTTATGATTTTCCTAAATTGGGTTTCCACATAAAATACTAGTGTCTCTTATGTTCATGTTATTTTCTTTATGTTTCTATAACTAAGCCAATTGAGGTTAAACATACTAAACATATTAACAAGTAATTATTTCAATGTTTACCAAGTGATAGTAATTATTAGTGTAAATTGAGCTTTACTGTGTTGACTAAGTGTTCCTATGATAATCGAGTTACAATACTATTTCAATTTTAGTAGAGTTTTTGTGTTGTATTGTATTGACATCTTAGGTTCTCATTGGGTAGCTAGAATTAGAATGGAATTGGAATTCAAAATTCTAAAAATATTCTAATCCATTGTTTGGGTGTGTACAATCAAAATTGGAGTTGGTAAAAATTAGAATACAGTATCCCCATTTGACACCCAAAACTAGAATTCCAAATTCCTTCAAAATTCTTGTTATTTGGAATTCTTGTTTTAATTCCCATTTTAAATCCCATTTTTTAAAAAATAAAAAAAGTTCCAAATAAAGTAAAATATAAATATATTTGACATCCAAATGATTCATTTACATTTTAGTTTCTGACTCCTGACATTCACATTTGCATCTATTGTTACCCTCAACATATGCCCAACTGTAGACATACCATTCACCTCTCTCACTATAGCTTTGAAGCGTGTCTCTCTGCTTCTGTTATTGTTGAAATAATTTCCATCTGTGGATGACTGCTCAATTTTTTTTTTCCATTTCATTGCATTTCAATCTCAATTGACCCATGGAGTGTCTATAGAGATCTATGATCCACAAAGAAGGGATTCAAACACATGGTTCACCCTACACCTACTCCAATGGAGGAGGAAATGATGAAAAATAAGTTTGCAATATAAAAAGAAAATGGAGGGACATGTGACTTTATGGGCATTACAAGATAAAACTATGGGCATTAAAAATGAGCAGTTTGACATTTAGGTATGCCTCTTCCCACACCTTTTGTGAAAAGTGGGCTCTGAGATTAGCAGATTTGATGGTTTTTATGAATTATAGATTGGCCCTAAAGAATTGCCTATGATGACTTTATCACTCTACTTCATTACTTTGTGGCACAATGACTATAAAGACTAAGAAAAAGAAGTTGTAGAAAACCAAATCCAAGTCAATGTTGGGCAGATGAATGCAAGTCACATTTTCTATAAGATGCTTGAATTTTGTTTCATCATTATATGTGTATGAGGTCTTTTATAGATGGCAGGTCTTCCATTCATTCAATTGTTCTAATACAGAATGCTAGATCTTTTTTAGGTTTGATCCAAATAATTCAAGGATAACAAATTCTAAAAATCAAATATTTTAAGATTTGAACCAAACGGTCCCAAATGAAATTTCCAAAATCATAATACAAATTTCAAGTTCTAGAATCCAAAATCTAGGATTCTAAATGCCAATTCTCAAATCATATTTTGACAACCAAACGGGCCCTAAGGGATCATGGATTTATTTTTGTAGTAACTGATTCACCCCTCCCCTCTGAGTTACTCCTCTTATATTTCTAGAAACCATCACTAATTTAATTTTCATCCTTTTTATGATGGTATTTGGGACCTACCTCTTTTTAACAACTTTTGGAATACCATCATAAGCTTTGCATAATTAAAACAATACTTTCCTAATAGATATGTAAATAATAATCTTTTGTATTGCCAAGTTTTCACTAACATAGCCTTTATTTTTAAACATACTAATTCTCTCATCTCAATTTCATATTCTTTTCATCGCAAATAAGACCATACATTAGTAGATGGAATTCATTTGAGTCTCTTCTAATATAACAAAGAATAAAAACTAGTATTTGAAAATAAATTTTTTATTATATATTCTTTAAAATATAGATAAATATTTAATATTTTTCTTGTATTCTCATCATAGTAGACAATAATATATAATTCAATCGTAAATTGTGATCCCTCATCCCAATGTAAACTAAGTTTCATAAATAATAATTAAATAATCTTATGCACAATATATGTGTGTATGTGTGTTTGTAAATATGTATGCATATATATATGAATATATGTATATATATACATCTATATATATACATATATACATACATATATATACATATACACATATAAATATGTACTATCATAAACAATACTCCACCAAGATAACTGAGAGGAGGGGGTGGGTGGGGGGTGGGGTGGGGGGGGTTGAATTAGTTATCCATTAATTAAAGAAATTTTCTTCTTTTAAAAAACTTAACCATTCAACCAAAGTAAACAAAAACCATACAAAGATGCACATAGACAACTACACCAGATATGTTGACTAGGGAAACCCCTAGTGAGAATGATGCCTAGAAGATGCTTTACTAATATAAATATTCCTTGTTAGAGGATGGACCTTGTTAGGAGTATGTTACAAAATTTAGTACAATGAATCCCTGTTAGGAGACGTTAAATCCTTGTTAGGAGATTCCAACTCTTTTAGGAGATGTGCCAACCCTGTTAGGAGTTGAGGTGCAATGTATGCAAGATGAGCCCACTACCCAAATATGCAATTTCAACTACAAGAAGAGCTCACTACTCAAATAAATAATTTACTATTATCTTTTTCTTTCCTCCATCCATAATTTACTTAGTAAAACCTCAGCAATAAAGCTTTCGTCACTTTCGCACTACTCTACTCAAATTTGCATTCCATACTCTCTATTTCTTATCATCAATTCACATTACATTCATTTGATACCATGATAAAGGAAAATGTCCTTCCTTTTCACTAAGTCCATAAAAAGACTCCCTAATTTAGTTGTTAGACATTCTCAACTAATTATTATATGACCACATTAAGAACACATTACACTTAGCTATAATCTTAATCTTCTACCTTGCAACTTGAGTAACTTTTGATACACACAATATTATGACGAGTGAGCTTAGCCACATCATCCTCAACATGTCTTCTCCATTTCCTCAACCTCAATCTTTAAGATATCAACTTTTCTATGAGATAATTTTTTTTTATCAAAATATAAACTCTCTCTCAGAATAAATATCACCAGAACTTATGTAACTTCTTCTAAAATTATCATTTTTACTTTTGATGTTAACTACATATGCTAGATACTCAAAAGTATCTCCCATAACCTTGGGTGATTATCATGCTCAACTAGTCATCCATACCAACTTGATCTTTCTTTTGTTCTTCTATCAGATACTATAGAAGACATCAAACATGCTATGTTGACATCAATGACAAACATAGTCATGAATGTAACATATCATCATCAAACCAATCTTCCAAAAATTTCCCAATCATCTCCCCATTTGGCATTGATGTCAACATAGATGAAAAACATCTAGTTCCAAGAATAATAACAAAAGATTATTCATCTTCAAATCCTCTTCATCAATCATACTTCCTCATTGATATATCTCAATGTGCTCAATACCAAACTATTATTGCACATACTATTCTTATGTTGAACATCTTCCTCAGGATACTACCAAACTCTTCACCTTACCATAATGTTTTCCCAAAATACTTCTCCCTATTTAGCATAATGTTTTTGTGCCAAACTTCTCCCCCATTGACATCAATGTCAAAGGTTTATGCAACCAATAACTTTGCATCAAACTCTACAACAAATGATACTGATTTAGCTCGAGTGTCAAAAGGCATTGTTCACAACAATATCAACAAGAGTCCTAGATGACTCGGTCCATCACAAATACTCCCCCATACGGGAAGCATCAAGATTCAGTCCAAAAAAATAATGGTTCTCTATTACCCTATACTAATGTATTCTTGCATCTTATACTCTCATGTAGGAAGGGGGATAACCCCAAGCATACCTTGCAAATACTCAAAAGTCTCTTTGGGAAGAGGCATACTGAATATTTCTGCAATCTATTCTTTTGTGCTAACATACTCCAATCTAATTTATTCTTTTGCAACTTTTTCTCTCAACATATGATACTTAATAGAAATGTTCTTAGTCATTGAATGCAACACTAGATTCTTGGACATATTTATTGTGGTTGTGTTGTCACAATGTATAACAATAGGTTAACTGATTTCTATCCTCATATCCTTCAACATCTACTTCATGCAGATAACTATACTCTACTTCCATTGTACTTTGAGATGCACAATATTGTTTCTTGCTTAACCAAGAAACCAATCTTCTTCCAAGAAAGAAGGCTCCTCCTCTGGTGCTCTTTCTATCATCCATACTGCCTACCCAGTCTGCATTAGTATAAGCACTTAGGGTAAGAACATCAGATCTATCATACCATAATCCAAATTATGAAGTTCCTTTTAGATATCTAAATATCCTTTTCACTACTACATAATGTGCTTCTTTGGGATCAACCTAGAATCTTGCAACAATTACAACTGCATTTTCTATATTCAACCTTGTGTGAGTGAGATATTGCAATCCTCTGATCATAGATATGTACTTCTTCTTCTGAATAGTAGGTGTCTCATCCTTTGTAGATAACTTGTGTCCATTTACCATAGGTGTTCCAATGAGTTTACATGATTCCAAACCCAACCTTTTTAGTAAATCCTTCAAGTACTTAGTCTAAGAAATATAGGTTCCTTCTTTATTCTATACAATCTACAATCCTAGGAAATATTTTATCTCTCCTATCATACTCATTTCAATTTCTTTATTCATATCTTATGCAAGATTCTTAATTTATTTATCATTTCCTCCAAATATAATGTCATCAAAAAATATTATTGAAATCATCAAACCATCAATAATTTCTTTCCAATGTAGATTACTATCTGCCATACCTCTTTTATATCCAAGCTTTTTCAAATTCTTGTCCAACCTTGCATACCAAGTTTTGGGTGCTTACTTCAATTTGTACAATGCTTTCCTTAGTCTTCATACTATGTCCTTCTCATTTTTCAAAGGACATCCTTCAAATTGCTCAATGTACACCTCTTCTTCAAGTTCTCCATTTAGAAGTGCTTACTTGGCATCCATGTGATATACTTTGAATTTATTTTGTGCTACATATAGGCTAAGAAAAGTCTTACTACTTCTATTCTAGCTACTAGAGGTTAAGTGTCCTCATAATATATTCTTTCTTGCTGTGAAATTTTTTTATATACCAGTCTTGCTTTGTTTCTTACAACTTCTCCTTGCTCATCCATCTTGTTCCTAAATACCCATTTAGTCCCTATCACATTCTTATCTACTGGTCTGGGGACCAATTCCCATGTATCATTCTTTACTAAATTATCCAATTCCTCTTTCATAGCTTGCTTCCAATAGTCATCTATACATGCTTCATTTGAATTCTTCAACTCAACTTGAGATAATAAGTATAAATCTAAATTCACTCTACTCCTTGACATCACACCTTTGTCTTTGCTTCCTATGATTTGTTCGGATGGGTGATTCTTTACCATGTCTTTTCCTAAAGTAGGAGTTGTTATCTCAACTCTTGGCTCTATTGAAGGTTTTGAGCTTTGTTCCTATCTTGGCTCTCCTTCATTTTGCAAATCATTGTTAGTGTCAAGAAATACCTCATCATTCCTTGGCTTAGTAACAACATCATCATCTAAATTGTAATAATCTATTATTTCCTAAATTCTGAAGTTTTAGTCAATTCTCACATTTGCACTTTCCATAATAGTCTTAGTTATTTGATTATAACATCTATAAGCCTTTCTTTTCAATGAATAACCAAGAAACATACCTTCATCACTTCTAGCATCAAACTTACCAATGTCATCATCTCTCTTTATGTATCACTTACTTCCAAATATTCTAAAATATTTAACTATAGGTGAGTAACCAAACCATAATTCATAAGATGTCTTGTTTGTGTCCTTCGTAACTTGCACTTTGTTTATAGTGTAAACTATTGTATTCATAGGTTCTTTCCAAAATGTCTTGGATACATCATTTTCTGCTAACATAGCTCTTATAGCTTCTATAATAGACTAGTTTCTTCTCTCTGCAACTCCATTCTGTTCAGGGGTTCTTAGAGCTATCTTTTAATTCCATTTTTCTCACTAGACATGTTAACCTCATTTGAAGTAAATTCTCCTCCTCTATATGATCTTAAAAATTTGATCTTCATACTAGATTCGTTCTCAACTCTATTCTTGACTATCTTGAACTTGTCAAATGCCTCAGATTTCTCTTTAAGAAATACAACCCACATGATTCTAGAAAAAGAAACAACTAGAATCATAAAATACCTCTCACCATCGAATCCTCATCTTTTTAGGACCACTAAGATCTATGTGTACAATCTCCAACTTCACTATAGTGGTAAACTTCTTGCTGGGAAAAGAAGTTTTGTTGTGCTTTGCTAAAACACACTCCTTGCAAATTGTGCTAGTAGGCTTCAAAATCTTTGGAAAATCTCTAATAGAAAACACTTTACTAGTCCTCACAATACTATCAAAGTTTATATGACATAATTTCTTATGCCATAACCAACTATCATCTACCTTTGCAACCAAACATGTCATTTTAGTAGGATTCAACTAAAATACATTAACTCTAGATTTGGTTCCTCTTCCAATTACCTTTCCATCTTTATCTCTGATCATGCATGTCCTTTCTATGAACTGCAACTAATAGCCTTTGTCTACTAGTTGTCCAACACTCAAAAGATTGTGCTTTAAACCATCAACAAAGTATGCATCCTTAGTATTAGTTTTTTCATCAAGAGTTATAGATCCAATACCTTTAACTTCACATGTTGCATTGTTTCCAACTCTAACAATTCCTCCATCCTAACTTTTGAAGTCAACAAATTTGTTCATGTCACCAATAATATAATGTGAACAACCAATGTCAATTATGCAATTAGATTTCTTTACAACCAATGATACCAAATCTACCTTCTCTATAATTTCTTCTTTAACTGCCACAAATCCAATTTCATCATCACTAGCACTTAGTGCTTGTTCATCAAAATCATCTTGATTTGCATACAAACATTCTCCATCCCTTTTAGACTTATAACTTCCCTTATACTTTTTCTCCCTTTTAGGACACTTAAATTCATAATGACCATATTCATCATAAGTCTAACACTTACATATTTTCTTACCTCCTTTTTTCTCTTCTTACTAGAAGGGCTACTACTTCTTCTATCTTCTTGTGTTCCTCAGATCTACTACTGCTAGCAGAATCTTCTCTAGAACTTGCGCTCCTTCATAGGTTGGGTTGAATATTCATGGAACTAAAAATTGTCTCTATTCTAGTCAATTCCTCAAACTTTCTAAGTTCATTTTCAACCACTTCAAGTCTTCCAAGCAATGTCTCCTTAGTGAAATATTTGGTACAAGATACCAACAACTATATCATCTAAACTTCTAACTTGAATCATGGTGTAAGAGTCTTCAATATCTTCCATATAACTTCATCATCATCTTTGGTTCCTCCTTGAGCTTTAATACCTGTAGTAATTTTTGATATCCTGCCTATATATGTTCTTATATATTCATCTCCCATCATCTTAGCATCTTGAAATGAAAAAATCCAATTTTGTAGCCTCAACGTCTTGGAATGTTCATCACCTTCAAAACTATTTTCCAAAGCTTTGCAAATAGAATTTGAATTAGTGAGTGATTTTATTTGATTGAACTCAATTAAGGAAGTGTAGTCAATAGTGCTTCTTTAGCTCTCATGTCACATATGAAAAGATCCCTTTCTACCTCGGAGAAACTTTCCAAATCCTTTTCTTCAATGATTGTCTTTGCTGATTTTGTCAAGATCCAATATCCTAGACCCATATACAAAAAATGTGTCTTCATCTTTTCCTTCTAATTGTCATACTTTGTTCCATCAAAATTTAGACTATCTTTCTTGAATATGTTCGCCATGGATCTCCCAAAGCTATTAAACTATTTCTTCAAGGACACGATGCTTTGATACCAATTGCTACAATTAATATTCCACCAAGATAAATAAGTGGGGGTGGGGGGGGGTGAGTTAGTTATCCATTAATTAAAACACTTTTCTTCTTTAAAAAAACTTAACCATTCAACCAAAGTAAAAAAAAACCATACAAAGATGCACATAGACAACTACACCAAATATGTTGACTAGGGAAAACCCTACTGGGAATGACGCCCACAAAATATTCCTTGTTAGAGGATATACTTTGTTAGGAGTCTGTTACAACATTTAGTAAAATGAGTCCCTATTAGGAGACTTTGAATCCTTGTTAGGAGATTCCAACACTGTTAGGAGTTTTGCCAACCCTGTTAGGAGTTGTGATACAATGTATGCAAGATAAGCCCACTACCTAAACATGCAATTTCAACAACAAGAAGAGTTCACTACTCAAACAAGTAGTTCACTGCTATGTTTTATTTTCCTCTATCTTGTCAAGTGGACCAATCACTTTAAGGCCTCGTAGACTAGGTCATGAACTTTGAATCTAGATACCAAACCTCAGATCACTCAGCGAAACCTCAACAATGAAGTTTCCTTCACTTCTGCACTACTCTACTCAACTTCGCATTTTGTATTCTCTACTACTTATCATCAATTAAAATTAGATTCATTTGATACCATGATAAATGAAAATTTCATTCCTTTATATTGAGTACATAAAAAAATTCCCTGAGTCAGTTGTTAGACCTTCTCAATTAATTATTATAGGACCACATTAAGAACACATTACACTTAGTGATAATCTTAATCTTCCACCTTGCAACTTGAATAAATTTTTGTACATGCAATATTATGATGAGTGAGCTTAGCCACATCATCCACAACATGTCTTCTCCATATCCTCAACCTTGATCCTCAAGATATCAACTCTACTAAGAGATATAAGAAGTTTACCAAAATATACCTCTATAAACTCTCTCTCAGAACATACATCACCAAAACTTACATAACTTCTTCTAGACTTATCCTTTCTACTTTCGATGTAAACTGCATATGCCATATACTCATAAGTATCTCCCATAATCTCAAGTGGTTATCATGCTCAACTAGCTATCCATACCAACTTGATCTTTCTGCTATTCTTCTGTCAGATACCATAGAAGACATCAAACATGTTATGTTGACATCAATGAAAAACTTAGTCATGAATATAACATATCATCATCAAACCAATCTTCCAATAATTTCCCAACACACACACACACACACACACACACACACACAAAAACGTACATATGTATATATCTATACATCTATATATAGATTTTCATATATATATATACATATATACATTCATACATATATGTATGTATATATAAATATACATATATACATTCATACATATATGTATGTATATATAAATATATGTATATATATGTATATATCAATATATATTTATATGTATTTATATATATGTATGTATATATGTATATATATGTATGTATGCATGTATGTATGTATATGTATACATATATATTTACATACATATACATACATACATACACAGACACACAAACATAAGGAGATAGTAATAGGTAGTTATCTATGGGTTGAGTTATTTACCTTCTACTAAAGCTTGTTAATCAAATTCTACCATATGAAAATTAACATAAAATTATTAAAGTACCTTTGATTATTTTATGACATTTCAGCATTGAAATCAATGTCACTTGTTTACATCAACAATTGAAAGATCATTAATAAATGGATGAGTCATTTTCTTATTTTGATGCTGGGTGTAAGGGCAATCTTGCATCACCCAAAAATATTTTCTTTTTAGTCTTTTTTATTTTAATAAGGACTGGTAGGTAGGGTGGTTACTATTTATAGGAACTTGCTATTTTTAGTAAGTTTTTCATATGAGCTTAGAATGTTCTCATTTTTTATAGTAAGGTTCATTTTAGAGATATAAGCCTACAATAAAAAAATCTTGTTGCTCCTACTTAAGTATCAGAGAAGTTGTTGTAGATTTTTAGTGCAAAAATTTACAAAAAAAAATCTTTAGGATCAGTAATGGATGCCTTAGAGTGCCTAGATGAGGTCCAAAAACTCGATTGAAGGGTGCTAATGCAATTTCGAGTCTATAGATTAGGAGCTGGCATTTTCAAAAAGTGGTTATAATAGCCAATCAGAGTAACAATTCGTGAGTTATGGTCTTAAAAAATTGGGCTACCCAAGATCTTAAAAATAATTGTCAAAGATGTATTTGGATGACTCTATATTTTTTTTTAGGGTCTATTGGCCCTAGGTATCAAGTTTGAGCATCTAGAACCTTCTCGAGCAGCATAAAACTGCCTATTTAAGAAAGGCCTGAACATTGTCTTAGACAGCTCTGGGTGATAGTTCATAGTTTGTCTTGCAAATTATTGTACTTAAGGCACCCATATGGGTTAGCATATTGAACTTATGAATTATGTAATTCTACATTTATGGTGCAAATAAGAAGTCCATATTTTGTTCTTGCATTTATGTTGTTTCTTGTTTCTGTTTTGAGTTTATCGTATTAAGGGGAGCACCCTACATCAAGTGGTATCAGAGCTAGAGTTCTTGAGTGTGTGTATAGATCACTGACTATGAGGTAGTTTGCACCAGGATCATGGTTTGGACTGAGCGTGTAGATAGATCAATGATTATGAGGTAGTTTGCACTAGGGTTTCAGCAGAAGTGTGAAAATGCCTCCATGAAGAGAGCATGGTGGAAGAGCTTTAGGTGTTACACCTAAATTTTTTAGAGCCCTCCAAAGATAGATGCAAGAATTGGAAGAAAAAATGCATAGAGGAATAAATCTTCTTATAAGAGATGAAATCGAGGATGAGGACAAAGTAGAAGAAAATGTCATAGTAAAGGCAATTCTAAACCCAAAGGAAGAGAAGCTTTTTAGGGCCATCTCCAAGATTGGAGAAAGACCTAAGTTTGAATTTCTCACATTTTTGAGAAATCTTAATCTAAAGAAGTCGATCAATTAGATCAATGAACTAGAGGAGTACTTTGAATATGAAGATATTGAAGATCCTGATAGGGTCATGTTTGTGAAGGAAAAACTAAAGGGACATGCAAAGATCTAGTGGCAAGAGTTTCAATTAGAGAAAAATAGAAAGGGAAAGGAAAAAATCACTAGATGGGAACAGATGGTAACTAAACTGAAGTGACAATTCATTCTTGTGGATTATGAGCTTGATCTATTGAAGAAAATGCATGGGTTGAAGTAATCGAGAAAATTTGTTCAAGAGTATACCAAAGAGTTCTATTGAGTTCTCATTAGAATCGGCCATCCAAATACTCATAAGGAGAAATTCACCCGTTATCTTAATGGGTTAAGGCCAAGCATTCAGGACAAGTTGAGTCTAGTTTGAATGAGCAGTATTGAGGATGCATACTAGTTTTCCCTAAGAGTTGAGTAGAAACTAAGCAAGAAGTTTGACAATAAGAAAGTGGAAGAGGTCATAGTGGAAGATCTAGTGGATGATCTTATGGTGGTCATAATGATGATCAAAAGAATAAGGATGAGACTAGAAGTATAGTCCATGATTAGAAAAATAGAGATCAAAGAGGAAGAGGTAGAGGACAAAGATCTAGAAGAGGAGGCTTCCGTGGGAAATATTTTCACTATAGAGAAGAAGTGTATAGAGCATTTGAATGTACCCAGCTCCAAGGAAGGATAGATCAAAGAGCAGAAGGTTAGGCTAGAGTTTCACATGTTGATGAAGTTACAAAATCCTCACATTCTAAAATGCTAAAAGAGGATAAGTCCTAGTTAACCAAAGAATCCTACTAAGTTGTGAGAATGAACCAGAGAAAAGAAGGAGCTTGTTTCAGACAAGGTCTAGATGTGAAGATAACTGTTGTGATGTGATCATTGATGGTGGAACTATTGAAAAATTAGTGTTAGAAATGATGCTCACCAAGTCAAAGCTGAAGATACAAAAACACTCATGTCCATATCGTATTGCTAGGGTACAAAATGACCACAAGGTCATGGTCAATGAACAGTGCTTAGTGAAGTTCAATATTGGCAGCTACTAGGATGATGTATTATGTGATATCATGCCTATGAACATATGTCATATGTATTTGAGTAGGTCATGGTAATTTGATAGGCATGTTGTACATGATGGGAAAGAAAATACCTACACTATAAGGATGGAGTGAAACATTAGTTGAACCTGTTGAACGATAAAGAAGTAAATGTACATAGCACTACCAGAATATGTTTTGTTGATGGAAAAGAGTTTCTTAAAGGTATGAAGCATGAGCATATGCATTTTTCTATAATCCCTAAAGATAGTAAAAATGGAGTAGAGGAGGTACCTATAAAAGTTACAGATATGTTGGGAGAATTTTCTAATATTGTATTAGATAATGCACCTGATGGTTTTCCCCCAATGAGGATGATCAGTCACCAAATGGATTTGGTTCTAGGATCTAGTTTTCCAAACAAGGAAGCATAGAGAATGACTCCAATAGAAAGTGAAGAGTTAAATAGGCAAGTTCATGAGTTGTTGTAGAAGGGGTTGATCCAAGAAAGTCTGAGTTCATGTGGTGTACTAGCAATATTAGCACCAAAGAAGGAAGGAGAATGGAGAATAATAAAGGAAGACCCCAATCAATATTGGAAAGCCCTAGTTGAACACTTATAGAAAAATCTTGGGGTCTAGAAAGGTAAAATTTTGAGGAATGTGGGAAAACTCCAGCTTCTCTCAACCTCTTTGTGGGCTAGCTCGGTGTATTTCCTCTTTATTATTAAAATCCCATTCAAATTTAGAGACATTCTTGAGAAAATCTAACATTATTTCTTATTGTCTAGCACTAAGGAGAAGTCTAGAATGAATTTGGTAATCTAGGATAAAGTCTGTCATCCTAAAGCACCTAGAGGATTGAATATAAGAAGAAGAGGACATTTGAATAAGGCCCTCCTAACCAAAATTGGCTGGAAATTAGTGAATTTTTAGGGTAGTCGGTGCAAAATTGTGATGGATAAGTACCTTAGATTTTCTTATTTCCATAAATTCCCTTGGGCACATGCTCTTCCCTAGGGTTCCAAGATCTTGAACAATGTTGTTAACACCCAAAAAAGCTTGAAGATGGGTTGTCACTTGATCATGCGAAATCGAAAATCAATTGACTTCTTGGAAGATAAATGAATCCAAAAGAATCCCCTCATGCACACTAAGTTCCTACCTCTATGTGAGATGTGTACTAGATTGTATGGCTCTCTGACTTGAAGCTTTATCAACCAAGATAGAAAATGGGTTAAATTGTAGAACTAGGAACGTACCAATTCAGGCCTTTTTCCTAGAGATGAAAGACCTTCTCCAAAATTATAGGATTGCCCTCACCCCAGTGGAGGAATCATTGGTTTGGATACTTACCCCCTTAGATGAGTTCACAATAAAGTCAGCTTACTTCAGCTGTCTTAAGGGGGAGGTGGCCCAGGCAGATTGGAGAAAGATCTAGCACCCTTGGATCCTACCAAAGATAAACTACTTCTAGTGGATGGCTTTGAATGGGTCTATCCTAATTGTGGATAACCTCCAAAGAAGAGGGCGTCAAATTGCTAACTATTGTATTTTGTCTCAAGTATGTTGAATCTAATCCACACCTTCTTATCCACTACCCTTTTTCCATAGAAGTATGGAGGGAAGTCCTTTCCTTATGGGAGGTGCAGTGGTATATGGATGGAGAGTTGCAACAATTTTTTCACCAGGACAATCAATCTATCCACCCTTTCCTCAAAAAATTATGGTCTATTCTTCCCCCATATATTTCATGGAAAAACTAGGAGTGGAACAATAGAATTTTTAGGGAACAAGCAGCTAACATCTCGAGGGTAGCCAATTAGGTTATTAGACTCCTAATAGAATGTAGTGGGATCTGATAGTGGAAGCTCACCTTGAACCCCTCGAGCAAAATTGATATGAAATGGGCTTCTTCTTGGGATGTTGGCCCAAAAGTGGCACAATTATATAATTCTAAATCCACGCTTAGAAAGAAGACTATGTGGCACCCTCCCCCTGATTCTTTGATCAAACTCATTTTTGATGGTTTGGTCATGATGGGCAACATGGCAGCAAGAGGTGTCTTTCACAATAGTATGGGAAATCTGGTGGTTGCTAATACTAGAAATTGTGGATGGGGCTCAAATAATGAAGTGGAAGCCTTGGTGCTTCTGTGGGGTTTGAGAATTATGAGAGCACATAGATTTAACAAGCTTGTCATTGAGTGGGACTCAATGCTAATTATTAATGCTACTAAGGGAGAGGGTCAGAGTAGCTTGCCTATCAAAGTAATAATTGATGAAATGCAAAGGATGATGGAAGAATACCATAAGATCCACATTGATCACATATATTGAAAAGGGAATGGAATGGTGGATTAGCTGGCAAAATTTGGCCATAGTGTCATGTAGTTAATTGAATGGGAGGACATTGGATAGTTTCCATCATCAACTCAAATTATGATGGAATGGGAGCTTACTTACAATAATGTCATATGAATCATCACAATAGGTGGAAAACCTTCAATTATCCATGTGGGAAGGAGGACAAGCCTCTTCTTAAAGTGATTATTTGGCAAGATTGTATGGTGATTTGCATTAACGATCCAATTGTCATGAGCTTTAAGTATTTCCAAAAAAGAACGTAGAGGATGGATTTACTGAGATGTAAAAAACTGTCAATTGATGATAAAAAGACAAGTTGTTAAACTCTCTCTCCAAATATAGCTAGTGATAGTCATTTACAGATATAAAGGGACTACTAACATGTGCTACTAAGGGTAGTTTTCCAATTTTTGGGAAACTTTACGAACTTATGATGGTTATGGATTGTCTTTTCCTTTTAATATTGGATTGTTTTTATTTAATATTCAGTAGATGCCAAACCTACAACAATGTCATGTCAAAAAATAATGAAGAGTTAATGTTTGAACTAGGTGATCGCATGGGCACTACTAATTGTATTAAACCTATGGGAGTGGAGGCTTGCATCTATAACAAGGAAGCGGTGATGGTTTATCTGCAGCAGGATGGCCTTTTACTGTTTATGGAAGAGATGACAAAAGATGACGAGAATGTCTCAATGAAATTCATTAATTCATGGAAGCACAAGAAAGTGACTATCAATGGGATAGGTTTCAAAATATTGGAGGAACTCATTGTGAAGGTTGGAGAGTTTTTCATGGAAGGAAAGAACTAGTGCAGGTAGACCAAGGTTAATGAGGAAACTAGTTTGTGGAAATTCTTCAAATTCTAGGAGGAACCAGTGTGAATGCATGGTGGGTTTTCAAGGGAAGACCCTTTCCAAACCTTGGGATACCATCTTCTATTCTATTATGAGGTACATTGCCCTCTAGGATTAGTTCCAGGTACTCTATTATTACCATTTCCCCATTCTTAATTACTTCGAAAACCTGGACCATATTTCTTTCCCATTTATTTTATTGCATTCTATGGAAGATTGTATCTATAAGGCTAGGAGGAAAAATGATGAGGGTAAAACCTTATACCTCATCCATCACGAGCTCATGAACAAATTGTATATCCACTATCTTGCACAAAACCCACCACTCTTGGTCAACCCTATGGCTTCTATTACCCCTAAAGTCTCTTTGGACCCTAGCCCTAGTTTTCGCCCTAAAAAAAAATTGAGAAAAGCCCAGGTCCTAAGGTTAAAATTAGCCTCATTGATTCATATATGGATACAAGGAAGAGTAAGTAAAATACCTGGAGAACTAGAAAATTCCTACATTTGAAAAATTTCAAGTCTCGCCCCAAGCATGATTCCATCTCTGAATCTATGGAAAGTGATGTTAAAGCTATCCAAAAGAAGAGACTACCTTAGGACATGAAGACTATCCCCTACACACTTAGCCGCTCTCATATTTATGACACCCTTAAGCTACCCTAGCTATAAGTTGGGGGGAAGAAATTACCTACCCTAGAAAAGATACTCCTAAAGGTGGGTGCAAAAAAGGAAAGTATAGCCATGGACAAAGCCACACCAAGGCTAGACTAGATAGGCTTGAGCAATTAGTGAGGGATCTGGCAGATAATCATATTGGTATTTCCCAAAAAATTAAAACTTTGGTGGAATTCTGTACCAAAGTCATGTATTTTGTGGACACCACCCTTTACTTTTTGTAGGTGAATAAATATGAGAAGGACCTAGGAAAAGGAGAGCTAGACAACCCAATCCATTGATGGGTTCCTGGTGAAGGGTTGGTTAAAGATGATCCTAGACAAACCTATCAATGTGGAGGGGGAGGATGTGAACAAGGACGTGCTTGAGGGGAAGAAGAATGAGGATCTTAGAAACAAGGAGGGTAGCTAGCCCTAGATCTAGTTCTTTTCTTTTTCATTTTATGTTGTTGGTTACTATGAACTAGTTACCCTATGAGGTTTTACATTATATTCTTATGTTGATATGTGGGACTGATAGCAGTGTTTTGTTTAAGTGTTGCTAGTTTTTTCTTAAAGCTTTTTCTTCTACAAGTTTCAGGACCAATGGTATTGTTAATTCAGCTATGGACATTATATGTTTTTTGAAGTTTAAAGTTGGTACTAGTTAGATGGCTTGGAGGTAACCTCTAGCTGAATTTTTAGACTTTTTGTACTTTAAGGTCAGTCCCCCACCTTTTTGGCTGTTATCTAATACTTCAAAAAAATCTTTAGAAATCCCTGATCCTTGAACCACATTTTTAAAAAACCTTATAGCATATTTATCTAGCCTTTTATCCTTTGTTATTTGCAATTCAAGTGGGTAGTGATCTAAACCTGAGACTGTCACTTTACATTTTAGAGTAAAGGGTAGCTATGCAACATCCCCATTTAAAGTAAATATGTCCATTTTCTCCACAATAAAGATAAATTGTTTTCTCCTATTTTTCCAAGTGTATCTATCTCTAAATGTGGCAATATCTATTAGTCCATTTCTATTAATCCATTCATTAAAAATTTACCACCACTTTAGGAATTTTTTGAGTTCTGCCCCATTTTTTAGATGCTTTAGTTATAGTATTAAAATCACCTCCTATGAGACAAGAGCCTATAATGCATCAGTAAATTGCAAGCCTCTCATCAGGAAGGTCTAGGGTTTGAATCTACTTGATATTAATACATATTAATAAATAATCTTAACAATAATAATAAAATGAATAATAAATAATCTAGGCTGATTACCTATAAAAATAAATAAATAAATTCCCTCCTATGAATGAAATCTCTTCTTTACAAATAATTAATT
Organism: Cupressus sempervirens; assembly: GCA_028749045.1. Lineage (NCBI taxonomy): Eukaryota > Viridiplantae > Streptophyta > Pinopsida > Cupressales > Cupressaceae > Cupressus > Cupressus sempervirens. The sequence goes on along the minus strand of CM053786.1, from coordinate 242,243,877 downwards.
TTTCTCCAGTATCTTTATAGACTCTAATTTTGTCCATATTTTGAATAAGGCTATACACATTAAAAATCTTGCAGCTCAACTTCATTTGAGAGCTTCTTAGTAAGCCACACATCTAATATGCATGATGTTCAAAAGATGTTATAATTATAAATGTTGGGTTCCATATGAAAGCTAAACCTCCTAAGGTTTTGTTGAGATAATCGATGTTGCACACATTGCATAATATTGTTATATTATTTTATTTTATTTTATTATGTAATGTTGCACCTATATAGACGTGCAACATGTGAAGATTCTCATGGGATATACTTGATGAGTTGTATTGTAACATTGTGAAAACATATCATGTAATTATTTAATATTAGGGAAAAGAATTAAATTTCCAATATTAAATGTGGGTTCAATGGGCTAGGTAGCACATGGTTTATGTAATACCACTTGGTCATTTTGTGGGACTTGCTACTATATAAGCAGCCACAAGGGTAGTTGTCATATATGAGAAAGACATAATGTGTAAAGAGAAAATGGGGAAAGAGTCGAGAGGGACAAGGCTTGACATGTTAGCTAAGGAAGCAATTGTGAAGGTTAGAAGCATGGTATGAGATGTGTGGATTCATGCTTATTAACATGGATTGCTTGGTTTTGGCTATAGCTTTGAAGGCTTCTATGGTTGTATTGCAATGGTATTTATGCTAAATAATACATAGTGATGGATGCTTTTGGAGGTTGGGTTCTTTTCCCTAAATGAGGGTTTCCTAGGGTATATCTTGTGTCACATTTTTGTAGGTATGTTGTCTATTATCTTGCATATGGATTTCAATTACATATTTATTACAAATCTATTATGGGTTAGGTAGAAATGCTTACAAATGGTATCAGAGCTATGATTTTATTATTGTAACCCTAGATTAAATCCATAGGAATTCATAAGTGGATAAAAGAAAGGGCAAGATATATTAGTTATTTATTGTAGATCTAAGAGTTTTGGTTTCATTCTTATGATGGGATGTTGGAAAATTTTTTGCATTTGAAATTATGAGTCAAATGGATTTTTTGGATGTTTCATTTAAATAAGGGTTTTAGGGCTAGCTTGCATAAATGACCTCTTGGGTATAAAAAAACCTCACTATTGGATCTCGGTCAATGTTTCAATAAATTTTGATATATAGTATGCCCTAGTTTGGCCATGTTCAGAGGAAATGAAATAGTTTTTATTTTCTACCCATGATAGCCATCAAATTTAATCCCATCAGAATTTTTGCCACATAAAAAAAAGAATCGTAGTGAAAATGGTTAAAAGACTGTATTATTAAAATGGCCATAACATTCTCTCAAGATATCAAATTTTAGACTTCTTACAAGCATTGGAAAGCTAATTCAGAGCATTACAACTTAGTGTAGATTTGGTTCTATGATTTTGAGATTTTTTCAGGATTTAAGAATCCAAAAGTTACATGTTTTTTTTGAGCAAAAATTAGGATTTAAGTTGGGGTTACAAAGTCAAATTTTGGACTTCAAGTAGTCATTGAAAAGATCTTAGAGAGCTCTACACATTGGCTTAGATTTGGTGCAAGTTTAGCATGGTTTATTTTGTGATATGTTGATTGAAACAATTTATTATATATATTGACTATGGTAACATCATGAGTTTATGACATTGTATATTTTGGAGATTTGGATTTGATATTATTGTATACTTAGATCATATATCAGATTGGTTTCATGATGATATGGTTATTAGTATTTGGTTTGGATATGTATGATGACTTGTTGGTTCTACAAGTTGTGCAATGTTGTAAGTGGTCTACACTTATAGGTTACATTTATAGCTTGGTTATGAGTTGTCTTTTCCCATTGATCTTTCATTATTGATGCATATTCAGATTGGTGTCTTAGATTTGGTTTGTCTATGTCATAAGTGACATGACTTTTTGATTTTTCTTCATGTTGAAGGGATGAGATTGTATTACTAGGTATAATCATGGTGGAGAATTATGGTTGACTATTTTATACTAAAAGGTTGGACACTTTGAGGGTTAGTTACTCAATTCATGAATGTGATCATGGTGTCATGGATTTTGGCATGACTTGATTAGATAGAAAGGTACATCCTTGATGTTCATTAGTTTGGCTTCTTGATTTGGTTATGGTGGTATATCTTCTTGGTTGATAATCATGGTTATTTGGTTTCTTTTGAGGAGCTCATGATGTGCACTTTGAGTTCTTTGATGGTTTGATGCCTTGGTTGATTCTCATGGTTGGATGATGATTTTTTCATCATGATTTCGTAGATAGCTTGGATACATAGTTTAGTGGGAGCTTGTCACAGTGATGAGGTGTAAGTGTAGGATTAGTTCCTGGTTTGGTTTGTATCTTCTTGGTTTAGAGATCTTGGTTTCACTTGGCACTAACACTTTGGTTGTGTGAGTGTAGGCCTAGAGGATCTTCATGTAGAAGATGGATTTTACAATACCATGGCTGACTTAATACCATGGTTGAGTGGGAGTTTTTGGCATTGATATATTTATTGAGTGTTTCCAGATGTTGGAGGTTTGTTTTAGATCATATTTCTATAGAAGTATCTTTAACATTTGCATGGTGCACTTGGTTATCTTCATGGTGTGTAAAGATGGTTAGATCTTGAGGACTCATAGGGTTCTTGTTTATCTTCATGGTGTGTGGAGATGGTTCTTCATGGTATGTGGAGATGGTTCTTCATGGTATGTGGAGATGGTTGCATCTAGAGGACTCATAGGGTTCTTCATAAATGTGTGGTTTATGCTTTCATTTGACATATTATCCTTGGTGTGAGGATGGTTTTATTATTATGTCATGGTATAATGTTAATATGCATTTAGAGTTTTGATATGTTATAGTATGTTCATATGGAGCATGTTATCTCTTTGGTTGAGATGGTTAGATCATGTTGTCATGTTTATGTTCATAAGGCCATGGTTAGAACTTTGACATTGATCTTGGTTTAGTTTCTTGGTATAGAGCTAGATACTTCATGATATTGCTATGTTTCATTTGGATTTGGCATGAATTGATTATTTTTAGGTGCTCATGGATACCTACAGATGGCGGTGATGTTGATTTCTCTTGAATTAGAGAAGTATTTGTCAGAATGGTTAATATTTTCAGCAGGAAGTACGAGGGTTATTCACTTGATATGGACTTGAGAGGAGATTATTCTTAGATGAGTCTTAGTTGGAGACTTTGATATCTTGATGAGTATTCTCATTCCCCACTCTTGGTCTACTTGACATTTTTCTACTTGAGAGGTATAGCCCATTATTTCTCTCAAGTGCATTACATTTATGCTTATCTTTCATGGATATGGATCCTAAGCTATGGCACATGAGTTAGTTATAGAGGGTTAATTTGAGGAATGGTCTAGCATTGGTTATCTCCATTTGCATATGTTGTTAACCTAGTTGAGTTTAGGAGATGGTTTTATATTCGGCATATTCCTTGGTTTAGGAATGATTTATGAGTTGATCTTCTTGTGAGAGGTTTTCATCCATGGTTAGTTATATGGTATGGTTTGGGTGTTGTTGAGGCTTCTTAGTTGGGGTTTTATGGAGGAGATCATACCTACACAGTTTACATCTAGAGGTGTGTGTAGAAGGACATGATACAGGTTATGATTTGCATCATTTCTCTTTGGTCTTGATAATCTACCTAGATCTTTGGTTTCACTTATATTGGATTTCTGATTAGTTGGAGATAGTGACCACTAGTTTGTGTTATGTATTTCATGCAATAGATGACATGCTTATTCCTTTATCTCTTTCCTCTATTGATTGTGGAGAGCTTGAGAGACCATTGGAGATTTTTTATGAGAGTTGTTCTTGTAGATTGTTGGTTTATGTGTTGTGGATGTCCTTGAGACTACATGCATTCACTTCTTTAAGATGTTTCGAGTGGATTGGTTATATATTTGACATTATCTTTTGTAGTGGGAACTTCTTGGTATATATGTGGTAGTTGTTTCTTTTAAGGCTTATGATAGTAGGTTACAGTTTGGATATGTTGATGATTGTGAGGTTCACTTGGTATACCTTTAGAAGTATGGATAGTTGGATGGGTTTGACACTTGTTGTCGATGTTATTTCAACTATGGATATTTTGAAAACTACATATACAAGTGATTACCTTTCAATTAGGTTTTTGTTCTTGGAATTTGATTTGGTACAAGATTTTATGATCTTCTAATGTGAGAGGTTGGGTGGCTTTCTCTTTTGATGGCTTCTATGTATGTTTGGTGGTAGTAGTATAATAGGAGGTGAGATCATTCATGTTTGAGATGCTAGATAGTTTGATTTTGTTGCGAGTACTAAGATGGAGCACTTCATGTACTTTGATATATGATGGTGGATATACTAAGAGGGAGTGTTCCCTTATTCATTTATGTGGCTACAAATTGACCCTATGCAATGTATGTACTAAATGGGAGATTTTTGAGATAATGGGTGTTTCAGACATTGCATAATATTTTTATATTGTATAATTTTATTTAGTTATGTAATGTTGCACCTAAATGGACATGCAACATGTAAATATTCCTATGGGATACACTTGATGAGTTGTATTGTAACATTGTGATAATATTTCATGTAATTATTCAATATTGGGGAAAAGAATTAAATTTCCAATATTAAATGTAGGGTCAATGGGTTATATAGCACATGGTTTATGTAATACCACTTGGTCATTTTGTGGGACTTGCTACTATATAAGCAGCCACAAGGGTAGTTATTGTATATGAGAAAGACATAAGAGAAAAAGGGAAAAAGGGAGAGAGTCAAGTGGGACAAGGCTTGACATGTTAGCTAGGGCAACATTTGTGAAGGTTGGAAGCATGGCATAGGATGTGTGGATTCATGCTTGTTCACATGTATTGCTTGGTTTTGGCTATGACTTTGAAGGCTTCCATGGTTGTATTGCAATGGTATTTTTGTTGAATAATACATGCTGATGGATGCTTTTGGAGGTTGGGTTTTTTTTTTCAGGGTATATCTTGTGTCACATTCTTGTGGGTATGTTGTCTATTCTTTTGTATGTGGATTTCAATTACATATTTATTTCAGATCTATTATGAGTTATGTGGAAATGGTTATATTTTTTGTTGCAAGTTTTCTTACAAGTTCCCCTAGTTGGAGATCCCCATATCACCTTAACTAATAGCTTCTTTTTTAAGCCCTCTTGATCATTCCTATATATCTTCATTTCTTCTAATAAAATAATTTCTACATTTTTTATATGAATTATTATAACTCCCAATTATTTCTAGGGGCACTTAAACATCTAACATTCCATGTTAGGAAATTCATTGCAAGTTGATAGGTGTCATTCCCTTCCCTAACTTAAAGATATCAATTAATTTTGATTGATCATGAGAACAACCATCCATCATTCTTAATTCATATAGGGATTTTCTTCCCGCATTTTTATATCTTTTTACATTATGAGGTATATTCTTACATGGTAGAGTCATGAATATCCCCATTTATTCCAAATCATTTAGTTCATGATCTTCTAGATTTTCTACCATCTACTCCACTTCCACTTTCTCCATTAGACCATCACCTTTCAAAATTGTCTTGATCAAAAATTCCTTCTATCTTTATAGTCCTTCCTCATTATCAAAAATTTTATTCATAAACTCATTCATTAGTTCACTGAATAAAAGCTCACATAATTTCTTAGAAATGCTTCTAACCTATTCCTCCAGTCTAGCATAGCTATTACATTCCTCATTTAAAGGTCTTGATGGACATAATGTTTACTCGTGGATATAATTATCCAATTGATCCTCACCCCTATAATCCTTTTCCTCTCTCCATTGACTTATTACACTAATAAATCCTCCTTTGTCATTAAGTATTATTCCTATTTCTTTCTAAGGCTTGTCCCTTTTTGAATCACTCCACTTTCTTTTGGGGTTTCTACCCTTGTGATTTGGCTAAGATCTTGCATATATATTTTCTCACCCCTTGTATTTTTACAACTATCTCTAACTTTGGTTGGGCTAAAGAGACTTATTCATCATGAATTTTGAAGCCTCCCCTCTTTAATCTATAGACATAATAGTTCCCATTATAAATGACACGAGAGTGGGTGTAGTTTTTCTTATTCCCCCCTCTTCAAAATCATCGCCTATAGGGGATTCCACAATGTCAAAGGCTCCATTTTTCTTATTGAGGATAATATATGTGTGTAGAGGAGGATGTGGAAAAGAAGTTATATGATTCAAGATCCAAGAAGCTAATGAAAGGTCTTGGTACCCACCTCTAGATACTCATGTTTATGGGAAACAATATCAGTTGAATGATGACAACTTTAACATTGGATTGGAATGGAAATACCTACTATTTGAATAAACTTAAATTACTACTAGAGGATTCTTAGAAGTTGAGGAAAATGAATTGGATGTAAAGAGGCAAGCTTAAAACGAGTCATTCCCACTTTGGGTCAGCCCCTTTTTCCTATTCTGTAGGACCCTACATACTAGTGGATTAATTTATGCTTATAAAAAAGGTAGGGGATAAAACGAATCAAAAGGAATTGGGATAGGGGTCCACTTCTATTGAAGTGCCCCTACTACCAATTTCATCTTATGGATCTAGTTTAGTAGCCCCTACAATTCTATGGGAGTTATGCCTTTCTCTGTCCCTTCCCAAAAATGATGAATGGGTTCTTGGGCTTTGATAAAATGTAAACGCATACCATGACTTGACTAGACCTACTATTCTAATAGGGGGAAAAGAAAGATTGATACCCTAAGAGCCAATTATTCAATATTTAGATTTATATCCATAACCAGTAAGCACAAAGGCTATTCTAGAACTAGCATTAGTGGGAAAAGAGAGAGTTTAAGTTTACCAGGCATAAGAGTGAATGCATGCAAAGGTCATTTCAAAGAAATAAGAAGAGCCCTACAATTCTATTGCCCCCCTTAAACAAATTATTTCTATGGCCAGAAAAAATAGTTCTATGGCATCTCAAATTATATAGAGGGCACAAGGGGGCTAGGGGGGGGGTCAACTATCGATCTATAACCACTAAATTGAACTAGTATCATCAAAATGGACTTTTTCACTAACAAGGAACAAAGGAAATGCCAAACCATTTTGTTCACAGATAATGAATAAAGGAAATGTTGAATACATAAAATAATAGAGATTTCCATGATCTTAGTTCAAACACAAAGAGATTTATTGAATACATTTATAAGGGTTTCGAATTATAGTGAAATCCACATTACACATAGCATGTGACATTAGTATTATTGATGGCCTCAACAAGATGAATTTTTTGAGGAAATATCTAGAAGCAATTGGCAACACCAACTATACCTTCCTATAAAATTAGATAAAATCTGAAGTTGATAAAGGGTGAGTCTACCATGGAAGTGGTATCATTTCAAAAAAAAAAAACCTTGAAAATAAGAAAAGTTAAGCCTCAATACGACTAATATTAGAAAAAGGAAACATTTATATAATTATTTAGTTAATGAATCTATAGCAATGTGTTATGAAGAAAGGTAAATACAAAATCCCTATTATAATCGAATACCCCTCAAAGGTAAATATACAAACAAATGGAAAAATACACATAAATCATATAATAAAAGAAGAAGCCAAATTCAAGTAAAGAGTATGTTGTCATCGAAGATATAAAGAAAACAACATGTGAAATATTTTTAAATTATTTGATAAACATAGAGAAAGTTGTACTAGTATCAACTTCCACATTATAGAAAGATAAACAAAGGAAAGCTTGGAGGTCATTGAATTCGGTAATAGTCTATCGTATTAGGCACCTGTTCTGGTATCAACTTTTTTATTTTTAATGTATTAAAGGATAATAAAATAGAAACTATTCACCGTTGTAGACAACCTATACGCCACTCAGACTGTAATGTCAGTGAAATCTATACTATAAATATAAATTTCATTTCATCCTCTTACACGGCTATGACGACAATCACTCATCTTGATGTCTTTGTAAAGCATTTAAGAAAACAAACCATTTTACTATTAAATACAAAAAAAAAATTTACTAAGTAGTTTTTAATAAATCATCGTCCAAAAGAAAAAATTTTTTTACAGTATTATCTACTGCAGTTTTAAAAAATTTATAACTTGTCAAATATCGATGATTTTGTTCCATATTGATAATATGTTTATTAGTTCCTGTCGAATGACAGGATACTATACCATCCAAGTGGATGCAAATTTGAAATAACTTTTGACCAATGGGAATGTTTTATTTAATTTATTCCAATTCATTTCATAATTTTTTCAAAAATGTTAAATGTGATTTTTCTATTGGTTGTTGCTGTGAATAGTAGGGTATCCAATTTTTTAAAGTTTTGTTAAAGATTATTTTTGGAAGAGGTGCCTGTTGAAAATAGTAACATTTATTCTATTGTGTACTATTCGCCTATCTTCTAAAAAATATCTATCCATATGATCTAATCGTATTCTATGGATACTGTATAAATTGTTGTTGGTGCAATAATTGTCGAATTTTTTGGGGCTTTCTCCACCATGTTTTTGTTGTGTGGAGAAAAAATGAGTTTTTCTACATTATTGGTGGTAGTTGACAATATTATCTAAATTTGGTCATCCACCCTTTAATACCTTGAGGAATGTTTCTTGTTGACAACTGATAATCTCAACTTTACCCATTTGCTAATTTTTAGAGTTCATTGTGTGGGTGGAGAGTCACCTGTTCTTCTCTGTGGTGGGCATAGTTGCAGAGGAAATATTTCTTTATATCAGTGTTAATAAACATATTTTTCATTGTAAAAATCCCCTAACAAAGTGTATGTGGCAAATTGTTCACAACAGCTGGATAGGCCCTTGATATGCGGCCTTCCTCTGCATTTAGAGGTGCAGCTTCCTTGTATGATATAATTTTGCAGTTTTTCAAATAAAAGTGAAATCAAACTTTAAAAGATAAATAGAAACCTATTGATGACAAATGCACCACATGACTTCAAAGCTTTTTTGGACTAACTTAACACTACTGATAACAACAATCAAGATCTATGCTTTATAACTGTTACTAGCACAATGCTGACCCAAAGATTCATAAACATCTGCACCATATTGTGAGAATGCTCAATGTAAAGAGAACCAAGATTTCTAAGAATTCAGATTCGGAAGAGGAGAACTCAAATTTCATGTTCCTTTATTTTCTTGCACAAAGAATCTAAGAGGAATTTCTGATTACAAAGACAAAATTTGTACATACTTTCCAAATATTATCTTCTAATCAAAATTTTAGAATAGTGCTCCCATTTTCTAAATTCCAAAAAGTCCCTAGACAAAGATAAGATGATTCTTTATATAGAGATGGAGGTTAAAAACTACCCTTCTGTGGTTAATAACTACTTCACAAATACATGATTTGGGTGAGGTTAATTAACCTCTACAAATTAACTCCAAAACGGAAAAACAAGTTCTTTACAAGATCACATTCAAAATACATGAGATTTCAAAGAACTATCAAATAGGTAGCTTTGTCGACATGAGAATGTAGATTTTCTCTTATCCATTCATGGCTAGCTTACTAGAAATTTAGCCTTGAAATCTGTGCACATTTAAACCACATATGCTAAGTGTCTTTCCTTAGAAACATGTATTTTTAAGGGATTGATTTTAACAATTTGGTGTTCACTATCATATTACAATTTATGTCTACACTCTCTCTATATTGCACTTATTGACACGTGATCATAGTGCTTGACTTGACCAATCTTCCTGATGATGCCTAAGAAGGCCTTTTCTTCACCATTTCATAAAATAGTGTAAAGTTCTCCTTTGTAACACAACACCATGTCTATGGATTAAAATAAACATATGACCCCTTCTCAGACATATCTGTCTTGATTTTAGGCTCATCATTTCCACTGTGTGTTTAACCATACACCAAGGTTTTTATGATACACCAACCCTTCATCAAACAATTCATTAGCCACAAGAAGTTGAGCCTCATCAATTGGCATACTATAAAATGTGTAGAAAAGTGTGTCTCATTTTGCAATAGCAATATAGCCTGGATTTGACCTTGGAACTTGCTGTCTCAGATAACAACTTGGAAGTTTGTATAGCAATGGAGGATAAGGAATTCTTGCAGACCAAGGGAGATTATGTGTACCATAAATATTATCATATACACTAAAAGTTTCGTAGTGTCGACCAATAGCTAAAGTTGTGACATCTGAGTTCCTCCCACTAAGAACATCTGCTAAACCTCTCAATCCAAAGTGGTGAGAATTATCTTCTTCATCTTTACTTGACGTATGTTCACTTTTCTCATTAGTTGTATCATTTGATTTGTGCTTCAATATATCATTGTGCCAGCTATAAAGATGTGACCACCCTGTGTCTATGTCACCCACTTGTTGTAGTGCATTGTTTGGAATGACCTTAGTGTAAATAGGAAGAGTCTAAGTGTACATTGGAAGAGTGGTATAAGGATTGGGATATAAATGAGGTGGTTTTACAGTAGGAAGATAAGTTATGTTCACATTGTAAGTATTGGGTAGTGGTGCACATGCAACTCCTTGGTTGACATTCTATGCACAATGACAATGTGCCTTGACTATGATTGTGTAAATACCTCTGATTTCCATTGGGAGTTGTAGGCTGAAGGATGAAATTTCCAAATGGTCCACATATAATACCTAAGATCAGATCAACAAACAAGCATTTTACCAAATAGTTAACATGCCTTCTTTGAGATTCCACATCTTATACTTTATCTTCCATATGAAAAACAATTTGCACGCAATCCTCACCAATTGTTTCTTTTATACTTGGACTGATTCCTATGTCACTGCAAATTTGGATCATCGGTTTCTCCTCCACAATGTGTTTAGTTTTATTCACCAACTAACCTCTCTATGTGCCACATTTGGAAAACATGTGGGTCATCGTGCATGCTCCTCTAAGATTTCGAATTACTTCCACCAACCGTTGCATTTTACCATATCTATGGCTATGTTTGCATCATTTGTGATCGAACTAGTGTCTAAAGTGGGTCAAACATTTTGTCAAGCATTTATCATGTCTTCTTATTCGTATCTGATCAAGGTGCCACAAACTCCAAACTCTCTTCACATAGTGAATTCAATTCATTTGAAAGCAATTTAATAAGACCATCCAATGTGCCACTGGCTGGACTAAGCAAATGATAGAGGTTGATTTGTCAAGAAAGTCACATGCTTAGGTTGTTGGTTGTTACTTCTATATTCAAATCCTATTCAACTCTTGGAAAATCCAAACATGGCCCATGCTCACTGTGTAGATTCTCTTCAATATATGAGTAAGTAGTTAGAGAGCTTCTCAAACTTGGATGCTTTTTGTTTGGCTCTTCATAATCCCCATTGTCTCTACCTTTCTTTTTTTATGAACCGAAAGGTTAATAACCATCTCAAAAATATGTGTTTTGAGCCTCTAACCTTAGCCTTTTTGGACAAGAGGTTAAGGTTAATGGTTCAGAACACGTGTTTTAGAAATTTATCTTAACCTCTTTTTGATGGAGAGAGCAAGATTTCAAAGTGAAACACATGTTATGGACCCCAAACCTTAACCTTTTTAAAGGTTAAGAAGTTAAGGTTAATGGTTTGGATTACGTGTTTTGAAATTTTATATTAACCTCTTCAAAGGTTAATGGTTAAGATTTTGATTGAAAATACATATTTTGGTTCCTTCCATTAACCTGTGACAACTTTTGACTCGGAAGCCGGATTTCAATAATTTGAAGTGTAATATAGAGGTGGTGATTAGCTAGAGGATTTGAAATCATGAGACTACCAAGAATTGGATAATTCTTGAAACACTTTAAAATTTGAATTTTTATGCCTTCTTGCACATTTTGATTAAATTTTTTGAAATTTAGGTATGATAAATACCAGGGCAACAATCAGTCTTTATGTTTGGGTATTTTTCTATTTCTTGTTACAAATTTTGAAAGATTATGTTTTCAGCATGTTGTTGATTCTATCATAGTGTATTTTTTTTTTTGTTGATTCTATCATACTGTAAAAAAAAAATCATCCACTTTACCATGGTGTAATATGAACATTCCATTGTATGGTAGTTTCTTAATTTTTGTAGATTGACAATTATTGTGCTTCGGTATGTTCCTTTCACTCTATAGATTGAGAAATAATTTTATCTAATTGTGCAAGTTTTTATACTCGTCTGACTTTTGAGTTGTATAGACAGGTTTTTGTGAATTTCTGTTCAATTGTTGAGGAGAGGCATTTTTGTAGAAATTGAGTGACCCATCTTTTGTATTTTACTCATGTTCTTTTAATCAACTTTTTGGCTACTATTAATTGAGGAAATATTACTTTTTATATCAACACATATCGAACTTTCCATGTACTCAAGACTCGAGAGTTCTTTGTTATTCGGTCCACTTAAGCATATTTGATATCTCTTGTTACCAAATTTATGCAAAGTCCAGTCAGCTCCAAATTATAAGGTATATATATGTTTACCAAGAACTTCCATCAAAACTACCAATTCATTAAAGACCCTAATGTAGGTTCTTGTCATCGTTACATTTCCATATAGTTTTTTCTTTTTATAAACACATTTTACTGGTGTGTCTAGAAGCTCACATGATGTTGAAGAAGATAGGAAATTTCATTGCTTAGATTTGGTAAGAATATTTCATTGTCATCTATTGCTGACGATCTATCCCATTCATTATTGTCTTCTTCCAATCTTCCTTCAATGAGTATTTCCAATACTACATAAATACATTACGAGTATTTTATTCCAGTCAGTTTAGTATTATGTTATCTTTCCTCTCTTGGCTTTTGATTAATTGAGCCTTTTAATATCATAACTAACTATATTCTAGTGCAACGAATGCCACCATCCACTCTCAAACAAAGGATAAGTTGCCATACAAAGTGACACATATCATGACTATAAAGTGTTGACACATCATGTCTATAACAAGTGTTATTAGAAACAGAAATGAAATGGAAGCAATAATATTGAATCCAAAAAAAAATTAAAAACTTCCTAGATACTACTATTATATGTTAGCATTGGACTTTATTCTTGAATTCTGACTTTGATAATAACCAATTTCAGGGGAACTGAGATTTCCTTAAGTAATTATTGTTAGCATTGGGAAGGGTAATGTAAATTCTTAACATATTGATTCAATACCTGTTAAAAATTAGGAAAAGTTAATTGTGTAATGGTGTCAACAAATTTCACAATAGAAAATACATTTCTATGATTAAATTCTCAAGAAACTCACTCACTTGTGCTACAGAAAAAAGAATAAAACATTTGTTGATACATAAATTTCAAATTTTAGAACATTCATTCCAATAAACACATTGGTGCTCCAAATAGGGAATGACTATCTTCAGCGAGGACATTTTTAGGCCAGCATTCACCAAGGTAGTAGATAAATTATTCACCTATAGTATCTAACTCTAATAATGAATTAGGAATTTAATCTTGAACAAGGTCCTTGAGTGTTGTGTGAACGCAAAACAATTTATCTCAGACTTTTCTTAATGTCAGTATAAAATCAAAATCCCCACAGGTATTCAAATGTACAAATAAAAGAAATTAGAATTATGATTGAGTATTACATTTCACTAATGGTTTTTGAAGAGTTGCACACTTTGAGAGGTTTTATTCTATTTTTCCAAATGTCAGTATGCTTTCAAGAGAGTGGAGGTACGAAGCTTTCCCAATCTGCAATAGTTTATTATATCTATAACTGGCTAACAAATCTTTTATTGTAGGAATCATCGATTTATAATAAGTCTATAATTTTTTAAACCTTGTAACTCCTCGACAACTAGCTCAAGTTGTACAACTAATTTTTGTTAAAAGTATTTGTCTAAAGCTGTAAATAACCAAGTTATGCTCCCTTCAAAGCTAAAATGATAACCAAGGTTTTCTCCCTTCAAAGCTAAAATGATAGGTTCTTGTCAGTGTCATATTCAATAAAGAAATTATTTGCCAACGGACATAATTGTCCCAAGAAATTAAAACTTATGTCATTGACTAGGTTTTAGCAAAACATTAATAATTTATGAAGTGTATAGAAGAGTCAATTCTCATGGAATTCTCATGCAAATAGGGTCATTACTGACAAAATATTTCATAAATAATTTAGAATATCCTACACATTCTTAAAATTTATATATTATTTTTTGTATGTTACTATCATGACAACCCTCCCCTTCAAGCGTAGAAGATTTGAGGAGTGAAGACAAAGTTTGAAACATTCCTGTTAGTCATTTAAGCCAATTTTAGTTTGTAATCTTGTTGAAATATGATTAGTCAAAATATATTCTTCTTCTTTAAATTTGTATAATGTTAATTATAAATTATTTTATTTTTCCTATTTTATTATGATTGAGTTATGTTTTAGTTTAAGAACACAATGTCATTTAGTTTTAATTATTTTCACATGAAAGATACTATTATGTAAACATAAATTAACTTCAAATTCATTAGGTTTTCATCCAAATTTTAATATTTTTACAATATTATAAAAGAAGATAATGAGAATCAAACTTATTTAAAATTGTACAAAAATCTAAAATTTAGCCTTCATAGTACAGTTCTAAACTCCTTGCCTCAAAAACACTATTTTTTAATTAATATGATAGGGAGATGCCCTAAACCTAAAAAAAAGAGTCACATTACACTATTTCCAGAAGCAACATGCCACTTGTTTGTGTTTTAAAATGCATAGTGATAAAACCTTCCAGAGGGCAACATAAATGGGAATGTCTAAGGGTTAGCTACTTCCCCGTCTTCAACAATACCCAAATGGATTTGAACCAACATAATGAAGCACAATGCTTCCTTCACTTTTGGCTCTGCAAAACCAAGGCGTGGGTACCTAGAGATCCTACTATATAACCAGTGCAAGCAACCATAGTCTAAAATATGAACAAAGTAGATTAAACCCTTATTTCTCCTATTGACTCATGCAATAACATAGATCTGCAATAGCTAAATGCAAGACAATTCAATTCATAAGCTAAGTGAGGGCATCATGTTTTAGCTCTTCAAACATAAAATATAAAGATGATTTGAATTTGATTTGATTTTATGTGGGTGGGGAAAGTGGATGAAAAAATAAGTATGGACAAAAAACTTCTTGTAGCTAATCAGTGCCTCATCCATTAGGCAATTCGCAAATCTTTCTCATGCATTTTGGATATCTAAGACACATATCCTATGACAAGACTCTAGATCTATCCATTTACCTTGTAAATTGGATATCAATGTTCAATCTAAATCTCATTCTTACCTGATATCCTCCTCAATAAACGTGGAACCCTATTGATTTCCATGAAGCATTTACATAACTCTTTGAATTATAAGTAACAATGAAACAACATATAGCCTTAAAGGATTGCAACTATGATGTAGGCTCTTTGTTCAAAGATCATAAAATATTACAAATCACTGAGAAAGGAGACAAGATTTAAAATAAAACTCAACACTTTCTTTTCTTTGTATTGATTTCCTTGAAATAATACATGAACATGCATGAAATTGACTCACAAAATACCAAATAAACTAGACTATACAATATACATATGTTGTCATACAAGAGAGAAAATGGTGGCAATGAGAAACTGATGGGATTAGAAGGGGATATCACAGCCAAATCATAGCTTCATAGTCTGGAACCAGCGCATCCCAGATACTATCCATTCAAACTTCGTCAATTCCATAAACCATTTTTGCTAAATGTTTTCAAAATACATATATAGGTTGAAAGAATTCAATCCTAAACAAAAGATATTTTCCATTTTCTCTTTTATTCCAAAATGATCTAATTCTTCAATCATGACTCCAACTTCAATCCCAAAATTCATCACAACTGGAAAACAAATATTCCTCATAGCTAAAAATTGGAGCCAAATTATACCAGAATGGCATAATATTCTGAAAACTAACCCAATAGACCTTTTACCATGTGTTATTACCAGGCTTGTAACTATATTTTCAATTTTCACCACTTTCACTGAGAAGCCCCAAATTTCACATTTTTGCCTATAACTTGAACCAGTAAAGCCCTGCTCAAAATTTGATTCCATATCTGAATTCCTCGTCTCAAGTCCTTTCCAATGGTATATGATACTTGATATTTCAGATGAAAATAACCTTTTTGGTGGTCATTTGAAGAATCAGGCTCCAACTATGGCCATGAACACTTTGAAAGAAAAGAAATTGAAATATTGAAATATTTCTATAGTTTAAACTGTAGAAAATCATTGCTTAAAACAAATTTTTCAATTTGGATATTTGGACGCTCAAAATGGAGACGAAAAAGTATTATTTTAAAATAATTCTCCTTCCAACTCCCTAGGCCATTCTAACAGTGCCACTTGTCACCACATGACTAGCCATCCTAATCATCTACCGAATCATTCCATAACGTCGCTGGTTTTTACATTTTCCAAGAGGTTGTCATGTCACTGGAGAATCCTCCCATTTTTCAATGATGACATGGCGACCACCGGCAATTTTTTCGGCCTTAGCTCATCTATCCAGTCAAAAACCGTTGACTTCATTAGGCGGGCTGCACCATGCAGCCTGCGGCTTCCAAAATGAAATTGTCCTAAAGACAACTTATGATATTTGTAGGAAACTATTTAAAAACTCAGATCTTCCCTCCCATAGCCAATGTTGGACAAAGCAGGCTCAAGCCACATTGCATGAAAATGCCTCTCTGTGTTTCAAACACATTCCCCTGACTCCGAAAATGCTTCACATGCCTTCATTGTGATCTTCAAACACATCTGGCGCCAAAGGTATCAGTTAGGAGATGTGTGTCTCAGCACGGGACCTTGTGTGTGAATATTTATGTGCACCCTTGTAATACTTCTGTGATACTTGGGGTCAAAACTGTATACAAATCCAATAGGATTCGGGTGTTTGTCCTGATCAAGGGCGAAAAAAATATTCACATAGTTTAGGATGGGTGAACAAGCCACAGAGAAATCCTTCAAGAAGCCCCGCAACAGCGTGGATGTGGATGACGCCCATTGTATCATCCACCTTTCTCTGCTAGCTCAAAATATGACGCCTCCTTTTCACCTGCCGCTTCCTTTTCATGTAGCGGCTTCCTCCAATCGTGGAGCTCTTATCTGATGTGAATCCACTTACAATTACCTGATATGAAAAAGGCATTTTCCTTCAACAATGTAATATACATTGGACCACATTTTTGCCCCTCAAAACATAGTTAAATGTCTTTTGCTTGCCAGGCCACTCTTTCAGCTGAAAATTATAGCCTCACGAATCGAGCTGGCTTGCATCTACTTTTCCAAAACAATGCAAGTCATGTGCTGTCCTGCACATCTGGGCTATGGAGATAAACAAAAGAAGTTTTTGACAGCTCCAACTTCTTCAAGGAACAACTTCCTTTGAATTTTAACATGCTCGATTACCTCCAAAATAAAGCATAAAGAAAAAATTGGCTCGGCTTAAGCAGTTGCCCTTCTCTAGAAAATGTTTGAATCATTCTCATTGCGTTGGCCAATGTGGAGACCTTGAGCTGACACATAAACCAAACTTATTTGGCATAGTTTGGTGGCTTAAAATGATATTGTTTGGTTAATTTGGTTAAAACAGTTTTATACAAAAAACAAAACAAAACCCGAACCATCCAATTTTCACCTGTAATGGATGTCATGTGACTCTAGCTTTGAAACTATAATTCATTTCTAACTTGCCACTAGAATCTTCATAAACATGATTTCCAGTTACAGAACCTACACCCTCTTTTCATTCATCTACCGCTTTTTGTCCTTTTGCGTGGAGCTCCCTTTGACGTTGGCGGTTGCTTGCTCATGCCGTGTCACCTGAGATCGGCGAGGAGGGTGAGAGCATCGTCCCTGGTCATGGAAAGGAACAAATCCCCTTCAATCATCCTCATGCTCGGGCTCCCATAATGCACTTCAACAAACAACTCATCCACAATGTTGCCAAATTGATGATAAATCCTATTACCATATCTGCTAAATTCAAAATGTAATTCCAAAAGCTCATGCCAAGGACGCAACTAAGAAAAGTACAATGGTGATGCTTGTTAATAGATGACACCGTTAGAGAGGGCTTTTAATGTTATCACCAAATTTGCCTTTTGAATAGGATCTCCAACATCAATATTACTAAGTTCTTGTATGAGGTGATCATAACTTGTGCGATCCCCCTTTTTAAAATATTTTCACTTCTTCTGAGTTCTATCAATCTGATAAAATCAGTGAGACCCCAAAGTGAGTCCAGCTAAAAAAAAATTCATTTTTGAATGATTGACATCTCAAATTGATCTATTGACCATCTAGCACTGATTTGAAACAAATTCAAGCACTGGAAACAAATTTACAATTATCTTTATACCTTTTTGCAAACTTGTCAACTTTGTGCCAGATAGTCCTTAGACTGGCTTTAATAACTAATCAGAACACCTGACCAAGATCTGAAATAATTAATATTGATTCTTTGTTCCGCATTCTTGTCCCCCTATCAAATCTCATCTCATGAAGAATTCTTAGCCAAAAGATATTGACTATCAAAGTTGCTCTCTTATAACTGCCTGCAAGAAAACATGTTAAAAAACAATAATTCGCATTTGGATTCGGCTCTAAAAATAGGGCAAATTGACACTTGGGGGCATGAAAACTAGGGAATGGGTTCACTGTCATGAGAAAAATAGAAATCTAGGATTTGGGATCATGATGAATAATAAGATGTATTTGGTGAATGGTCAAAGTGGGCTACTCAAAATTTGCAGGTTGGAAACACTAGCAAAAAGACATTTATTGCAAATGGAATTGGCATGAAAAAGTGTACAGATGAATAAGTCAAGATTTCAAAATTGGCACACTTAAAGTATTTTCAGAGTAGAACACAATGGTACAATCCATTTGATCTCACCTATCACGGATTCAAAGATATGACATCACGAACAGGGGTACTAACCAATCTACACTTCTTGACACCAGTAAAAAGTTGCAAATTGCATATGGAATCACATTCTAAAATTGATTAAATGGATTCCTCATAAGCTTGAATTATAAACATAACAAGTCTCTTACCTCTAAAATGCAATGCAAAAAGAATCTTAGCATTTTGGTCAACTGAGTCAAAGTTATGACAAGTCAAATAGGCCTCTCAGAATTTTGAACAATTCACATTAGCATGACAACAATAAATAACCAACTTTGAGGGATTCAAAACCTAGTCAAATGGATTCAAAATGATACAAAATCTAAAATATAGGTTGTCTGGTATGGATACTAAACACTCCCAAAGTGGTGACTCATGAAACATTATTTAATGTGAGATATTCAATTGCAAACACAACCTCCTGTTGTTGTTTGACATAGGTAAAAATGCAAATTTCAGCATTGCTCAAAATGAAACTTCACGGAATGGCTCAAAATGGAAATTTATCTTCATGGAACACAGACATACTAAATCAAAGGTGTTAGAAACATTAAACACCTCTTAGGCCTCAAATGGACAGCCAGGTACACATGCATTGAAAGGCACTTAAGAGGGCTCAAAAGCTTAGAATGGTGCTTAAATTGGGAAGGCGATTTTGAGTTCCAACAGCACTATAGCTTGAATTCAGATCAAGTAACAATCACTCAAATTATTAGAAACTAAATAAAATAATAATAATAATAGTGCAAGATTCATCCTTAAATACTTATCTCAGACTATCTTTCCTAAGGGTTGTACATTTCTACAATTATTAAAAAAATGCTTAATCTAAATGTTGTGAGGAAAGAAGCATTGCAAGTTTTCCCTTTCACAATTTACAACACACAACCCAAAATGTTAAGTATTGGTTAATTCAAAATTAAAATACATAAATAGTCATGATATGCATTGCTTCAGTCTCCTATATGATTAGTTATAGCAATCTCAAGGGTAGATTAAGATAATATATTGCAAACTGATATACAGAGAAAATGAAGAAAGTGTGTTTAATAATTTTAAGCTTTATAACATCTTAACTAAAAGTTTGGCATCGGATAAATTAATAATGTTTAATTTTATTATCAAATTTTAGAAAAGACATGAGATATTTTATTAGTACCAAAAATAACATTTATAGGAATAAAAATTTATTACAATATATATTAAATAATAATCTAAAAAAATTATTTCATTTAAAAAAAACATTTATATTGACATGAATCAATATACATATGAAAACAAAGACATACAAAAGAAAAAACAATTGCAAGACGAGATAGAGAATCTAAAGATAAAACACTATGAAGTCAACAATTTAAATTTTGAGAGTGAAAAATGATGAAAATGATATAAAAGAAGGTTTCACTTTGAAGTGCAAAGACAAAATTATCAACAATGCAAAGAGGGGTAAATGTTCTTACAAGCAAAAATAGCAAAAATAAACTATGGATACATTTTTTTCCAATGTCGCAAATGCCCCGAAGATATTCTAATGTGTATTGTTCATTCTCAAAGCTCAAAGTCACTTTACATTTATGATCTAATCTCAATCAAATTTTCAAAATCATCTACAACATTGGGTCAATGTGAATCAAAGTCCAACTTATACAAACTTGACAAATACCTTTCCACATTTGGCAATGTATCTACCCTAAATTAGAAATGAGCAAAATTGAGAAAGTAAAATTATGCAAATAATATACTCTTTGACAACTAAAGATACCCATAAAAAATGATTTTATTTGTCCTTGTCAATACCTTCTTCACTATAATTGCACCTTAACTATAATTACAGATTTTTTTTAAAAAGTATTCTTTCAAATGCATAGACAATCATGTTTCTTAAGACTTGTATAAATAATACTTGAGTGAATACAATACAAACATTCATACTTTAAGATCATAAAAGACTAAAATTACAAATAAACTTTCAGTAGGAACTTGATTCTTTGTGTCCTTGTTTATAATAGCTACTTTATAAAAAGAAAGACCATGATAATGACTCCTCACCATTGCATATCAATAATCTAATTATTTTAGAGGTATCTATAGTCAAATAGGGTATTAATCAATGTGTAAAGACACTTACAATCAAATAATGCATTGAAGAACTTGTTGATGCAAACTTTTTAGCCACTTTTTTATGCAGGAGTTTTTAGAGGTTTGTTTAAGTTTTTAATGAATTTCTTTTTTTAAGAAAGTTTAATTCTTAATAACTTTGAAATTTTATTCCTAATTTCTAATTTCAGTTGGTAGATCATCTTTTTTTAGTTTTATGAAACTTTACAAAAAAATTTAGTTTTTGTTGAATTGTTTTAAAAATTAGCAAAAATGGTAAAACTATAGTTTGATGAAAGAAATGTCTAAAAATGATAATTTTTTATTTATATTTAAATTTTTATTGCATTTTGGATGAATAATTCAAAAAAAAAACTTGTATGAATAGTTTTTGTCTATTTTCTCTATTATGTTTATGTTAATTGTCTAAGGAATTTTGATTGCACCATCTTGTATCAGAGCATAGAAGTCCTAGAAAAAGGAAATATTTGTGGTTTTGTGTAGTTATGGGTGTATATTTATGAAGGTTGAGAAGAAGAACAAGTTTTCAAAAGACTGGGTGGAGAAGAGAAAGGACCTAGTTGAGGTAAAGACAAAGTTGAAACAAGATCAATAGACTTGCTTGAAGACATGGATGAATTGAAGAAGTATTTGCATGCTATGGATTCATTAAAGAAGAAAGAAGAAAGACTTGAAAAGAAAAGAAAAGAGAAAGATAGGAAGATGAAGTTGGGAGAGATGAGAAGAATAGAGTCAATATAAAAATCAAGAGTAGTACAAGAAGGTTTGGAATTATTAGGAAAGCTACTAAAGCTAGAAATGGAAAAATGGTACCTACCAATACATGTCATGTTCAAAAGATTATTCAAATGGGGATAAGGCATGAAAAGATGAAAAAAATAGAGGAAGAGGGAAAAAAAGATTCTTAAGTACACCTATGACTAGTTTGACATCAAGAATTCAAGAAGATAAGATAAACATTACTTCACAAGAGTCTTTCTATCATTTTCAATCTTATGTTCAGAATGAGCATGTGAGAATGATTGTTTATAAAAATATTTCTAATGAAGATGTTTTATATATTTTTCTAATGTGGAATATATATAAATTTTCAAGGGTATTATATAACTTGTGGTAATGAACAATATGCCATATTATATGTTGAAGATATAAATGTTAAAGTGATAAAGGTATACATAAAATAAATGAAACTCTAGTCTCTAAAGGTAAATAGGATGTTGAATAAAATATGTGAACTAGGAACAACAAAATAAAGAGATATCTAGTGACAATCACAAAGATGATGGAAAAAATGTGTAAAACTTGCAAGACTAGAAAGAAGCAACAAATTTGCATTGAAGAAGACTTGAATTTCTTTTCTTTGAGTCAATACAATAGATATTTCGTACAATAAGAAGGATACAATGAAAAGAAGAAGAATGAATTTAAAAACAACTTGCATGAGCTACATTCTTTCAACCAGATGAGAAGATTGCAAGGTGTATTAGTCACTTTTTTATGCAAGATCTTATAGCGTTTTATTTTAAAGCTTTTAATGGTTTTTGTAGTTTTTTTAGAAAATTTATTTCATAATAATTCAAATTTTTTTTTGTAATCTAGAATGTTAGCTGACAGTTCATCTTGTCTTATTTTGAGGAATCTTCAACAAAAAATTTAGCCTTTCTCAAGTTCTTTTAGAAATTACGAAAAATGGAATAAAACAATTTTATGTAAAAACTTCCAAAAAGGGTAATTTGAAATTGTATTTAAATTTGTATCTTTTGTATTGTTTTCTCTCTTCTATTTGTGCTAATTATCTTAGGATCTTCAATTGTGTAATGAAGTGAATCAATCAAGTCTTGAATATTGCTTGGAATTTCTAGATGACTTGTTGAAAGTTTTTAATCTCTAGCTTTAATTAAAAGTTACAGAATGGTAGAATAATGGTAGAGATTATGATTTATTTATTTTTAAATTAAATAAATTTGAATAGATTGGATTATTATTCTACATCAAAAGCATGCTAGATTTTAACCCAATGTGATGAGAGTTGACAGATTAAAATGTGATATCAATTGAAGTAATATCTCATTTATTTTAGATTAGTATTTTCTTATTTGACACTACAATTGGGTCAAGAGTTTTTTGGTTATTTTTTGAAAGATTAAAATTCAATATCCACACTCCATTGTGCACTATTGTGAAAATAAAAGGCTTCCATAACTTTAATTGATATATTAATAATGTAAGAATGATCTAGAATCGTAAGTTGCATCGATGAACCTATGTCAATAAAAAAAATTCATGTCCATTTTGATAGACATGTAATATATATTATCTTTAATCAAATAGGATACGAGTAATATAAAGTTTCATAAAACTAATAAATAACGAGTGGAACATGAAAAGATTGTAGCTAAAACTTTTAAGCACTACTCTAATCAATTTTTTTAATGTTGTATTATAGAAGTGGTTCTATGTGCAATATATTTGAAACCCATATACAAAGGAAGATTTATAATATCTAAAGATTGTGCTTAGAGTACAAGTAATTCTTGTAATATCCCTAAATTGGCACATTGGCATTCTAAACCAATTTCGGTGCATCAATCTTACAACATATATTTGTTGATCAAATTAAGTCCTATTGTACTAGGTATTTCTGATTCTAATAATCTTTACTTGACCTAAGTGTCAAATGCAGAAAATCCTCAATCTATATTAATCACATACTTTATTTAATTTTCAAATATTGATTGAAATTATCTAAATTAATCTCCTAATTGAATTAATTTAATTATAAGTCCGAAGTACTTTAATTAAATTAAATCCACCCTCTTTAGCTAATACACATAAAAAATAAATTAAGATACATTGATTTAATTTGTTGAAACTAATTATTTAATTAATTAGAATATCTTATTATGATGTCATTTTTGAATGGATCAATATTCTTCCTAATTCATCTCATATGAAAAAGGAATTAAAAATATTGATTTAATCAAATATTCTCATCATAATTTTGAAATTTATTATTTAATTAATTAGAAAAATAATTATGAGCAGATATTTCAATGGATCAATGTTATCTCAGGCTATCTCATCTCATTCAACTCCATAAAAAATGGATCACTCAATCTCTCATTCAATCTAAATTGTAGAATTGGTTTAATCTTGACAATTGATCATATCCAAGATTCTATAAAAAGAGACCCCAAGCCTCTCATTTGTGATCATGCCGGTGAAGAGTATCAAATCATTGGTGAATTGATTACTCAAGCATCTTGCATTCAGATATCCTTTTCTTTGACATGCTCATCATCTAGATTACAATCCACTCATTTGACTTAATTTGCTTTTCATTGTTCTTATATTAATTTGAAAAACATTTAGATTACTCTATATATTTGCATGAAAAAAGAATAAAAAACATAGATTATATTGCATTTGTATTCATTTAAATCCTTTGTACTAGTTTGGTCTGGTTACTAAAGTCTCAATTCTCAGAGTGTATAGTAAAACCCCATCTAGTTAGAAGGAAACATATCACATTGTGCAAACATACCAAATGAATAATCTCATATTCATTTTAGGATGTTAGCGAAAAATTATAATCATCTTCAAGTGTGTGTGGAATTAGAGGTCCATATTCAACACTCACATTTCTAGTGCCCACTATGGAGCCAAAAAAATAATTTTCTCTTTTATTAATTTTTGACATTATTAATTTTGTCTATACAAAATAGAAAATCTTCATGTGCAAAGAATTTTTCTTGAATGAGAAACCTAGAAGTTTGCACCAGTCTTTGTACTTCCTCTTATGGGAAAGCATGTGCTCACATGGTGAATGTACTTTCTCACATAGCACAAAGAAAATACTTGTGCAGTATGCTGCAAAGTCTCATGTGAGACCTGTGAGTCCTTATTTTTATGTATTCTCTATTTTTGAAGCATCTATTTTATGATTTCTAATTTTTGAAATAGCTTAATAGTGGTTTGCAAGATGATTGTCAAAGATACCTTGAAATAAATACACTATGAATAGTACTAATGGTTTGATTGTAGGATGCTTGTCAAAGATCTACTTGTCAAAGAACAAATTCAAACCTACTGAAACAATGTGTCTATTTTAATTCTTTTCAATACACATAGTTTAATAGGGCTTATGAACTTTGTAGGGATCTAGAAAAAGGAATATGGGAGTATGCTCTTTGCTACTTGGAAGTGATGCCCAAGTAAATAAGAAACCTAGATGCCTTTGGAAGATGGTTCCTGAGGGAATCAACAAAGGTAGTGGTTCTCCCAAGAAAAGCTTTTTATGAAGAGATGATGCTCTTTTCCTTTTAGTAAAATCCAAATATTGGAAAAAGATAAGTTGGGATTCATAAGCTGGTTTGGTGATGAACATGTTATGTGTGTTTGGGTAAGGTGATAAGGTAGAAGAGTATGCTCTTTTCCCTTTGGGAAAATAGGAAACTTAGACCCTTGGATCCAAGCTACAGTTTGAGTCAATCTTTAGAGGACCTACCAGAGTGATCCAACCTCTATGAATGACCCAAATGAGCACACATCTAACACTGGTGATTCTACCTCACTATAATAAAGAGGCTTTGTAGAGTCAAAAAAATCCAAAGCCATGTTAATTTATTCTTCTTGATTTTGATATTACATATCATTAAGAAGAGGTTATGTATGTTGTACTGGGCAACGTCACCCCTAGTCTTGCTAGTCATGTGTGTGCACTTTTAAGTGTTGGTGTGGGTTGTTGGCCTTAACATCATTCACAAGGCCACCAGGGATTAAAGTGAATAGAATCCTATTAAAAACTTTGTAGTCCATTGCTACCTAGTTTACAACCAAAATGGGGCATAGTGTTTGTGCAAGGAGGGGGAAGAATCTTTCCTATAGATCCTCACCATAGGCATGTAACTTGACACTAGAAGGTGGTATACTCCCTTGACCCCTGCCATAATGGTTCTTATTGAGAGTATATGTTATTGACTCTTTGCAATACACAAAAAATATGGGCACCCTCTAGTGGGGTGAAACAACCATGTGAGGTGAATGCACACACATAAGTTGTGAGACAAAGGCTTTGTTGGCTCAACCATTTCTATTTATAGGGATAAAAGACTACCTTTTTCTAGTCTAAAAATTTTCCAAACTGTCCAAATAAAATGGTCAAGACTCCCTCGTCCTTTATGACTATTTCTTATATTCCCTTGTTTGAAAATCAACTATCTTCTTGCAATCCAAAATGGTATCCAAATCTAGAAATGATGACCACATCTGATAGAAAACTAAAAGCATTGTTGGTACTCTGTCTAGAAACTACAAGAGCTTATGAGAATCTCTACAAATTCTGTCAAAACCTATCATTATGTACTTTACTTGCCTACACTTTTGCATAATTTTGTGCGAGATAGGACATATAGGTCTGTTAGTTTGTGTTTCCTTGCCTGGTACTTTGTACTTGCTCACATGGGAGGCTAAGTTTCCTCATGTGAGCATATACTCAAACACTACCAACTAGTATAAAATTGGTGAAAACATTGTTCAAAGTGACAAACTGTCATTTCCTTCTATAGTTCAACACACAACTTCATGTGAGAAAATGCTTGGAAAATTGTTGTTTTGTTTCCTTGCACGAGTCTCTATACTTCCTTGTGCAGTTCTTCCATAATCTTTGCATGAGATTTTGTTAGTAAATTATCAAATTTTTTTAATATTTGGTTTTTCAGAGACCTTTTCTCTCTTGGTTCACAATATTTACTCATATTAGAGCCATATCCTCATACGAATCTATCAAGATTTATCCAAAAATAGTGAGCTATTCTGAGCTCCCTCCTCAAAACTTGTTCCAAATTTGGTCTTTGGCTGAAAACATTAAGTCATTCCTCTATTTTTAGAAGTCTAAAAATTAGACATCTTGCTCAGTTGATCACTTGCAATCTACACACAAACTCATCTCATTACTTTGTTGTCATATTTCTTCTCTTGTGTTTTTCATAACTTGTGTTATGATATTCCAAACTCTTAGTTGTTCTATCCATTTCTTTGACTACTTGTACCTAACTAAGCAACATGCTTACTAAATACTTACTTTGAGACAATATTCTAGTGTGATCCTTGTTCAAACCTTGTCATAAGTCATTGTCTATGACTATTGCAACTAGGAGTCAAAACATGTTCCCTCCCCATAGGCCAAGCCAAGGTAGAGATAGAGGTAGAATTCATGGTAGAGGTCATTTTTAGGTCTACATACAGTTTGAGTATAGTTAAGGCTCCTCACAATCTCTTTCACCTATTGGTCCACCTAGTGCTCAAATGGTCTTTCCCATAAACTTGAAATAAGTTAGGAATCTGTTATTCCAAGATCATCCAAACATTGAAAAGATAACTACATATTTAAGAAAAATAGTTAAAGTTCTATTTGAAACATCTATACAACATAGACAAACTGAAAATTTCTACATCTGTAGAATGATAAATCAAGATTAAGAAATGGGTGAAAATAGAATGAGAAAAAATTGAGAGGACTTCCATCAAAATGAAAGGATCAAATATCCTTACACCTATACAAATAATTATGAGGACGTTGAAGAGATACCCCTAGAAGAGATAGAGAAATGTCATAAAGATAAAAACTTCCAAAAAATTATGGAAATCTTGCTCCATGATGAGAAAGAAACATATTTCATCAAACTCGCTCAAGAAGAAGCAAAACTACCTCCACACTTCAATGTTGAAACAATTTTCATAAAAGAAGAGGAGTATGAAAATCCAAGTTAAAATAAAACTCCACACCATGCAAGAGAAATTATCCCAAATGTTGAGAGACAAAGATAAACCATCGAAACAATACACGTTAAATACTATTTGTTCATTTCATTTTGACAAGGACTTTTACATGCCTCCTTTTCCTAGAGGAGTTGAGTTATCCAAATACAAAAAATACTTAGGAAAATCTGATCCCCAAGATCACTTGAGGGATTTTGGTGCTTTGTCTATGGAATTCATGCATAATCAAATATATCTTATACGTTTATTCCCACAGAGTCTAGGTGGTCAAGCCATGGAATGGTTTTCATGGTTACCTACTGGAATTCAAACATTCGATGAGATTACTAATATGTTCATTAAATAGTACTCATACAATATACAAGATCCAATCAACATATGAGATTTGTGTAACCTTAAACAAATAATTAGAAAAATTTTCCTAAAATTCCTCTGAAGATGGAGATAATTCTATACCAAATACTCACGTAAGATTCCTGAAACTAAAAAAATTGATATCTTTATGGATAATCGTTTACCTAATTTTGGGTATAAAATATAACTTCAAGGTTTGCATACCTTCGAATAAATGATTACACAAGGTATTTGAATAGATAGAAGAGATCATGGTAATGAAAGGTGAATTAACCCTTTAAAAAGACATCAAACAAGATTCTACCTCTAGCAAAGATAAAACCAAGTATGTTAATAAAAACTTGGAGGTAGTACATGATGGATTGGTGGATAATATTAATACCAAGCCTTCTAAAGAAACTTTTAATCTCACCAATAACATGCACAAGTCTAAAACCACTTAATAGTCTACTTCAGATAACAACACATTTGGAAACAAAACTATAAACTCATCTTAGGTTAATTGACCCAAATGTGAATAAACACCTTTGCGTGAGCCTCTTGACACTCTCTATAAGACTCTACTCCAAAATTAGATCCTAACTCCACTTGATAATTCTCATCGTTATGATCCACAACGATGACCCACATGGTGGTTTGAGAATGTGTATTGTGAATACCATCAAAACAAGGATCGAAAAAAAAAAGTGTATTAATCTACTTTATAAGGTTCAAGACCTCATTGATGATGGTGAAATAGTTGTGGGTGGACATAACAAGATTTCAGATCAAAAATCTTTTAAGGAACCATTTCCACATCATGAAAAGGGAGAAATTTCTAAATAGAAAAACAATAACAAGGTCAACTATACATATACCAATGATGATAACATAATTAACATGGTTGAACCTTCGGACTTTGAACATTTTGATGTTATCATAAATAAAGGAGAATATCACAATACAAAATCTAAGACTCCATTTTTCTTATGAGGTGCTACATCTCTCCACAAATAATCATAATCTTGTGCCAATGTTGTTACATGTTCTCATGCCAAGAGAGTACTCAAAGGCCCTACATCATTTTCTCCTAAGGCAAATCAACATAAAGAAAAACCTAGTGCTTGTCCATCCTATTGAATACAATTGATTAATTGTGTATTATCTTTGATGTTACAAAAAATGTCATATCATTATCAGTCAGTGTATGCCAAGCACACTCGGGCAGTGAAGACGGTTTTCTATTTCTACCAAGCATTCTAGAGTTTGTTTAGTTTAGAAGGGAGAGTCAACCAAGTTCACTTGGGCATCTAAGGAAATTTTGTGAAAGATGAGTTTTAACCAAGCTCACTCAATTAATGAAGAAAATGTTGGATGGAACTAGTGCTAACTGAGCTCACTCAATTACTAAGGGATCCGTGCAAGTATGCAGTGTTAACTAAGTTAACTTGGTTAACACAAGAAAATTGTTTCTGAGTTAGTATCTACTGAGAAGGTTTGGCTAATGAAGGATTTTCTTTTTTTGGCATATTGAGTTCAATTGATTCGATTGATGGTTCTAGCCAACTGAGAAGATGAATATTAGTTATTACAAGTTGTATTTGAGCTGACTTGACAATATGAAAGATATAAATAAAAGTTCAAGAAAAGTATTAAAACTAAAGAAGATGGATATGTGAATGTATTGAAGATTTGACAATGAAAAGAGGAAGTGAATCAGAAGGATAAGAAAATAATCCTCGTGGAGCTAAAAACATATATTTGATCAGGAAGGATCAAGTATATAAGCGAGAATTGAGATCTGTAATAAAAAATTTAGTTGCATCCAAATCAAGTCACTTAATTGTTACTCTCTAATCATTCTAGCAGTGATCTATTTCTATTAACAGAGTTGGCTTAATAGCTATTTGTAAATCATCTAACAAGGTGGCAGTTCTATTGAATTGTCTAAAGACCTCTAACAAGGCCACTCCTAACATGGTGATTAAATCCTCTAATAAGGTCACACCTAATAGTGTGTTTTGAAACCTCTAATAGGGTTGGCTCCTAACAGGGCTCAATTAAGAAGAGTGAAAATAGTAACTAGTTGCAATTGGTGGCTTTTCCCAAATTTGGTTTTCGCATTAAATCTTGGTGTCTAATGTGTTCATGCTATTTCTTTTTTGTGTTTGTAACTAAGTTAAAGTGATGGTAATCAAAGATAACATCTTAATATTTGCATGCTAAGTAATTATTGAGCAATTATAGTGTTTACTACGTGACAACATTTCCTTTTTTGCCAAACATCAACAGTATCGAGTTTTGACAAAATTATTTTGTACTAAAATCTAAGGGATCTGGGATTTATTTTTATAGTAACTAATTCACCCCTCCCCTCTTAGTTAATCCTCTTATATTTCCAATGGTTGGTATCAAATATTTTTTTTCTTGCAACGAAAGTTTCAAGGACCTAAGTAAAGATCATGATGTCCTATAGAGGAGACATTCCCAAGTTGAAATGAGACAATTTTGCAGCATGGCAAGGACTTATGAGGTTACATTTGGCTACTGTCAGTAATTTTGGTTGTAAATATCTTGATGTTGAATAAAAAACTCCCACTAGAACATTATTAGTAGGAGATATTGCTAAAAAGAAGAATCATAACACCATGATGATTGATATTGCATCTATTCTCATTTATACTGAATTTAATGAAGTAAAACATTGTAAAATAACACCTAAAATGTGGACCAAACTAAAAGACATCAATGGAGGAGATGACAATGTAAGAAGTGTTGGAATTATGATATATTTGTCATTAGTCACAACACTTATTCGATTCTAAATGCTTACCGAGCTCATCACCTAGTCTACAGTTCACACCGAGCATTTAGTGGTTACCTTATAAATTTTGCAGGTAAATAGTTGATACCGAGCATTCCTTTAGAAATCAAGCATATGGGCAGTTTAGTAGTATTTACCAAGTTCATAGTGGTTACCGAGCAAGACAGTGTTCTCCAAGCAGTTAGTGGTTACCGAGCTTCGCAGTGTTTACGAAGCAGTCAGTGCTCACCGAGTCATCAAAAGAACTTAGTGTTTACCGAGTGATCAAGGTAAATAAAGAACTTAGTGTTTACCGAGTGTTCAAGGTAAACAAAGAGCTTAGTGTTTACCGATTGATCAAGGTAAACAAAGGAATCAATGTTTACCAAGTGAAGAAGGTTATCAATGGATGCAGTTTTTATCGAGTGACATCATATTCACCGAGTCACCAATGGTTACTGAATTCCAAGCTACTCAAAATGATTAGTATGGACCATGCCTCTACTCTTACTAAGTGCATGATGATGTAGAGTATTATAGTGGATGCCGAGTATTAGAAGGTCACCAAGTCAGTTTGTGGAACCTGAGTTTTCTACCATCTGGCCGACTCAGTAATATTTGTTCACTTGTGTTTGGCCGACCTTGCTAGTGTAAATATTGGAATGGTATATATCATTTGAAATAATGAGATGTTGAATATTGTTGGTGTTATAGTGCAATATTTTTGAGAAGAGGAAAAGCGAATCACCAATAGAATAGAGGAATATAGTAAGGTCAACAATTGATGCAAAAAAGCTATATCCATCACATCAAGTGATCAGAGCACAAGGGATCTTATCAAAAATTAGTTGTAACCAGATCCACTACTTCATCCTAATAGGTGAATCAGTTTGTAAATCTTTTAACAAGTAGACTTGACAGTCTTTTGTAAATCTCCTAACATAGTGCATATTTTATTGTATGTTTGTAAATCCTTTAACAAGGTGGATCTAGCAATCCTACTTGCTCCTAATAGGTTAGATCATTAGAAGTGATCATTGTAAGCCTTAACCGGCCAAATTTATACTGTAGTATTGAAGTTTTATGGGCATCATCCCCACCCCAGTTTAACTTTCTAATTGGAAGGTTTCTGGGTCACCAAATCTGTGTGTTCATGTGTTACAAATGTTTATCTTTTCATGCATACAGTAGATTAGATGGATGAATGGTAAAAATATTATTATGCAAAATTGAATTAAAGTTTTAGAGTTACCGATTCACCCCTCCCCTCTCAGTAACCTTGTTACTCTTGATTATTTCCAACAATTGGTTTCAGAGCTTTGTGGTTCTCAGGATAAAGTTTGACAGCTTGAGCAAAGATCAAGGACAATGGAAATATTCAGACTTGACAAATCTATTGAGAATGAAAAGCTACATCTGGAAATAGCTATGACTCAACTCAAAGAAGCAAAGGAGCATCTTTCTCAATCTCTGAAAAGAAGGAAGGAACTTGCAAGACAAATGAATGATCATCAATATATTGAAGAAAGGATTGAAGACCTTTTACCATCAAGTAGTTCAAATGAAGCTAATGAAACAATCAAGGAACTCCTAGCAAAGAATGGCTCTCTATAGGAAGAAGTAAGAAAGCTCAAAAGAGAACAAGAAATCCAATCCATCAGGCTATGTGAAGTTTTGGAACAGAAAAACAAGGAAAATGAAGACTTAGAGGTAAGAAATAATCAATCTCTTTAGCACAAAAATCTTGTAGGTCAACTATCTGGTGCAAATGAAGAAATTATGAATCTAAGATCTGAGAATGAAAGTTTGAGAAATGATTTAATCACTGAAAGACAAATCAATGCAAGCTTACAAAATGATCTGAGATCTGAAAGACAAATCAATGAAAGTTAGGAAAATGACTTAAATGTTGAAAAACAAGTCAATGAAAGTATGATAAAATCTCAAGCAGATATGGATCAATTGAATCTGGAAAATGAGCAGAATCTTCATAGACAAAAAGGTAAAGCAGGCCTTGGATACAATAAAGAAGGAAAATCTTCTAAACAGGGTACCCAAAAGAATAAAAAACCTACTTGCAATCACTATGGTAAGTTAGCTCATACATCTAACAGATGTTGGAGCAATGGTAAAGGAAAATTCAATGGTAAATGCTACAATTGCAATCAGCATGGTCACAAAGAAAATGAATGCAAAGAAAAACCAAAGTTTGAAGGCAAATGTCACAAATGCAAGAAACAAGGTCATAAGGCATCAGAATGTAGATCTAAACCATTCAATCCAAAAGAGCAAATTGTCAATGCATTATTTGGTTGGGACTACAATACTTGGTGCAGATGTCACTATTGTGGAGAATATGGACACATTGGAATAAACTGTGCAAGGCATCACCTAAGAAAGAAAGATACTACTATAAGATGTTATACATGTACTAAACTTGGTCATATATCCAAAAATTGCATGAACATAGGAAGAGTTGAAGATAAAAAGAAAGCCAGAGCTAACAACATTCGAAAATAGATGAGACAATAGTGGATTCCTAGTTCTACTGAGCCAGAAAGTTCAAATGATGGTAATGTCACTCAAGAAATGGGTGACTCCACCATTTCTTATTAGACTCATCAAGAAGGACCAGGGACTGCATCTTCAAGCAATATCCTAAAGCAGTCCCAAAATGTAGAAGTGCAAATGACAAATCAGTATTTTAGATACAAGACATAGTTCACTATGGTGCATCTACCAAGCAAGGTTGGTTTTAGACTTAACCAAGCTAGGTCGGTAATGTGAAAGGTTTTGTTTATTTACTGAGTTGCAAGGTTTATCGAGTAATTCGGTGACTATCTGACAAATCCTAGGTCATCTTAGCTACCTTCGTACCTAAGCATTAATTGTAGATTTTTTATTAAAAAGGCAAAATTTGATCTCATTTTTCACTGTGAATTTAGAATTTAAGAAGCACAGAATTTTCCAAGAGTGCAAAAGTGAGTTCAAGAGATTTGAAGTGATTTTCCAGCAAAGAATTTGTTTAACAAAATCATTCACTCACTAAGTAGTAATAGCATCTGAAAGCACCAGTAGGAGCAAGGCAAAGAGAGGCTCTAAAATGCTTGTGAAGGGAGTAGAATGGAAAGCACCTAGTTTCAAGCTCGTTCCTACCATAGCTAAATTGCTCGACCCACATGGAGCCCAATCAAAAATTCCACCAAAAGTACTACTTATAAATGACATTCGTATTCATTTTGAATGCATTGTTCAAGAGATAGGGACACTAGATATGGATAATGCCATAGCCAAGTTATGCGTGGATGGAACCCTCAAACTCAAGTTCAAACATCTGGAAACCAAAGGTTTGACTCATATCTCGCACCTTCCAAGGAACTTTCAAATGAAATGGATAAGATACATTTTAAGTCGTATGCATAATGGTCAAATGTGGTTAGAAAAACCCATCCTGATAATGAATAAAATGATTCATACAATCACGGGTTTGCGAATGTTAAGAAAATCAAAAACCACCAAAACCCTAAGTCGGGATGAACTTTAGAAGTTAACCCTAGCTGAATGGGATGGCAGAGGATTAAAACCTAACAATGTATCTGATATAGAGCTAAGATTTAGAATTTATTTAATTGCATATAAGATTTATAGTTCCAGTAGATTGAATAGTGTGCCCTGTGAGGCTGTAGATTTAGCCTATAAGGTTGTGAAGAAAAATATGGAGTTTGACCTAGCAGATGTGCTGCTGAAACAACTTAATAAAAACATGGATAGTATAAGGACCTCAAAAACCAACTCTTGTAAATTTGGTTCTTTGTTAGTTTGTTTATTTTTCTATGTACAAAAGTTTTTCCCTTCAAAAGGCATAGTTGTATGGAGAAAAGATATTCCAGTTTTGTATCAAATAAATGAGTTTGTAGCAAAGATGGGTGAAAATTTTGATAGTATTATGGATAATTATTTTGAAGACTTCAAAGAAAGGATGAATAACAGATTCAAAATCCCTCCTAAGCTTGTTGAGGACTACAAAGATGATGTGTGCTTCATGGTTGACTGTGACAAGGTATACATTCAGGCAGTCAGACCTCGAGTTGCATGGGTGAAACCTCTTCCTTATGAGGTAAATATTGATGAAGCTAGAGACATTATAGATGCACTGGTAAATGAGCCAGTAGACCCTAGGAAACAAATTTTTGGAGCCTATGATGAAGCTAAGGCTAGAATTGAGCTTGAAATCAAGCTACCACAGGCCATAAGTAAGGGTAAGAGGAAAATAGCCAAATTGAAAACTTCTACCAGTCCTCTTATGCTCACCAAGGGAAAAGGTGAAGATGAAGAAGGTGAAGAAGAAGAAGGAGGAGAAGAAGAAGGAGAAGAAGAATCTACAGAGGAACAACCAAAGAAGAAAGGCAAGGTAATCATCACCAAACCTAGGAAGAAGCCTACTGCAGTGTTTACCAGAAGAACTAGGAAAGGTAAGTAGGAACCTATACTAGTCAGGCCTACACCCACATTCAAGCAAAGGCTCAAACAATTGGAGGAAGGATTTGGCATCACAAATTTCAAAGCATTGAAATTTGAAACTAGAATTGATGCTGAGAAAATGCAGATTGAGGAACTGGTACTTAGCAAGATGGGTAAATGGAAATACTCCCCAGACCAGATTGCCTCTCAAATCTCAAAAGAACTACTGGAGAGATTATAACAGAGATGTGAGTTAGCCACCCAAATGGTAAAAGATATTTATGAGCAATCTCTAAAGAATCTCTGACCAAGTCTCACTGGAGCAGAAGTAAAAGCTGAAATGAAAAACCATGAAGGTAAAACGATGATCAGATTCCACACTTGTTTGATTTTGATTAAAGACATTGAACATGTTGTAAATGATGCTACAAACATGTGAAAAAACATCTATCATCTACATAAGCCCAGTGTAGACCCAGTAGAAATCAAAGATGATTACAGCAACAGTGATGATGAGCTTGATAGCACTCCATCCGTCATAGTCTCACTAGGAGAGCTACATGCACTGATGGAATATAAAGAGGAAGAAGACAAGGAGGAAGAAGCTGAAGAGGTAGATAAGGAGGAAGATGATCCGATGAAAATTGCAACAGAAGTGGTTGCATCCCTTCCTCACTCTCCACCTAAAACTGTGATATCATCAAGGTTGGAGTCAGCTTCAATTGGTTTGGTCACATCTACATCAGATATATCATCTGCACCTGCCACATCTCAGGTCGAGGTATCATCAATGGAAGTGCCTACCACTTCATCTACCGAGCTGCATTTCTCTTCTTCAGCTATCGAGCAAGCTTTCTCAACTCCATCATCACCAATCGAAATAGCAGTAAGTTCCGCAATTTTGTCAATTCCAATTTGTTATAAAATTTTGTCAGCATTATCTGCATCTACTTCAAACCCAATTAGTTTAGATACTACATTATTGAGTGTATCACCATTTTTGGCAAGTACTTCAATTTTTGACCTGGTATATACTCCTATTGGCACTCAGCCCCCAAGCATCCCAGTTTTCATTGCTAGCCCTTCCATCTCTACTATTGTGTCTATTCCCAAGGTCAAACCAATCATCACAGAAGTCCAACGAAAGCAACCATTAAGACTTATGATCATTGGAAAGGAAATTCTTGAAGACATTGACCTAGACACTAAGATAGTAATTCCAAAAATTGACTATGAAAATGCTACCATTGAAGAAATGAGGTATGATAGTCAACTAATTGAGATGAAGGCTACGCAGAAACAGATAAGGTCTGAAAGGGATAAGGAATATAAAATAATTGAGAATGCCCGAAATATAATTACAAAGGCTATAGGTGTTGATATAGATTCTACTCAATACATTTTGATTCAGTTAGAAGAGGCTATAAATAAATTCAATGACAATACCTCCGGTCAAGAAAAGTTGATGGAGAAGGCAGAAAAGAAGTTTGATAATAAGGTGCGTGAGCACATTGCTTAGCACATAGCAATAAAACAGGTTGAATTAACCACATTTTTTGCCAATATTGAAAATTCTTTTAATAATGTAAGATATATTTTTGCTAAGCTTTGTGATGTTACCGAGTATACTAAGGAAATAAGAGAGCAATTGAATAAGATAGATGAGGATCTAAAGGCAAGCGCACAAAACCTGAAGCTTGACCCTAATTCAACCTCATCTCATCACCTCAGGATAAAAATTTTGTCAAAAAAGTAAGTAGAATTGCTGAGAAAAGAGTCAAGGATCCAATCTACATTGTTAGATATTCAGAATATGATCCTTCCCATCATGGACACAATGCAGAAGCACATTGCCCATTAAAAAACATTGATCCATGAAAACAATTTCTCCGTTGTAGACCATGTGATTGAACACTCTACAAAAGTTCAAATAGCTCTATCCACATGTAAAATCCTGTAAGAGAATTGGGATAAGACTCTACAACTCATTCTTCAGGTACATTCAAAGTTTATCTCACATTTTGGTGTTTCTATGTAAATACATTATTTTTTTATTCTTTGGCATTATTGTCAAAAAGGGGGAGAAAGAGATACTCAAAAAGAGTTATTAGTGAGATAAATGTACAAAAGAAAAGATACTGTAAATAAAAGTCATATAACTCATATAAATACCTTGTGTATATTGTATGGGGGAGTCATATGTAAGGAAGCCATGAATATTCAGCAGAATCAATTGTTAATATGTCAGATATTGTATATAAGTTTTGGCTCATAAGTTTTTTTGTCACTAATGCTAAAGGGGGAGATTGTTAGAATTATGATATATTTGTCATTAGTCACAACACTTATTCAATTCTGAATGCTTATCGAGCTCATCACCTAGTCTACAGTTCACATCGAGCATTCAGCAGTTACCTTATAAATTTTGTAGGTAAATAGTTGATACCGAGAATTCCTTTGAAAATTGAGCATATGGGTAGTTCAACAATATTTAGCAAGTTCATAGTGGTTACTGAGCAAGACAGTGTTCTCCAAGCAGTTAGTGGTTATTAAGCTTCGTAGTGTTTACCAAGCAGTCAGTGCTCATCGAGTCATAAGAAGAACTTAGTGTTTACTGAGTGATCAAGGTAAACAAAGAACTTAGTGTTTACCGAGCGATCAAGGTAAACAAAGAGCTTAGTGTTTACCGAGTGATCAAGGTAAACAAAGGAATTAGTGTTTACTAATTGAAGAAGGTTATCAATGGATTCAATTTTTACCGAGTGAAACAGTATTCACTGAGTCACCAATGGTTACCGAATTCCAAGCTACTCAGAATGATTAGTATGGACCATGCCTCTACTCTTACCGAGTGCATGATGATGCAGAGTATTATAGTGGATGCCAAGTATCAGAAGGTCACCGAGTCAGTTTGTGGAACCTGAGTTTTCTACCATCTAGCCGACTCAATAATATTTGTTCACTTGTGTTTGGCCGACCTTTCTAGTGTAAATATTGGAATGGTATATATCATTTGAAATAATGAGATGTTGAATATTGTTGGTGTTATATTGCAATATTTTTGAGAAGAGGAAAAGCAAATCACTAGCAGAATAGAGGAATATAGTAAGGTGAACAATTGATGCAGAAAAGTTATATCTATCACATCAGGTGATCAGAGCACAAGGGATCTTATCAGCAATCAATTGTAACCAGATCCACTGCTTCATCCTAATAGGTGAATCATTTTGTAAAACTTTTAATAGGGTAGACTTGACAGTCTTTTGTAAATCTCCTAACAGAGTGCATACTTTATTGTATGTTTGTAAATCCTTTAACAAGGTGGATCTAGCAATCCTACTTGCTCCTAACAGGGCAGATCATTAGAAGTGATCATTGTGAGCCTTAACTGACCAACTTTATACTACAGTATTGAAGTTTTGTGGGCATCATCCGCACCCCAATTTTACTTTCTAATTGGAAGGTTTCTGGGTCACCAAATCTGTGTGTTCATGTGTTACAAATGTTTATCTTTTCATGCATACAGTAGATTAGATGGATGAATGGTAAAAATATTATTATGCAAAATTGAATTAAAGTTTTAGAGTTACTAATTCACCCCTCCCCTCTCAGTAACCTTGTTATTCTTGATTATTTCCAACAAGATGAGCTAAAGTAGAAAGTCTCAAAGGTCATTTTGATCAAATGAAAATGAGAGAAGATGAAAACATTACAAAATATGTGGAAATAATCAAAGCAAGTGTGAGTGAAATCAAAGCATCTAGAGGAGACATTGATGAAAAAATAGTTGTAAGCAAGGTACTTAGAAATATTCTTCCTATTTTTGCAATTAGAGTATCACCTATTCAAGAAATGAGATGTGATCTAAATAACAAAATATCTTTGGATGCTCTAGTTGTAAGATTGATAACTTTTGAGTTGGATAACTATGATAACTATTTTCCTAATTCCAAAGGTATTAAGTCTACATTTGAAGCTAAACTCTCACTTAAGAAAAAGAGTAAGAAATCAATGGCTAGTCAATCAAGAAGTGAAGAAGAAGAAAGAAAAGAAAGTTCAGATAGTGATCTTGAAGTTGTTGAAGCCCTACTTGCAGGAAAGTATTCCAAAGGTAGAGGAAAGTTCAAAGGTAAGGTTCCTTTGATCTATTTTTCTTGTAAAAAAGTTGGTCACATTGTTTCAAGGTTTCCAAACAAAGAAAACAAGGATGAAAAGAAAAGCAATAAGCACAAACGAAAGAAAGATTTCAAGAACTACAAAAACTACAAGGAAAAAGTGAAGAAATCTTGTTTTATGGCTAAAGATTTTGATAACAATGAAGATGAAATGGTATATATTGCTATAAAAGTTGAGTCTAATGATGAGGGGGATAAAATGGCCCTTATCTCTTGTGTTAGAAAAAATGATACATGGATTATTGATAGTGGTTTTTCACATCATATGATTGGAGATGAAATAAAATTTGAGCACATAGAATATTATGATGGTGGTAGTGTGAGATTCAAAAACAATGAACCTTGTAACATGAAAAGGAAATGGATTTATTTCTTTGACTAAAGAACTTATATGTGATAGTGCTTATTGGGTTGAAGGATTAAAGCATAATGTATTGAGTGTGGCACAGTTGAATAACATTGAATTTAAGGTAGAATTCATGGATAGAAAAGCCAAACTACTAGATGGAATAGGAAATCTGGTTGGATTTGGCAAGAAAACAAAAGGTAATCTATTTTATCTTGATCTTAGTGAAAGTTCATATTTTATTGCTCAAGTAGAAGAAAGTTGGTTATGGCACAAAAGATTATGTCATGTAAACTTTGGTAATTTGATTAAGATAAGAAAACCTAAAAGAGTAAGAGGTATTCCGAGTTTGAAAAAACTTGATATGAGTCTATGCAAAAAATTTCAAATTGGTAAGATGGGAAAGACTAGTTTCAAAAGAAAGAATTATCATTTAGAGGAAGTCTTAGAGCTTGTGCACATAGACTTATGTGGACCTATTAGAATAGAAAGTTACAGTGGAGAAATTTTTTTCATTGTTTTTGTTGATGATTATTCTAGAATGGTGACTGTAATGTATCTAAAAGAAAAATTAGAAGCTTTTCAAAAATTCAATTGGTACTTAGCAAGAGTAGAGAAAGAAACTAGAAAATAATTGAAATGTTTGAAGTCAAATAAAGGTGGTGAATTCATCTCCAATGAATTTTGCATTGAAAAGGGAATTAAAAGTCAAGTATTAGCCCCTGGTACACCTCAGCATAATGGCATAGCTCAAAGAAGAAATAGATCCATCATGGATTGTGCAAGAACATTGATGATAGAAAAGAATGTTTCAATCAAATACTAGAAGGAAGCTATCAATATTGAAGTTCATACCATGAACAAAGTACAGCTGAGGAAAGACTCAAATAAAACTCCTTATGAATTATGGTATGTTTACAAACCCAATTTTAGTTACTTGAAAGTATTTGGTAGAAAATTTTATATCTTGAAAGAATCTAGAAAAGGAAAATTTGATATCAAAGGTGATGAAGGCATATTTCTAAGATACTCCTGCAGATGTAAAGCATGCAAATGTTTGAATTTTTCTACTTATAAAATCATACAAAGTGCACATGTGAAAATTGATGAGTTTGCATAAAAGAGTGAAGAAGAAAGCACCAAAGAGCTAGAAGATTATAGAAGATTTGTTTGCTATGAATCTAATACCCTACCAAATCTATTTTTTCAGGAAAAAAAGCTTCACCTCTCGAGTCCCCAAAATCTCCAATAGTTACCTAGTTGTAGACAGTGCAACTTGAGTCACAGTATGAAGGACTCAAGTTAGAAGGTACTAAGCTAGAGCAAACCAAGTCTGAAGGGCCTAATTCATAGATAGTTGGACCTAATCTTGATATTGAAGTTCATGAAAAAATTAGTGAAACTCATTCCAAATCCAAAGAACCTATGCTAGCAAGATATGTCATAAGGCATCATGCACATAATCATTTCATTGGAGACAAATTTGATGGAATAATGACAAGAAGCAAATTGAAAGGTACATGTTTACTTGTTGAATTTGAACCTAGAAATCTTAAAGATGCATTTAAAAATGAAAGTTGGATTGAACAAATGAATGAAGAAATAGAAAAAATAGAGAAGAACAAAATTAGGACTCTTAGTCCTAGATTGAAGGATAAATATTTAATTGGAAAAAAGTAGGTTTTCAAACAAGATGAATGAAGATGGAAACATATCTATAAAAAAAAGCAAGGTTGGTTTGTAAAGCCTATTCTCAAGAAGAAGTTATTGATTATAGTGAAACTTTTTCTCCTATTGCAAGATTAGAAGGTGTAAGAACTCTACTAGCATATGCAACTCACAGAGGATTTAAAGTATATCAAATGGATGTAAAATCTACATTCTTGAATGGAATTCCTGATGAGGAAGTCTACATTAAACAACTAGAAGGTTTGTTAGATCTTAGAAAAATAGGCATGGTCTATAGATTACACAAGGCATTATATGGACTCAAGCAAGCTCCCAAAGCTTGGTATGAAAGACTTCATAATTACTTGATACAAACTAGCTTTCAAAGAAAAAATGATAATAGTAGTCTGTATATCAAAGAAGGACTAGATAAAAGGATTGTGCTGGAAAAAATATTTGTTGATGATACCTTATTCATAGGAAATGATGACTTGTGCAAAGCATTTTTAGAATAAATGAGTAAAGAATTTGAGATGTCTATCTTTGGAGAAATTAAAAAAATTGTTGGATTATAGATTCAACAAAAGAAAGGTGGTATCTACATTACTTAATCTAAATATATCAAGGAAATACTAAAGAAATTTGGAATGGAAGATTCAAGACCAGTTGGAACCCATATGTCTACTAGACATAAGCTTTCTAAAAATGATGATTCCAAAGAACTAGAATAGATCACATAAAAATCAATGATTGGAAAATTGCAGTATGTAGTACATACAAGGCTTGATATTGCATTAGAAGTTGGTATGGTGGTAAGATTTTCAAAAAATCCCAAAGAAAATCATTTTTTGGTAGTCAAAAGAATCATGAGATCTTTGAAAGGTACTGAAGACTATGGCTTATGGTACAAAATAGGAGGCAATTTAGACTTAAAGGTATTCATTGATGTTGATTGGGTAGGAAGTATTGATGACCAAAAAAACACTAGTGGAGGAGCATTCTTGCTTGATCAAAGACTAGTGTCTTGGACAAGCAAGAAATAAAATTGTATCTATTAGTTCATAATAGAGGTAGAATATGTGGTAGCAATAGTTAATTGTTCTAACATTGTTTGGTTTAAACAATTGATGACAGGTATGATTATAAAGCTCAAGGATCCAATCATCATATACTGTGATAACACCAGTGTAATAATTATATCAAAGAATCTAGTGATGCATACCAAAACAAAGCACATTGCTATAAAATATCACTTCTTAAGTGAATTGGTGCAAGATAAAGAAGTCAAATTTGAATATGTGAACACAAAACAAAAAATTACAAGCATATTCACCAAGCCATTACCAAAGGATGCATTTTTGCATCTAAGAGGTAAGCTAGGGGTCATTCCCCTATCTGAAGCTCACTAAATGGTGTTTAGTGATGCATCAACTAGAGCATGTTGAAGATCAATTAGTTGGTGTAGTATTGACAAGGGCATATTGCAAATGAATCAATACTTAAGGTACACAATTGATTTTCATTGAGTATTTTCTTTGGCATGTGTTGTTGAAGAGGGAGAAGTATACTGTCATATCTCATAGAAATTTTGTTGAAAAGATAGAGAAGTGTGTTGTCATAGTAAAGAGATGTCATAGAGGGAGATTAAAAGAGAAGAATTATGAAAAAGGGAGAATGAACTTGGTCGAAGTTCTATGCAGACAAAAGTTTTCTAAGAGAGGGAGAAACTAAAGGCAGAAAGAGTTCACACTGATAGAGGAAGT
This sequence comes from Cupressus sempervirens, assembly GCA_028749045.1. Classification (NCBI taxonomy): domain Eukaryota; kingdom Viridiplantae; phylum Streptophyta; class Pinopsida; order Cupressales; family Cupressaceae; genus Cupressus; species Cupressus sempervirens. The sequence continues at coordinate 242,200,447 of CM053786.1, read as the reverse complement.
TCTCATGGATAAGAATCAGAATGAAACTAAGGATATGTTCCTTACATTATTCTTGCTAATATGATATGTTCTGTTGCCATCAATTCCAAAGAGGGAGATTGTTGAATACAATTGATTAATTGTGTATTGTCTTTGATGTTACACAAAATGTCATATCATTATCAGTCAATGTATGTTGAGCTCACTTGGGTAATGAAGATAGTTTTCTGTGTCTACAGAGCATTCTAGAGTTTGTCTAGTTCAAAAGGAAGTGTCACTTAAGTTCACTTGGGTGTCTAAGGAAAGTCTGCAAAAGATGAGTGTTAACTAAGCTCACTCGGTTAATGAAGAAAATGTTGGATGGAACTAGTGCTAACCAAGCTCACATGGTTACCAAATTATCTATGCAAATATGCAATGTTAACCTAGTTAACTTGGTTAACACGAGAAAATCATTTCTAAGTTAGTATCTACCAAGTAGGATCAACTAATGAAGGATTTTCTTATTTTGGTATATTGAGTTCAATTAATTTGATTAATGGTTCTAGCCGACTTGACAATACGAAATATATAAATAAAAGGTCAAGTTGAGGATTAGAAGAAAAGAAGATGGATATGTGAATGCATTGAAGATTTGATGATGAAAAGAGGAAGTGAATCAGAACGATAAACAAAATATCCTTGTATAGATGAAAACATATATTTGATTAGGAAGGATAAAGTATACAAGCCATAATTGAGATCTGTAATCAGCAATTCAGTTTCATCCAAATCAAGTCATGTCATTGTTACTCTCTAACCATTTTAGTAGTTATCTAAATCTCTTAACAGAGTTGGCTTAATAGCTATTTGTAAATCTTCTAACTAGGTGACAGTTCTATTGAATTTTCTAAAGACCTATAACAAGGAAACTCCTAATAGGGTGATTAAATTATCTCATAAGGTCACACATAATAGTGTGTTTTGAAACCCTTAACAAGGTTGGCTTCTAATAGGGCTCACTTCAAAATAGTGAAAATAGTAACTAGTTGCAATTGGTGGTTTTTCCCAAATTGGGTTTCTACATTAAATCTTGGTGTCTAATGTTTTCGTACTATTTCTTTTTTGTGTTTACAAATAAGTTAAAGAAATGGTAACCATAGATAACATATTAAGATTTTCATGCTAAGTAATTACTGAGAAATTATAGTGTTTACTGAGTTATAGCATTTCTTTTTTTTTCGAGCATTAGCAGAATCAAGTTTTGACACAATTATTTTGTACTGAAATCTAAGAGATCTAGGATTTATTTTTGTGGTAACTAATTCACACCTCCCCTCTTTGTTATTCCTCTTATATTTCCAACACATCTAAAAAAAAAAAAAAAAATCACAACATCCTCCACAACTGCAAACTATAGTATCCTTGAACACTTACAATGAATGCATGCTCAAATAACTATCTTTGAACTACTTAAAATATAGCCTACTCATATGTAGATTCTTGAAAAATCCCTCATTGAGACATGTGTACCTCAAAATCTTGGTCTTGAAAAGTTTCAATCAATGGTAGGTCACTAGACCTCACCTCATTATTTGTCCTTTTTTGAAGATGACGATTTTCTTCGAGTCATCATCATAATCAATGATTGCATATTAAAGTCATGATACATCAAAAATGTTTCCAGCATTCTTATTGAAAATGCAACTTGTCTTAATATATGTTCTACTACTTTCCTCATACTATTAGGTTATGATAAAGAGTCCATTGATCCTCATCACAAAATAACCATAAAAGAATATAATGAATTAGAACACAAATCCTTAGATCTTGTTGTGTTGTCTCTCTGAGTTGGGCCTATAGAAAGAGATGTTACTTGTTAGGTCCTTGATATTCCTTTAGAATAAAACATATTATTAGGAAGACCATGGATTCATTAAATTCTAGTAGTACCTTAACATACCATCAATTCATCAACTTTCCATTCTAAGGATTGGAAGTTAGTATATCTACTAATATCAGTTACACATCTAACATGTTGAAGTTTGTTTATAGTTTTTTTCATAGAAATAGAGAGTCTATATACAATCATGTCAAAAAGCTCAAATAAATGAGGAAGACTCTCAAGGTAAAAAAAATGGGGATGGGTGAACATCACATTAAACTAGGTTTGTCTTTGACATCTCTTCCTGAATCTCAATGTCATTGTGGGCGACCATCTAAAGCAAAGAGACCTTTTGTAGTATCACCTAATACTATATTCAATGGTTCCTTTATAAAGGAAATTGTACCTAAAGAATATGAAGATAAAAATAGAGACATAATTGTATGGTTATACAAAGAAGAAGTCCCAGTTGATCTCACAGACTAGTCTTGTGAGATAACTCTAGAAATGTACACACTAGGTCTTAAACTGATAAAATTCCTTGGATAAAAAGTAAATAGTTCCATCAAATCTAATAACAATGTGTTGATCTATAAAATCAAGGAAACATCTAGAAGGTCTTGTGAAACAACTAGCTTGTGATTCAAGAAAATTTTGATGATGAGGATACTTTTCCTTATTCTATTCTCCTAGATCTTGCTACATTTTCTGCAGAACCAGATGACTTTGTACCACATGTTAGTACTACTAAAGCTAATAGTAATTTCTCTAACAATACTACTCACACTCCCCAAAATAAATAGGAATAGGGCAAGTCTAGTCATACTATCATTCTTTAACAACATTATAAAAATCAAGATGATAATGAAAGTAGAAAATGGATACCCATAACTATTGGGGAATTATACAATCTAATTCCATGTAGCAAAAACTCTTGAGAATATGAATTTTATTCTCTCCTAGAGGAAATTTATTATAAGGATGTATATCAATTTCACACATATGAAAATCAGCTTGATATAGGAGAGAAATCTAGGGTTTGGTCAGATGAGTCTCATCCTCCTAATATCAATGGGTCTTTGATTAATATTGTTAGAACTCAAAGGAATTCAAACATACATTTGGAAAAAATTGCTATAGTTCTTGAATTAATTTTCCACACATTTTATGACTATATTGTGAATGCAATCAAACCCACCACTCCTCTCCCACTCAATTATCCCGAGTCAATAGACTGGAACTCCAATACTACATTTGGTGAAGTCCTAATGTTCTATAATAACAATACTCTTGCCTACTACTTATGTGCTATTGATCTAGTAATGTCTTCTACTAGTGAATAGAGTATTAATATAACTGAAGCTAACATCAAATATCTTAGTCATACAATTAATAGAAATAAGAATAGATGTTTCAATGTTGAAAACCACAGTATGGCAGTATTAGAACCAAAAATAGTTTTAAAAAAAAGATGTATGCAAAGGTAAAAAACTCTCTAAGGAACCTAAGGATGAGATATTTGATGCACTTATGAGTCACTCTTAGGAGATAACATTAATGTTGATAGAACCAACACAACCAATAAATCTGGGAACTAAGGGACACCCACATATTATACATCTTACACAATCTTTATCTGTAGAAGAAACAAAGGAATTTGTTACTTTCTTCTAGGAAAAGAAGATCAATTTATCATGGACTTACTCAAGGCTTAGATCTTTATCCTCTAATGCATCATTAGTCTATGGCACCAAGTGTGAAACCTGTCAAACAAAAACTTAGGAAGATGCACCCTCATGTGGCACTACTTGTTAAAGATGAACTAGACAATCTCTTGAAAGTTGGTTTCATATGTGCTATTGATTATGCTCAATGGATCTCAAACATAGTGCTAGCCTCAAAACATGACAAAACAATCATAGTTTGTATTGATTTTCAATATATATACAAAGCATGTCGCAACGATAACTTTCCACTACCCAACATTTATATTATTGTGGACATGACAATGGGGTGTGAAATGTACTCACTCATGAATTTTTTTGCTAGTTATAATCAAATTAAAATTGCACTAGAAGACCAAAAGAAAATTGCTTTCACTTGTGTGTGGGGTACTTTATGCTGGAATGTAATGTCATTCAGTTTGAAGAATGTTGGTACCACATATCAACAAGCAATTACAATAATCTTCCATAACATGATAAATAAAATGATGGGTGACTATGTTGATGATACCTTGGTCAAGAGTATGTAGTGAAACACTTGTCTTCAAGAACTGGGACCTATCCTAGATAATGTGGAGAAATTTAGTCTCATATTGAATCCTAAGAAATGTGCTTTTGGGAAGCTACTTGGATACATTATGTCCTCAGAAGGAATTAAGGTGTACCCAGAAAAGGTTCAAGATATAATTGTAATGCCTCCAACTTGTAACATCAGTTAAATAAGGGGACTCCAAGTAAGCCTTCAATATATTCACAAATTCATTTCACAGTTAGTGGATAAGTCACAACCTTTTAATAAGACTTTGCATAAAGGTGTGAAATATGACTAGAATGAGGATTGTGATTAAAGATTAACATAGATTCCACCAATCCCAATGCCTCCTATTTATGTGAAGCCTCTCATTTTGTATATCTCTACAATAGACTCATCTCTAGGAATCTTGCTAGTTCAAGAAGAAAAAAACAATAGGAAACAACCTATTTATTATCTCAGTCATACATTAATCTCCTATGAGATAAACTACAACATTATTGAGAAAGATTTCTTGGTAGTTGTTTTTTCTTCCCAAAATTTGAGACACTACATGCTCTCTCATACTACTTGACTGATTACAAAGATTGATCCATTGAAGTATTTTCTTAACAATACTATTCTAATAGGAAGGATAGCTAAATAGGTCATGATCCTAAGTAAGTTTGAAATTGAATATGTCTAAAGGAAAGATCTCAAAGGATAGGAAATTGTTGATCAACTAGAAGAAGTACCAATGCAAAGTTTTCTACCACTGAGTATTGAATTCCCTCATGACTCTATTTTATTGCTAACACATCAAACATGGGTGATGTTCTTCGATGGTTCCTTCACACAACAAGGATTTGGTCTTGGACTTCTATTTATAACACCACATAAATATTTTTTACATAAGCTATACAAAATTCTATTTCCTTTTACAAACAATAATGTAGAATATGAAGCCTTAATCAATGGAATAAAAATTATAGTTGAATGGAGGGTAGCTTAACTGAATATCTTTGATGAGTCATAGTTAGTAATCAATCAGGTCAATGATGTTTATTAATTAAAAGATGAACACTTGACATCTTACAAAAGAATGGTTAATAATTTGAAAAATTACTTTGCACATGTCACTTTTCAATAGATTCCTTGGGTAGATAACAAGACATTTGATGCAATGGCCACACTCTCATCCATGCTACAAATTCCAAAAAATGACTTTTGACATGAGTTACTAGTGGAGATGTCACCCTATCCTGCTTATGATTCACCTAAAGCCTAAATGATTTTTTCTATCATAGGACACGGTTCATCTTTCTACCATCATATCTACTCTTACTTTTGTGACCAAATTGTTCTAGACAATCTAAAGTGCAATGAAAAATTTCACCTAATCCAAAATGCTTCATGGTATGTCCTCATTTCTAACGACTTGTTTAGGAGAGCTCTGGATGGTACACTCCTTAGGAATTTAGAACATGATGAGTCAAAACACACATTAATAGAAGTATAGGAAGGCATTTATGGATACCACTCAAATGGCTTAAGACTGGCTCACAAACTTGTTAGAGCTAGTTACTATTGGTGAGATATGGAGAAAGAGGCAATTAAATATGTTTAGTCTTGAAAACAATGTCGTCTCCATGCAAATCTAATTCATGCTCTAGCCAAGGAGCTAATTCCTTTCATCACACTTTGGCCATTTCAACAATGGGCCTTTGATCTCATGGGTTAGATTTATTCATCTTCTTTGAATGGACAAAAGTTCATTATCACAGCTACAAACCACTTTACAAAATGGGTAGAAGCAGTCCCTCTTTTTTAGGCTAATGGAAAAATTGTAGGTCTATTCATTCTCAGCTACATAATTTGTAGGTATGATGTACCATCCTCAATCATTACTCATAATGGGGTACAATTCAAAAAAAAGGATCTCAAGGAGTTGTGTTCAAAAATTTTAAAATCACACAACATTGGTCTTCCATCTATTATCACTAGGGTAATGGACAAGGAAGCATCTAATAAGGGTATTCTTATGATCTTACATCACATAGTCAACAAATTTTGAAGGGGCTAGCACCTTCAGATCAATTCGTCTCTATGGGCTTATAGAACAAGTATAAGAACTCCTACAAGAACAATACCCTTTTCTTTGGTATATGGAGTGGATGATGTGCTTCCTATCAAGGTCAAGATTCCTACTTTATGAACCTCTTTGAAAGGCATCATCACTAATGATGATTACATAATATCTTATCTACAAGAGTTAGAACTACTATATGAATGTTGATAAGTGGCATTTGATCATCTATGAGCTTTACAAAATCGAATGTCTAAAACCTACAATAAGAAATTCAAACCACATGATTTCCAAGTGGGTGACCACATCCTAAGGGAAAACCCTAAGAATCAAAAACAATAGATACAAAAGGGAAGTTTGAACCTAATTGGCTTGGTCCATACATAGTCACTATAGTGTTTAGATCCAAGGAGAATTGCTCAAAGAGCTAATCAACACCCTTCATCTAAGATGGTCCTACAACCAACATGCTTTTGAAGCTATTTATACATATTTATAATATCCTTTTTTTTTATTTAAAAAAAAAGTCTACAAATTGCAAAAAGCCTCAAAAAATTCTCTTATTCTAGTGAAATCCTAGTAATAGGCACCTTGGTAATACCGAAAAGGTTGAATTTTTTTTTTTTTTTAATTCAAAATTTCAAAAATACAAAAAAAAATTGAAAAGAAAAGTCCCATTGATTAAAACCTAGCAAATAGGCATCGTGGTAGGAAAACTAGAATCTCTTCTAAGAAGTTGAAAACTTGGTAAATAGGTAACTCTTGTTTCGAATGCTACATTAAATAGCATATCTTTTAGCTACTATATAGTTGTTTTCCTGCATTAGTTTTCTTCTTTCACTCATGCATATGCTCTTAGCTACATTCAATTTTTTTCCCAATATCAACATTGATTGAATCTAGTCAAAAGTCTAGCAAGAAGCACCCTTTTATTTCTTAGAGAATATTTAGTGTTAGTCACTAGTTATTCTAGCCATGTCTATCTACTATCGCTTACTTTACTACTAAGATTCCTCTTGAAGAAGATCTCCTTCACATCAATCACCATTTGTTCTAGTTGTGCCTATCTAATGTTGATTACTTTACTACTAAGATTCCTCTCGAAGAAGATCTCCTACGTATCAATCTCCAATTTTTCTATTTGTTTCTATCTACTATGATTTAATTTACTACTAAGATTCCTCTCGAAGAAGATTTCTTTTATGTTAGTTACCAATTGTCTAGATGTTTCAGTCTATTGTTACTTGGTCTCCTACTGAGATTATCCTCAATGATGATTTCTCTCTGATGTCAGTCACTAATTGTCTTAAATAAGTTTGTTTACTATTGTCCTATTACTCAAGAGATTTATTACACATGTTCTAAATATCAACAATTGACATCAATCCACTAAAACTAAAACTGAATTGAAAACACTAAAACTAAGAGGTAAGCTAGGGAAATCGCATTTCAAACACTAAACCCAACACACTTTGGATGGGGTTAGTGCATGTTGGCCCACATATTCCATGAGATGCACAAGATCGTCTATAAAGAGACGAAGATCATGGCAATAGGATTATATGTTTCACAGATATGGGCATGGGAGCACCTACCCATTACCATACCTATATGTGAGAATGAGTGGCAACTACATGAGCCTTGTATCTTTTTATGCAAAGGAAAGATGACCTAGACTACTCATGATAAGACCAAGAAGTGACACACACATTTGGATGATTTAGTAGTAGTATGGCGGCCTTGGCAAGAGACAAAAGCATGGGATGATGCCCTAGCACAAATTGATTAACCCTCAAGATGGGTGGGAAAAAATTTGGAATAAATTTTGAAATTCTTTGAGGCATTTCATAATACATAATTTTCAAATCACCACTTTTTGGCACACCATGATCCTGCACATACCCTCTAACCCTAAATCCTAAGTATTAAACCTCATTCTGGGCACAATCCTATAAATCATGATTAATCTTGTCATGTTTTAATGGAAAAGTATCAGAGAGTTCTAACTCTTACTCCTAAGGATTGAATCTCATTATGGAAATAATCCTATGAATTTTGACAATCTTTGTTCTATCTAGACTCCGAAGGGTTAAGCTTCATTTTTGAAATAACCCTAAAAATCTCATTAATTAGTTTTTGTGTCATCAATCCAAAAATCAATCTTAGTTCTTGATCTATACTTCAGACTTTTGATTTCGTTCAATCAATGTGTTGATCACACATTTATTTAAAGAGGGACAAATTTAATACCCCTAAATTGGCACATTGGCATTCTGAACTAATTTTGATGCATCAATCTAACAACATCTATTTGTTGATCAGATTAAGTCCTATTGTACTAGGCATTTATGATTCTAATCATCTTTACTTGACCTAAGTGTCGAATGTAGAAAATCTTTAATCTATATTAATCACATAATTTATTTAATTCCTAAATATTGATTAAAATTAGCTAAATTATTCTCCTAATTGTATTAATTTAATTATAAGTACTATGTACCTTAATTAAATTAAATCCACCCTCTTTATCTAATACACATAAAAAAGGAATTAAAATACATTGATATATATATATATATATATATATATATATATATATATATATATATATATATATATATATATATATATATATATATCATAAGTGTTGAAACTAATTAGTTAATTAATTAGAATATCTTATTATGATGTCATGTTTGAATGCATCAATATTATTTCCTAATTAATCTCATATGAAAAAGGAATTAAAAATATTCATTTAATCAAATATGCTCATCATAATTGTTGTAACTAATTAGAAAATTAATTATGAGCACATATTTGAATGGATCAATGTTATCTCCTATTTCATCTCATTCAACTCTATAAAAAATGAAGGACTCAATCTCGCATTCAATCTAAATCGTACACTTGGTTTAATCTTGACCATTGATTGGATCCATGATTCTACAAAAAGAGACCCTCGACCTCTCATTTGGGAGGATGCAAGTGAAGAGTATCGACTCATTGGTGAATTGATTACTCAAGTGTGTTGCATTAAAATCTCCTTTTCTTTTACATTATCATCATCTAGATTACAATGTACTCATTTACCTTAATTTTATTTTCATTATTCTTATAGAATTTGAAAATAATTTAGATTTATCCATATATTTTCATACAAAAGAAAATAAAAAACATAGATTAGATTGCATTTTCATACATTGAAATCCTTCTTACTAGTTTCGTCTAGTTACTAAACTCTCTATCCTATGAGCACATAGTAAAACCTCACCTAGTTAGAAGGAAATAGATCGCCTTGTGTAGACATAGCAAATGAATAATCTCATATTCATTTCAGGATGCTACTAACAAATAATGATCATGTTGAAGTGTGTGTTGAATTAGAGGCCCATATTAACACTCAAAATTCTTTCTTGAAAAAGAGCATTAGTAAGGTCATGTCTTGGAGAAGTTCCTCCCAATTAAAGATGTAACATGGAAACCTTCCTTATCTACCTTTGTTTATTTATTCTATCACTAAGTTTTAAAAGATTATTTCAGCTGCATTAAAAAATATTTGACAAATATGTAGAAAATACACATATTCAAAATATATTCATCTTTACTTTTGTATTTATATAAATAATTGTTTGATATATTTATATATATATATATATATATATACATATACATATATATATATATATACATATATATATATATATATACATATATATATATATACATATATATATATATATATGTATATATGTATATATATATATATGTATATGTATATATATATATATACACACACACACATATATATATGTATATATATATGTGTGTGTATATATATATATGTATATATATATATATATATGTATATAGATATATCTGTATATATATACACACATATATATATACATATATATATATATATGTATACATATATATATGTGTGTGTGTGTGTGTGTATATATATATGTATCTGTATATGTGCGTGTGTGTGTGTGTGTGTGTGTGTGTGTGTGTGTGTGTGTGTGTGTGTATTGGAGATATTACATTTTCTGAGCTTACTGAAAATAATTTCCATTGAACCATCCTATTAAGAATACTTTAAAGTTGGAGATATTTTGTTTGTATACATTTAGATCTCCATCTTTAACTAGGTCTTGGTATGTGACGTTGAGAGCAACTCTAATCATTCTATGAATTAAATAAGGAGTAGTCATCTTGAAGTTGAATTATTTTTTCAAAAATTAAATAAATAACTCCATATGTATGTTGCATATAGGAAGATCAATAGGATAGAAGACAATGTAGAGGGAAAGAAAAATTTGGTAAACTAGACATTAGGGAATAGAGATGAAGTGTGGTGGATTGTTGGTAAGGAGTTGGGAGACAATCTGTTCACATATCAATCAAGTTTTGTTATTACTGACACACACTTATTTAGAGTCTGTATAGCTACCAAACTCATTGAACAATTTAATGTGCTTACCATGTAATTTAGTAGCTACCGAGCTCTACAGTTGCTACGAAATCTTTTGGACTAATCACAGTTGTTACCGAGCAGATTCAGTTAGTGTGAAGTCTAGCAATTCAAACCATGCATTTCAGTGTATACCAAGCTTATCAATGGCTATCGAGCATTGCAGTATCTATTGAGTTCACAATTCATGTGATGCAAAGCTAGTGTTGACTAAGCTACTTCATGCCAACCAAGTGATTCAATGTTTACTGAGTTGAACAATATCTACCAAGTCACCAGTGTAGACCAAGTTCAAGACTACTTGAAAGTGATTAGTATGGACCAAGCTTCTATGTCTACTAAGTGCATGATGATGTCGAGAATTCATAGTGGATTTCGAGTATCAAAACCACACCAAGTTAGTCTTTAGAACCTGAGTATCTTCATGTGGGCTGACTTTGTAATATTTGTGTTAACTTGTATCGTGGCCGACTTTGTAATTTTGTAATTTGGATTGGTATATATATGTAATGTATTGCATCATATCCAGAAGGAGTAAGAGTGAGAATATTTATTATAATGTGAATTTGGATGTGATAAGTTCAAATTATGAATGTAGAAAATAAAGAGAGAATTATGAAGGCCATATTAGTATAAGGAGTAGAAGAGACATATCTATCACATAAATGTGATCAACAAACTAAGGAATCTCTATTAGCAAACTTAGTTGGAAGTCAAAGATCTACTGCTTCATCCTAACAAGTGAACTAGTCAAAATCCTTTAATAAGGTAGGCCTAACAGTCTTTCATAAATCTCTTTACTGAGTGCATACTTCATTATATGTTTTTAAATCCTCTCACAAGGTGGACCTAGCAGTCCTAATTGCTCCTAACAGGGAAAATCATTAGAAGTGATCAATGTAAGCCTTAACAGGCCAACTTTACGTTGCAGTACTAAATTTTGTGGGTATCATCCCCACCTTAGTTTTACTTTCTATTTGGAAGCTTTCTGGGTAACCAAATATTTGTGTTCAAGTGTTATAGATGCTTTCATGTTTTCAGTTTCTCATGTATGCAATTAGATCAGATGCGATAAATTAAGTGGTAATTTATTTATTGGATTAAAGTTGAGATTGGTAAAGTTTTAGAAGTTATTGATTCACCCCTCCCCTCTTAGTAACTTAGCATAGTCTTGAATATTTCCAACAATTGGTAACAGAGTTTTGTGGCTCTCAAGAGAAAGTTTAATAGCTTGAGCAAAGATCAAGGATATGGAGATATTCAGACTTGACAAAGCTATTGACAATGAAAAGTTGGATCTAGAAATGGCTATTACCCAACTCAAGAAAACTAAGGAGAAACTTTCCCAATCTCTAGAAAGAAGAAAGAAACTTGCAAATCAAATGAATGATCATCTTTACATTGAAGAAAGAATTGAAGACTTTCACCCTTCAAGAAACTCAGATGGAGCAAATAATTCAATCAAAGAACTCCTAGAGAAGAATGGTTTCCTATAAGAAGAAGTAAGAAAGCTGAAAAGAGAACAAGAAATTCAGTTAGTATGGTTATGTGAAGTCTTGGAATAGAGAAACAAGATAAAAGAAGAGATGGATGGAAGGAACAATGAAATTCAGAACTAATCCCTTTAGCAACCAAACCTTATTGTTCAACTCTCCAATGCAAATGGGGAAATCATAAGGTTAAGATTTGAAAACAAAAGAATGAGGAGTGTATCTAAATTCTAAAAGGCAAATCAATGAAAGAATAAAAAATGAGTTAAGATCTAAAAAAAATATCAATGAAAATTTGAGGAATAACCTAAACTCTGAGAAGCAAATCAATGAGAGAATGATGAAATCTCAAGCAAACATGGATCAACTGAATGAGAAAAACCTCTATAAGAAAAAATGAAAAGCAAGAATTGGATACAAAGAAGACAATGAATCCTCCAAACAAGGTGCTCAAAAGAATCAAAGACCTACTTGTAGTCACTATGGTAAGATAGTTCATACATCAAACAAATGTTGGAGCAATGAAAAATGCTACAATTACAATCAACATGGTCATAAGGCTAATGAATGCAAAGAGAAACTAAGATTTGAAGGCCACTATCATAAATGTAAGAAACATGGACACAAGGCATCAGAATGCAAAACAAAGACATTGAATCCTATGGAACAAATTATGAAATAAATATTTGGTTGGGACTACAAGACTTGGTGTAGATGTCACTACTGTGGAGAATTTGGACACATTGGTTTGAATTGTATCAAATATGATATGAGGAAAAGAGATAATACTAAAAGATGTTTTATTTGTACAAAACTTGGTCATCTTGCCAAGAATTATATGAATACTGGTAGAATTGACGATGAGAAGAAAGCGACGGCTGATAAAATTTGAAGGCAAATAAGATAGCCTTGGTGATCAATGGTGGTCAAGTCACTCAAGAATTGGGTGACACTACTATTTCTAATTATGTTCTCAAAGAAAAACTAGAACTAGGCTATCAAAGATAACATCCAAAATAGTTCCAATTGAAAGATGACAAAGATCCAAATCTATATACAAGATACAAGGGGATCACTAAGCAAGATAAACTTATGGTTACCGAATCATGGAGATGTCACCAAGTAATCAATGCAATATAATGAATGATAGACTGTCAACTTATCTACCTCTATACCAAGTATTAATGGTGAAGTTTTAACAAAATGCATGGAATCAAATTCATTTCTTTCCATGAATTTTTGAGTGCTATTGCGAAGAGCTATTTTCTATGTGATCAAAGAAACTTGAGAAAATTTGCTACAAAATTTTTTCAAAAGGGACTGAGAAAAAATGGCATCCAGTATTAGCAAGGTCAAAAGAGGGTCTCACATGTTGGTTTGAGGAATTGAATGGGAAGCATCAGAATTCAAGCTCAAACCCTCGATTGCTAAAACCCTAGACCCAAGCAGAGCACAATTCAAAATCCCTCCTAAGGTACTTCTTGTTAATGACATTCGTACTCATTTTAAATGTGCTATTCAAGAAATTAGTACTCTGGAGATGGATGATGCCCTAGGTCAGTTATGTGTTGTTGGAACCTTGAAACCCAAGCATCAAAATTTGGAAGCAAAAGGTTTGATACATATTTCCCATATGCCCAAAGAATTTAAAATTAAATGGATTAGGCTTATCCTTAGCTAAGTGCATAATGGACAGTTGTGGTTAGAGAAACTAATTTTGATAACAAAGAACATGATTCATCGAATCACTGGCCTTCCCATGCTTTCAAAAGCCAAAAAAACTAAAACCCTAGGTCGGGCATAGTTGGAAAAGAAAACCCTAGCTGAGTGGGATGGCAAAGGTATGAAAATAAGCAATGCCATAGATGTAGAATTGACATTTGGAATTAATGTCATTGCACATAAGATATACTATTCAAGTCATCTTAATAGCGTGTCATGTGAAGCTGTGGATTTGGCGTATAAAGTGGCTAAAAACAACTTATTATATGACCTTGCCAACCAATTGTTGAAGCAATTCAACAAAAGAATGGAAAGCATTAGAACATCAAAGAACAACCCACGCAAATTTGGTTCACTATTAACTGGCCTAATCTTCTATGTTCAAAAGTTCTTCCCTTCCAAAGGCACTATAGTCCAGAGAAAAGATGTGCCTGTATTTTACCAAATAAATGAATATATTGCAGAGATGGGTGAGAACTATGTCAGCATCATGGACAACTACTTCAATGTGTTCAAAGAGAAAATGAACAATAGGATCAAAATTTAAAAGAAGTTAGTTGAAGACTACAAGGATGATGTGTGCTTCATAGTGGATAGTGACAAGGTTTATATCTAGGTAGTTAAGCCTAGAGTTGTGTGGGTGAAACCTCTTGGCTATGAGGTGAATATTGATGAGACAAAGGACATAATTGAAGCCCTTTCAATGAACATGTTGATCCCAAGGCCCCTTGTTTTGGAACTTATGATGAAGCCAAGACCATAATAGAGCTAGAAATAAAGCTCTCACAAGCAATTAACAAAGGGAAGAGAAAGATAGCAAAGCTTAAATCAAGTGCACCTCTCTTGTTAACCGAGGGAAAAGGTGAGGATGAGGAAGAAGTAGAGGATGAGGAAGAATCTAAGAAAGAAGAAGAACCTTTGAAGAAAAAGGGCAAGGTGATCATCACCAAGCCTCCAAAGTCATCCACTATAATCTTCACAAGGAGGTCACGAAAGAAAGGAAGTGACATTGTATTCAACAAACCTCCACCCACCTTCTAGGAGAAGCTAAAGCAATTGGAAGAAGGTGCAAGAATAACAAACTTTAAATCATTAAAATATGAGACTAGGACTGAGGTAGAGCAGAAGCAAGTTGAAGATCTAGTGTTGAACAAAATGGGTAAATGGAAGTACTCACCAAACTAGATTGCTTCTTAAATCTCTAGTGAATTACTAGAGAAGTTAAAGCCAAGATGGGACTCTTCTATGAAAATAGTCAAAGACATATATACACAAACCCTAAGGCAGTTACTACTGATCATATCAGATGCTAAGGTGAAAGAGTCATTAAAGAAAAATGAAGAAAATTTGACTCTAAGGTTTAATACTTGTTTGGTTTTGATCAAGGACATAGAGAATTTTGTTAGAAATGATAAAAATATTTGGAAGAATATCTATTTGCTACATAAACCAAGTGATTTCCTAGTGGAAGTTAAGGATGATGATGAGAAAGACAAGGATGAAGAGAATGATAAAGGATCAAATCATTTTGTTACAGTTGATTCAGAAGAATACAAGGAGCAAGAGTCTACAAAGGAAGCAAAGGAAGATGATGAGGAGATTGGCCCTATTAAGATAGATGCAATAGTCATTGCCTCACTTCCTCACTCCTTGAGTAAACCATTGGCTACATCAAGTATGGAGACAACTTTAGCAAGTTTGGTTGTGACTACTACTGATACATCAAATGTCCAATCACTCTTTGCCCCAACTCATCTTAGCATATGATTGACAAAACTGACTTACACTTCATCCACCAAGCTGTAGACTCCTTCTTCATCTATCGAGTTGAGTTCTCCAGTATTCACTTCTCCAACTCTGACTTCTATAGTTTTGAGTACATCCATGGCAAGCTCTCAAGTTTTGTCTACTTTAGTTTTGGATTCTACAATTTTGACTTCATCAATTTTGGATTCTATAAGTATTCCATTAGTAAGTACTATATCAATTTTTATATCAAGTCCAAGTATGTCTACTATTTTTTCCATTCTGGATACAAAAGCAATAAGTGCAAAGACAATTAAGCCTAAGGTTCAGCCTAGTACAAAATTTTTGGGGAAAGGAAAGGAGATAGAGGAAGACGTAGATTTAGATGAAGAAATAGTAATTCCCAAATGGGATATTTACAATATTTCTACAGACCAAATGCATATATTTGGTGAACTCCTCTAGAAAAAGGCCAAATATCAAAGATTAAGAGAGGACAGCAATAGAGAGTATAAAATGATAGAAAATGCCAAGAATATTTTGACTGAGGCAATAGGAATTGAGGTTGTTTCTTCTCAACCTATTTTGTTTCAGCTAGGAGATGCAGTTCAAAATTTCAATGAGGACACCAAAGAACAAGATAAGCTAGTTGAAAAGAATAAAAGGAAATTCAACAATAAAGTGCTGGAGCACATTGCTTAGCAAATAGCTATTTATCAAGTTGAGCTTTCAATAATTTTGGTCAATCTTGAGGCATCCTATTCAAATGTCTCATCACTCTTTGGATAACTATGTGATGTAATGCCCCACCAAGGGATCCAACTGAATTAACCTATATTTTACTAAGTTTGCTAACAAATTTTTCTTTTAATCATGAAAGATAAACCATTCATATCAAACACATAGTAGCAGAAGAAATAACATACAATCAACTATAAGCATATGAATAGATTACATTCCTTAAGGATCCCTTAATGTTGAGTCACATTTAATCTAATTAATACTAAGTCTAAGAACTACCACATCCACATGAAAGAATAATGAAAATTCCAATGTCCATAATATACATTTGTTTTGAATGCCTCTTGGCAATTAAATTTGAAATACTCAATCATCCATTGTACATGTCACAAGGTATGAAAAGCTTAAAAGATTAAACATACGTAAAAATAAAGATACATTATCCTCATCAAATCTATGGTACAAGGTAAAATTAGAGTAAATGAAACTATTAACATACATGATACATCCATCCATCAATACAGATATAACAACCAGATGTACAAGATATCCATACATCATAAAACACAACTAATCTAAGTGTACGATTCCTCCCAACCGTCAATAACATCATTAGACCATCATGGGCTGTAGCCATCCCTCTATGCATAACATCCCAAGCCATCAAAGAGATCATCGGTACTATCATAATAGGGATGTCACTCCTAAACATAGTACAACATATGCATAAAGAAATCTAACATGCAAGAATAAAGCATAAGATGATCCTACAAAATAGATAACATCATCTATCACATGCTAATCATCAATATAAGGATATGTGTCCATCACAATGATCCAAGAATAGAATGAAGATTAATACCAACCAAGAATGCTCCAACCATGGTGTCTCGGATAGATCTCAAATACATACACCTCAACTTCACACAAGAAGACTAGAAAGCAATAATAATTAGTAAATACAAACATTTCATAGAGCATGCCATCACATTACAATGGTTTGGTTTTAAAATAAATTGAGACCAAATAACATCAGCATGCCATCACATTCGCATAACTCCCAAGCCTCTAGTGGACATCCTAACTGGTCAACACTCTAGGACTACCCAAACCGCAAACATGGATAGCATAAAGAATAAGATAAAAACACATATTTTAGTTTTCTTTCACAATCACATGGTTAAGCCAAATATTAGGTTTCAGTTTTTCATTTTCAAATACACTTCAAGTGTATAAGATTCTTCATTTAGTTTCCAAGTCAACCTATTTATCTTTTCGAATCAAACATAGAATTATCCCTCCATTTTTTAAAAATAATTTCCTAAAATAATTAGAAGATAATTATTTACTTATTTAAATCATTAAACCAACTCCCATTGACTTTTAATAAAATCATTGCATTATTTTACTAAAATCAATGTTACTAATAATTAAACGAAACTCCCTTAATTCCAAGAGCATCTCTCATTATTCAAATCATAAGAATAATACTTATCAACTTTCAAATAATTAGTTTAAAATTTCCTTAAAACACTTCAAGGACAAGCATTTATTTAAAATAATCATCATTGATTTTAAGTAAAATCAATCTCATTGATAATTCAATTATTTAATTCCACTTATTAATATCTCTTTTCTTTTAATTTTCCATCATTAAAAAATACATTTACTTAAATTGACAAATAATTAATTACACTTCTTCTACTATTAACTGGTGCAAGAGCACCAAGGCCAAGGACAAAAGGCCTAGAGGAACTAGGGTCACTAAATAGATCCTAGGGTAATCAAAGGATGAACATGACCTTGAAGGTTCATTTGATTGTAATAATTCCACAATGGTCACTTAATAATGTTTTGTTTATGTTTTAAATGTTTTGACTGATCACTTTGTAAAAGGATCAATGATGTAGCCTTAATGGCATTTTGGGAGTTAGCGTACCTACGGTTCGCTTCGATATTCTAAGGTAGATGAGTTATTTAAAGATCTTCAAAGGTCAAATTTATCTTAATATGGAAAATAGAGCCATTATATGGTGTCAAATGCATTTGAAGTGCCTAAAAATGTAAATTGCCAAAAATTGGCAAAATGAAGCCTAGAAGGCTCATAGAGGGTTTATGTGATTAAGAGTGGTTTCAGGATTAAAAGTTGGGATAAAACTCTTGAAAATACTTTGAAATATTAATAAAATTCATAATTATGTAAAGCTATCAAACTTGCAACCACGTTGTCAACTATACAACAAAGCATTCAACTAAATGTAAATAGTCATAACTAAGTGTAACCGGTTTGAGGAAGTTGCAACTAGTTTGAAATGTATTATTAGCATTGATGAGCATGAGTTTTAGGAGGGGAGGACCAGCAGGGAGTTTGTAGGGTGTCTGTGATCAAAATGATGCAATGTAACAAAGTTTCATACAATACCAAATTAAATTCTCTACAAAGTCCTAGCTTGCTGCCATAAGGGCACAGTCTACTTTTTGTATTGAAAAGACTTCTCATTTGATAAAATCTTGAGTATAAATTTCTTAGATCTATGTTGGTTTAGTTTTTGATTCATTCCATGCTTTGATAGATTATTTTTGTGAATTTTAAGCACAAAGAACTCCTGGTTATGGAAAATGGAGGAATGCCTGTCATTGAATAAAACAGTCTGTGTACGGGGGCCATATCTCCCTAATGAACCATTGGATCGAGCCAAATATGAAATATGTTGGAGAGAGCCAAGTTGTGCCAAATCTGATCAGAGAAGTCAAATAAATTTTGTCAAGGTAAAAAGTTATGAATGTCTGAGTTTGGGTCTATGTAAGGGACAACGATAGGGCAGTTTGTGATGAATTTCCTTCATAAATAAAACTAGGGTTTCCTAATGTTTTCTTCGCAACCAAATAAAAATTAACATACATATATAGATTCCAATTTCAAGATTTAAGATTCGTTCATGGAGTATATTTAGACACATATAACAGACATGATGAAGATAGGAAGAGAAAGAGCGCAAATGGAATATGCAAAAATCATGAGTGCACTTGGATACTGATGCTAATTTTCTATGCCTTAGAAGTCCATAGAAAAATCTCTTCCTTCTCCAACATTCACCATTCCTCCAAGAATCAAACCAACCAAAACCCCCAAGTGACTAGAAGTGCTTGTAGAAGCATATGAGCATGTAGAAGCATATGAGCTTCTCGAATGCATGTAAGCTTGTCCATACACACTAGGAGAGCCTATATATAAAGGCCTCTAAGATGCATCTAGAATGTGTCTAGAAAGAACTAGGAGTTAAGCATGACAACTAAGCACATAACTTCCACAACAAGAAGATAGACATTATGAGGTCTCTAGAATGTTGTAGACACCATGTGCTCAAATAATGTGCTAACTCCTAAGTGTAGACAACACGTGCATAATTAGAGTGCAAACTCTTGTGTTGTCAACATGGCAAATCCCAAGAGCTCGTATACTCCTATGTGAATAAATATTAAAATAATGCACATTAATTTATTTAATATTAACTTTATTTATTTTTATTAATTTATTAATTTTAAATCTCATGCACTCATCTTGTGGTCATGAAATTTTAATGAATTAATTTCTTTTCCATTTATAAATTTATTTTTGAAACTTAATTGATAAAATATATAATAATATTATTTAGCATTTATTAAAAATGAACTCTAAATATATTATTATTAAAATAAACATTTTCATATTCCAAATTTAAACTTATAACTTTCATCTCCAAATTTAATTCTTTTATTTAACTAACTTCCCAATTAATTAAATTAAATTAATATTAAAATATCATATTAATTTTCCATTAAATTAAACCATTAATTAAATATTTTAATTAGGCTTAATTAATAGAAAATACACTAAAGATTCATAAAGTAAAATACAAAAACCCATCATAGCAAAACACATACAAAATCAAACCAAAAGGGTTAATATCACAAAATATGTCATCTGATGTATTCGAAGGATACCCGACTCAGATACTTGTCCTAATTTTCAATTAGGACAAATGACTTAAAGGGTTGGGATTTGGACTTGAGAATCTTATCTCCCCTCTCTTACCATTGAGATAATGTGATAGGGTATGCTCGTCCTAAAAATTAAGGGAAGTCGATACCTGGTACCTACAAACTATATAAAATCCACGCATGTACAAGCACAATATATACTAAGCTAAATAGGAAATGGTAGGAAGTGGTGCATCATGTAGATCCTGACTAGCAGGTGACTACAACTCCCTTCCTTAACCACATCAAAAATGCCATACAAAAAGAAAACAAACATGCACACCATACACATGCAAGTATGGGGTAAGTATCCATAAGAAAACACATATGACAATAAATCATCTAACTAATCATCCTTAATAGCTACAAACACTACAATAATGATCATGCATACATGAAATATAGAATACCAAATCATCTCATCATATAATAAACTAAATCTAAAACAATATCTGATAATCTCAAAATAATGTTACTAATTATCATCATAAAATTGTCCTAAAAGAGTTTGGAAACATTAGCAAAATGCAAACTAGGGGCAGGCACTACATGTGATGTCCTAGAGTATACAAAGGAAGTAAAGGAAAAATTGTCAAAAATTGATATAAATCTTAAAGCTAGTGCTCAACAGCTACAACTTAACCCTAGTTCAAGCTCTGCATATTTCAAAAAGATCATATTTTTGTCAGATATGCAAGTTGAATTGCTAAGAGAAGAAGCAAGGATTCACTCAACATTGATTGACATACAAAATATGATCCTTCCAATCATGGATGCTATGAAAAAACACATCATCTATTCAAAGACTCTAATTCATGATAACAACTTCTCTATTGCAGACTACATGATTGAACAATCAGTAGAGGTGAAAATTGCAATCCATACATGCAACGTGTTGCAAGAAAATTGGGATAAAACCTTGGTAATCACCCTCAAGGTACATTCTTAATTCTTATCCCATTTTGGTGTCTCCATGTAAATATATTAGAATAAATCTTTGTCATTACTATCAAAAAGGGGAAGATATGGGAGAAAAGTTACATTGAAGAAATGACATATGTATATAAGAGAATAGTTATATGTTATGAGGAAGCAAGACATGTACATAGAGGAACACATAGTATGGGGGAGAAATATGCTATGGTGGAGAACTACTCTGTATATACCTTACAAAGATCAATTTTGAAAAACTCAAAAATATACCAAGCTAGTATCCCGTGGTGATGAATACAAGGTATTCAGTTTTGGGCTAATAAGTGTTTTTGTCACTAATGCCAAAGGGGGAGATTGTTGACATATCAGTAAAGTTTTTTATTAGTGACGCACACTTATTTAGATTCTATATAGCTACCAAGATCATTGAACAATTTATAGTGCTACCCATGTAATTTAGTAGCCATTGAGCTCTACAGTTGCTACCAAGTCTTTTGGACTAATCCCAGCGGTTACCAAGCAGATTTAGTTAGTGTGAAGTCCAACAGTTCAAACTATGCATTTTAGTGTATACCAAGCTTATCAGTGGTTACTGAGCATTGCAGTATCTACCGAGTTCACAATTCATGTAATGCCAAGCCAATGTTGACCAAGCTACTTCATGCAAACAAAGTGATTTAGTGTTTGCCGAGTTGGACAATATCTACCGAGTCACCAGAGTAGACTGAGTTCAAGACTACTTGAAAGTGATCAGTATGGACCAAGCTTCTATGTCTACTGAGTGCATGATGATGTCAAGCATTGATAGTTGATGCCAAGTATTAGAACCTCATCGAGTCAGTCTTGAGAACCTAAGTATCTTCATGTGGGCTGACTTTGTAATATTTGTGTTAACTTGTATCATGGCCAACTTTTTAATTTTGTAATTTGGATTGGTATATATATGTAATGTATTGTATCATATCTAGAGGGATTAAGAGTGAGAATATGTATTATAATGTGAATGTGGATGTGAAACGTTCAAATTATGAATCCAATAGATAAAGAAAAAATTATGAAGGTCGGGTATGTGCAGGATCATGGTGTGCCAAAAACTGGCGATGTGAAAAAAATAGAGTTTGAACACGTCTAAAAGCACTTCAAAATTTTCTCTGACTTTTTTCCACCTATCCAGGTACCAAGCCTAGAAGGAAAGGCTGAGCCTTATCAGATATCCGATCTAATATCAAATATCCAATATTCATGAAATTATTATAATAATATAAAAACATTATATTATAATAGTATAATACATTATAATATAATATTATTAAATATAATATTATTACAATATTATAATATAATTTTGTTATTAAATATATAATATAATATTATTATTATAATATTATAATCGTATAATATTTTACTATAATAATAATATTAGATTATAATGTATTATATTAGAATAATATAATATTTAATATTATAATATATTGTAATGTAATATAATATATATAATATAATATAATACATTATAATAATATAATATAATAATAATATAATATAATATTTTATATTATAATATATATTACTGTAATATAATATATACAAAAATATATAAAATATAATAAAATACAATATTTCAAAGCTATATGTTATATAACTTATCTATAAAATATAATGGGCGATCGGATATCTGATATTATATCAAATATCTGATACCTACGACATTACATTTTTAATAAAAAGACCTGTGGGCCCTTATTTTTCACATTTTGGGGGCCAGTATCACGACCGGATATCAGTTATAAAATCGAATATCAGATATGGAGGTATGGTTTTTTTTTAAACTAATTTTTAATCTAAATTCGATAGATTTTAGCATGATTTTGTTTGTTTTAGTTGAATCTATGGTTTTTTTGAAAAAAAATGTTAAAATTAAAGTTTTTTTTAATATAAATTACATTTTGCAATTCAATAGGAATGGCTGATCAAAATGATGACACTAAGGCAAGGAATAATATTCCTTGTAACCCCCCCACCAAATGATCCAGTAACCCCACAAAATTGTCCACCAAATGATCCTCTACCCCCTCAAAACCCTCCTCAAATCGAGGTTTTGATAAATGAAAATCTCACCGAATTGAGAGGTTTGCATAGAACATATAATAATGTACCCGCATTGGCTCCTATCTTATCCACATTAAACACCATAGTGAATAACATTGAAAGCCTTACAAACCAACAAAATGTTGCTCTTCATTGGCATGATCAAATGCACGAGATGTTTGATGATGGTTTGGATTATGATGACATTGCGGCCCTCAACATAAGCAAAGACAATTTGGCCAACCTTTTTGCGAACCCAAAAACGGGTTTACTAGTTGACCCAAAAAAATCCAAACTATCAATTAAATGGTGCACAAATGATGCCATACGTGCAAACTTTTGGGATTTTTGGTAGATGGTCTTTGATATCCCTCCACATGAAAATTTAGACATACCATTTTATTTCCTTAGAAAATTATATGTTGAATTAGTGTTGAAACTTAAAGGGAACTATTGGAGCATGAAGCCCAACATGGGCTTAGGACTAGGAGCTCCTCAGGATAGACCCTCTTCACAGTGGAAGAAAGCTGGCACTTTTGTCCTCCCCACTGATATCTCCCCTCCTCCTCGAGTGCAGCATCTAGATATTATGATAGAGGCTAGCTCTTAGACTATCAAAGCCATTCATAGGCTGAGTAGCCTAATGATATCTTAGGCTAGGTCAATCCTGCCTCCTTGTGTTGATAATGTTGGTGCCAGTTCATCATCAGCTAGCTCATCACATGTTTGTGTGCCTCACACTTGCATTACATGCAAGAATACTTGCCTAGGTCCCATAGGTGATCTTCCTAATCATCATTTTGTATTAGACGAGGATACACCAGACACATGCGTAGAGGCTACAAACCCTGATGCGAGAGAGGAGGGGAATGCAAAGGCATGGACTCCTTTGGTGTCAGTACATGTATATATTTTTTTGTTATGACATATGTGATATAAAGTTAATTTTTATAATAGAGTAATTTTAATTTTTAAGCCATATTGACTTTTATATATATGTGATCTTCATTCACATTTAATTGATGACCGAGGAGGAGCTTAGAAAGATTGATGATGCCATGCTCTCGGCCGTTTCATTTGGCCTTGAGACATCTACAGTACATTATGTTGTGTTTGCATTTTTTTTTCTATTTGATATTGTAGCATATATGGTTGCTAATCTTTCTTTTATCTTGCAGGTAGCACCTGTCCCAGAGGGACAAAGTGCGGAGGGTGACCCAACACACACTGACGAAGGAAAGGTAATTAGATGCTTTCTATTTGATTAAATATCAATGCATTCTTGTAAAATTTTTCTGGTAATCCCGTTTAATTACATTCTTTATTGTATATAGGGCGTCACTACTGGTGATGAGCTTGTACAGATTTTGCGTCACAGACCATCATGGATTTCCATTCACGCTGAGAGCCCCATTGCATGCATAAGTATCATTTATTTTTTATTATCCTTATCTTCATAAATAAATTCAGAACTAATTTATGTGATATTAACAACTACTATTTTGTATCTCATAGGAGACTCCTAGTGCACAGGTGGTCCGATGGGAGAGTTATGTAGATTTGATGATGCGGCCACTCACTTCTAAGGAGGAGCCTACAATAGCAAGTTGTAGTTTGAATTCATCATTAAATATGTTATAAATTTAGCACGATATGAATTATAATGTTATAGTTTAAATTGTAGATTCATCTGACAAAGGTATTTGAACATTTACAGCCCACAATCAGAGAGGTACCATCATTGTCGAGGGCATACAAGAGGACTCCTGAGCGATGCAGGAGGTCAATGAGAGAGGTATTTATTATTAAATTTTGATAATATTAATCTCCATTACAAAAAAGATCATTATGCATTTGAGTAATTCAATGTTAGATACATAGAATCATATAAATTTAGTAGTCTA
The DNA here is from genome assembly GCA_028749045.1 of Cupressus sempervirens. NCBI lineage: Eukaryota > Viridiplantae > Streptophyta > Pinopsida > Cupressales > Cupressaceae > Cupressus > Cupressus sempervirens. The sequence goes on along the minus strand of CM053786.1, from coordinate 242,175,162 downwards.
ACTTTGGGTTTTCCTTTTTTGTTTATGTAGGAGGCATCCGATCCACCTAGTATAGCGAAGAGGCTACATTTTGATCATCCACCAGCACCCTAGGATAGTATAGTTTTTGTATGATGCATCATGAGACATTTTGAGATGGCATATTCCACATTGTATATAGAAACATTAATATTATACACATTCTGATGGCATGATCAACCACATTTTGTATATGGATCTATGTATTTTGATATATATATATATATATTTGAGTACTTTGTCTATGGATAGATGATCTTTGATATATATTTGTGTAAAATTTTGTCTATGGATACATGTATTTTGATATATATTTTTGTCATTTATGTGCACAATGATATACATATTTATTTAGTATCTAGTATTGTTCAATTTATCATAGATCATGTGTCATGCCCTAAATTTTACTAGTAAAAACACAATAATTTTTTCTTTGTAGCTTATGAAGTCGCATAAGAAATTACATATTGTAAAACAAGGTTATCATTGAATAGGAGTTCAAGACGCATGTGGATAGTGTCATCTGGTTGTAACATTTTAATCACAGGTGGTTTTCAAATAGATTGGATGATAGTCTAGTTCAAGTTAGCATCACGAGTCAAAAGAGAAAGTTCAAGATACAACACTCATAAATTAGTGAGGTAATTTATATCCTAACAAGCCTTTGATACTAATATTCTATTAAGGTTTGTCAGTTGTATCATATGGACTAGGTCATGATTCTAGCATGTAAGGGAAGGGGATCAGAATTACTTATTATCCTCATTACCAATGTATACGCATTCATTAATCATTACAATATATATTAATGTGACAATTACTATATGGTGTGGAAGTGTAGTATATCTTAATTGATTAAACACATGTATCTAGAGAATTTAGATTTAGAACTCATCACATGAGCACCCTTAGTCAAATAAGAAAATGTACACTTATCTACCACACTATATCGGATCTAACAATTGGAAATTAGAAAAGATATGCCCCAAACGTAGCTTCGAAGTCTACATGATGGAGAAGGGGCAACTTGTATTGATAGTATCCATCATTCAACACATACTATACACAACTTATGTAATAAACAATTTGTTTTATGTGCCAAACATGTATCATGTGTTTGCATCTATATCCTACTGGTTATAGGTCCTCTCGAAGATTGGACCAATACTGATTCATTTTCTCCCTCTTTACTCTATTTAGTCATCCTTATGCATTCTATCAACATTGCTTCCTCACCAAACTAGCACTCACTATAGTTTCCTAAAAACAAAAATTACTATTTCAATACATAAATTAAACTCACTCTAACCAAAGACAATTACTATCTAGCTCATCAACTACTAACTAATCTAGCTACATTGCCATGCTTTTACATTTACTATTTTAATTACTATAATTACTATATTATTACATTTACTTTTTACATTATTACATCTAATTATTCACTATAAGCTTACTTTCTCACTATTAATATTATTATTATCAAAGCATGTTAAGATTCAAAGTAGTTTCTGTATATGAGCAATGTTAGTATGCTAATAGAAACCAAATTTAAATAAAGCTTCTACAAACTAAACAAAATTCATAAACTTCAAGATAGACTAAGATGAGCTCTGAATTAAGAATATGAGCCATTAATGGGCTCTCTCAATAAGAAGCTCTCTTGTTGAGTGGCTTTGTCTAAATAGATAGGATGTATGCTCAAGTTTATGCTTCAAAAAGGGCTTCAAATGGAGTTGGAATTTGGGTGTGAGTGTATGGTTTGATGTAAAATGGCTTCTTAAAATGGCATTATGACTTTAATTTATGGATTGTGTTATTTTGCAAAGGGGAAGGATCCAATTTATAGGCAAGAGGCTTGAGAGATTGAGGGCTAAGATGCAAGGATGAAAAAAAGCTCATGGAGGGCTCAGATTGCATGAGAGGAGAGCACATGGATTGTGCTTCCTTACAGCCAATCAAAGAGTGACACATGTCACATGGTGAGAGGATGGAGGAAAGGGGAAGGATGAGTCAACAAAGGAGGCTCAAGGGATAAAATATTCATAAAGACCCTCATAATGGCTTGTAAGAGCAATAAAAGGGCTTGGAAGAGTCATTTATGGCCTAGTGGGCTTCATAAAGTTTTATGGTTGAGATATTTTGAGGGAGATGAGAGCGATTTTGACTTGGGCTTGATTATGAAGGTTTTAAGCTTGCTTAGGCTTGTGCAAATGATTAGAGGATGGATTAGGATGGTTTAGGATTAGCTTAGGGATAGGCAAGTGGATGGCATTTAATGAGGGTGGGTGAAGGAGGAGATATTTGTTAACTTTGGCTTGGGTTAGTAAATTTTAACCCATGTTTAGAGAATGTGACAAGGTTAGGAGGGGATTAGGATTAGGTTTAAAGACATCTTCTAGAAGAGTCTAGACTTTGGATGAGGATAAATTAGATTTTTAGGAAATAAATAAAGTTTTATTTATTTCAAGGGTTTGGGATTGAGGAGATATTTATTAAAACTTTTTTAATTAACATGAGGATTAATATTTAATCTTAATTAAATATTTTGAGTTGGGATTAGGCGTAGGAAATGATGGGATTAGCCTTTAATCAAAATTAAAGAAGGATTAGAAGATTTTGGAAGAGGTTAGTGGTCTTAAGGAAATTGGCCAATTTTTGGGCAAAAAATAATTTTTTTATTTATTTTGGGTTTTTTGGTCAATTTATTAATTAAATAATTAATAAATAAGAAAATAATGTTTAAATAAGATTTAAATATTTTTGGGAGGGATTCCTTAACTAAATATTTTTAATTAAGATAAAGGGTTTAATGGCATAAAAATAAATTAATTAATTAAATAATTAATTAATTAATAAATGATGATGTCATCAGGAATTTTTCAAAAAATAAAAATATTTTATTTTCTAAAGGTTTTTAGGTGTCTACAGTTTCATAGTACGAATTAGTAAGCACATAAAATGAGAAACTCTTAGTAAGTCTAAGGGCCAATTCAAAGTACTTAACTCAATAATAATTCATGATTAGTATTTAAACACATCCTACTACATCATCATATTGAGTGTGTCAATTTAAATTTGTTAGATGAATTGTTTATGCAAGGATTAGGTGCAAGAATATAAATAACGTTTGTATATAACATACCTTGTCATTCTGAAATATATGTATTCATCATTTCATGCAACTAACGTAATAAAATGTGGTGTAGATGAATCATATTATCCTTAATTATACATAGGGTACATGAGCTGACAAGCTGCCTCTAATGACATGCCTATTGACCCTTATTACATACTAGCTAACTAATGCTTTATTCCTACACTACATTTTCAAATTGGTATATATATTCTATCGACTTTGATATTCTACTAATATCTTCAATTGAATCCACAACATTCATTATCTAACTAACATTCCCTCAAGCCAAATATAAAATTAACTTGACATTAAATCCAACATCTACATCGGTTTGTCATGCATTCAATTCTATCTAGTAACTCTTATCTATCAATGTGCTTTATTGACTAGATAAAACTAGATTTGAGTTATTATTTTAATCCACCATCCATCTTTATCCTTGATTCTCCAATCCCATCATCCAGACAACTTACTTCATATTAACCCTATTATATACACATCCAACTATCCTAATTTACAGTTTTAACACTAATTTAATTAAACCCTCCATAGTTAACATCATGTTCAATTATATATGCATTCTCATAAACTTATTTATTTCATTTAATTTATTTTCTTATATTGAGCTTTTCCATTACCATATGGTTTAATTGTTACATGTTTCTAAATGAGCCCCTTAATGTAAACATTACCCTTAAACTAAGCTCAAATACACTAAGTGTCATTATCCTCTACTCAAGACTTGAAATGATTAAATAATTATCTGATAAAAATAAAAAACAAATCTAAAGGGTGAATCTCCTATCTATCTTAAATCCTCATCATTCCCTAACTCTTACCAAGGCCACATCTCTTCCTACACATGGTCCCCACAAGGTCCCACATGGGTCATGTGTAGAATTTTGACTAATCCAAGCCTTAGGACATCCTTTTCCCATCCCTCCACTCAGCAATCCTAATGTGAACAAGTCATATTAAATGTCAACTTGACATTCTCCTAAGTACAAATCCCTTGGGATTGCTATCCCACTCCCCCTTAATTTCAAGTCGACTACCTATGCTTGGGAATATGTGACCACTGCTGCAAGAAATTTCAAGTCGACTACCTATGCTTGGGAACACGTGACCACTGCTGCAAGGGGGGGACAACTAGTGCATAAGACAAGGATGTGACATAAACCCTTTCTCCTATGCACCCAAGTATATTAATGGGGATGAAACCCCTTTTCAAGGAGGAAAGCTCAAGGATAAAAGTCTTCACATGACATGTCAGAATGAATGTCAGATTTAACAATATGCCTTGGGGAGTGGAGAAAACTTTTTGCATTATGATGGCTTAGGAAATGTTGAGGGCTACTCTAGAAGGGCGGTCAAGATCTATCTTGGCTTTTATTGAGTGCATGTGATATGAACATAAAAATTTCCTTCCAAATTATTGAGTGCACAACAAGATTGTAAGCAATCTACTAAGTCTTACATTTATACAATCAATGGTATCACATAACATCTATGGATTGTTATTATCAACTAGTCATTTACAATACCACAAGGAGAAAACTTTCTTTCACATTTTCAAATGATAAAAATTATGTCAAAGTAAATCTGCGACTCATACCAATGCTTTCATAACAATATAAACTCCAAATGAAACATGCATATACAACCTTATTAATCATTTCATCTACACGTACATTAGGTAACAATGATACAATCTCCTTCCATCACAATGGGGAAACATAAGGGACTTTTCAAAATCATAAGGAACATGAACATTGAAAGATATGGACAATAAGTAGCATGAACATTGTCCAACATGATCATTGAGAACGTGAACCAGCTGGTGAATCCTCCTTCAAAAATGAGGGCACAATTTCAAGTTTTCTCATCCAACATCAATCTGCAAGATGATCATTCCAAGCCATTTCCATTGCTCCCTTGGACACAAATCTGCATATGAAACACAAAAAAATAACAAGGACCATGGGTCCTTTTCACACAACCATAGGCCTCAAAGAGACCACTCCCGCGCTAGGGAACAAGGCTCAAACTGGGATACACATACAATCTTTCAATGCATAAACATTACATTTCAAACTTGAACAATTTCCTCCCAAAGCTATTTCACAATGGCTTCACATATGGAACCATAAACATAGGGTGAAGGTGTGTTCTAAAATGGAGACTTTCCATACAAAACCATATCTGCAATAAACAATTTTCATGCCCTCTCGGGGCTATCATAATTCAAAAAATTTCATGCCCTCTCGAGGCCTCCACATTTCCTCCTCCAAACCCACTACCATCAGTTGTAACTCTTCAAACTTCCTTTCTACACCATACTTTCCTTATCACCCCTAGCAAGATATGAATGGTTATGGCATACAATGGATAATACAACACCCATAACACAACAAGGAAATAGAGGAAATCCAAACCTCATACTCACAATACTCCACAAAATACAACAAGATGAACAATGGTGTCACACTAATCTACATGGAATGAACACCATTCAAGCACTCACATGAATGCTACTCCACAATGCAATGCAATGCATACTCCATTGATAAAATCCACACTTGCATATTTTCTTAACCACGCTAAAAGAAAGAAATGGAAAAGAAGCAAGTTTGAGATACCAACCTTGGTCCAAGCTAGGGTAAGGATAGTTGTAGTAGAGCTCCCCTAATCTCCCTCCAAAACCTAACTATCTCTAAAATTAGAGAGTGGCTAGACACCCCACTAGTTTGGCCAAGACCCTCTAGTAAAGCCTTCCCACTAACTTATTTTAGATAAAAAACTAAGCGACTACTTCTTACAAACTTGTCTCCTCTAACAATTCATTGATAGCCCTCACGAGCTCTCAGTTATGACCCTCAAAATATCGACCTTGAAATACACTTAGAGCACCTTGGAGACTCCTCAGTATGGGGTGGCTGCAAATTATGGATGGTCTCCATGGCTAGAAAAAGGGTGTGACTAGGGTTCACCCGCCCATCCAGAGCTAATGGCATTGATTATTCGATGCTAAGATCAATAGTTTCAAAGTTACGCTATGGTGCACCTATGAACTGAGGCACAGTGTGAGTTTTAGCATCAAGTGAGATCATTGTGTCGAATCCAAATGGAATGTGATCTCCCAAAAATGAGATAGGTTATTTTAGGCCTCAGTATCACCATCCTATAGCATTTGATGGTTCATCAATAGCCCTCATGAGCTTCGAGTTATGACCCTCGAAAGATCTACCTCAAAATACATTTAGAGCACCTTGGAGACTCCTTGGTACAAGGTGGCCACAAATAATGGATGGTCTCCATGGCCAAAACAAGGGTGTGACTAGGGTTCACCACCCATCCGAAGCTAATGGCGCTAACGATTCAATGCCAAGATCAGCGGTTTCAAAGTTACGTTGTGGTGCACCTATGAACTAAGGCACACTGTGAGTTTCAACATCGAGTGAGATCACTGTGCTGAATCTAAAAATGAGATAGCTTATTTTAGGTCTCAACATCACCATCTTGTAGCATTTGACAGTTCATTGATATCCCTCACGAGCTTCGAGTTATGACCCTCAAAAGATCGACCTCAAAATGCACTTAGAGCACCTTGGGGAATCCTCGGTACGAGGTGGCCGCAAATGATGGATGGTCTTCCTAGCTGAAACAAGGGTGTAACTAGGGTTCACCTGCCCATCCAGAGCTAATGGTGCTAACAATTCGATGCCACAATTAGCAGTTTCAAAGTTACACTATGGTGCACCTATGAACTGAGGCACATTGTGAGTTTTGGCATCGAGTGAGATCGATGTGCCAAATTCAAATAGAATGTGATCTCTCAAAAATGAGATAGGTTATTTTAGGCCTCAACATCACCATCCTGTAGCATTTGACAGTTCATCGATATCCCTAATGAGCTTCAAGTTATGACCCTCAAAAAATTGACCTCAAAATGCACTTAGAGCACCTTACGGACTCCTTAGTACGGGGTGGCCGCAAATGATGGATGGTCTCCATGGTTGAAAAAAAGGTGTGACTAGGGTTCACCCACCCATTCAGATCTAATGGCACTGACAATTTGATGCCATGATCAGCAGTTTCAAAGTTACACTATGGTGCACCTATGAACTGAGGCACACTACGAGTTTTGGCATTGAGCGAGATCATTGTGCCAAATCCAAATAGAATGTAATCTCTCAAAAATGAGATAGCTTATTTTAGGCCTCAACATCACTATCCTGTAGCATTTAATAGTTCATTGATAGCCCTCATGAGCTTCAAGTTATGACAATTGAAAGATCGACCTCGAAATGCACTTAGAGCACCTTGGGGAATCCTCAGTATGGGGTGGCCACAAATGATGGATGGTCTCTGTGGCTGAAACAAGGGTGTGACTAGGGTTCACACACCCATCTAGAGCTAATGGCACTGATAATTTGATGCCACAATCAACGGTTTCAAAGTTACGCTATGGTGCACCTATGAACTAAGGCACACTGCAAGTTTTGGCATCGAGGGAGATCGGTATGCTGAACCAAATGGAATTGATCTCTTGAAAATGAGATAGTTTTTTTTAGGACTCAACATCACTATCTTGTACCATTTGACAGTTCATTGATAGCCCTCACGAGCTTCAAGTTATGACCCTCAGAAGATCGACCTCAAAACGCACTTAGAGAATGTTGGGTACTCCTCAGTACAAGGTGGCCACAAATGATAGAGGGTCTCCGTGGTTGGAACAAAGGTGTCACTAGGGTTCACCCACCCACTTGGAGCTAATGAAACTGATGATTCAAATAGTTCTAGCTGTTAGGAGTTAGATTTTGAAAAGTTGTCAAAAAAATTGCAAAAACAAATTTTGCGCTAAGACAAGTTTTACTACAAATTTGATTGCAAATAGAATCTACAAACTCCTAGGGACCCCAATAATATTCTAAAAATCTAGACTTACCTAAAAAATATAGAATTTATCAAAAATCCACTTTATTGAACCAATTGATGGCCAAGGCGTATAGTTGCACCATGGGGTCTTATGTCCATTACAAATGTGGATGGTCATGGGGAGATCATTAGATCTATCCCTAGACCATATTACATCAAGAAAAAAAAAATGATTAGGTGCTTTGCACTAGTGTTCCCTTTATTTCATAATGCTCATGTAGTCATTACATTCAAGATTTGAATTTTCTAAAGCAATAAGCTAAATTTTAAGTGATTTATTGAATGTTTCAATTTATGAAATGACTTGAGATTATTATGAGACCTTATTAGGACCTATGTATGACTCACTTACCCTATGCAAACTTAGACATTACTAAAGTTCAATCCTCATGGTCCTTTACAACTTTTAAATATGAAAGTCTTTCAAAACATTATACAATATTATGACTCTTTATGCTTTCAAATGCCATCATTGGTTGCAAAATGGAAGAAATCAAGTATTCTAATTGTTCATCCGTACTTTCTAGATTTTTATTATTTGATTAGTTTGATAAAAATAGTTTTAATAATCATAATGTCAACTTTATGTTAGATAAGGAAGAAACTAAATTTGTAATAAGATATCTGCAAGCAAGTATCTTTCATATAGTTATAAATGCTCTTAAAATTGTCCTTATAGCCTTGTATCACATGCAAATATGATTTCCAAGAACTTGTTCAATATATTCCTCTTATAATTCCTTACAAAGAACCTAGCTAAATACAAATTAGAATGTGCAACTAATTTAACCTGTCTTTTTCATTATTACAAAAATCATATACAAAAAAAGTTCATATTTTACATCATAATACATCATAAATCTTAGGAATTCTCCCCAATACCCCCCCCCCCCCCCCAACTCTTCATGATGTACCTACATTCCAATATCATAAAAAAATTAGTAACTTATTGTATTAAACAAGATAATCATCAGTTCATTAAATAATTATGAAGAAAATAACATAAGAAGTAAATATACCTAGTTGAGTGTTCCAATATGGTCCTCTCTCTATTTCAGGGTCTCCAATAGGGCTTCATGATCAACATTAGCAATAGTAAAAGGTTCTTTTACTTTTGGTCTTCCTTGATGCTTCAACAACTTTACATTTGTTGCTATAATAAGATGCGAATATATGAGAATTATTTTGTGCTTATGATAGTCTTCGAATGCAGAAATTCCATTCCTTCTAAGCATGTATGTTTGCAGCCATGTTCCAGTGACAACCACTAAACCAGTAGGATATGTGAATCCATCATCATCTGTGATTGGTTGTGCAATTTTTTGTTTACCTCTTACACAACGTGCTAACCAATAATCAGATTTCTCATCATTCCCTTGTGGTGCAACCAATGCAAAGACATGTCCTGGCTAAAGTAGATCTGACAAATGGTTATGGTCAAGTGAACTTTTCATGTCATCATTTCTGATAGAGGATATAATGGAAAATGGAGTAAGATAATGTGGAGCCCATGTGTCCACCCACTCACTTGACTCACAATGATCCCAATCACACTAAAAAAAACTAAGACAAAAGCAAGCTAGCTGTCATGTCGAAATGGTCCATGTACTAGAATCAGAGCTCCGAAATGAATGCATTTTTGATGAGTCCCTCACTATAGCACAATCTAATCTATCAGCTACGGACCCTTCCTCAACCAACCAAAAGAACCTGTGTACCACTGAATCAAGAGTCCCCCCCTATGATAATGCTAAACCACACCAATCAACAATGCTACAAGCATCAAGAAGCTCTGCTACTGAAATCTTCAGTTGTTCCTCGATTAGAGCTCTCTTCACACATGCCCCCACTCCATCATGTTCCCCTTTTTCATAGTTAGACTCAAAAAAACTCCAAATATGAGGCACCCCTCTCTCTACATGCATCCTACGCAACCAATAAAATATGTGAGCATTCTTGAATTAACCTATACAGTTATTTGACCAAATGATATGTCTATCCATAGCAATTGCATGCTCATGTAAGCAATCAAAATAATTCTCGAAACAATGTTGCACAAACTCATGAGAGTGAGATCTATCATCACTCATATAAAATTATACTCTCTAATAATCTTTCGATTATCTTCCGCACTATTAGGGGCATGTCTATATGTTATATGAACAAAAATAGCAATCTGAATAGAGTTGTAATACTGAGATTGTGTCTCATTTTGAGGTTGAAATGTGTAGTTCTCAACAAAATCAACAACTGATATAATAGTGCCAATGGGAAAAGTCTCCTTGCACATTCTAAATTTTTCATCCAACCACTTAGACCTGTGACTATGTCTTGCATACTTGTAAAAAAGATTTGCCTTGAAATCTGAAATAAAATTAGCCACCCTGATATCTTTTCCAACCAATTCACATCTAGAGCTCTCACCTCCACTCTTCAATGTGTATTTCACCATTTCATGTACCTTTTTTTTTCACTATTGTCTTTCCAAGATTTTGTTCACACCCCTCATGGAAACATGTGTCAAACTTGGATAAGCCACCACATTCTTAACACTTCTCATTTAAGCAAGCATTTCCATAAAAGAAACAACAATCAACTCTATGACATAAAAGTTGATTTAGCAAGTCTTTTAATGATTTTGGAAGCTCACTAGCATCACAATCCTCCAACATTTCTTTACTATACAAAGTATAACGAATGGAGCATAATAGTTCATAGTGTATAGAAAACTCAATAAGATATTTGCAACAACATGTATTTCGAATTTTGAGTGGCACACAATAAAATGGCTTCAAAGATTCAGAAGCCCTTTGTAATATATGAAGACTTGGATGACTCTGTCTAAATTTTTTGAACAACATAGTTTGACTTACCACCAAATAGTGTTTAGGATGTGGCATGCGGTCTCTGATGCCAATTCTCAACTTTAACACGTCTTTATCATTGGGTGATACTCATGAGTTAGAGTGCCAAAATTGTGTAATTTCTTCCTTCACATCATCAGATAGCTTCTTATCAAAACGTGGAAGTCTCCCACCAAATTCTCATGTTTCATTTTGAAGAGGATCATCAATTTTCTCTCATCAACTAAGTGCTCTTCTCAAAGTAGTACAATTTAGATTCAAATCAATACAAGTTTGTCTCATATATCTACCATTTCTCAAATGATGACTTACCAAAGAGGTTGTAATAACCCTTCGAGCAGCTATGTTATCCTTCTCCATGTTATCTTTTCCAATGCTATTGAGAGCACTGGAAATATTCTTCACAATAATGGCATTTCTTTCCAACTTTTTATTGACATGAATCTTCAATTTGGAAAGCATAGGTCTCATCTTTTGCATCTTTAATAAGTGCATGAAAAGTTGACATTGCTCTACCACTGTCTTGTTGCAGAAAAACATCTGATATAGTCTTAAAGCCCATAACCAAATGGTTCTTTCTGATTTTTTCCCTTCCAAACTAGTAATAATCATTTCATCAATTTCAATTATCCATTTTGATGTTTTAGAATGTTTATGTCAATTATAATTAGGAGATATGTAATGTTCTTGTGCATTAGGTTCCTGTGCATTGTCATATTTAACATGGTCAATTATCCAATTTAGATATGACTTGGTAGCATTTCATCTTCAAAATTTTTATTCTCTAAATTTTCAATTTCTTCATTATCATTTTTAATAGGTACATTTTCATTCCCAATTGTACATACTCATTATCTGACTCTATGATTTCACCTTTGACTAATTCATCATCAACTTGACTGATATTTAGCATACCTTGTCTTTTTCTTTGGTGTTCCATTTTGTCTCTTTTCCTATATGCCGCAATGTCTTCATTGCATATTTTCCTATTGCATTTATTCTTTCGATGACTACTGCTCCCCATTGAGATGAAAAATTCAAACACCTAAAGTTATATTTTCAAATTTTTTTTCGATTGGATGGGCCCCAACATGCACTTTTTTGCAAAACCCATGAAAAAAGAACAGAAAAAGTGATATTGTCAAGTCTACAGGGACAGGGATATGTTGGAAACTAGTGTCAGGGAAAATTGGATATCTGATCTTATCATAGTGAGATTTGGAGAGAAAATAGCATTTTCTATATTAGTGTTAATATTTGAATAATAACTGGAGAGAAACTAACTTTGGTTTATTAGTATTAATATATAGTATAATATTATTATTATACCTACAATAGTATTCTTATTATTACTATAGATATAATAATATTAATATTTAGAGTTTATTTATATTATTATTATTATGCTACAATAGTATTAATATATATTAATACCATGCCATAATAATATTAATATATATATATATATTATTATAGCTATAATAGTATTATTATTATTATTATAGATATAATAATAATAATATTTAGTGTTTATTTATATTATTATTATTATTATGCTACAATATTATTAATAGTATATAAATATGTCGTCATTTAACGGGTCAAAGGGGGTCCCTATGACCCCCTTTGACCCATATGAACTATTCTAATATGTCCTTAGGGGTCCTAAGACCCCTAGGGACATATGTCATCATTTAATGGGTCAAAGGGGGTCATAGGTCACCCTATGATCCCCTTCGATCCATATATACGATTCTAATATGTTACTAAGGGTCCTAGGACCCCTAGGAACATATCTCGTCATTTAAAAGATCAAAGGGGGTCATAGGTCAACCTATGATCCCCTTTGACCAATATTAATGATTCTAATATGTCCCTAGGGGTCCTAGAACCCCTAAAGACATATGTCCTCATTTCATAGGTCAAAGCGGGTCATAGGTCACCCTATGACCCCCTTTCACTCATATTAACCATTTCAATATGTATGTAGGGGTCCTAGGAACCCTAGGGACATATCTCGTCATTTAATGGATCATGGGGGGTCATAGGTTAACCTATGACCCCATTTCACACATACTAATCATTCTAATATGTCCCTACTGGTCCTAGGACCCCTAGAGACATATGTGATCATTACATGGGTCAAAGGGGGTCATAGGTCACCCTATGACCCCCTTTTACCCATATGAACGATTCAAATATGTCCTTAGGGGTCCTAGGACCCCTAGAGATATATGTCATCATTTAATGGGTCAAAGCGGGTCATAAGTCACCCTATGAACCTCTTTGACCCATATTAACCATTCTAATATGTTCCTAAGGGTCCTAGGACCCTTACGGATATATCACATCATTTAATGGGTCGTGGGGGGTCATAGGTCAACCTATGACCCCCTTTTCACACATAAAAACCATTCGAATATGTCCCTGGGTGTCTTAGGAGCCCTATGGACATATGTCACCATTTAACAGGTCAAAGGGGGCCATACGTCACCTTATGACCCTTTTTGACCTATATCAATGATTCTTATATGTCCCTAGGGGTCTTAGAACTCATAGGGATTTATGTCATCATTTAATGGGTCAAAGGGGGTCATAGGTCACCCTATGACCCCTTTTCCCCCATATATATATTTCTAATGTCACTAGGGGTCTTAGGACCCCTAGGGACATATCTCATTATTTAATGGGTCGTGGGGGGTCATAAGTCAACTTATGACCCCCTTTCACATATATTAAATATTCTATTATGTCCGGACCGCTGACGACATATGTCATCATTTCATAGGTCAAAGAGAGTCATAGGTCACCCTATAACCCCCTTTGACCCAGATGAATGATTATAATATGTCCCTAGGTGTCTTAGGACCCCTAGGGACATATGCCATCATTTAATGGGTCAAAGGGGGTCATAGGTCACCCTATGACCCCCTTTGATCCATATTAACCATTCTAATATGTCCCTAGGGGTACTAGAACCCCTAGGGACATATGTCAGCATTTCATGAGTCAAAGAGGATCATAGGTCACCCTATGACCCTCTTTGACCCATATGAATGATTTTAATATGTCCCTAGGGGTCTTAAGAACCTTATGGACATATGTCATCATTTAATATGTCCAAAGGGCTTTTGACCCATACATACCATTGTAATATGTCACTAGGGGTCCTAGAACACCTAGGAACATATCTCATCATTTAATGAGTCGTGGAGGCTCATACGTCAACCTATGACCCCCTTTCACACATATTAACCATTGTAATATGTACCTAGGGGTCCTAGGACCCCTAGTGACATATATCATCACTTCATGGGTCAAAGTGGGTCATAGCTCACCCTATGACCCCTTTTCACCCTTATGAAAGATTTTAATATGTCCCTAGGGGTCCTAGGACCGCTAGGGACATATATCGTCATTTAATGGGTCAAAGGGGGTCATAAGTCACCCTATGACCTCCTTTCACACATATTAATGATTCAAATATGTCTCTAGGGGTCCTAGGATCCCTAGGGACATATGTCATCATTTAATAGTTCAAAGGAGCTCATAGGTTAATCTATGACACACTTTAACCCATATGACTGATTCTAATATGTCCCTAGGGGTCCTAGGACCCCTAGGGACATATCTCATCATTTAAAGGGTCAACGGGGGTCATAGGTCACCCTATGACCCCCTTTGACCCATATATATCATTGTAATATCTCACTAGGGGTCCTAGGACCACAAGGGACATATCTCGTCATTTAATGAGTCGCGGGGGGTCATAGGTCAACCTTTGAGCCCATTTCACACATATTAACCATTCTAATATGTCCCTAGCTGTCTTGGGACCCCTAAGAACATATTTCTTCATTTAATGGGTCAAACGGGGTCATAGGTCACTCTATGAGCCTCTTTGATTGATATAAATAATTATAATATGTCGTTAGGGGTCGTAGGACCACAAGAGAAATATGTCATAATTTAATAGCTCAAAGGGGATCATAAGTCACCCTATCACTCCTTTTGACTGATATATACCATTCTAATATGTCGCTAGGGGTCCTAGGACCCCTAGGGACATATCTCATCATTTAATAGGTCGTGGGGGTTCATAGGTCAATGTAAGATCCCCTTTCACCCATATTAACCATTCTAATATGTCCCTAGGGGTCTTAGGACCCCTAGGGACATCTATAGTCATTTAATTGGTCAAAAGGGGTCATAGGTCACCCTACAACCCCCTTTGACCCATATTAACCATTCTAATATGTTCCTAGGAGTCATTGGATCCCTAGGGACAAGTCTCATTATTTAATGGGTCAAAGGGGGTCATAGATCAACCTATGACCCCCTTTGAGACATACTAACCATTCTAATATGTCTCTAGGAGTCAAAGGACCCCTAGGGACATATGTCATCATTTAATGGATCAAAAGGGTTCATAGGTCACCCTATGACCCCCTTTGACCTATATAAACAATTCTAATATGTCCCTAGGAGTCCTAGGACCACTAGGGACATATGTTATCATTTAATGGGTCAAAAAGGTTCATAGGTCACCCTATGACCCATTTTAACCCATATGAACGATTTTATTATATCCCTAGGGGTCTTTTGACCCCTAGGGACATATGTCATCATTTAAGGGGTCAAAGGGGGTTATAGGTCACTCTATGGGCCCCTTTTTACCCATATATACCATTCCAATATGTCACTAGGGTTCCTAGGACCCCTAGAGACATATCTCACCATTTAATGGGTCGTCGGGGGTCATAGGTCAACCCATGACCCCCTTTTACATATATTAACCACTCTAATATGTCCCTAGGGGTCCTATGACCCCTAGGGACATATGTTATCATTTCATAGGTCAAAGGGTGTGATAGGTCACCCTATGACCCCCCTTAACCAATATGAATGATTTTAATATGTCCCTAGGGGTCCTAGGACCCCTAGGGACATATATCATCATTTAGTGGTTCAAAGGGGGTGATAGGTCACCCGATGAACCCCTTTGACACATATATATACTATTCTAATATGTCACTAGGGTTCTTAGGACCCGTAGCGACATATCTCATCATTTAATGGGTCATGGGGGGTCATAGGTCAACCTATGACCCCCTTTCACACATATTAAGCATTCTAATATGTCTTTAGGGGTCCTCGGACACCTAGAGACATAGGTCATCATTTAATGGGTCAAAGGGGGTCACAGGTCACCCTCTGACCCCCTTTTACACATATTAAACATTCTAGTATGTTTTTATTGTTCTTAAGACCCTTAGGGACATATTTCGTCATTTAATGAATCGTGGGGGTTCATAGGTCAACCTATGATGCCTTTTCACATATATTAACCATTCTAATATGTCTATGACCCCTAAGAACATATGTCATCGTTTAATAGGTTAAAGGTGGTCATAGGTCAACCTATGACTTTTTTTCACACATATTAACAATTCTAATATGCCCCTAGGGGGCCTAGGACCCGTAGAGACATATGTCGTTATTTAGTGGGTCAAAGCGGGTCATAATTCACCCTATGCCTTCTTTTGACCCATATTAACCATTCTTATATGTCTTTATGGGTCTTAGGACCCCTATGGACATATCTTGTCATTTAATGGGTCATGTGGGTTCATAGGTCAACCTATGACCCATTTTCACAGATATTAACCATTCAAATATGTTCCTAGGGGTCCTAAGACCCCTAAGAACATATGTTGTCATTAAATGGGTCAAAGGGGGTCATAGATCACCCTATGACCCACTTTGACCCATATGAACAATTCCAATATATCCCTAGGGGTCCTAGGATCCCTAGGGACATATGTCGTCATTTAATGGCTCAAAGGAGGTCATATGTCACCCTATGACCCTCTTTGACCCATATATACCATTCTAATATGTCACTAAGGGTCCTAGGATGCCTAGAGACATATCTCATCATTTAATGGGTCATGGGGGTTCATAGGTCAACCTATGACCCCCTTTCACATATAATAACCATTTGAATATGTCCCTAGATGTCCATGAAGCCCTAGGTACATATGTTGTCATTTAATGGGTCAAAGGAGGCCATACATCACCCTATGACCCCCTTTGACCTATATGAATGATTTTAATATGTCCTTAGGGGTCTTAGGACTCGTAGAGATTTATATCATCATTTATTTGGTCAAAGGGGGTCATAGAGTTCACCCATATATATTATTCTAATATGTCACTAGGGGTCATAGGACCCCTAGGGACATATCTCATCATTTAATAGGTCGTGAGGTGTCATAGGTCATCCTATGACCCCCTTTCACATATATTAAACATTCTAATATGTCCCTAGGGGTCCTGAGACCACTAAGAACATATGTCATCATTTCATGAGTCAAAGTGAGTCATAGGCCATCCTATGACACCCTTTGATCCATATGAAAGATTCTAATATGTCCTTAGGGGTTGTAGGACCCCTAAAAATACATGTCATCATGTAATGGGTCAAAGGGGGTCATAGGTCACCTTATGACCCCTTTTGACCCATATTAACAATTCTAATATGTTCTTAAGGGTCTTATGACCGCTAGGGACATATGTCATTATTTCATGGATCAAGGATGACTTATGACCCCCTTTGACCCATATGAATGATTTTAATATGTCCATAGGGGTCTTAGGAACCTTAGAGATATATGTCATCATTTAATATGTCAAAGGGGGTCATAGGGTGACCTATGACCCCATTTGACTCATATATACCATTGTAATATGTCACTAGGGGTCTTAGGACCCCTAGGGACATATTTCATCATTTAATGGGTTGTGGAAGGTCATATGTCAACCTATGACCCCCTTTCACACATATTAATCATTCTAATATGTCCCTAGGGGTCCTAGGACCCTGAGGGACATATGTCGTCATTTCATGGGTCAAATGGGGTCATAGGTCACAATATGATCCCTTTTCACTTATATGAACGATTTTAATATGTCTCTACGGATCTTAGGACTCTTAGGAACATATGTCATCATTTAATAGGTCAAAAAGGGTCGTAGGTCACCCTATGACCCCCTTTCACACATATTAACTTTTCAAATATGTCCCTAGGGGTCCTAGGACCCCTACAGACATATGACATCATTTAATGGGTTAAAAAGAGTCATAGGTCAACCAATGACTCCTTTTGACCCATATGAACAATTCTAATACGTCCCTAGGGACATAGCTCATCATTTAATGTGTCAAAGGGGGTCATAGGTCACCCTATGACCCGCTTTGACTCATATATACCATTATAATATGTCACTAGGCATCTTAGGACCCCTAGGGATATATCTCATTATTTAATGGGACGTGACAGGTCATAGGTTAACATATTAACCATTCTAATATGTCCTTAGGGGTCCTAGGACCCCTAGGGACATATGTCATCATTTAATTCGTCAAAAGCGATTATAGGTCATCCTATGACCCGCTTTGACCCATATTAACCATTCTAATGTCCCTAGAGGTTCTAGGACTCCTAGGGACATATCTCATCATTTAATGGATCAAAGGGGGTCATTGGTCAACCTATGACCCCCTTTGAGCCATATTAACCATTCTAATATGTCCATAGGGGTCCTACGACCCCTAGGAACATATATTTTCATTTCATGGGTCAAAAAAGGTCATAGGTTACCCTATGACCTTGTTTGACCCATATGAACGATTCTAATATGTCCGTAGGTGTCCTAGGACCCCTAGGGACATATGCAATCATTTCATGGATCAAATCTTTTGACCCATATGAAAAATTCTAATATGTTCCTATGGGTCCAAGGACCCCTAGGGACATATCTCTTCATTTAATAGGTCGTAGGGTGTCATAGGTCAACCTATGACCCCTTTTTACCCATATTAACCATTTTTATATGTCTCTAAGGGTCTTAGGAACTATAGGGACATATCTTGTTATTTAATTGATCAAAGGGGTCATAGGTCAACCTATGACCCTTTTTGACCCATATTAACCATTCTAATATGTCTCTAGGGGTGCTATGACCTCTAAGAATATATGTCATCATTTAATGAGTCAAAAGGGTTGATTCTAATATGTCACTGTGTCCTAGGAACCCTAGGGACATATGTAGTCATTTCATGAATCAAACAGTATCATAGGTCACCCTATGAATCCCTTTGACCCATATGGACGATTCTAATATGCACCTATGGGTTCTAAGACCCTTGGAAATATATCTCATCATTTAATGGTTCGTGGGAGGTCATAGGTCAACCTATGACCTCCTTTCACACATATTAACCATTCAAATATCTCCCTAGGGTCTTAGGACCCCTAGGGACATATATCATCATTTCATGTGTCAAAGGTGGTCATACATCACCCTATGACTCCCTTTGATCAATATGAACAATTCTAATATGTCCCTAAGGGTCCTAAGACCACTAGGGACATATGTCATCATTTAATGGGTCAATGGATGTCATAGATCACCCTATGACCCCTTTTGACCAATATATACCATTCTAATATGTCACTAGGGGTCTTATGACTACTACCGACATATCTCATCAATTAACGAGTTATCAAGAGTCATAGGTCAACCTATGAACCCATTTCACATATATTAACCATTCTAATATGTTCTTAAGGGTCCTAGGACCCGTAGGGACATATGTCATCATTTAATTCATCAAAGGGGGTCATAAATCAACTTATGACCCCTTTTGATCCATATTAACCATTCTAATATGTCCATATGGGTCCTACAACCCCTAGAAACATATATTATCATTTAATGGGTCATGGGGGGTCATAGGCCAACCTATGACCCGCATTTGCACATATTAACTATTCGAATATATCCTTAGGGGTCCTATGAGCCCTGGAGACATATCTCATCATTTAACGAGTCAAAAGAGATCATAGGTCACCTTTTAACCCCCTTTGACCCATATGAACAATTCTAATATGGGTCAAAGGGGGTCATCGGTCACCCTATGACTCCCTTTTACACATATTAACCATTCAAATATGTCCCTAGGGGTCCTAGGACCCCTAGGGACATATGTCATCTTTTAATGGGTCAAAAGGAGTCATAAGTCACCCTATGATCCGCTTTCACACATTAACCATTCTAATATGTCCTTAGGTGTCCTATGACCCCTAGGGACATATGTCATTATTTAATGCATCAAAGGTGATCATAAGTCAACCTATGACCCTCTTTCACTCATATTAAACATTATAATATGTCCCTAGGGGTCCTAAGACCCCTAGGGACATATCTCATCATTTTATGGATCAAAAGGGGTCATAGGTCAACCTATAGCCCTCTTGAAATCATATTAACCCTTCTAATATGTCCTTAGGGTTCCCTTGACCCCTAGGGTCATATGTCGTCATTAAATGGGTCAAAGGGGGTCATAGGTCCCTATGACACCCTTTGACCCATATATACCATTTTAATATGTCCCTAGGGGTCTTAGGACCCCTAGGGAGATATATTATCATTTAATGGATAAAAGGGGGTCATAGGTCACCCTATGACCCCCTTTCACACATATTAACCATTCTAATATGTCCTTAGGTGTCATAGGACCCCTAGGGACATATGTCGTCATTTAATGTATCAAAGGGGGTCATAGGTCAACCTGTGACCTCCTTTGACCCATATTAACAATTCTAATATGTCTGTAGGGGTCCTAGGACCCCTAAGGACATATCTCGTGATTTAATAGATCAAACAGGGGGATAAATCAACCTATGATACCTTTTGAACCATATTAACCATTCTAATATGTAACTATGGGTCTTATGACCCTTAGGGACATATGTCATCATTTAATGGGTCAAAAGGGGTCATAGGTCACCATATGACCCCTTTTGACCGATATAAACCATTCTAATATTTCACTAGGGGTCCTACGACACCTAGGAATATATCTCGTCATTTAATGAGTCGTCAGAGGTTGTAGGTAGACCTATGACCTCCTTTAACACATATTAACTATTCGAATATGTCACTAAAGGTCTTAGGACCACTAGGGACATAAGTCATCATTTAATGGGTCAAAAGAAGTTTTAGGTCACCCTATGACCCCTTTTTGCACATATTAAGGATTCTAATATGTCCCTAGGTGTCTTAGGACCCCTAGGTACATATGTCAACATTTCATGGGTCAAAGGGGGTCATAGGTTGACCTATGACCCCCTTTGACCCATATATACTATTCTAATATGTCACCAGGGGTCTAGGGACATCTTGTCATCTAAAGGGTCATGAGGGGTCATAGGTCATCCTATGACCTATGACCGTCTTTGACCCATATGAATGATTCCAACATGTTTTTAGGGGTCTTAGGATCCCTAGGGACATATGTCGTCATTTAAAGGGTCAAAGGGACCTATGACCCCCTTTGACCCATATGAAAGATTCCAATATGTCCCTAGGGGTCTTAGGACCCCTAGGGACATAGCTTGTCCTTTGATGGGTAAAAGGGGGTTATAGGTGACCCTATGATCCCCTTTGACCCATATATACCATTCTAATATGTCACAAGGGGTCCTAAGACCCTTAGGGACATCTTGTCATTTAATGGGTCGTGGGGGGTCATAAGTCACCCTATGACCCCCTTTGACCTAGATAAATGTTTCTAATATGTTCCTTGAGGTTCTAGAACCCCTAGGGACATATGTCATCATTTAAAGGGTCAAAGGGACATATGACCCCTATTGACCCATATGAATGATTCTAATATGTCCTTGGGGGTCCTAGGACCCCTAGGGACATAGCTCATCATTTAATGGGTCATAGGGGGTTATCGGTCACCACATGACCTCTTTTGACTCATATATACCATTTTAATATCTCACTAGGTGTCCTAGGACCCCAAGGGACATATCTCGTCATTTAATGGGTCACGGTGGGTCATAGGTCAACCTTTGAGCCCCTTTCACGCATATTAACCATTCTAATATGTCCCTAGGTGTCCTGAGACTCCTAAGGACATATTTCATCATTTAATGTTTCAAATGGGGTCATAGGTCACTCTATGAGCCTTTTTGACCAATATGAACAATTCTAATACGTCCCTAGGGGTCCTAGGACCCCTAGAGACATATGTTATCATTTAATGGGTCAAAGGGGATCATAGGTCACCCTATCACCCCGTTTGACCCATATATACCATTCTAATATGTCACTAAGGGTCCTAGGACCCCTAGGAACATATCTCCCCATTTAATGGGTCGTGGGGGTTCATAAGTAAATGTATGACCCCTTTTCACCCATATTAACCATTCTAATATGTCCCTAGGGGTCTTAGGATCCCTAGGGACAAATATAGTCATTTAATGGGTCAAAGGGACCTATGACCCCCTTTGACCCATATTAGCCATTATAATATGTTCTTAGGGGTTTTAGGATTGCTAGAGACAAGTTGCGTTATTTGATGTGTCAAAAAGGCTCATAGGGGGTCATAGGTCAACCTATGACCCCCTTTGAGACATATTAACCATTCTAATATGTCCCTAGGGGTCCTAGGACCCCTAGGTACATATGTCATCATTTAATGGATCAAAAGGGTTCATAGGTCACCCTATGACCCCCTTTGACCTATATAAATAATTCTAATATCTCTCTTGGGGTCCTAGGACCACTAGGGACATATGTCATCATTTAATGGATCAATTGAGTTCATAGGTCACCCTATGACCTCCCTTTAACACATATTAACCATACTAATATGTCTCTAGGGGTCCTTAGACACCTAGAGACATAGGTCATCATTTAATGTGTCAAAGGGGGTCATAGGTCACCCTGTGACCCCCTTTTACACATATTAACCATTTTAATATGTTCCTATTGTAGACACCTAAAAAACCTTTAGAAAATAAAGTATTTTTATTTTCTAAAAAAATTTTAATGACATCATCATTTATTAATTAATTAATTATTTAATTAATTTATTTATTTTTATGCCATTAAATCCCTTTATCTTAATTAAAAATATTTAATTAAGAAATCCCTCCCAAAAATGTTTAAATCTTATTTAAACATTATTTCTTTATTTATTAATTATTTAATTAATATATTGACCAAAAATCTTAAAATAAATAATTTATTTATTTTTTTCCCAAAAGTTGGCCAATTTCTTTAAGACCAATAACCTCTTCCAAAATTTTCTAATCCTTCTTTAATTTCGATTAAAGGCTAATCTCATCATTTCCTACCCCTATTGCCAACTCAAAATATTTAATCAAGATTAAATATTAATCCTCATGTTTATTAAAAATATTTTAATAAATATCTCCTCAACCCAAACCCTTGAAATAAATAAAACTTTATTTATTTCATAAAATCTTATCATAGGAAGTTCTAGACTCTTTTAGAAAGTCTTCATCCTCATCCAAAGCCTAGACTCTTCTAGAAGATGTCTTTAACCCTAATCCTAATCCCCTCCTAACCTTGTCACATTTCCTAAACATGGGTTAAGACTTGCTAACTCAAGCCAAAGTTAACAAATATCTCCTCCTTCACCCACCCTCATTAATTGCAATCCACTTGCCATCCACTTGCCTAGTTCTAAGCCATCTCTAACCCTTCCTCTAATCATTTTTACAACCCTAAGCAAGCTTAAAACCTCCTTAAACCCTCAAATTCGAATTTCATGGTATCTCTCACAAATATCTTCAACCACAAAACTTTATAAAGCCCATAAAGTCATAAATGTTCTTACAAAGCACTTATGAAGGGTCTTTATGAAGATTTTATCCCTTGAGCCTCCTTTGTTGACTCATCCTTCCCCTTTCCTCCATCCTCTCACTATGTGACATGTGTCACTTCTTGATTGGTTGTAAGGAAGCACAATCCATGTGCTCTCCTCTCGTGCAATCTAAGCCCTCCATGAGCTTTTTCGTATCCTTGCATCTTAGCCCTCAATCTCTCAAGCCTCTTGCCTATAAATTGGATCCTTCCCCTTTGCAAAATAACACAATCCATGAAGTAAAGTCATAATGCCATTTTGAGAAGCCATTTTACATCAAAACAATACACTCACACCCAAATTCCAACTCCATTTGAAGCCCTTTTTGAAGAATAAGCTTGAGCATACATCCTATCTATTTAGACAAAGCTACTCAACAAGAGAGCTTCTCATTGAGAGAGCCCATTAATGGCTCATATTCTCAATTGAGAGTTCATCTTAGTCTATCTTGAAGTTTATGAATTTTGTTTAGTTTTTAGAAGCTTTATTTAAATTTGGTTTCTATTAGCATACTAACATTGCTCATATACATTTTGGCACGCCCGGTGGGACCCCACATGGGTCATCTTCATTAGCTTTTTTAGTCAAATTTTGTATGTCATTTGTTCATTTTGGCTAATTTTGCTTATTTTTGTGATTGGTAGGATTATATAAATTGGTTTTGTAGGTCCACATGAGCATGAAGAAGACAAAGGAACTTATAGTCTATCTTATAGTATTTGTAGATTTTTCAAGTTTATAGGTGGACAAAGCACTTGAAATTCTTCTTCCTCTTCTTGTCTATATTCTTCTTATTCCATCTACTTCTTCTTCTTCTTCTTGTGGGAGATCTTGGCCATTTTTTTTTTAAGGAAGCAAAATCATACACACTTCTTTTTAGTGCTTAAAATGAACCCCCAAATCATACTTAAATCCATTAAAAAATTAAAAATTTGCAAAAAAGAAAAAATCTTTTAACAAGTAAAACTAAACCAATCTAATTATTTGCATCCTTGCAACATCAAGGTTTTAGATGCATTCATGCAAAGTTAGGAACACTTCATTTTTGGGAATTTAAAAAGAACTTCAAGTTTCCATTTCAAAAGGTTCAAAATCAACACTAAGTGCACACTAAAATCTAAATCAAACTGAAAGCATCAATCAAGGATAAAATGAACTTCATTTGAAAATATTTTAAAGTTTTTTTAAAAATCTCATGAAAACTAAGAGTCCTAAACGGTTGCCAAAAATTGTCCTAAAAGCTTTGTTATTTGTTCCAAACAAATGTTTTGTTGCAAAATCTTGAATGTTTCTTAGGTTTTTCATGCATCAAAACAATCTAGGAATATCATCTTTGGGCTTAAAACATGCAAACTAGAACACAAAATCTTGAATGAAAAGCAAAGTCCAAAGAGTCATTTTCACTTTTGAGTCCAAAACAATCTTGAATGATCTAAGGTTAAATCAAAGCACTTTAAAGTTCTTAAAACAACACACAAAATCTCAATCTTGAATGCTCAAAGGAAAAAACTTGAATGTTTAATCACTTGTCTTTGAATGCATGTTGCTAAACACACTCTCGAATGCCATGGATTAAAATCAATTTTTTTTTGAATGCATGATTAAAACAACAAATCCAATCTTGAATTCCAAGGATCAATTAACCATTGCAATATCAAACACTTCATTTGGAGCTTCTAAAATTGAACAAAACAAATCTCTTTTCCACATGCAATTTAGGTAAAGTTTGATTTTTGGATATTTAAGAGACTTTGTTAAGTTAAATACAAATTTTCAAAAATCAATTTGAGTAGTTCCTTGGACTCACCTCTTTTCTAATCACCCATCAATTCAACCATTGGTTGCAATCTCAGCACCATTTATGGGGATGGGTCTACTTGAAAAAGGTGTTAAATGTTCCACAATCTAACTCACTCACTTGGTCTTTGAACGTTTGCTTTAACTTTATCAAAAATTTTAAATGACCAAAACTCTAGATTAAATCTATCACACTTCAAGTTTGGGCACTAAAATTGAACAACTATTGACGTGGAGGGCCTCCGGGCATGCACTTGGCAATCGAGTTTCACACATCTTTGTTTTGGGCTTAAAATAAACTCACACTCAATCTTGAATGCCTAAAAATCAATGAACATCGCATGGGTTTGACAAATTTTCAATGGTGCTTGCATTTCTTATGTTGATGATCTCTCGACTTTCATTATGCTAATGACGCTATCAAATTGGAATGAACATTGTATGCCATAATCACAAGTGTCTTCAATCATTGCTTACAAAATTTAAATCATCAATTGGAATGAACACGTGTCTTTTAAAGCCCAAGATCATGTATGTGGTCTTGTTTTACACTTTTTAGGAGGCCTGCTTGGGGATTTCATCACCCCTTGGGACGACCTCAACTCCAGCGTTCCGGCGGAGTATAAAGATCGGGAGGTGAATCCAAAGACACCTCTCTTGGGATCAAAATTTTGTCACTCGGACTAAGCCTCAAGGAACTTTATACCCTTGAGAAGTGAAAGAGGAGAAGTGGGTTACCGCTCCTCTCGGCTGTGTGACATCTTTTTGGTTTAATCTACAGATTTGGGCCTCACGTACCTTGTGTATATCGAGGACTCTCTAGCTATAACAAATTTCATCCTTGTAGAAAGCTTCCTAGGATGTTGGTGTGTTTGACGTGCTTGCTCAAAACTTTTGTCTGCTTATTTGTTCATAGCTTTTGAATGAATGTTTGCCAACTTTGGTCAAAATTCCAAAAAAGCAAAAATCTCTCAGCTCAAGGCATACTTAGCGTAGTCACTGCCTCATCAGAAAATCATCCAAGCTCCCCCACTACAACCAA
Organism: Cupressus sempervirens; assembly: GCA_028749045.1. NCBI lineage: Eukaryota > Viridiplantae > Streptophyta > Pinopsida > Cupressales > Cupressaceae > Cupressus > Cupressus sempervirens. Next base: position 242,148,613 of record CM053786.1, on the reverse strand, counting down.
ATCTATCTAGTTCCTTGCTTTAGAACAATCTCAAATCCAAAGTCTCTCCAAATCATCCCCCCCTAGCCAACTAGAAACCCAATCCAAAATCACACCCAAGCCTTTAGAGAGTTGTTGTCATTCTGCTAGAATTTGTTATCCAATCAATCCAACCAATCCACCAGCCTCACCACAGTTATCCTTTTGACAGAGCTTTGTCTAGGGTAATCTAGCTTTGTCACCTATTATCCCTCATCACCTTGAGCTAAAGGTTGGGATCCACAAGTGATCAATCTCATGTCATGCCCATAAGATCATTAGTCTATTATTAGGTTGACACAATCTCCACCAATCCAGCACATAGGAAAGCAAAACTCTCACTTTTTGATAGCATGCCCTTGAAGTCTTCCATCCACAGGAAAGCCAAAAATCTCCAGCCAATCCTCCTTAGGTCTGTCATGCAACTTTGACTCTCCCTAGGAAATCTTTCATCAGCCAATCCAAAATCTGTGCTTAACCCAAATCCAACCATGAGCTTCTGTTTTCATCCATACACAAGACCCCATCCCGATCAAACTCATCATCAAAGCATGAAGTACCAATCCTATCATGATGTGTTTGGTCGCATTGTCCTTGCTCCGACCACCTCCTATTCCAATGATGATGAAAATCTTGTTGACTATGACGGGTATATTGAAAGCCTTAGAAACATTCCCCCAAGCATCCCCCAAAATCCAAGAGTTATTCCAAACTATCTAGTCATGCCATCTGATATCCCAGCTTCCCCTCCATCACCCCATCAACCAAGCTTCCAATCTTCCACCCCCATCACACTAGCTATTCCTGTCAATCCACCTCCACCTTCGACACACGAGTCTCCAAGGAATCTCCTAGAGGAAATACAAGAAAAGTTGCCTCCAACAGTCGATAAGCCATGTCATCTAATCCAACCATGTGAAGTAGTCAGTGATGAAGCTTCCCCATCTATAATATCACCACCATCTCCCATAGCTATCATCCCCATACCATCCATCAAATTGTTTAAAATCTTTCCACTTCCCGCAAGCATCAAAATCCCACTACCTATCAAATCCCTCCAAATCCTATCCACATCGCCTCCAAGCATTTCCCAAATCTCTCATAATGACCCTTATGCATCCATCTTCTACTCACCCATCTCCACTACTGAATCTCCCATCTATCCATTCGCTGCCTTTGAAGAATCCATCCCTTCACCTCCTATTGCACCATCCACTCCAAACCAATCCTATCAAGATCCTGCCCAAAAGCATGTTGACATCCCCCAAAGCATAAATGAAGATATCATCGTACCATGTCTTCCATCCATAGTGCAGTCACCATCTCCTCCATCTCCAAAACCTCGAGCCATATCTCCTCCACTACAAGATATCTTGTCATCCCACCAGCTACATCAAGATCCTATCCTTCCATCTCCCCCGCTCCATGCTTCCATCTTACCACCTATCCAAGCTATTCCACCATCTATAATCTACCCTCTTGGTTCACTTACATTCATCCATGGTGGCCCTCTCTCACCAGAAGAATTAAGAACAGTATCTCCCCATTGCAATACACCTAATAAATCACTTCTACCATTTTCTGCAAGCAAAAAGTTTCCTCAGCTTGTTCAAATGCTCAATCGATGGCATTATCAAGGTCAAGGTTTAGGACCACAAGAGCAAGGAATCAGAGAGCCTATTATTGCACAAAAAAATCTAGGATTTCATGGTCTTGGATATGTATCCAAAGGCTCACCATCTAAAGGTGTTGGTACACCACACCCCCAAATCAAGCCTATCTCCAAGCCCACCATGCTAGCCTCCCATCACTCCTTCAAAAAATCTTATGTCATCCCCCCTCCACCATCTTTGCAACCCAAAACAACCTACCATATCCCCTCTTCATCCGCTAAATCCATTTTGGGTCCCTATGTCCCAAAATCTACCATCCTCCATCCTCCTATCAGCCATCATAAAAATTCTATTCCATCCATTTCTATGTAATATCAACAAAGGCACATATCAGGGCACATCATCCATCATCATCCCCCTACATGCTCTTTCATATCCTCTCCATCTCACAAAGCTTCTCCTAACCATCTTCCCAAAGCTTACCACAACAATGTGAATGCCAACTTGAAAATGCATAAAGCTAAAAATCCACATCCTAGGCAATCATATGTCTATTCTAAAATACATACTCCAAAAAGGAAAAATCCAATCAAAGAATGCAAAACAATGCAAAAGCCTATGAAAAGAAAATCCAAAACCATGTGGATCCCCAAGAAAAAGGTTGAAACCCAATGCATAATGGCATCCACCATTGCTAATCCCCCATCTAGTGACTCATGTCCCCCATATCCTAACTCCATCTTGGGTGCCTATATCCCCAAGCACGCTTCCACAAATCCTCCATCATGCCCGCATCTACCATCTATCCCCCATATGCTCTTTTCACACCCGTTCCAACATGTGCCAATGTTGCTCTTGCGAGCATCCCCATCTCATGCTCCTTTCCAGCATTTTCATCCCTCCATCTCCTACCATCAATCCCATCTAATCCGATCTATTGCATAAATCACACATTCGGTGTACCAATAGCTAGCAACAAAATTGAACATTCCAACAGCCAATGAAAAATCCCCAAAAAGACAAAATAGCTGAAGAAAGCCAAAATCATTCCAGCTAAGTCCAAAGTCAGAAAGTCAAAAAAGAAAAGAAAAATAAAGTGTCCACTGGTGAAAACTTGGCAATTCAAGCGCCTTGGACAAGTACCATGATGAAAACTTGGCAAACAAGCTTCATGCGTAATCCCGCCATCCCCAGCTTAGCCTATCACCCTCATGCTTTTGGTCATCTCTTGACATCCAACTCCATCTTCCAATCTATCCACCTATCCTCCATCCTCTAGCTTCCATCTCACACCATCCACTAATCTTATGCAGCTTCAGCCAATCATCTCAGCTATCATCCATCTTCCTAGCCCCTTCAGCTTTTTCCATCCTAGCTTCAATCCTATCACATCCATCATAAGACCTCCTTCCGCATGTTATCTTCTAATTGAGGGCACTATATTCCTTGGAGATCTTGTCTTGTCCATCCTCCCTTGTCATTGGTATCTAGCTCTAGGCTATCCTCATTCAAACCCAATGTCATCTCTTTATATCCATCATAATCCTAGCTATCTACCATCCTATCCAGCCATCTCATCCTGCTCCTCTAGCTATCCTTGGTCACAAAATCTCTCATCATCATTGGATGCATCCTGCCAAATCCATATCTTTCGCTATCACCCCACCCTTAGCTTTCGCATCTTGCACAACATCAAACCATCCCGCTATCCTATCATCTTGAGCTTTTGCCTGCTTGTAACTATCTTGGTCTGTTAGCTTGTCCCATATCTTGATTAGCTCACTTGTAAATATCTTGGTCTATTAGCTTGTAAATCCTCTTTAGCTTAGTACCATTGTATCTATCCAGCGTTCGTGTCAGTTCATCCTTGATCAGCATCTTGCACCCATCGCACATCTTGGTTAGCTATTCCAATGCATCTTTTAGCTAGATTTCCTGTCACCAAAGTGTTATCTTTCTTAGTTCAGCTTGCCAGATGCATCACTCATCCAAATCCACCAGCTTCGGTGCTCTTCGATAGGTCCTTGTAGGATATAGCTTTCCTCATGTCTGATCTTGGTCCGTTAGTACCTTGTCCTACCCATCTCATTGGCAAACAACTCTCTTTTGGGTTTTCACTTTCTTTTGATTTGGGATCTTCCCTTTTGGGTCTTGAAGTATCTTTTCCAAGAAATCTCCTTGTTCCTTCCTCAAAGTTGCCATCATCTTCCATATCATGGTATGCTACGAATGGGGCAATTAGAGCATAAGGTCTTGATCAGGTCTTTTGTTTGTTTTTCTTTTCTGCTTGTGGGTTCTCCAATGTCGTTTCCATGCTACTTCCTCTAGGATTCATGTGTGATGCTAGGGCAATTCTTGCGTGTTTTTTTTGAGTTAGTTTGTCAGTCCTTTGGACGGTTGGTGAAAAGGCCTTGATGTTCTTGGTAACCTTGGCAATTAACCAATAGTCATATAGAAAATCTAGTGCTCAACTTCATGGTGGTACTTCTCTTTGAAGTATCCCCCCGCTCAGAAAGCTTCAATGGTTTTCCTTCATCTCCATTATCCCCCATCCATATCCAGCATCGGTCTCTCCTACCCCAGCTTATGCATCATTATCTCTCTGAATCACTTCTCACCTTTAGCTTTAGGGATCCACAATCCTAGTCTTAGGGATCCACCAATCCAAATCAATCCACCAAGCCTCATCTTTCGAGATCCACAATCCTAGTCCTAGGGATCTCCGAAACCCATCTTCCGCCAATCTGACTCTTTGAAATCCTGTTGCATCAGCTTTTTTAATCCCCTCATCCATCTCCCCATCCTGGATTCCTTTTATAGCACTCTGCTCCTTCATCCTCTGCAATCCCTGAGATCTTAAGCTTGCTTCCTTTTGTGCCTCTGATTCTCCTTTATCATTCTCCCATAGTGAGAGTTTGAGCTAATTCAGCCCCTTCTCTCTGCCAATCTGAGTTTCCTTGCTCATCCGAGATTCTTGTACTTTTCAAGAAGCCATGGAGCCTCACTTTCTCTCCCTGCTACCTTCTTGAGGGGACATCTCACAATCCATTCTCTCCTCTTCTGCTCTAACTTTGGGCATCTTATTTTCTTATCTTTGATGCCATGCCACTTGCGGCATCACATCAAAGAGGGGCAGAATGTAGACACCTAAAAAACCTTTAGAAAATAAAGTATTTTTATTTTCTAAAAAATTCCTGATGACATCATCATTAATTAATTAATTAATTATTTAATTAATTTATTTATTTTTATGCCATTAAATCCCTTTATCTTAATAAAAAATATTTAATTAAGAAATCCCTCCCAAAAATGTTTAAATCTTATTTAAACATTATTTCCTTATTTATTAATTATTTAATTAATAAATTGACCAAAAATCCCAAAATAAATAATTTATTTATTTTTTTCTCAAAAGTTGGCCAATTTTCTTAAGACCAATAACCTCTTCCAAAATCTTCTAATCCTTCTTTAATTTCGATTAAAGGCTAATCTCATCATTTCCTACCCCTATTCCCAACTCAAAATATTTAATCAAGATTAAATATTAATCCTCATGTTTATTAAAAATATTTTAATAAATATCTCCTCAAACCAAACTCTTGAAATAAATAAAACTTTATTTATTTCATAAAATCTTATCCTAGGAAGTTCTAGACTCTTCTAGAAAGTCTTCATCCTCATCCAAAGCCTAGACTCTTCTAGAAGATGTCTTTAACCCTAATCCTAATCCCCTCCTAACCTTGTCACATTTCCTAAACATGGGTTAAGACTTGCTAACTCAAGCCAAAGTTAACAAATATCTCCTCCTTCACCCACCCTCATTAATTGCAATCCACTTGCCATCCACTTGCCTAGTCCTAAGCCATCTCTAACGCTTCTTCTAATCATTTTAACAACCCTAAGCAAGCTTAAAACCTCCCTAAACCCTCAAATTCGAATTTCATGGTATCTCTCACAAATATCTTCAACCACAAAACTTTATAAAGCCCACAAAGTCATAAATGTTCTTACAAAGCACTTATGAAGGGTCTTTATGAAGATTTTATCCCTTGAGCCTCCTTTGTTGACTCATCCTTCCCCTTTCTTCCATCCTCTCACCATGTGACATGTGTCACTCCTTGATTGGTTGTAAGGAAGCACAATCCATGTGCTCTCCTCTCGTGCAATCTAAGCCCTCCATGAGCTTTTTCCCATCCTTGCATCTTAGCCCTCAATCCCTCAAGCCTCTTGCCTATAAATTGGATCTTTCCCCTTTGCAAAATAACACAATCCATGAAGTAAAGTCATAATGCCATTTTGAGAAGCCATTTTACATCAAAACAATACACTCACACCCAAATTCCAACTCCATTTGAAGCCCTTTTTGAAGAATAAGCTTGAGCATACATCCTATCTATTTAGACAAAGCTACTCAACAAGAGAGCTTCTCATTGAGAGAGCCCATTAATGGCTCATATTCTCAATTGAGAGTTCATCTTAGTCTATCTTGAAGTTTATGAATTTTTTTTAGTTTGTAGAAGCTTTATTTAAATTTGGTTTCTATTAGCATACTAACATTGCTCATATACACCTATTGTTCCTAAGACCCCTACAAACATATTTCGTCATTTAATGGGTCATGGGAGCTCATAGGTCAACCTATGACCCCCTTTCACACATATTAACTATTCTAATATGTCCCTAGGGGTCCTAGGACCCCTAGGAACATATGTCATCATTTAATGGATTAAAGGGAGTCATAGGTCAACCTATGACTTCCTTTCACACATATTAACCATTCTAAAATGCCTCTAGGGGGCCTACAACCCCTAGGGACATATGTCATTATTTATTTGGTCAAAGTGGGTCATAGGTCACCCTATGACCCCCTTTGACCCATATTAACCATTCTAATATGTCTTTAGGGCTCTTAGGACCCCTATGGACATATCTCGTCATTTAATGAGTTGTGGGGGGTCATAGGTCAACCTATGACCCCCTTTCACAGATATTAACCATTCGAATATGTCCTTAGGGGTCCTAGGATCCCCAGGGACATATGTAATTATTAAATGGGTCAAAAGAGGTCATAGGTCACCTTATGACCCACTTTGACCCATGTGAACAATTCTAATATGTCCCTAGGGGTCCTAGGATCTCTAGGACCTATGACCCCCTTTCACAGATATTAACCATTCGAATATGTCCTTAGGGGTCCTAGGATCCCCAGGGACATATGTCATTAATAAATGGGTCAAAGGAGGTCATAGGTCACCTTATGACCCACTTTGACCCATGTGAACAATTCTAATATGTCCCTAGGGGTCCTAAGATCTCTAGGAACATATGTCATCATTTAATGGCTCAAAGAAGATCATATGTCACCCTATGACCCCCTTTGACCCATATATACCATTCTAATATGTCACCCTATGACCTCCTATGACCCATATATACCATTTAATGGGTCGTGGGCCTATGACCCCCTTTCACACATATTAACCATTCTAATATATCCCTAAGGGTCCTAGAACTCCTAGGGACATATGTGATCATTTAATTCATCAAACGAGGCTATAGGTCAACCTATGACCCCCTTTGACCCATATTAACCATTCTAATATGTGAGTAGTGGTCCTAGAACCCCTATGGACATTAGTCATCATTTCATGGGTCAAAAGATGTCATAGCTCACCTTATGACCCCCTTTGACCCATATGAATGATTCTAATATGTTCCTAAGTGTCCTAGGACCCATAGGGACATATGACATCATTTAATGAATCAAAGGGGGTCATAGGGTGACCTATGACCCCCTTTGACCTATATGAATGATTCTAATATGTACCTAGGGGTCCTAGGACTCCTAGGGACATATCTCATAATTTAATGGGTCAAAGGGGGTCATAGGTCACCCTATGACCCACTTTGACCCATATTAACCATTCTAATATGTCCGTAGAGGTCTTAGGACCCCTAAGGACATATTTTTACATTTAATGAGTTGTGGGGGGTCATAGGTCAACCTATGACCCCATTTCACACATATTAACCATTCTAATATGTCCCTAGGGGCCCTAGGACCCCTAGGGACATATATAGTCATTTTATGGGTCAAATGGGGTCATGACCTATGATCCCCTTTGACCCATATTAACCATTCTACTATGTCCATGGGTCAAAGGGGGTCATAGATCACCCTATGACCTCCTTTGACCCATATTAATCATTCTAATATGTTCCTAGGGGTTTGAAGATCCCTAAGGACAAATCTTGTTATTTAATGGGTCAAAGGGGTTCATAGGTCAACCTATGACCCTCTTTGAGACATATTAACCATTCTAATATGTCCCTAGGGGTCCTAGGACCCCTAGGGACATATGTCATCATTTAATTGGTCAAAGAGATTCATAGTTCACCTTATGACTGCCTTTGACCTATATGAACAATTCTAATATAGGACCCCTAGGGACATATGTCATCATTTAATGGGTCAAAGGGGGTCATAGGTCACCCTATGACCCCCTTTAATTCATATGAATCATTCTAATATGTCCCTAGGGGTCTTAGGACCCCTAGTGACATATGTCATCATTTAATGGGTCAAAGGGGGTTATAGGTCACCCTATTACCCTTTTAACCAATATGAACAATTTTAATATGTCCCTAGAGGTCTTGTAACTCCTAGGGACATATGTCATCATTTAATGGGTCAAAAGGGGTCGTAGGTCATCCTATGACCTCTTTTGACCCACATTAGCCATTGTAATATGTCGCTAGGAATCCTAAGACCCCTAGGGACATATGTGATCATTTAATGCATCAAAAGAGGTCAATGGTTGATCTATGACCCCCTTTGACTCATATATATTAATTAATTAATTATATATATATGTATTACGTTATTATATGTGTATTAATAACTTACATATTAATATAATAATATATAATACACATTATATATTTATATATAATATATTACGTTATTATACATATATTATATTATTATACATAATAATATAATAATATATAATACATATTATATATATATATATATATATATATATATATATATATAATATTACGTTATTATATTTGGTAAAAATAATTATAATATAAATTATATTTATAGATTGTAATAAGATTAACATAATATATTATTATATATTAATAGATTATATCTTATATCTTTACATTATGTTATTATATATATTTAATATATTAATATACGTCTTTACATAGTAATATAAGTGAAATAATTTATAAATCATAAGCTATAACTTTTAGATGTAATTTTTCCTCCAAAATGGGTTGGGATTTAAAATTTCTCACCCAAATTCTACTGAAGAATATCGGATATCTAATTAGGCTTGGTATTTACCAAGCCTACCCGGTCAACCCAAAAGACGTGTTTGAAGAGGGTTTTAGTAATACTCAGACTTCGAGTAGCCGTTTGACAATGTTATTTTGATCGAAATTGAATGAAACAAAAAAGATTTTTTAATATCACTCTCAAGATTCCATCGATATAATTTCTATGAAATTATAAGTTTTGTAAGTATTTATTACTTAATTATCAATGAAGATTATTGTAAAGTGCTGATTGACATACTGATTGAAATATAGCTATAACTTTCAAACGGTATAACATTTTTTAAATCTAAAAGTTGTGTCACATTCTATGCTTCGCCTAGTATAAGAAAAAATAAATTTAAATTAAATTTGGTAAAATTTTCTATTAGTTAAGGTCGTCAAACACGGGACTTTTTTTCAAAAATTTTTTTGTAGAAAATTCATATTTAATTATTTATTTGGAATAAAAATATCAAAAAATATGTGTCACATCCAGGCATGAGTCTACTTTTCATATCTATAATTATATTAAAAAAAAATTATCATTTGATTTTGATTAAGGTTGTCAGACATACACCTACTTTTTATTTTTGCCCTAAAATTTTCATAGTACTGCATTAAAATTTAAACTTTTGACCAATCAATTATTTTTCTTCTCCTGATAAGGCCTAGTAGTTTGGAAACTACATTCAATTTTTTACAGATTATTTTCTTATCACTTTTTGATATAAAGTACATAAACACTTCAAAATTATGTGTCAACATAACCCTAATTTGCTGATTTTTCACTGCCACTTAAGGCCATAGTTTGGTACACCATGATCCTGTACATGCCCAGTCATATCAATATAAGGAGTAGCAGAGACATATCTATCACAAAAGGGTGATTAATACACTAAGGAATCTCTATTAGCAAATTTAGTTGCAAGTCAAAGATATAGTGCTTCATCCTAATAGATGAACCAATCAAAATCCATCAACAAGGTAGACCTAACAGTCTTTCATAAATCTCTTTATTGAGTCCATACTTCATTATATGTTTGTAAATCCTCTCACAAGGTGGACCTAATAGTATTAATTTCTCCTAACAGGAAAGATCCTTAGAAGTGTTAAATGTAAGCCTTAACAGACCAACTTTATGCTGCAATACTAAAGTTTGTGGGTATCATCCCCACCCCAGTTTTACTTTCTATTTGGAAGGTTTATGGGTCACTAAATATTTGTTTTCTAGAGTTATGGATGCTTTCATGTGTTCAATTTCTCATGTATGCAAATAGATAAGATGTGATGAATTAAGTGCTAGTTGATTTATTGGATTAAAGTTGAGATTGGTAAAGTTCTAGAAGTTACTAATTCACCCATCACCTCTTAGTAACTTAACATAGTCTTGAATATTTCCAACACAATCTTCATAAATATGAACAATGAAAGGAGTAGGTGGAGGACATCAAGAACAAATTTTTCTTAGAGGAAGAGAGAGATTAAATGTTGAAGGCCAGGTTATTCATAAAGAAAATAGAAGATCAACATGGGAAATAAATTAACAATTTGGTTTAGGCCAAATTGGAGTAGGACATTGGCAATCTGAAGGCCTAGATGGAGGAAAATTAGTGAAGAGGAAGAGCAAAGAGGAGACTGTAAAAAATGAGGAAGGCCTTCGAAAGTCCTCCCAAGGCCAAAGTGAGATCAATCCTTTCCATTCCCTCAAGCTATCCCTACTAGATCAGCTCAAGGAGTTAGACATGTGATGGGTTGGGTCGTGTTTTGTTGCCTCTGGGTGGTGTGTGTTGAGTCTCTATTATGTGCTACTTTGTGGTGATATTGTTTGCTAGTTGAATTCTATGCAATTTTTTTGGGTGCTTGGTTTAGTGTGGCATGTAGTTGATTTTTTTTAGTTTTTTAGCTTTTTTGGTAGGGACTTGGTGCTGTTGTTGGACCTTTTTAGATGGTGGATGAGTTTTTGTTTTCTCCTAGCCTAGTTATTTGTTCTACATTTTAGTTTTAGATTGGTTGTATTTGTTTGTTCTGGTTTGGGTTCTATCTGATGGGTGTCACTTCTTGTGAACTTATTTATGTTATCGAAGGACTTAATATTATTTTAATATAATGGGGTTAGGTCTTCTCATTTTACTTAATCAAAACTCAAGAAAAAAGAAATAAATGTTCTTGCAATTAAGTCTTTTTGTGTATGAGAAAGGTTTTTTTAAATGGATGAAATAATATTACAATAATAAATGTGTTTGGTATTTTGTCGAGAGAGAAGTGAGTAGTCTAGAAATTTTGTAACTCCAAGTAAGTAGTAGTTACAGAGAGAACTAACAAACTTTAGATCTTGTAGGAGTATTTTCTTGAGGAACTATGTAGCTCAAGTGAATAGTCGTTAGAGAGAACTATAAGAACCACCTAATCTTGTTGGTGCAACTCTAGAGTGCAACAAGTAGTTGTTCATCAAAAGTTTATATTTTTAGGTTTTTATTATTATTTCATGATAATTTTAAATTTAATAGAAACTAACACATAAGTTTTCATGTCTCTAGTCACATGTCTTGTACCAATTTACATTTGGTATTCTATTGTGCCTTTCTAATGATTGATAAATGCAATCACAATGTATATGTTTATATTCTTTGTTTAAAATGAAAGCTTTGTCTCTCCCATATTATGGGGATTTGAAACTATTTACATGGCATTAAAGCAATCACGACCTTAAATCCTTTTGAACGTGAGCATTTTTACTAGGTGCATAAGTTTCTTGTATTAGATAAATGAATTTGGGTAGAGAAAATATTTGGAAGAACCCACGGTCATTTAGTGGTCAAAACTATGATGTTGAATTACATCAATATTAAGTTTAAAATGACTCAAGCAAAGGGGAAGTAATGGTGAAGTTAAATGTTATGAGCCTCTTCAATACAACTCCCATTGAACTACTCTTTCATGAGAGTCTCTAATTAGGACTATCTCCATGTCCATCTAGCTCTTGAAATGCAACATCAAAAGAGATTGTATTTTTCTAGTAAATTAATTTATATAATTAATTTTGAACAAGCCTTTTTTTAAGTGAGAAATAAAATGTACAACTAAAGGGACAATGATGGAATGTTCTTCTAATCATGGCAATCAATGGAAGAGATTTTTTTATGGTTTGAATAATAATTTTTATTGAAAGAATGTCATAGAAGCCACAAGTGTGTTTGTGATTTTGTTGAAAAAGATCTAATTTCTTGAGGCATTTTGTAGTTCTTACTGAATACTAACTATAAAGGGCTCTAAAAAGATTCAGATCTTATTTGGTGCAACTCTACAATATTGCAACTACTTAGGTATTAGTAGTTAGTTTGTTTTGTAATAGTTCTAGATTTAATAGGTAGAAACAAAGAAAGTTTCATGTCTCTAGATGTGTTTTTCTATTTTGTCTTCATTTTCATTTGATATTCTATTGAGCACCAATACATTAAGAAAATAGATATGATGTATGTATTTTTGAACTTGGTTTGAACAAGAGCTTTATCTCTACACTATTTTGGAAACTTTGCAATCTTCACATATTTATTAATGAAAGATAAGTTTAATTTAAAAAATATTATTTTTATTTTTATTTGAATGGCCAACTTGTAGATAATGATTCAAATAATACAAAGTAGTGGTTTATTTTATATTAAGGTCATAATAGTTGTGGTTGTGTAAAAGCACAAACCTTTGTCATTCTTTTATAAAGGAAAAGGCTAACAAAAGTATAACTGTTCACCTTGAATGACATAGAATTGGTATTATTATTTAAAATTTGAAAATAAAGTAAACTAATGAAATGTGTACAAATGGATGAATTTTAGGATTATAATTCTTAATAATTATTTGGAATAAGAATTGGTATATTTTCCAAATTTTTCAACACAACTTTTTTGTTGTTGAAAAACGCTAAAAATTAAGTGTCTAGTTCCCACCATAAAACTATATGGAAATAAACTCATTCCCCTTTAATCTCTAAATATTTTATAGATAAAATATATAGCTAGAACTATCAAAAATAAAAATTATCTTTAGACTTATATTTTCTCTTTTATAACGATTCAAATTTTAACTCACCTAAAATTGATAGTTTTCATCTCCCACCACATTTAGAAAATAATAAATCTACTCTACCCAATAGGAAAATTATACATTCTAGAAGAGGACTCTTTTCTCTTGGACGTCATATCATTTTTGAATTTTTTGATATGATTTAATACTTTTTCTTTCTTAAAATCAACATCTTCTTGAGTGTTAAAATACATACTTGTAGAATTTTTTAATTACAATATACTATATCTAATTCAAACACTATAAAATCTATATGAGAATATTTTTGACTTTGACCTCTATAAAATGATGTTTATATGTAATTTTAAAAGTATCATAAAAAATAGTAAGAGTTATTGAAACATCAATTTTTTGATATAATTATATTTCTTTAGTAATCAGATATAGACTAGTTTAAAACACACATTTAATAGACATTTTGAATTGGAAAAGAGTGAGACAATATATAAATTAGCTAGAATACATTCATCAAGAGCATATGTTTGAACAAAATTGATTTTTAGATAGAAATATTCAAATATAGTCATTTTGTTAAGTCAACCTGAAAGGTGACACAATTTTGTACTTTTACCCACTTATCATTTTGTATTATCGATCTTAAGAGTAGTAGTTTGTCTATATTTATAATCTCTAAATATTATTAAATTCACTAATTCTAACTTTTAATGTTATCTATCATTTTATTTCATACTTTTTTATTAAACAAAAAAAGGTATACTATTCTAAAACAATGAAACGGAATAATCATTTTTAGATGCAAAGACTATCATGATAGTCCATCCATGCTGCTTTGAATCAAAATGTTATTATATTTTTCTCTAAGGATATGTATTTGTAGGGGAATTTTCAAGGTGCAAGTGAGCCAAGAAGACACAAAGTCCTAAAGAACAACAATATTATTAACCATATGACACTTGTTGATATACTATCAAGATTTATATAATAAACTCCAAGGCTACCATTACTAAAGGTAACACATAAAAGGTGATAATGTATTGGTAAATTTATCTACTTATAGTCTACAATGAATGATTACTCAAGTTAAGACTGGAAGAAGATCAAGTAAGAAAAAGTATCAACCAACTCTTGCCGAGTAGTCAATGCAAGCCGAGTAGTCAGTGCAAGCTGAGCAGAAATCAATATAAGCCAACTAAAAATCAAGAGGTGTTAAGAAAAAAAGAAAAATAGTGCAAACCGATTGAATGTTAGTTTATGCTGAGCATCAGTAAACTTTAGTGTTGGCCAAGTGAACTAGTGTTGGTCGAGTGAACCAATGTTGGCCAAATGACGAAAAATAATGTTAATTCAAAGATTTGACAAATTTGAGCTGACTATTTAGATTTCTTGAATTATATGAAGTGTGTGGAAGATAACTATGATAAGATGGTGGCACTAAATTCAAGGTAAACCATTTTGAGGCAAATACAAGGAAGATTGAAGAGGAAGTTTCTAGAGGAACCAAATTGAAAAATGGGTAGATTTATTGAATCCTACCTAATCCTACCTAACCCTAAAATGGACAATTGTGGTTAAGAGAAAAAATATCTAAATTCTCTATTTATAGAGATAGATGGTTAAAAGCAAAGGTTGTCATGTACAAGAAGGGTGAATGGACAAAGTTGGGTCACAATTCCATAGAAGTCAAATCCATGGAATGAGACCTCTTAGAAATAGGTACCTGATTTTAAAAAATGGGCACCCATTTTCGGCTCGGGTACCCTACACTAAATTTTAAAAATGGGCATCCATTTTTTAAAAAATTAGGTACCGATTTTTTAAAAATTGGGTACCTATTTTTTAAAAGTAAAAAATGGGTACTCGTTTTTTAAAAAATTAGTTTTTTAAAGTTTTGGGGGTATTTTACATGCCGCTTTTAGTTTTTCAAAATGGGTACCCATTTTTTGAATTTCAAATAATGGGTGCCCATTTGTTACATACAACATGAGGCAAGATTTTTTTTTCCTACCTCAAATTTTGGTTTGGGATAGGCTTTGTGAGACCAAGCCTATGGCTTGGCCTCTTAAGATTTGGCTAAGGCATTGTACTGACAAATTCATGCCTTGCCATAATTTTTAGAGGGTCTTCCCAATCAAATTTTTTTACAAAAAAAAAACCCATTAGAGCTCTCACTATCTTGATTTCAGAAATATAAATTTTGTAGTGTTATGATTTTATTTACTATTTTTGTATTATTTTTTAATCATTATTTTATGATTTTTTAAAAATTAATTTATATGTCATTAATCTACATTCAATTCTTTTGAACTTTTTAAAAAAAATTGAAAAAAGTGAAATTTTAATCAAATGATGGTGTCTGTACATGAGAGGTTTATAATTTACCTTTATAGCCAATTAAAAATTAATTAAAAAAAAATATTCATTAAAAAATTCAAGAAAAATATTCTCATCTATCTTTGGTGTGTCAGGTAACTCTGTTTAAAAAGATTCACAAAAATTTATTTAGTTGTATCAAATTATGGTGTTCGTACACAAGCATTGTATGATCCTAAAACAGGCATTTTGAAAGAGTGGTTTTTAAAAATCCATACCAAAAAAATAATCTATCATATGGGTATACAAATAAATTACACATTCAAAAAGAAGATCCTAGGAACTACAATTTTTATTTCTAAAGTTTTTTTATATTTAATTTCTAAATGGCTCAAAGTTTGGCACCAATTGACAAAATATTTCAAAAATAGGAAAAACACTTCCACTTTTTGGCCAAAAGTGAGACCCAACTTTTTGCACTAACTCAAAACCTAAGGAAGACAAGGAGTCTAGGGTATTGCTTCATTTAGTGGCCAAACAGAAGAGACTATAGTTGACATAAAAGGAAAGAAGGCTTAAGGAGATGAATTCTTGAAGGGTGAATAAGCTATCAGAGCTTAAGAGCATGAATGCCAAGAAGAATGTAGGACTACAATAGAGATCTATAATCTACAATTGAGTTGTATGTCTTTATTAGATCAAGTCTTATTGTTACTTTCTAATAACTATACTAGTGTGGATAAATTTCTTTGGATTAAGGTTGACTTAACAATCATTTGTAAATTCTTTAAACTGGTGACATTCTAATGGAATGGTCTAAATTTCTCTAACAAGGCTCACTCCTAATAGGGTGATTGAAATCCTTTAACCATGTCACATTTAATAGTGTGTATTGTAATCTTTAACATGGTTGGCCTTTCATAGGGTGTAACTTTAGAAGAGTGAAAATTAGTAGTATGTTATTGGTGGTTTTTTCCACATAAAATCATTTTGTCAAATTGTGTGAATACTCTTATGGTGCTTCATGTTTACATTTCTGCAAAGTCTTTTAGACCTAGGATAGTAACCTACAAAGTTTAAGTATTGTATGATCTAATGGATGCATGCATATTGAAGTTTTATTGATATGGGTGTACTAAACATTGAAATATTTTATTTGTACATCTTAACCTTAGATAATTGATTCACCCCTCTCTCGGTTATTCTAGAGAATTCCAACAATTGGTATTAGAGTCATAGTGCTTTAAAGGATCAATATGAAAGTACTTAAAGAAAAAGATCAAAGATGTCTAAAAGAGAGGTACCCAAGATTAACAAGGAAAACTTTCCTATATCACATAATTTGATGAAGCTATAGCTAGGAGGTCTTGGATACCATGCACAATCTATCATCACCACTGAGCATGTTGTTCTTATTTTAGCCCTAACTATTGATGATCTAAAAAAGAAGAAAGAACACAATCAGGAAATGTTGGAGATTACCTCTACCCTAAGCTACTTAGAGTTTGATGATTTTAAGGATTGTGAAAATGCAAAGAAGATGTTGGATGCTTTACAAAAAATTTATGGAGGAGATACAAATGTTCTAAAAGCCAAATCAAAAAGTCTTAGAGGGAATTTTGATGACATTAGAATGCAAGAAGGTGAGAAAATTGTTCAATATTGTGCTAGAACAAAAGATGTTATGAATGCTATTAGAGGAGCTAATGGTATCATTGATGATGAGATTGTAATAAGAAAAGTATTGAGAACACTGCTACTTATCTATGCTATTAGAGCTTCCACCATACAAGAACTAAGATGTATACCTGGTACCAATCTGAGCCTTGAAGGTTTGATGGGTAGGCTTGCTACTTTTGAACTCTCTAATTTTTATAATTTCAAAGCTAAAAATGTTGAATCTACTTTCAAAGCTAAACTATCATTAAAGGAACCTAAAGAGGAAATGTAAAAGGTCAAATATGTTTCTAGTGACTGTGATACAGATGAGGAGGATGTAGAATAGCTTGAAACATTTTTGGCAAGGAGATTTCACAGAGGCAAAGGAAAATTCAAAGGTAAGATACCTACCATGTTGTTTAATTGTAATGAGGTTGGTCATATTGTTGCTACATGTCCACAGAAGAAGAACAATACAAGTGGAGACAAATATAGAAGAAAAAGAGATGAGGACAACAAAGATTATAAAGATAAAGGAAAGAAATCTTGGTACATTGCTAAAGAGGAAACCAAAGATGGATCCAATGACAATGATGATGAAGTGGTGTACATTGTGATGAAGAATGATTCTGATGAGAATGACGCAACTCCTCTAGTATCTTACGTGAACAATAGTGATTCATTGACAGTGGGTGTTCACATCACATGACTAGAGATAAAAGAAATATCATAACCCTTAATTATTACAATAGAAATAGTGTAAGATTTGGTAATGATGCACCCTATATAATAAAAGGAAAATGATCAATCAAACTCCCAGAAAAGATCATTTGTGACAATGCTTATTATGTAGAAGGACATAACTATAACTTGTTGAATGTGTAAGAACTGAATAGTTCAGGTTGTAAAGTTGAGTTTAAGAACAAGATAGCAAAGATCTATGACACTAATGGGAAACTAATTGGAAAAGGTGATTAGATGAGAGGAAATCTATTTTATCTTGACATGAATGATGGTAATTGTCTTATTGTTTAAGTGGTACTTAGCTAGAGTTGAAAAGGAGACAGGCATAATCTTGAAATATCTGAGATCTAATAGAGGTGGAGAATTTATATCAAATGAATTTGAGATGTTCTGTAATGATAGAGGAATCAAGAGAAAAACTTATGCACCTAGGACCACTCCAAAAAATGGGATTGCTGAAAGGAGGAGTAGATCTATAATGGACTATGCTAGAACACTCATGATGGAGAAGAATGTTTCTTTGAAGTATTAGAGAGAAGTTGTAAGTACAACTATCTATATCTTGAACAATGTACAAGTTAAGAAAGGTATGCATTCAACACCTTTTGAACTATGGTATGGATACTCACCTAGTGCAAAATATTTTAAGGTATTTGGAAGCAAGTGCTATATTATTAACGATTTCAAGAATGGTAAATTAGATGCTAAAACTGAATAAGGTATATTCCTTGGCTATTCCACAAGAAGTAAAGCTTATAAGTGTTTAAATACTAACACTAAAAAGTTGTGGAAAATGAAAATGTGAAGTTTGATGAATGTACAAAGGTACATGAAGTAGAACACATGAAGGAACCTAATGAGTAAAAATCCTTTATATACTTTTATGAAGCTATGCCTATTAGTGAAGGTGTTGTAAACAAAATAGTAAATCAAAAACAACTTTTAGTGACTGTTGACTCACATACAATGAATATCGAGTTGCATTTATGAGCCAAGTTTCCTTTAGGAGCTGAGTTGTAGACAAAATTAGAGGTACATTCTAATTTTGAGATAAGTGTACATGAAAGGAATGTCAATCTACTTGATAGAGAAGTACACAATGATTTAAAAGTTGATAGACCCATTGAAGAAAGAAGAGTAGAACCAAGATTGTTAAAGTATGTCAAAGGAGAACACCCTATTGAACAAATTATTGGAGATAAAGAAGCTAGACCAATTACAAGGAACAAGCAAAGAAGTGATACATATTTTTTGAGCATCCATTAGCCTAAGAGAGTGAGAGATGCCTTAGAGAATGAGGACTGGAGTAAAGTAATGAAACAAGAGATTGATCAAATTGAGAAGAACAAGATATGGACTCTAGTTCCCAGACCAGAGAACAAGAATGTGATTGGAACCAAGTGGGCATATAGAAATGTAGGCGTACTTTCAGTACACCATTTTCAAACTTTTAAACTCAACCTCATAAAGAGTTTCCCCAAATGTTTATGGTTTTCCCTAACCATATTTCTATGAAGCTTCAATGTTTTAAGGTATTTGATGTAGAGGTTCCATGGATTCATCTTTTGACTATTGGAAAATTTAGTTTTTTTGTAAACATATGTTTTGTGAAGATCTATTGTCTATGAAGATTGAATAAAGGCCGAGAAACATAATAGATGAAAGTCTAGAATGTAGATCTAAAATTGGATGGAAACCATGTGAAGAGATGAATAGAAGAATAAATATCTGCCAAGAAAAGAGGAAAATATTTAGTAAAATGGAGAAGTCATTTTAAAGTTTTCCATTGGAGAAGAAAATATTTCATTTTTTGCCAAAGGGAAAAGTGTAGTGAAAAACTCATTTTCTACTATGCCTTTTGCAGTCAAAGTTTAGTTTTCCACCCGAGGAGAGAAAAGGAAAATCTCAATCCATAATGAAGATATATGGGGTCTAGTATCAAGATCACTCCAGAAAAGTAATTTATGAATCAATCTACATCAAAATTGTGTCCACTACATGGAAGTGGAAAATTGAAGATTGGGTGCGCTTTTTGCACTCAAAAATGGAATTTCCACCAAGTATTAAATCAACAATAGAGAGATGGAAAAGAGATCTTAATTGATTAAACAAAGAATGATAATCTAATAATGATTTATCTCTTGAAGATTTGGACATCAATATGACATTAAATATGAAGTGGAAAATTCATTTCTACTACGCTTTTTATAGTTAGGTTGGAGTTTTTTGCAAAAGGGAGAAGAAAAAAGTAAAATTTTGACCAAGAATGAATTGGAGTGTTCTATAACCAATGACCTGATAGCAAAGAAGAAGTATTACTTGTTACCTATTTACAAAGTGTAGCTATTACTAGAATGTACAAATTTTGCCTACAACAAAGAAGTGGAAAACTGAGAACTTGGTATGCTTTTCGACCTCCATTTCGGATTTTCTGCCAGAGGAATTCTAGAGACTCACTCCAAAAATTCAGCACATAATCAACATGGTAAGCATGGAAGATAGCATACTAGAAAATTGAAGACATCTGGGTTACAAAGCATGTGAAATAAGAGTGATTGGAAACTTTATTTTATCAATTTTGATTTTGTAATAGTCATTTAGACCAGTATTTAGTAGCTCATATCTTTTGACTCGGTGATTATTTTTTCAATCACTTTGGTTAGAATGTAGAAAAATAGATTTGGAAAAACATATCCAAAAATGAGCTCGATCCAATGGTAGAAGAAAATGATATGCCCCCAAAACATGACCCCTTTTTTACTGGCAATGGTATTTATTTTTCTATCCACTCAACAAAGGAAAGATTTTGATATTGATTTAACATATTTAAATGTCAATTGTTAAAATATAATTTAAATATGTTAAGATATATCATCATTAACTTTAAAGTTAATAAGCATATCAATTTTCAAAAGGAAAAAAGATGAGAAATCAAAGAGACAAGAGTCATTTATAGAACTAAAAAGTCATTAGAAGAAACCAAACGGTTCCTGGAGAATGTAAATTTATTGTAAAATCTTTTTGTTAGATAGGGGATGGGATTTTTCTTCTGCAAGTAGTCGAAGAGCTAGAGTAGAGGGGATAAACCATTTTATTTTGGCATTTCACTTTATGTATTTTAGTTTTCTATTTTGATCTCTGTAATAGATTTCACATAAGTTGCAGATGAATAAAATCATAGCATTGTATTTTTGTGCTGAAAATAAAGAAGGGTTTCATTTTTTAATTTGAGTATTTGAGTGTTATCTTTCTGATTATAATCAATTAGAGAATTGATGTATTCGAGTGTTGAGCACTTTCTTACTTCTTGAGTCAAACATTGAATCTTTTGTGAATTAGAGAATTAGCATTAATTCCTATCATAGAAATTAGATCAAATTTCTCTTCTTTATGCATGACATTTGCATAAGTAGTATTCATATTGCATCATCAATGCCAAGGAGTCATAGTTATTGTGAATTCTTGGAGTTGGTTAGGTTTAGAATTGTATTTCACTATCTAAGTTAGTTCTATCTAGAGCTGACTTGATTTTCCTCTTCCATTCTCGGGTTAAGAACATACCCAGTTAGTTTAGGAATTAAAAAAATTCATTACATATCATTCATAAGAGAGCTATACCTTTCAATTCAAAGGAAATATATCAACTCAATGATAGATTATCCAACTATTGGTAGATGATCATTTCTTTCATATTTGGGCATTTGGGGGTTTATTGAAAAAGAACAATCTATTTACCGCTAGTATTTTGGAGACTCTGAAAGGGAAGTGAAAAGAAGATTAGTGCTAATGATTGTTTCCTCAATTTTATTATTATCTCTACTATCTAGAGATTGGTGACTCTGTTATTGTTTCTCATAATTTTTGGTTGAGGAGCCTCATGTTTTCATTTTAGAATTATTATTATCTCTACTTGTAGGAGATTGGAAAATCTATTTTTAAAGGACCATGTCTATTAAAGTTGTGAAAGGAAGGAGGCTAGGCCCTTCCTTTATTAAACTTCATTAAACTCATGATCCATTTTTGCATACTCTTTTTCACACTTTTAGAGAAAGAATTACCCATGGAAGAAAAGTGAACTTGAGCCTTGAATAAGACCATGTGTCGGTTATGCTTTTGAGATGTGTTTGTGCTAAGTATCACAAATTGAAAGAGCTAGAAGTGAAAAAAAAATTATTACAGCACTCTAAAGAAAGGGTGTTCCAAATAAGTGAAGAATTAAAGGTGGATGATGATGAAGTTTTAAAAATTCCACCTGATAATGTTTCTTATAGCTTTGTAGTCTTGAGTGAACATGACATTCAGCCAAAGAAACAAATTAGAAGATTACCTACCAACAAAGAAATAGATGCTGGAAGTGATCCAAATCTGTAATTCCTTTGGGTTGCTTTTAAAGAAAGTATTGCTGAAGGTGAAAGAATGGATTGAGTTTCTCCCAAGATCATCAATTTTCTCTAATGCTAAATTTTGTGATCCAAAGGTATTTTAATGTCCAAGATTAAAGAAAAGGAAAATGTGTTTCACCAAATTTGTCTAGAGAAAAACCAGTAAATAAAGAATCTTCTTCTACAAGTTGCTTGGTTCTTGGAGAGAAAGAAACATCCTAGTTTTTGGATGTGTCCATTTTGATGAACAAGGAGATTCTTGAAGATAGTAATGAAATGGTAAGTGAAGCTGAAAAAGAAGATTTGTCCATGCTTTCTTTTTCTCCCATTGTTGAAAATTTTAGATTTGAAGAGAATAATGAAAATCATTTTTTTCATAACATTCCTTATGAAAGTCAGCCTTTGGTTTACACAAATGTGGAATACAAAACTTATATATTCAAAGAAGATAATAGAAAGGATGATTTTTAATTTGCACAACTTCACAAATATCCTATGTTAGAATCATTTTCTTTTGAAGAGAATGTTGAATTGAGTATTCTTCATGAACTATGTATTGATGAAAATGTTGAATCATGTTTTAATGAATATCATATTAAGTTTGAAAATGTAGGTGAAGAAGTGGTTGCAAGAATAGATTTCAAAAAAATATCTTTGATGGATAATGAAGTGGTGAATCATCGTGAAGAGGAAGAAGTGCTAGATTACATATTTCTTTGTCATGAAATGGAAGTTAATCAATTCCTAATGCCTGCTAAACAAGAGTCTTCTTTTATAGCCGATTTAGGTATCAAGAATCTAAATTCAGATAAAGATTTTTCAGATTTTATAGCCATGAAAAATGATGAAGGTATTCTAGATTGGATTGATCCCATGAGTAATGAAAGTTCACACTTTTTCAACTTTGGTTTGGATTTTGAATTATTTTCTAAACTTGATCATGGTAGATGTCAACATGGTGCCATAACTTTTCCAGAATCACTTGAATATTCTAATTTTTCCAATCTTGATTTAGATGCTGAAATCTCTTTTTAAATTGATATTGTTGAAGGAGATGAATGTGGGTATGTTTTAGTGCCATTTTTAGAATCTTTTGAGTATTTTTCTTCACAAAAAATAGTTGATTGTGCAAGAAGTAATGTGCGTGAAGGTATGGGAGAATCAAAAGTTTATAACAAAGCATGGTTGTTTGGAAAAAAATTATTGGCCACATATTTTTAAGAATACTTCACGATTCACTTTAAATTATGATGAAGTTGTCAAAGGGAAATGGTTTTGGTTCAACTTGTTGGAGCACGATTTTCTTCTCCAAAAAGGATCATACTTCTCCCTCCCAGTTAATGGTCATGAAGAAGAGAAAATATGGATGAAGATCTTCTAGTAAGTAATAATGACTATTTGCATAATTTACATTTTCAGCCTAATTGTTCAAATGATGAAGATTTTGGCTATGTTGAAAATAAGGAAAGTTTCAGTTTTAAATTTGACCAAATGGTAGTAGAAAGTAGTATTCAGCAAATATCAATTTCAAAAATGCATCATGACAAAACTCTACCACATGAAGAATTTGTTAGTATTGATTTTTCTTTTGAGTGTCAAAAAAAATGGCTAAAGTTGTAGAAGTTAAAAGTTTGCAACAGTTGGTACCATTAATGATTTCAATAAGCACATTATTGTGTGAGGAGGAAGTCACATCTCGGCCGTTACCATTCATTGGAGAAAAATATGCATCTATAAAGATATCAGGTATTGATTCACCTTATATCCTTGTTTTGAAGGAAGAATTTCCAGATTTAATTTGTGAGCAGAATGATGAAGTTGTTTTGGTTAAAGTCAACACATTTAAAAAATCATATCTTTATTTTGGAGACATGTTGAGTACTGGAAGTTGTTTTATTTATGATACTGCCAAGAGTGTAAATGATAAAGATGACATAGTCTTTCCTTTACGGTTATGGGTGGATCATTTAAGTCAAATTGAAGTTGGGAATGTCCTCGAATCCTCCATGCAAAAAGATAAAAAAATGCTAGAAGTCTATGATGAAACATGGCTCTTTAAGTACAATATTTTTCTTGCAAGATTTCTCCATGTTATTAAGTTGATTTTTAGAATTGAAGGGCTCATCAAACTACATTTGAGATGGATTACTTCATTGGGATATCATGCATTGTTTCAAAATGGCTCCTTCTTCCCACAACCGATTAATGGTCATGTATGAGTTTCTTCCAAATCCCTTTCCTTTTGGTGATGCCTCCTCACCTATGTTTGTAAATAAGTTTGCATTTCTAGTTTTGGTGTGCCTAATTTAGCCTCTCTTTGTGTTGTTTTTCATTGTTTAGTTTTGGTTTTGGCCCTACTCCCCTCCACCCTTTTGGAAAGCAATTATTTGTTGACCTCATTTTGCCTAGCCTCTGTAGCCCAATGGATAAGGCACTTTTTTTTACCAAAGATGTTGGATTCTCTATGCACTATATAGTACATAGTCCCCAACTAGAGCCAGCTATAGGCATAGTTTTGGTACACTATTTTCAAACTTTTAAAGTTGACCTCATAAAGAGATTCCCCAAATGTTTATGGTTTTCCCTAACCATATTTCTATGAAGTTTCAATGTTCTAAGGTATTTGATGCAAAGATTCCATGGATTCATATTTTGACTATTACAAAATTCAGTTTTGTTGTAAACACATCTTTTGTGAAGATCCATTGTCTATGAAGATTTAATATAGGCTGAGAAACATAATAGATAAAAATCCATAATGTAGATCTAAAATTGGAAGGAAAGCACGTGAAGAGATGAATAGAAGAACAAATCTATGCAAAGAAAAGAGTGAAATGTTTACTAAAATGGAGAAGTCATTTTCAAATTTTCCGTTGGAGAAGAAAATGTTTCAATTTTCACCAAAGGGTAAAGTGTAGTGGATTTTCTGCTACACCTTTCACATTCAAAGTTTAGTTTTCCACATGAGGAGAGAAAAGGAAAAGCTTAGTCCATAATGAAGATATATGGGGTCTAGTATCAAGATCACTCTAGAAAAGTAATTTATGAATCAATCTACATCAAAATTATACCCAATACATGGAAATGGAAAATTCAAGATTGGGTGCATTTTTCGCACTCAAAGATGGAATTTCCACCAAGTATCAAATCAACAATAGAGAGATGGAAAATAGATCTTAATTAATTAAAAAAAGAATGATAATCTAAGAATGATTTATCTCTTGAAGATTTGGACATCAACATGACATGAAATATGAAGTGGAAAATTCATTTTCTGGTATGCCTTTCATAATCAAGTTGGAGTTTTCTGCAAAAGAGAGAAGACAAAAGTCAAATTTCTATAACCAGTGACCCAATAGCAAATAAGAAGTATTACTTGTTAACTATTTACAAAGTGTAGTTGTTACTAGAATGTGCAAATTTCACCTACAACAAAGAAGAGGAAAAATGAGAACTTGGTATGTTTTTCGACCTCCAAACAAGACTTTCAACCAAAAGCATTTCTAGAAACTCACTCCAAAAATTCAATAGAGAATCAATATAGTAAGCATTGAAGATAACATACTAGAAAATTGAAGACATATGGGTTACAAAGCATGTGAAATAAGAGTGACTGTAAACTTTATTTTATCAATTTTGATTTTGTAATAGTCATATAGACCGGCATTTAGTAGCTAATATCTTTTGACTTGGTGATTATTTTTTTGATTGCTTTAGTCATAATGTAGAAAATTAGGTTTGGAAAAACATATCCAAAAATGAGCTCGATCTAATGGCGGAAGAAGAAGATATGGCTCCCAAAACATGACCCATTTTTACTAGCAACAGTATTTATTTTTATGTCCACCAAACAAAGGAAAGATTTTAATATTGATTTAACATATTTAATTGTTAATTTTAAAATATAATTTAAAATTTTTAAGATATATCATTATTAATTTTAAATTTATTAGGTATATCAGTTTTCAAAAGCAAAAAGATGAGAAATCAAAGAGACAAGAGTCGGAATTGAAAAGTCACCAGAAGAAACCAAATGGTTGCTAGAGAATGTATTTATTGTAAAACCTTTTTGTTAGAAAAGGGATGGGATTTTTCTTCTAAAAATAGTTGGAGACTTGCAATAGGGGGATACACCATTTTATTTTTGCATTTCATTTTATGTATTTTAGTTTTCTATTTTGATATCTATAATAGATTTGACATAAGTTGCAGGTGAATCAAATCAGAGCATTCTATTTGTGTGTTGAAAATAATGAGGGGTTTCTTTTTTTAATCTGAGTATTTGAGTGTTATCTTTCTAATTATAATTAGTCAGAGAATTGATGTACTCGAGCTTTGAGCACTTTATTGCATCTTGAGTCAAGAGTTGAATCTGTCATAAATCAGAGAATTAGCATCGATTCCTATCATAGAACTTAGATTAGATTTCTCTTCTTTCCACATTACATTAGCATAAGTAGTATTCATATTGCATCACCAATGCCAAGGAGTCATAGGTATTGTGAATTCTTGGAGTTGGTTAAGTTCAAAATTGTATTTCATTGCCTAAGTTAGTTCTGTCTAGGGCTGGCTTGGTTTTTCTCTTTCATTCTCGGGTTAAGAATGTGCCCAATTAGTTTAGCAGTTAAAAAAATTCATTGCATAAGGGTGTTGTACCTTTCAATTCAGAGGAAATCTATCAAATCAATGATAGATTATCCAACTGTTGGTAGATGATCATTTCTTTCAGATTTGCGCATTTGGTAGTTTATTGAAAAGAACAATCTATTTACCAACAAGAAACAAGTTAGATGAGAATTGTGAAGTCACAAGGAATAAGGAAAGATTATTTTCCGAGGGGTATGCACAAGAAGAAGGAATTAGCTATGGAGAAATATTTTCCCTAGTTATAATATTGGAAGGAGTAAAAACTCTACTTGCTTACTCTGCGTACAAAGATTTCAAAGTTTATCAAATGGATGTAAAGTTAGCATTTTTGAATGGCATATCAGAAGAAGAGGTTTACATAAAATAGCTTAAAGGACGTGTTGATCCAAAAAAAAAGAACATGGTATGTAGACTACACAAATATTTATATAGCTTAATGCAAGCACCAAGATCATGGTATGAAAGCTTCACAATTATCTTGTGAACATTGGTTTTGAGAAGCCTGATGAGAACAAAAAGCTATACTTGAAGACAAAAGGAGGTAAAGGTATTTTACAAATTGAAATTTTTTGTTGATGATATCATATTTGGATGTTAAGATGCATTATATAAGGCATTTGCAAATGACATAAAGAAAGAAATTGAGATGTTTATATTTGGAGAGATCAAGGTCTTTGTTGGTTTGCAAGTATATCAAATGAAATATGGTATATACATCACTCAATTTAAGTATGTGAAGGAAATATTGAAAACATTTGGTTTAGAGGATTCAAAACTAGTTAGCACTCCTATGGTGATAGAACACAAACTATCAAAGAATGATGATTATGTTGTTGTGAATCAAACATTGTACAAGTCTATGATTGGGAAGCTACAATATGTATTACATAGAAGACCTAACATTGCATTAGGTGTAGGAATTGTTGCAAGATTTTATGTAAACCTAAGAAGAATCATTTGATGGCTATTAAGAGAATTATGAGATATCTTAAAGGAACAAAAGACTATGGTCTATACTACAAGAAAAATGAAAAATTTGAGTTAAGAGTCTATATAGATGTTGATTGGGTTGGGAACATTAATGACAGAAAGAGAACAAGTAGTGGAGCATTTTTCTAGGGAAAAAGATTGGTCACCTGGACCAGTAAGAAACAAAATTGTATATCTCAATCTACTACTAAAGTTGAGTATGTGGTGGCTATAGTAAATTGTACAAATATAGTATGGATCAAACAACTACTCAAAGGCATGAAGGAGGAAATCACTAAACTTGTGGTACTTTATTGTTATAATACAAGTACTATAAACATATCAAAGAACCATGTGATGCACACAAATACAAAGCACATTGCAATCAAGTATCATTACTTGAGAGAGTTGGTTCAAGAAAAAGAAGTGGAGATGTAGTATGTGAATACAAAAGAACATATAGCTTATATATTCACAAAAGATTTACTTAAGGATACACGTGAATATCTTATAGGTAAACTAGTGGTGATACCCCTATCTAAAGCTACTTAAGAAGCATGAGTAGTACCCTGCATCAACTGAGATGAATATTGTGTCTTACAACTTGATGCAGTGGATCTTACTTTAGGAGCCTCCTAAAGTAATGAAGGAGTGAAATTAGAAGACTTATAGTCACATGCAAGGTGATAGAGGGTGAACTTGAATTGATTATATCTGCATATAGAGATGACAAGTCTTTGGCATTATATAAGATAAATAGGGAATATAAGAGAGATAGGGAGATAAGTACCTAATTATCCAAAAGAGAGAGAGAGATAGAGAAAGTCAAAAAAAAACTACAGAGGGAAATATAAGAGAGATACATTGAAGGAGATTGATAAAGCTTACATTACCCTATACATAGGAAGGACATATACTAATAGAGGGAGAAATTTTAAAGATCTTATTTTCTTTTTTGTATTATTTTTGGTATTGGTTTGCCATCAATGCCGAAGAGGGAGATTATTGATATGAGATTGTTTTGAAGTGAATAAATTGTAATGGAACAATCATTATTTTGTCAATGATGTCAAACCTACTACCAGCTGGCGAGACCAAATTTTTTTTTTTGAAAGCTATCATTTAGTTGATTGATGAAGGGGATTTGAAAAGAGTAGATAAAAAGAGCATCTAGAGAAAGGTTGAGTTATTTGGTATGTAAAAGAAGTACTAAAATCATGTAAGACATTGATACTATAGTGTATTTTTAATCTACTTATAGTCTAAAATGAAATATTATGCAAGTTAAGACTAGAAGAAGAACAAGTAAGAAAAGTGTCTTCCAAGTCTTGTTGAGAAGTCAGTGCAAGCTGCATAGAAATTAATAGAAGGATGAGTGAAAATCAAGAGGTGTCAAATCAAGAAGAAAACTAGTACAAGCTGAGTGAATGTTAGTATATGCCAAGTAAATTTTAGTAGGTGCTGAGCATCAGTAAACTTTAGTGTTTTTGGAGTGAACTAGTGTTGGCCAAGTGACACAACAATATAGATGTTGAGTGATAGAAAACAATGTAAAATCAAATACTTGACAAATCTGAATGGACTATTTTGATTTCTTGAATTATGTGAAGCATGTGGAAAATAACTATGATGAACTAGTGGTACAGAATTCAAGGTAAACTATTTTGAGATGAATAAAAGAAAGATTGAAGAGGAAGTTTCTAAAGGAACCAAATGAAAAAGTGGGTAGATTCATTGAATCCTACCTAATCCTACCTAACCCTAAAATGGACTATTGTGGTTAAATGTCAAAAGATCTAAATTCTCTATTTATAGAGATAGCTAGTAAAAAGCAAATGTTTTCATGTGCGAGAACCTAAGGAAGATAAGGAGTCTAGGGTAATTCTTCATTCAGGGCCGAACAAAAGAGACTATAGTTGGCATACAAAGCATGAAGACTTAAGGAGATGAATTCTTGAAGACTTAACAAACTATTAGAGTTGAAGAGTATGAATTCTAAGTAGACTAGAGGACTGAAACAAAGATCTTTAATCTTCAATTGAGTTATAAGTTTTTATAATGTCAAGTCCTATTGTTACTTTCTGATAACTATACTAGTGTGGATAAAATCCTTTAGATTATGGTTGACCTAACAATAATTTGTAAATCCTTTAATTGGGTGACATTCTAATGCAATGGTCTAAAGTCCTCTAACAAGGCTCACTCCTAACAAGGTGATTGAAATTCTTTAACCAGGTCACATTTAGCAGTGTGTATTGTAAACTTTAACATGGTTGGCCTTTCACAGAGAATCACTTTAGAAGAGTGAGAATTAGTAGCATGTTACTGGTGGTTTTTCTCAAATTGAGTTTCCACGTAAAATCCTTGTGTTGAATTGTGTGAATGTTCTTATGGCATTTCATATTTACATTTATGGAAAGTTGTTTAGACCTAGGACAATAACCTACAAAGTTGAAGTATTGTATGATCTAATAGATGCATGCATGTTGAATTTTTTTGGATATGGGTCTACTAAGCATTGAAAAGTTTTATTTGTACATCTAGACCTTGGATATATGATTCACCACCCTCTCAGTTATTCTAAAGAATTTGAATAGTATGCACATAAGCCAAACAAGTATCATGATTCACAATCAACTATCTATATAAAAATATAACGAATAATCAACATGGACCACATATTACAATTGAAGCCATATTGCCACCATACCCTAGATGGTTAAACAAATACATGTTATGTATTGAGACATATATTCCATGGGGACACTTGTTACATTAGAAAAAGATTATGAATAAAGGTCAATAGTGTCAATGACAGTTTAAAAATATTCAATAAGTGTTAGGGATTCTACAAATTACACAAAATGATAGAAGCAATTTGTGCCTTGAACTTGAGCTGGGCATTTCATGCAATATAATTAGGAATTTTTATATATGACAAGGAAACACTAGTGGCAAGTGAGGAGTTCTATAATAGACCATAAAGTTGTGATCACTAGTACAAAGAGCCATGAAAAAGGTATAACTTTAGACATCCAACTAAACTATAAATTTTGTATAGGTGTATCAACTGTCATATTAAATCATAAACATTAATTTTTACTAATAGCATAGATTTCAAGAAGAAAAATTAAAATACCAAACATATTTATCATTTCATAATGATAATTATACTTAGTAATTTTCCAAAACACTAAAGTATTATTTTATCTTTGTATTTAATAAATTTATGAGAACAATGGTTTGTAGTAATAACGATGATTAATTACGTACTTGAAAGCGGATACAATCTTCGGCTATCTTCAAGTGGCAATCCCGGCTCGTAATAGTGTGAATACTGCGACGTCAAAAGTGAAGCACCATAAGTGGGTGAAAAAACGTGGATAAGTGTTCAGACAAAGAATCCTACATAAGCCTGCTAACAAAGTTTTGCATGACAAAGATTTAGGAAAGCGAAAGAACGGGTCATTAAATTTCCAAAATATCTATCAGATTAGGTACCAGAGACGGTATCAACGTGGATACTTTTGTGTCTTAACAGATTATTAAATTCAAACTATTCATAAAATGGTAGAGAGACTCCACTAGACAATGTGTAAATAATTCGATAAATTGCAATGTCAATGAACTCTACGCTATATATGACAATTTCTTTCCATTCTCGTATGTACCTATGACAAAAATCACTTGTCTTATGTGTTTGTAAAGCATTTTACTAAACGACCCGTTCCAAAGGATTCATCCCGCGCATAATGGACTAATTCATGTCTAGCCGCCATCGTTTGACATACTATTGTAAATTAAAATGCTTTTTCTCAAATAAACGAACATATTGCACCGGTCATTTTCTCCATAAAATACCTGTTTTGGGTATGCTCAATCATATCAAGCTCTGTTTCTCCATTTCTCATACCGTTCAACATTGTGAGCCAATTGCAAATGCAAACTTCTGTAACAATGATGAAAGCTTACTTGAGCTGCATTGTATGGTTTTCTCTTATATTGTCGATTAATGCATCAGACCCAGACCCTCTGCATGATTTCTGTGTGGCCGGTCTTACTCAATCCAATGTGAAGCTGAACGGTTTTGTGTGCAAAGACCCAAAAGAAGTGAAGGCATCAGATTTCTTGTTTAAGGGACTTGATACTCCACTCTCAACAAACAATCGTTTTGGGTTCAATATCACCGCTGTGTAATGTTCCATTTTTTTGGAAGAGTTAATTATAAAGTTATCAATTACAAGGTAACTTTATTAAAAAAATAAAAATAAAAATATTCTAGAGGTTGCTGGAAGAAGCGGAGAAAAATTAAAAAGGGAGGCCGACCTATCAAAGAAAAGAATAAATAGGCATTGAGGGCTCATTGCCTATCATCGAGATTTATTGTTGATTTTTGCTTATGTGCGTTGTAGAGCCTAGGGTTTCTGCAAATAGTCACAATTGGCCATTAAGAACGAAAACTCTCAATTGGTACGCAATTTTGAGGGTGTGAGAGATCATCTGAATTATTGCAGTTGTGGGAAGGATATTTCAGTCCTTTCATTTGTGCTTAATTGCTAATTTGGAGTTTCAGTTGGGGTTGCACTTTCACCATATCATCTTCAGCAGTCAGTCTCCAATATTTGATCAATCCAGGTTCTTCATTTCAATCTGTAGTTGCAACAAGTTCTCAATTGTATATAGCCAGTTAGGGTTTCTCTGTAATGTGCTATGTCATAACGTTTTGGTGCTGAAATTTGCCATATCATTTGTAAAAAAAATTGTTTTTTCATTGAATGAATACATTGGCACTATTTTTTTTTTTTTTTCAGCTATATATTTTAGCAGTGTGTTAAAATTAGGGTTTGTTAGTGGCCTATTGGTATGGGTCATTACAGTGGTATCAGAGCGGTTTCCTGCCAGCCTGATAGGGTTACCCATCCACCATTTAATTTAGTTCACAAAGGAACCAGCATAACTAAGAATATGGCTGAGAGACATTCTCCAAGCCCATCCAAAAGTGTGCAAGATGATGAGACTTTACAACAATAGGAGAGACTTCTATAGTCAATAGAGGCAAGTACATAGGCAATGATGGTTATGATGCAACATTTGATTGGAGAAAATAGGAGAAATAATCATAATAATCAAGATGACAGAAGCATAGCAAGATCACAGCATAGGACATAGTCTGGAACAGCTGATAGACCCACACGTCCTACATTTAGAGAAGAAACTCTAGCATGCACACCTAATGCTATGGTAACAGATATTATAGATGAACTCCGACAAGCAAGGAATGAGTGGGATTCATTACTATAATATGTACAGGATGGATGGACATTTGACAAGTACCTGAACTATAGAGCTGCCAGGCAGAAGCAAGTAGATAAACACAGTGAGTTGCAATAGGTCACCAACAAGCTGGTATTACCCACATTTGATGGCAGTGGAAAAATGACTGCTCATGCTTGGATTCATAAGGTGGATACTTTCCTATCTCTGAAGACTATGATAGAAATTGAAGTACTCAAGTATGCCACTTTACATTTAGATCGGGTAGCACATGATTGGTGGACACATGGCATGATCACATTGCAACACAATCAGGTAACCACTTATCAAGAGTTTGTGGATAGATTGATAGAAAGGTTTGATAAAAAAACTCCTGAATTTTATTTTTAGGAGTTAGCCCAGTTGAGACAGTCAGGAGGCTTAGAACAATTTATCAATGACTTCCAGAAGCTTGCAGTGATGGTGCCTGATATTTCAGAAAGGAGGCTAGTCATTTTATTCATAGAGGGATTAACTGAACCACTCAAGGGGTGGGTAAAGGCCTTTGATCCTCCTACATTACAGGAAGCTATGAAGAAAGCTCGTAGTATAGAACTTGCAACTCCAACAAACCGGTTTAGTTCAAAGAGTTCTTCATCATTTAGAGATAACAAAGGGGAATTCAGCAAGGGTAAAGAGAAGGTTAGTGACTCAAAAGACAAGCTAGCTACACCTTGGGATAAGGAAATACTTAATGACTTGTGTAGGAAGAAGCTATGCTTCTTTTGCAAAGGTCCCTATGAGTTTGGTCATGATTTTCCTATGAAGCCTAAGGGGAAGGCTAACCGGGTGATGCGGGCTTATTATGAAGGTTCAGATTCAGATATCTCAGAGTAACATGATGAGGATCCTGATGAGGTAGAGGGTGAACAAGAAGTAGATAGTGCTGAGAAAAAAGAGGCTCCAGAGATACATTTACAAGAGGCACGTCTGTCTAGTATTCAAAGAGAGGGATCTTTCATATTTTGAGGAGTCTTGGCAGGACAAAAGATTATTACTCTATTGGATATAGGTGCCATGCATAATTTCATTGATGCACGACTTGTGGAGAGGCGTGGACTCATTACTAAGGAGTTCGAGGGATTGAGAGTTAAGGTAGCTGATGGATATACTCTTCATTGTGATAGGATGGTGTGAGATCCACCTTTGCACCTAAATAATTATGAGTTTAAGGCAGACTATCATGTGGTCAACATGGGTGACATGGACATAGTACTTGGGATGCAATGGCTACATTCTTTGAAGGAGGTTACCCTAAGATTGGAGGATATGGAGATATGATTCGTGGTGGATGGTAGGACTCATGTGCTGAAGGCTATCCGTAATGGTGATGTTAGGACTATCTCATTTAGTTGGTTGCAGAGATTAGCCAGGCATAATAAAATAGAGTGGGCAACAATATGTGCCTTGATGCCTACCCAGGGGGAGCAACATAGGACTGAATATCATCCAGATATTCAAAAATTGAGAATCAATTATGGGAAGGTATTTAGTGAGATTCCACTAGGCAGGCCACCAGATAGAGGTATTGAGCACATTATCGAGTTGGAGGAAGGTCCTAAGCCTATCATGATCACACCATACTGGCTCCCAAAATGACTCAAAGATGAGATCGAGAGGACTGTCAATGATTTGCTAGCAATGGGACACATCAGACCAAGTAAGTCACCTTTTGCATCTTCTGTTGTTTTAGTAAAAAAGAAGGATGGAACTCTACAAATGTGTATTGATTATAGGGTGTTGAATAAGAGAACTATAAAGAACAAGTATCCCATTCCATGCATCGATGAGCTGATAGACAAATTGCATGGGGCTTTTTATTTCACAAAAATTGATTTGAGATCAGGTTACTCACGACATGCAGTGCCCATGACAGATTTGCTGAAGAAAGGGACATTTGTGTGGACTCGGGAGGCACAAGAGTGTTTTATGTGGTTCAAGAAAATAATGACTACATGCCCAGTATTAGTATTGCCTGATTTCACGAAGCCATTTGAGCTTCAATGTGATGCTTCTGGAGAGGGAGTTGGTGTTGTACTCATGCAGAACAAGCATCCTATAGCTTATGAGAGTAGAAAACTTAGAGGAGCTGAGAGATCATTCAGCATATATGATAAGGAGATGTTGGCCATCATGCATGCCTTGGCCAAATTCAAATAGTATCTTGTGGGCAACAAATTTTGTATTAAAACTGATCATAATAGTTTGAGGCACTTTTTGGGACAATGGGACCTGAATGATTGTTAGCAGAAGTGGGTAAGTTACAGGTATATGATTTTGATATCACATATGTTAAGGGGACACATAATATTGTTGCAGATTCTTTATCCTGTAGGCCACACCTCACTTCTATGATTCAGATATCAGAGGATTGGTGACACTTGATTGTAGCAGAATATGTCAAAGACACGTGGGCCTCTTCTATAGTGGAAGGGACAACAATTGACACCAGATACACTATCATAGATGATTTGATTATTTACAAGAACAGGATTTACTTAGTCCTAGGATCGAAAGTGAAGCAGTTGATTTTTAGAGCATTCCATAATTCACCTATAGCAGGCCATCTTGGATATTTCAAGACTTACATGTTAGTACGGGAACGATTCACTTGGAAGGGACTTAAGGCTGATGTTTTGCAGTATGTGCGTGAGTTTCATGTTTACCAGCAGAACAAACAAGAGCACACTTATCCAACAGGGCTTCTACAGCCACTTCCTATTCCTGACAAGAAGTGGGAGTGTATCTCTATGGATTTTATTATGGGCTTGCCTAGGGCCCAGGGGCATGATTGTAGCTATGTGGTGGTGGATAGGCTGACATAATATGCTCACTTTTTCCCTATCGCTACTACATACTCAACAACTCAGGTGGCAGAGGTCTTCTTTAGGGAGATTTTTAGATTACATAGGTTAACTTGGAGCATTGTGAGTGACAGGGACAGCCGCTTCATGAGTCACTTTTGGCAGGAGATATTTTGGTTGTGTGGCACTGAGCTTACACCTAGTACCAGTTATCACCCACAGACTAATGGTCAAACAGAGATTGTAAACAAATGGGTGGAAGGGTATTTGAGGAATTATGTGGTAGATCAACAACGAGCTTGGGTCAAATGGATATATCTTTGTGAGTATTGTTACAATACTACATATCATATGACTATACAAATGACACCCTTCATGGCACTTTATAGTTATGAGGCACCTAATTTCTTAGATTTGTTGTTGGGAGACAGTCGAGTACCACATGCAAGTGAACTATTATAGGAAAGTAAGGATATAGTTGCTACTCTCAAAAAAAACATGGCTAGAGCTCAGAACTAGCAAAAATAGTATACAGATAAGAAGAGGATTGAGCGCAGTTTTGAGGTAAATGATATGGTTTACCTCATGTTGCATCCATATAAGCAATCCACTCTCAAAAAGATTGGTACAGAGAAACTCAAGCCACGCTATTATGGCCCATTCAAGATCATCAAACAAGTTGGTGAGGTGGCTTATGAGTTGGAGCTTCCCACAGATAGTCGAGTGCATAATGTGTTTCATGTATCATGCCTCAAAAAGGCGTTGGGTCAGAATGTGATGCCTTTTACAGTATTACCTCCCTTAGATGATGAGGGGAAATTGATCTTAGTGCCAAAATCCATTCTGAATAGTAGAGAGAAGAAGCTTCATACGAGAGTAATCAGAGAGTATCTAGTTAAGTGGAAAGATTTACCTATTGAAGATGCTACTTGGGAGGGAGAAGTGATTTTGCAACATCCAGCATTAAGATTGCTTGAGGTCAAGCAATTTTAGGAGGGGCGAACCTGTAATGTCCCATTTTTTTGGAAGAGTTAATTATAAAGTTATCGATTACAAGGTAACATTAGTAAAAAAAATAAAAAATAAAAATCTTCTAGAGGTTGCTGGAAGAAGTGGAGAAAAATTAAAAAGGGAGGCTGACCTATCAAAGAAAAGAATAAATAGGCATTGAGGGCTCATTGCCTATCATCAAAATTTATTATTGATTTTTTCTTATGTGCATTGTGGAGCCTAGGGTTTCTGCAAATAGTCACAATTGGCCATTGAGAACAAAAACTCTCAATTGGTATGCAATTTTGAGGGTGTGAGAGATCACCTAAATTATTGCAACTATGGGAAGGATATTTCAGTCCTTTCATTTGTGCTTAATTGCTGATTTGGAGTTTCAATTGGGGTTGCACTTTCACCATATCATCTTCAACAATCAGTCTCTAGTATTTGATCAATCTAGGTTCTTCATTTCAATCTGTAGTTGCAACAAGTTCTCAATTGTATATAGCCAGTTAGGGTTTCTCTGTAATGTGCTATGTCATAATGTTTTGGTGCTGAAATTTTCCATATCATTTGTAAAAACATTTTTTTTTCTATTTAATGAATACATTGGCACTATTATTTCTTTTATTTCAGCTATATATTTTTGCAGTGTGTTAAAATTAGGGTTTGTTAGTGGCCTATTGGTACGGGTCATTACATGGTGGTACTGTGGAAACTTTCTCGAGATTAAACATGCTAGGCATATCAATGAACCATGGTGTTTTTGCACCTAGGGGTTTGAATCCCCCTCATATTCACCCTCACGCTACTGAGATCATATTTGTAATGGAGGGCACTATTTTGGTTGGTTTTTTGAGCACAAGTAATGTGTTGTTCTCACAAAAGTTGGAGAAGGGAGATGTGTTTTTGGTTCCAAGGGGGTTAATCCATTTTCAGCATAATGTTGGGAATTCATATGCAACTACAATTACTGCTCTAAATAGCCAGTTGCCTAGTGTTCAAGTGATTGCATCTACTATCTTCGAAGCCAATCCTACAATTCCTCAAAGTGTTTTGACCAAGGCATTTGATATCAATGACCAACAACTCAGACTATTGATTGTTGGGAAAACCTCATGAACACCTATAATTTATAGACCATTGTGGTGAGAGAAGATTGTATCTTATCTCTCTTGAGTCTATACTTCCTCAATTTGATTTATTCCTTTCCTTGAGATGATTTTATGGTGAACCCAATAAGACACTCATTCTACTTTGTGGCCAAAATGAATAAATACTTTACTCATTTTCATCGAGCCTAAATTGAAATGAATTTAACACATTGTTTCATTAAAAGATACTAATTTGTGAGTCTTTTTGATCAATATGCTTTACTTCATTCCTATTCTTTAAAAATAATTGTATATTTCTATTTTTTGTTTCAAGTTTTATGATATTATAAAAATAAATTACCACCATAGGAAGTTAAGTTATCTTAAAGGATGTATTGGGAGTTGTAATCACTCAACAAATATTTAATGGTCCTTATTTGATTTCTCTAAGGCTTATCATGTTATATACTTATTGGACTGCAAAATCAGAGTTATCATAATGCTAGGAATGCATGTGAAATAATAGAAAATTTCTTAAATGTTTGGATAAGAACATCTATTATAAAACATTCCTCACAATGCAAAAAATTGAACCTCAACTACTAGAAAGAATGTGTAAATAGGAAGAGAGAAAAATTCAATTTAGAATCACATGTACCTTCAAGTAATATTGAAGAAAAATATTAGAGAATCTAAATAGGACTCAAGAAGATCTTTCCAACACTTTTTTCAAATCAAAAAATGGAGCTATAATGAACAAGTTATGCCCCCTCAAAAGATGACAGACATCAACAAACTTCAAGCATGAAAATAGGTACCAAAATAGAAAAAAATTCAAAAAATACCTTTAATATTGTCTCTGTCTCTGAACCATCTTTCTAGTGCTTCTTTCAGATTGAAAGAAGACCTCTGTATGCTCAAGATATCGCAAACAAACCAACAATGGGTCTTTAAGACAAAACAAATCAAACAATGATGGGTGAATGACCATCAAGTCATTGACTTGAAATTTTTTTACATAAGAACCTGCACATATGTTAGTGACTGTACCATTGATGTCAATGACTATACTACTAATGTTAGCACTTTTAAAGTGCTTTTTGACTTTTTTTTGCCTTTATTTGTTTTTTAACCTTTTGCATGGCCCATTTTTAAAAAAAACTTTCTCAGTGCCTATTTATAAAAAGAAATGAATTTGTTATTAAAAAAAATTGTTTGTTTTTTCAATAAAAAATAAATCCCCAGCTCGAGAAGCATGTCAAATCTAGTGACAATTTTTTTGCCCCAAATTTTAACTATGTCCAAATTGGACGCGCATTACATGAATATAGTGATATTTGGATGTTCTAAGCACAATGGTGAGGTCCATTTTTGCTCAAACTGATCCAAAAATTAGAGACCCCCTATTTTTGCACAAAAAAATTAAAAAAGTCCCAGATTTCTTTTGTCAAATTCTCATTCTTCTTTTTCTTTAGACAAGAATAGGCAGCCATAGGTAAGACTGTGATACCATTTAGAATTTAATGATGGACAAATTCATAGATCCCTAGATATCCTACATGTAAATAATGTATTACAAGGAAGAAAAAAAGTTAGTGAGAGAGAATGGTCTGCTTGATAAACAAGAAGATTGAATTTACTTGTGCAAAATAGAATGAATGAAATTACAACCAATCAATCCTTATTGAGATCAAACCCCTAAATGTGAAGCCCTAAGAAGTAAATGACATTTAATAATTACTAATTAATTAGTAAATAGAAATGTATGGTGCATAAAGTGAAATCTTAAGAAGCGAGAAAAGGGAATTTAATAAATGAATTAAGTTAACCTTTTTTCTATAAGACACATCACTTAACCCTTACTCAGTTATTGTGTAAGATCTCTGACTACTATTCTTCTAGTATCTATAGAAACACTGCTATGTTGACATCAATGAAAAACATAGTCATGAATGCAACACATCAATACTCTCTAATGCTTAGGATACTCCCCCAATGTAATATCATGAACATTCATGCTAAGAGTTACTTTCTAATCATTCTACCAATCTAGGATAAATCCTTTGGATTAAGGTTGACCTAATAGTCATTTGTAAATACTTTAATCGGTTGACATTCCAAGTGAATGACCTAAATTCCTCTAACAAGGCTCACTCCTAATAAGGTGATTGAAATCCTCTAACCAGGTCACATTTAGTAGTGTGTATTGTAACCTTTAACAAGGTTGACCTTTCATAGGGCATCACTTCAAAAGAGTGAGAATGAGTAGCATGTTGCTAGTGGTTTTTTTCAAAATGGATTTCCAAGTAAAATCCTTGTATCAAATGTTTTATTGAATCTATTATGTTTCATGTTTACATTTATGCAAAGTTGTTTTGACCTAGGACAATAATCTACAAGTTCAAGGGATAATATGAACTAATGGATGCATGCATGAATATCTTTTATGGATATGGGTTCACTAAGCTATGAAAATTTTTGTTTGTACATTTGGACCTTGGTAAACTGATTCACCCCTCAATTATTCTAAATAATTTCAACACCTCTAACCACTTAACTCTTGATCTATATTTGCATTAAAGTTCCTCCCAATTTTGGAATGTCTTCCATAAGTTCAGACACTCCCTTTCCTCTTACTACTATTTAACATTAGTATTGCCCTGAATAATTTGGTTTTGGAGAGATTTCAACTTCTTCTCTATTGATTTCTTCTCTTTGGAAATGTTCCTAAATGATGATTTTCTCCATCCTTGCACTTCTTTTTAGATGCATTCAAGTTTTATGGTGATATGAAACATGGTCATTCCATTAATTGGATCCTTCCACCACCGCACAATATAGTCTTTGAACTTAGTGTGCGAGTGCCACATCATTTCATACCTAAAAAGCCTTAATCTAGTAGGTTTATTCTCCAACCAAGAAAACACCAGCATAGAGTGATCCAAAATGGTCCTCGGCTCCACATTTAAGGAATAATGTTGAAGAATGTCCTAACCAAAATAAAAAAGAGCCTTATCAAGTATAACCTAAAGAAAAAAATTCTCCAATCTATTATTAGACCAAGTAAATGCAATAACCTAAAGACCAATATCAATCAAGTCATTCCTTCCAAGAAAGCCCTCCAAATCTTGCATACTATCAGAAAATTCTTCCAAACCCCCCAATTTCTTTGATGGATATAGTAGGGTGTTAAAATCCCCTATACACATGATTCTTTCTTGTCTCATAGTCTAAGCCACTTTAGTACAAGATTAATATAGTTGACCATTTCTTGTTAATGTTTACTATAGGTGACTATTTCTACCACCTTGTTTGGGTTTCACATCATGGAAATTCCACTAGAGATGCAATTAGCCTCACCATAAGAAAATTCATCCCTTGGACAAATGTAAGTAGCAACTCTAGCAAAAACCAACTCAATCATTTTGACTTCTTGCAAAAGAATCAAATCAGACTTGAGCTCTATGATCTTTTGTTTTATTTCATATTATTTCCTTGAGCTATTCATCCATCTCACATTCCAAGACTTGAGCTTCACCTTTTATTGATATTGAGTGTCCTTCAAAGTTTTTTGTTTCCACTATGCTATATCCTTCTCTATTTCCTTTTGATGTACTTTCCTAGTCAGAGGTCTCCCAATCCTCATGGATGACCCTACATCTACCTTTTATCCTCCTCTAGACTTATGCTTCATGACTGTCCATTCAACATCAATACTAAGAAGGTTAAGATTTGGTAGCTTAGTTGTGGGGGAAAGCATTTCAACAATACCTAGAAGTGAGACCACTAGGGTGTCATCAATGAGCAGTGATCCATTCCCTAAGAGAAGGTATGGAGAACATGGAGTAGCAATACTAATAGCTTGCATCACTTTATTCATGCGTCCTTCCCCTAGTTGAAATAGTTTTAGAGTGAACATGTCAAAATCTCCACCTCTTCATGGTCAATTGCATCATCCATAACAACTTAAACATCTCTACCCTTTCCAATGGTGTCGACCTTCACAAGGGTTCTTACCTTCTCACAATATTTTCTAGGTGTTTCAAATAGGTCTAGAGAGGTCACCTCACATGTTACCTTCAAGCCTATCAATTCCTTATTCACTAGGATTTTGGCCTTTTGAGTCATCTTAGCAATTTTTGAGCTTTCAACCACCACCACTCTCAATGAGGATACTTTGTCTTTGAGTTTCTCACCCTTCAGGCAATTCAAAACCAAATGAAAAAACATGTTGTACTTTTGGCAAAGGGGATTTTCATCCTCATAGACTATTAGTTGCATCCAATTTCCCCATTTATATTTTAGATCAACCATTTTCGACAAGGGTTTTTTCATTCCTACATTGATACAAAATCTAGTAAATCCCAACCTGGTTATCTTTAAAAGCTATCCCTCTAGAGCTTGAACAAATAGATATCGTTAAAAGAATAGGGTGTTCAGTGGGAGACCTATTGGGTGTAGATGCCTCATTTGAATGTTGCAACAATATAAAACTTTAAATCAAATGCAAGGTGAACAATAAAAATCTTAAGCCTATCAAAATTATTAACAATAGATCAATTTACAATCTAAATTTTGAGAGAAGTGAAGGAAAGATCTAAAAAATAATCAGGTTAGATGATGAGAGAAAATTTTCCTTCAAGACTCTACAAATGACATTAGATATTAATGTTTCTTACCCCATGATCAAAATTAGGCATAAAAGAATGAAGTAGAAGGAGAGTATATATGAGGAAAAAGTTTTCACAGTCACAAGAGGAAAATTAGGGAAAGAAGAATTAGAAAAGACTAAATCAAGAAAGGAAAGAAGCCTAATATTCTGAGATAAGAATTAACAGAAGGAAAAGAACACAGAAGTAAAGGAAACTAGCAAAGGGAGTCCTCCTCTCAAGAGTAGATATAAAGATCCAATCTCAGATAAGAGCGAGGACAACTCAAACTCACCAGTCACAATAGAGCAGGAAGACC
Source organism: Cupressus sempervirens (assembly GCA_028749045.1). Taxonomy (NCBI): domain Eukaryota; kingdom Viridiplantae; phylum Streptophyta; class Pinopsida; order Cupressales; family Cupressaceae; genus Cupressus; species Cupressus sempervirens. The sequence continues at coordinate 242,105,729 of CM053786.1, read as the reverse complement.
TCAACCTTAACTTGGAGAACCCTACCAATTTGGATAAATAGAGTAGAAAAATCTTAAGTAAATAAATGAATGGATACATCCAAAATGGATTTTCAACTACATTTAAGTGCATAATAGTTTGCAGGAAAAAATCCAATAGAAAATGAAAAAAATCCAAGGAAAGAAAAAACTCCTTAGAGATACGCAAAGAATAGACTTTAATGGCTTCGAAATTGAACAATGAGGAAATCAAGTCATATCAACTCTCTCAGCAAAATAGAAGATTTGGAAAATTCACTCTTATTTGGAAAAGATGCAGCAAATGGTAATACTATATAGGTACAGGATAAAATTAAGGTATAGATGTAGCATCCTGAAGAGCCTTCATTGATTACCAAAACATATGGCAAAACGTCCCCAAAGAATCTTGCCAAGTTTTGGCAAAACCCCCTCACAAGGAGAGATCCACTTGAAAATACACCCATAACAAGTAATCCTAGAGGAAAGAGGCCAAGATATATTGTAGTGCAAGACTTTCAAGATTTTCTTAATAGAGAGTTGGGGGAGAATGAAGTCATGGGTGAAGAGATCTTAAAAGAGGAAGAAAAAGAAAAACTAGAAAGGCTTTTAGAGGACTTGATCTAAGTGTTTTACTTTGAAAACATAGATAATAGTAGCACTTCACATATGGAAGAACTCATGCAACAAACATTATAGTTGGGGGGAGATGATTACACTTTTGATGACCTTAAAAGAGACCTACTATCCTTTGAGGAAGATTACAAGCTAAATAAGGATGCCAAGGTCATGTTAGCCAGAAGGACATCAAAGGAGGAGGTTAGAACCTCAAAGGAATAATAAGGCATGGTAGAGAAAATACTAATAGAGCTAGGAAGTGAAGAAAAGGAAGGCAAGGAAAGTAAGCTATTTGAGATTGTTAAGAGTTCACAGGTAGATCTAGAATAGCTAGGTATAAAAATGAATCAGGAACAAGTGAAATCTCCTAATTTTGGTAGGGTAAAATCTAAAAGAGGAAGAAGATCTCTCAAGGAACATAGAGAAGCAGATGGTTAGGCCTGAGAACAGCAAAAAATGGGTCAACTCTTTAACATAGGGAAGGGGAAGTTCCTTCCCAAGGAGCCATGAATATCACCACGTGGAATGCTAGGGTCTTAAATGCCCCTAGTAAAAAAAAGTTACCTAAAACAAAATATAAAATTATTTGAATCCGATATTATTTTAATATAGGGAACTAGGCTAAACAAGGAAGAAGGAACTAGATTAGAACATAGGCTAGGTAGTTGGAACAACTTATTACATGAATCCAAAGGGGTGTCTGGAGGTATAGGCATCATATAGAATCCTAGCAAAGTTAGTTTAGAATTTCTAGCACCCAAGTATAATTGGCTAAGCTACAGAGTTAGAAATATTAAATTTAACCTTCAGTTTATTCTAATTAATATATATGGTCCTACATACAATTTAGAGAAGAAAATTTTATGGAATGAAATTACTTATCTCCTTAATAGTTACAAAAATGAGTTAATCCTCTTAGGAGGGGATTTTAACATAATTTTACATATGGAGGAAAAATCTAGAGGTATATAACATACCTCCCAAGCTTCCAAAGAATTCAAGCTTTGGTATCACTATAACTGTAAGAATTTGGCTTAGGCCAGAATTCACCCAAGAACAAAAGAACTCAACAATAGCACACAATAGACCAAAATAGGCAGAGTATGATCAGAATGATGATATTCATTCAATAATTGATAAAACCAACATATTATGAGTACACTAGGAGTGCCTGAATATAAAGGCCTCAGGAGAGCTTCTAGAATGCCTAGAAGTTAGCACCATGACATGTCATACAACCAGGCACATGTCCACCAGATATGGATTATCCTCCATTAAGCATGGGAATAAGTGCGATGATGTGAGGATAAGACTACAATGGTGTAGTGCGGAAATCATTGGAGTAGACAACATGTGCTAAATGAGGAGTGCGGAAAACAAGTGAATGATGCATACTCCTGTGTTGTAGACACCATGTGCCTAATTAGAGTTGCGTAACTCAATGAGAGTTCACAAACTCCTAAGTTTCTCACCTAAAATAATAATAAAATAATGAAAAATAATTAAATAATGCATTAACCTAAGTAAAACTTAAGTAAGTGTAATAAGTAAATACTTATTTACACCAACACCCCCCCTTAAGTGCAAATTAGGGGAATGCCCTTAAGCTTACGCAATCTAGGATGAAAATGCAAGATGGGTCCTGGCTACTAGACCATGTTAGGTACCCATGTACATAATCATATGTAATCTCCCATAAAGCGGGGAAAGAGAGAAAACCTCATGGGAAAAACCCTCCCCCAAAAAGAGAGATAGATAGGATGCATGGATGGATGGAGTAATCAAGACCCCCCCATTATGACATACATCCAATATATACATAAGAGAATGAGAGAAGAGGTAGAGAGATAGAATGGGCTCCCCCCCCCAAATAAGAATGCCGAACAGTGAATGCTCTAGTAAAGAAGCTGATCCAACACTGCAGAATGGTGTTCCTCCCCTTAGGAAGAAACAATGCCAAGGGTACAAATGAGACGCTTCCGCTGTGTGTGGAAAGAATCCCATGGATAAGTGATGTCTCTGAAACCTGCTCAACTAGCTGAAGAACCTATCCCAAAGAACTGTCTATCCCTGCAACTGATGAAGAACCCTGCTGCAACTGCTGATCATAAGTATCCACATTCACTTCAACCTGTAAGGATTGATCATGTAGAGAATGAACAAGAGAGTCTGAAACTCCCGTGACAACTGAAGAAGGTAATTCTGCATCAAGAAGAAGAGGCAGATCATGAATATTGTCCCCCAAATCTGTCACTGAACTTGTATCTGGAAGACTGAATGTACCCTATTGTTCTGGACTTATCACTGTGGCGATGTAGGCATGCAAACTGAACTAATGAAGTGACCTCTCACTGTATCTGTCGACAGAACTCCACGTGTCTGAAGCTGTTGAAGCACTACCGCTGGTGTCACTATCAGTTTCCACACTGTATGATGTGCGAAGAGGAGTAGAGAACAAGCTCGGAGAACGTTCCTCAAAATGTACATCCTTCTCCACAAAAATCTGATGTGTCTTAGGATCAAGAAGTCTATATGCCTTCACACTGTCTTCATAACCAATAAAAGTACAAGGCCGAGATGTCTGTGCCTTGCGACCCATGGAAGATCTGTTTGCCCAAGCAGGACAACCGAAGACTCTGAAGTGTGTCACAATAGGTTTTCTACCACACCATGCCTCAAAAGGAGTTTTTCCATCTAAGGCGGGATGAGGAGAACGATTAAGAATGTGAGTGGCACTTGAGATTGCTTCGACTTCTAATGATGGATCTAGAGACTTGGCATGAATCATGCAACTTGCCATAGACTTAAGAGTTCGAATCCTCAAAGCTGCAACATCTGTCTTATGCGAATTGAATGCTGAAGGAGTCTGAAGATCAATGCCCTTATGTCTGCAAAAATCCTTAAGTCTTCTGTTCACATCCATGTTTCCATTATCCATGCGAAGTACTTTGATGGCCTTTTTGGATTGTCATTCGACATGAGCCTTGAAGTCTAGAAATGCGTCCAAAACTTCACCCTTACTATGCAGAAAGTAGACCCAAGTGAACCTTGAAAAGTCATCAACTAAGGTAAGTATGTAGCGACCCTGGTTGAATGCAAAAGGACCTGCTAATGCCATGTGAACCATTTGAAGAACACTTGTTGCTCTAGAAGACTTCCCTCTTTGTAACTTCCCCTCTGGATGCATATCCATTGAATCTGATGAACACTTACCCTTAGAAAAGTTGATTTGAGGTAGACCTTTGACCATGTGGTATGTGCAAATTTGCTGAAGATAGCGATAGTCAAGATGACCATACCACTCATGCCATAATTGCATGTTTGAATGTGATTGTGATAACAAGGCCTTTGAAGGAGTCTTGGATACAAAATGTGAGAAAGAGTACAACCTCTTGTGATCATTCACTTTCCCTACTGCAACCAAGGAATTATCTTTAAGACTGTGCACTTGAACTGAGTCAGGAAGGAACTCAACTCTATGTCCATCTCCGAGGTGAGTAATTTGGTAGATTGAAAGGAGATTTGAACTTAGGTTGGGAACATATAGAACCTCTTGAAACTCTCCATTTTCCATTTCCACATTTCCTTTTCCTTCAACTTCCATTTTGCTATCATTCCCCATGAAGATGTGTGGTACCCTTGAGCGATTCAATGAAGAAAAATCCTCCTTTGAAGAACCCATATGATATGAGGTACCTGAGTCAAATATCCATTCCTTCGAAGAGTTTGCATTAGCCATGAGTGCTTGCCCTTTGTTCTTTGAATCTAAAGAAGATCCCTTCTCCTTATAAGCATTAGGCAATGGAACATTATGTTTCTTCATGATGTTGGTCAATTCATCAATCTTTTTAAGATAGCAATCATGCTCTTCATGACCCGTGTTCTTGCAATAAGCACACTTCTTCTTCTCCTTATTGTTGTTGTCCCCTATCTTGTTGGAATTCAAGGACTTGCCTTGTTGATTTGATTGTGGTGTTGTCTTTTCTGCATCTTTAGATTTGCTCTTCCATTTTTGCTTACCCTTTCCTTTGTTTGAAGATTGTCCAGCTGAATGTTGAGAACCCTCATTGGCCACCAATGCTTTGGTCTGAGGTGATTTGAGAATCCCCATTGTTTTCAACTTCTTTTCTTCATCATCCAACAATTTAGCATATTCATCAAAAGTTACTTTCTTGTAGGCAGACCCTAAGGTAGTCTTTGAGGTGTTAAAAGAAGAGACAAATGTGGAATATTTAGATGGTAGCTTGTTGTGAATGAGATAGATCAGTCTGTCATCTTTGATAGAATTCCCACAATTAGTAAGCTTTGTCCTTAATTCATTCACCTTGATGATGAAGTCCTGTATTGAGTCATACGACTTAGGATCTAAGGAAACTAGCTCATCTTCTATTTTGAACACATCTTCTTCAGACACTTTACCATAAAGGTTTTCGAGGGTATCCCAAGCTTCCTTGGATGTAGTACATTTTATGATTTGATACATGATCTTATCATCTACCCCCAAACATATATCACCTAGGGCTTTCCTATCCATGGCTACCCATTCAGAAAGTTCACTTGTTGATACATTATCACTTGCCGGTTTAGGAAGAGTACCATCGACATATTGTGAAACTCCATTATGCATTAAGTGATACAACATTTTGATAGACCACGTAGCATAGTTATGAGGAGTTAACTTAGGAAACTTAAAGTTGCCCATGATGCAGAAAAATGAAAGAAATTTGTAGAAAAGAGAGAACACAACACCAAGAATACCCCCCCTTTTCACTAAATCAAGAAACCCCCCAAAAATAGATGCTTTGGGCACTTTATCAGTAGTGTGATTACAATGGGCCACTTGCCAAGTTTGAACTTTATGGACTTCTGATTTTTCTTGTTACAACTTCTCAATAGAGTATAAATCTAAAACTTTACAATGTGCTACAATATTGAAGCAATACAAGGCAAAGAAAGGCCCTATTCTGAAAGTAACAATTTTGTCCACAAAACACTACAATTTTATTCCATATCTGGAAAGTAGACAAAAAAATCCGCACTTTCAAAAAAAATGGAACCTGTTTTCGACTCTAGATGTGCCCGTACAGAGCGTTTGAAGTTGCAAAATGCAAGATTATTCAGGTACAGTCGCCAAAAAATGCAAATTCTGAAAAATCCGTGTGCCAAAACCAAAAAATAGCTGCACCACTAAAAAATTTAGAAAATTTTACCCAATTTCAAAAAAAATTGCACCTGATTTGGAGTCCGGATGTGCAAGTTATGGCCTCTTGAAGTCGGACTGCCAAAATCAAAATCAATTTGGTGAGGGGTTGCACCAGCAAAAGATGAGGTTAATTTTGACGGTCATACGGCCGTCACAGCAGTTATAAAATGACTCGGGATGATGTCCAGATGGGCGTCAATTTTAGGCTCATGAAAATGATGACGTCAGCAGAAAACTCGGCCACCTGGATGACGTGGCGCTGACATGGACATCCGTACTGTACGGATCGTACGGATAATGTCTCGCATGTCAAATCTAATTGGGCAAGTGTACAGTTTGCTGATTGTGTCCTGACAAGGCAGGGCAGGGGAATAACTGGTCGCCACGTGGTGCTGGCGGATTGGTCCCCGTGTCGGGGGTGGAACAAACCCTGTCGAATTTCATTTGCGGTTGTCCAGCACCGGGTTTGCGTGTCGGGTTCACAGTTTTTAATCCCACATTCGTGGGTTTTGAAAACGCTGCGCACTTTATAAAGTGCAGCCCGCAGACGTAAGGGAAAAGGCCGCTGGATGCTGTGGGCCCGCCAATACTTAGCGAAATTCTCCCGCCGGTCGCCACTGTTGGAATATGCAGTGGCTGCCGGAATTTCAGGGGTATGTCCACGGGAAAAATATTGAAGCCCGCAGATTTAATATTAAACCCTGCGATAATATAATATACCCGCCAAATACAAAGAGCTGAGCTGGGGTTTGACTGCCCAGTTCGGCAAAATTTTTTGCTTCCTATTAAATTTCGAAAATAAAATTTGAAAAAACACTCAGATAGGAAGGAAAATAAAATACAGAGAGTAAATTAATGTAGATCTGAACATTAATTAATCAGATCACATAAAACGATCATACCCAATTGCAAATCGGTGCCTTCGGGTGCCGGTTTGCAAAAAATTTTGCCTCTCGATCAACTTTCACCCAATATAGACGAATTTATAGTCAATCTTCACCGATTCAGCGCTCCGGACGCAACGGAGAGGTCAGATCTGGCTCTAGACGCTCCCAATTTCTGGGAATCTTCCAGAATTGATGTGTTGAAGCATGTATGGTCTCGAACAGCTACTTGATGAGAATCTTCCTCATCTCTGATACCATGTAAGAATTTGGCTTAGGCTAGAATTTACCCAAGAACATAAGAACTCAACAATAGCACACAGTAGACAAAAATAGGTAGAGTATGATCAGAATGATGATATTCATTCAATAATGGATAAAACCAACATATTATGAGTACACTAGGAGTGCCTGAATATAAAGGCCTCAGGAGAGCTTCTAGAATGCCTAGAAGTTAGCACCATGACATGTCATACAACCAGGCACATGTCCACCAGATATGGATTATCCTCCATTAAGCACGGGAATAAGTGCGATGATGTGAGGATAAGACTACAATGGTGTAGTGCGGAAATCAGTGGAGTAGACAACATGTGCTAAATGAGGAGTGCGGAAAACAAGTGAATGATGCATACTCCTGTGTTGTAGAAACCATGTGCCTAATTAGAGTTGCGTAACTCAATGAGAGTTCACAAACTCCTAAGTGTCTCACCTAAAATAATAATAAAATAATGAAAAATAATTAAATAATGCATTAACCTAAGTAAAACTTAAGTAAGTGTAATAAGTAAATACTTATTTACACCAACAATAACAAATTGATTGAAATTCTGATCAACAATGAAAAATTCACATGGAACAACAAAAGGAAAGACTTCTGCAATATAGCAGAAAAACTAGACTAGTTTTTTTTCTGAAAGGAGATATAAGTGAAACTAACATAAATTTTCACTCCCCAATCCTACCTATTGCTAGTTCAGATCATTTTCTAGTTAGAATGTTTTTTTAAGAATACACTAAACCAGTAAGAAATCCATTTAAATGCAAAAAGATGTGGTTTTGTGATCCTAAATTCTTAGAGTACATAAAAGGCTTGTGGAAACAAGGGTCTTTCAAAGGTTCCAAAATGTACATCTTTGTCTCAAAAATGAAAATTCTAAAAGAGAATATTCTAAAATAGAATAAAGAATACTTTAACAATATTTTTGTAGAAAAACAAGAAATTGAGGAGAGGTTGAAGGAGCTTAACTTAGAAGTCTTTAAAAAGGGTATGAACAATAATAGCTATCTTTTGGAAAAAGAACTGATTGCCAAACAAGAAAGCATTTTGGCTAAAGAAGAATTTTTTTTGAGACAAAAATCCAAAGAAAAATGGTTAGATGATGGATATTGGAACACAAAGTTGTTTCATCACTCAACTCTTCAATATAGAGGAAAAAAAAATAGTCAAAATAAAAGATTCAACAGACACCATCACTGAAGATCCAATGATTTTTTTTGAAATTATAGTTAATCACTTCCAGAATATTTTAAATAATTATGAATTTTTTGATAGGACAACCCAAACAAGTATCTTGAAAGTCATTCCAAGAATAGTCACTGAGGATGATAATAGACAACTAAATAAACCTATCTTGTTGGAAGAAGACAAATTGGCAGTCTTTGAATCACATCCTAACAAGTCCCTTGGCCCAAATGGCTTCCAATCCTTCTTTTATAAAAAATGCTAGGACATTTTGGGAGAAGACCTTTGGAAAGCAATCGAAGCTAATAGGAATGGTGGTTAATTTTTTTCAAAAATTAACCACATCTTTCTTACTTTGATTCCCAAAAAAAAGGATCTAGTCTACCCGGGGGATTTTAGGCCAATTGCCTTATGCAACATCATTTATAAAATATTCACAAAAATCTTAGCAAATAGACTCAAACATATTTTGCCCAAAATCATTTTTGAAGAACAAACTAGGATTTTTCTAGGCAGATCAATTTTAGATGTTATACTAATCATCCAAGAGACAATTCACTGGGCGATCAAAAACAAAAGGGAAAGCATGTTCATGAAATTAGATATCCAAAAAGCATATGATATGGTGGATTGGAGATTCCTCTGTAAAACCCTCAAAGAATTTGGATTTTCCCACCAATGGATCAACCTCATCTTTCAATGTATATCAACCACAAAGATTTCAGTTCCAGTCAATGGCACACCATAAGGTTTCTTCAATACTTCAAGAGGAATTAGATAGGGTGATCCCCTCTCTCCATTTTTATTCATCATTATGGAAGAAGCCTTTGGTAGAGCTTTCATTGAAGCACACAAAAGAGGAAATATTTTGGGTATAATAGTCATGAATAACACCTCCAATATAGCCCACTAACAATTTGCAGATGATACTAGTATGCCTAGTGAAAGCATAATCAAAGAAGCTTGTAATATTAAGTCTATCATTTAACTATATTTGATAGCTTTGGGTCAAAAAGTTAATATAGCAAAATTGAAGATCTTTATCAACACCAATTTGGAGGTAGAAAAGAAGATTTTTCATATTATGGGATATAAGAAGGGTGTTTTCCCTTGTAAGTATCTAGGCATAGACCTAGACAAAGAAAGCAATTCTTGTAAGGTCCAGCAAAATGTCTTGGACAAAGTGGATTCCAGACTAGGTGATTGGGAGGATAGATGGCTTTCTAAATTAGGTAAAGTAGTCAAGATCAAATCTATTTTGTTTGCTATCCCTTCTTACTCTTTATCTTGTCTCTAACTTCCTAAGCACATTAATAAGAAGTTTGAATCTAAACTTAGAAACTTCTTTTGGGAAAATGGGAAGGAATCCAAAATTCTACCTCTTATAAGATGGGAAAACATTTGCAAACCCAATATTTTAGGAGGTTTAGGAGTTAAGACCTTAAGTTGGCAAATAGAGGCATTTGGTACCAAATTAATTTGGCACCTCTTTGAAATTAGTGATAGCAAATGGGCTAAAATCTTATATAATAAGCACCTTGATCCTAACGACCCCTACTCTATTTTTAGGATGAAGACTCTCCCTAAAGGATCTAAAATTTGGAATTTGATGGTTATATGTAGAACTCCCATCAATAAATTCCTCACCTAGGATACTGACAAAGGAGATAAAGCACTATTCTAGGATGACTCATGGGATGGACTCCCTCTCATCAATTGTCCAGACATTCCTGGGGTTCTCAAAGAGATGTTGATCTCTCGGTGGGGTAGTAAGGTTAGCAACTATAAGACTAAGGACCCTAATGATGACTCCTCTATTTGGATATGGAAAAAAGTGGATGACTTAGATTTGGATCCTTCTTCAAAAGAGATATATCTAAAGATAAAAAAAATCAAGAAAGATCAATCGATTAGAGCAAGTAGATAGGTTGGTGTGGGCTGCATCCAAAGATGGAAGGTATAATGTCAAAAGTGGTTATAAAGCTCTCACTAATCCTTATTATAGTAGGGAATAGACCCTACCATCTTCTTTGTTCTAGGGCCCTTCATGTCTACCCAAGGTTAGGATCTTACTACGACTCACATACCATAACAAGATCCTTATAGCAGAGAGATTTCACAAATTGGGTTTAGACGGACCTATGTAAACATAGTAGTGAAGATGTTGATCACATTCTTTATAAATGCCCTTAAACCCTTGACTACTGGGAGTGGCTCAGATATATGTTGGGCTGGCACATCCCCTTCCCCTTTTCTTTTTTGGATCTTCTTAGAAGTTGTGCTTCCAACTCTTGTAAAGGTATTTTCTGTAGCATATGGAAAATCAGCCCTTCCATCCTTGTATGGGAAGTTTGGAAGTAAAGGAACAGGAGACTGTTCAGGGAGCAGGAAATGTAGCCAAAGGAGATCATCATGAAAATTGAATCTAGTATTGTCGAAATAATGAACTCCCATCTTAGAAAGTCCTAGAATGAAGAAGAATCCTTCTCTAGCTGGGATGGTTTCTTTAAGGAAAAATGGAATAATCTTATCAACCCTCTGCTCAACTATAGAAAGGGAATCTTTTAGATGGCAACCTCCTCCTTGTGGTTGGTCAAAAATAAACTTTGATGGGGCCTCCCATGGTAACCCAGGCAAGGCAAGCATTGGCTACATATTTAACAATGAGTCAAGCTTTTGGATAGCTAAGAGGGCCAAATCTATTGAGTCAACTACTAACAACCTAGTAGACCTTGAAGCCTTGCAAGAGGGGTTGCTAATTTGTTTAAAACTAGATCTCTCCAAAATTATCATCGAAGGAGATTCCCAAATTGTATTAAATGCCATAAGGAAACGAGCCACACCTAGCTAGACTTTGAATTTGAAACTATCAGAGGTCCTCTCCATTCTAGATAAATTTAAAGAAACTCAAATTTATCACATCTATTTGGAAGGAAATAAGAAGGTAGACCTATTAGAAAATGAAGGGGCTAATGCTAAGTCTTATCTAATTTTTAGAGATAGCAAGCGATTTATTATCATCCACTTAGTTCTAGTAGAGGTAGCCTTTATTCTCTTTTATCTCAACCTTCTTATTTATTATTATTATTATTATTATATGTTTTTATCTCCTTCCTTTCATGCATTCATTTGTTTTTTGTTGACCTTCCATCTTTTTTTTAGCTTGTCATTTTTATGATTGTGTTAATTTATTCCTTTGGTTTTTTTCACCATTTTGCCTTAATGTCTCCCTCGTGTCTCAGCTTATGTTGGTGTCATCATTTTATGACATCATGGCAGAAAGGGCTTCTAGGTCCTTCTTTTGGACCCCACCTTTTATTGTCTATCATTATTGTTGGGCTCAGTCTTACCTTCGGGATGGATCGCAACATTAGTTTTTTCTACACCTCCAAAATTCAAACCATGGCATTCTGGGGTAATGTCAAACTAGAGAGATGGAGCAGAATCCTTAAATAGGTTGATGACATGATGAGGATAGTTTTAAGAAGAGCCATTGATGAGGGAGTTTTTGACTATGAGTATACCTAGAGGAAAAATAGTGATATTATAGGTATCTTCATAGGTTGTATGGCAAGAGCTAGGGTGGAGCCACGGGCCATTATCTAACTCTACTGCAACATTTTTGACCAATCAGGAGGAAGGGCCTTGAACAAGCCATTAGAAGCATTGATGACAAGTTGTGTATCCCTCTTCTGGAGAAGTACATGGCACTCCCTCTAGGTTCCCTTGATTTTAAGATATCCTTTCATCGACCCTCCCTAGTAATCTGCAAAAACTTAGCCTTTTATTGGGAGTGGCCCATAATGGAGGCTAGTATACAATTCCTGCCCTGGTGGAGGGGAATAGTCAAGGATGAGAGTAGAGAATGGCCTATCAACTATCTCAATTTGTTCAAAAACATACATTTAGCTTGGGGTGGTCTTTGACAACCTAGAAGCCCTAAACTTCTACACTCCAAACATAGAGAAAACTAGCTAGGTGAAGTTTGATTTTGAATTTCTGCCCAATTTCTAGTTGGAGAACCCAAATGATATATCTGAAGTCATTATGATCTATTGGAAGTAGGTGGCTCTTAGGAGCTCTATTGGGTTGTTCTCTTTTCGAGCCTAGTTAGATTGGTAGGATGCTTTCAGTATTAGGGCTATGTTCACTCATTTTGCTGGTATGTTGGTATTAAGATGTACTCTACTTTGGGCCTCTCTAATGGTCATATCAAACTATTTTTTGGTCTCATTTTGGTTATATTTTCTAGTTTTGGGCCCCCCTTAGCTCGCTTCTCCTATAAGGGATTGTTGCTTGGTGGTTCCTTCCTCTGCTCTCTATAAATGTTTCTCTCCTTTAATATAGATAATGGTAACGACTACTATTTTATTCATATATTTCATGGTTTCCTTGGTTTTCGGTGGCTTTTGGGGCTTATTGCTCCCCATTTGTTATGTTACAAGCTTTTATATCTGGATGGTTCTCACTTCTTTGGTAGATTTAAATTACTATTGGTAGGCTTAGAAGCAGCTTCCTAAATTTTGGATGGGTTGGAAATATGTATCTGCATGTTTTTCAAGAATTAACCCTTAATTAACTAAGTCTTCACATTGTATCTATTCTTTGTATGTCATCTTGATTATTTTTATCAATTTTTGCCTGATATCTCACCATGGTTATTACCATGGTTTTCTTAGATTTTGGAGTAGGCCTTTAATTTCAAGATATTGGTAGAGATAATTATTATCTACTCGAATCGAAACTTAGTACCAGTCGCTCTGCTTTTGGACTTTCAGTCTTTTGGAGGTCTAAATTGTTTCTCTATCCTCACTCAGGGAGCATCAGAAGGGTATCGTAGCTATTAGACCTACTTGATTACAGCTCGTTCTCTTGTGTTAGTATAAATGATGTTTAGATATTGTTATGTTGTGATCTTCTAAGGCTAACAAACATATAGGTTAAGAGTTATCGGACTAGTAAGATTATTTTTAATACAGTTTTGAACATAATAACTTAGATTGTCCTTAATTTAGGTTGGATTGACTCCTGGCTGAAAGATCTTATGCCATTTGGCTCTCTGCCTCTTCGGATTATTACAGATATAAGTAATATATGAATCAATTAAGAGTTTAGTTTGGTAGTGGGTTGATAAGTTTAGCTTTCTTTTAATAGTGATTGTATATTTATTATAAAATATGAGCTAATTACAATAAAATCCGCAGCGGCTTAATGATTAAGATTCAAAGTATACGCTAAAGCTAGTTGAGAATAACACCAGTAATTTTCTAAATTTAAGAAATATCAATTAATTTAGACAATCCCCATTATGTATCGACTCTTGGTACCAACTTCATTTTCTGTCTCTCTCAATCAAGCATGAAGTTTTGACATCTATTTTGGCTTTTCCTCCTCCATATCTTGGATTAACAATCAATATCATTTTGTGGTTAGTCTGTGGTGTTTTTTCTATACGAAATCAAGACTCTTACTCTTCAACTCAAGTCTGCATTCCTCGAAGTTCAGAAGGGTCACTTTCATAATCCAAGCAGATTTATTATGTACGCAGGAAATTATGAAACTCTAATTAGATTCTCACTGGGGTATGCTCCTTTTATTTCTGTATAATATAAGACTTTGGTTCTGGGCTAGATTAGAGCTTTTCTTCTACATTATTTCCTACCAGTATCCACCAGAACAAAGATTCTTGTAAAAACTTAATTTTTTATTAATATAATACAATATCTTGACTGTTTACTGATTTAAAAAAAAAACAAACATTATCAATACTACAATGTTAACATTAAAGCACCATAAGCCGGAGAAGAAACATTGATAAGTGTTTCAGACAATAGAATTCTACATAAACATGCTATTGAAGTTGATGCACCACTAGTCAGGTCAAATATAAAAGACTTTGATGCACCACTATTCAATTCAAATATAAAACACTTTTGACTATTTAATACTGGTTACGGGTACATATAAGTTGTTGGCCTGTAGCGACTGATATCAGGCAGTCTATTTAATACTGACTACAGATGCATATAAGTTGCTGGCCCATAGCCACTGGCAACGAGGCGTCGCATAATAAAGATTAAGGGAAACGAGAGAACGGGTCCTTAAATTAGCTTAGGTAGATGTGACGGTATCAACGTCTATACTTTTATGCCTAAAAAGATTATTAAATTGAAACTATTCATAAAATGGTAGAGCGAGTTATTCAGACAATGTGTACACAATTCAATAAATGGAAATGTCAATTACCTAATTTGAAATTTATAAAACAAACAAATAATTTTAATAATTTTAATTTAATATTAAATATTAAATAAATACCATTCTGTTGGCTGGTAGACGCTTCCGTCTATAACAATTTCTGTCCATACTCTTACGTAGCTATGACCCGTTCCAACGGTCCCATCCCGCGCACAATGATAATTAAACTATCATTTAATTTTCCAAAACACTAAACTATTCTTTTATCTTTGTAATTAATACATTTATGAGAACAATGTTTTGTAGTAATAACGATGGTTAATTACGTACTTGAAAGCGGAGATGCAATCTTCGGCTATCTTCAAGTGACAATCCTGGCTCATAACAGTGTGAATACTGCGACGTCAAAAGCGAAGCACCATAAGTGGGTGAAAAAACGTGGATAAGTGTTCAGACAAAGAATCCTACATAAGCCTGCTAACAAAGTTTTGCATGACAAAGATTTAGGAAAGCGAAAGAACGGGTCATTAAATTTCCAAAATATCTATCAGATTAGGTACCAGAGACGGTATCAACGTGGATACTTTTGTGTCTTAACAGATTATTAAATTCAAACTATTCATAAAATGGTAGAGAGACTCCACTAGACAATGTGTAAACAATTCGATAAATTGCAATGTCAACGAACTCTACGCTATACATGACAATTTCTCTCCATTCTCGTACGTAGCTTTGCAATGTCAACGTACTCAACGACCCGTTCCAATGGATTCATCCCGCGCACAATGGACTAATTCGTGTCTAGCCGCCATCGTTTGACAAAGTATTGCAAATTAAAATGAACATATTGCACCGCTCATTTTCTCTATAAAATACCTGTTTTGGGTAGGCTCAATCATAACAAGCTCTGTTTCTCCATTTCTCATACCGTTCAACATTTTGAACCAATAGGAAATGCAAACTTCTGCAACAATGATGAAAGCTTCCTTGAGCTGCATTTTATGGTTTTCTCTAATATTGTCAATTAATGCATCAGACCCAGATCCTCTGCAGGATTTCTGTGTGGCCGATCTTACTCAATCCAATGTGAAGCTGAACGGTTTTGTGTGCAAAGACCCAAAGGAAGTGAATGCTTCAGATTTCTTGTTTAAGGGACTTGATACTCCACTCTCAACCAACAATCGTTTTGGGTTCAATATCACCGCTGGTACTGTGGAAACTTTCCCCGGATTAAACACGCTGGGCATCTCAATGAACCACGGAGTATTTGCACCTGGTGGTTTGAATCCCCCTCATATTCACCCTCGCGCTACTGAGATCATATTTGTAATGGAGGGCACTATTTTGGTTGGTTTTGTCACCACAAATAATGTGTTGTTCTCGCAAAAGTTGGAGAAGGGAGATGTGTTTGTGGTTCCAAGGGGGTTAATCCATTTTCAACAGAATGTTGGGAATTCATATGCAACTACCATTACGGCTCTAAACAGCCAGCTGCCTGGTGTTCAAGTGGTTGCATCTGCCGTCTTTGGAGCCAATCCTCCAATTCCTCAAGGTGTTTTGACCAAGGCATTTAATATCAATGACCAACAGCTCAAACAGTTGATTGCTGGACAAACCTCATGAGCGCCTGTAATTTATAGACCATTGTGGTGAGAGAAGTTTGTATCTTATCTCTCTTAGTCTAGATTCTTCCTCAG
This sequence comes from Cupressus sempervirens, assembly GCA_028749045.1. Taxonomy (NCBI): domain Eukaryota; kingdom Viridiplantae; phylum Streptophyta; class Pinopsida; order Cupressales; family Cupressaceae; genus Cupressus; species Cupressus sempervirens. The sequence goes on along the minus strand of CM053786.1, from coordinate 242,089,667 downwards.
TTTGATTTCTTCCTTTCCTTCAGATGATTTTATGGTGAACCCACTAAGAGCCTCATTCTGCTTTCTGGCCGAAATGAATAAATACTTTACTCGTTTTCATCGAGCCTAAATTGAAATGAATTTAACACATTGTTTCATTAAAAGATACTAATTTGTGAGTCTTTGTGATCAATACGCTTTACTTCATTCCTGTTCTTTAAAAATAATTGTATATTTCTATTTTTTGTTTCAAGTTTTATGAAATTATAAATAAAACAAATTACCGCCTATTATAAATTACCACATGTATCCACACAGAATTGAAAATATGAAGAAATATTTAATGGTCCTTATTCTAATTTGATTTCTCTAAGGCATATCATGTCAGATATTTATTGGACTGCAAAATGAGAGTTATTATAATGCCAGGAATCAATGTGAAATAGTAGAGAAGTTCTTAAATGTTTGGATAAGAACTTCTATTATAAATATAGGTTTTGGGCAACGTAGAAATCAGATTGAAGAAGCAAACAATAGCTTTGCCTTCATGTGAGAGCAGCAGCTCATGTTCTAATTTTAGAATGTTAAGAGTTTAGTTTACTTTTCTGTCTATTGTATGAGCAGCAACTCTAATTTCTAGGAGAGTAGTTTGATTTGTAAGAGAATGAGTTCTACATTACTAATAAGTATTGAAGCTTATGGTTGAGTAATTTTCTGATGGGATAGAAAGAGTTAAGATGTTCTTTCTAAATCTACTTGTTTGAATTGATCAATGTATGTGTCATGTAGAATGAAAATAACTCAATCTCCATATTAATCAGCTTTGTGTGGATCTGTGTGGTTGATTTTTTCATTTTTTTCCTTTATCCATTCTACTCCTATTTTGCTCATCTGGTATCAAAGCCAAGTTAATGGCATCTTCTTCTAGTACAAGTTTGTCAAATCCCCAGATTTCCCAATTTAATGGAAAAAATTATGAATATTGGTCAATTACAATGAGTTTTATTTAGTTCTCAAGATATTTGGAGTGTTGTAGAAAATGGAAACATTGAACCTATTGAATCTGGAGCATTGTCTAAGATAGATAAGGATTTGCTAAAGGATAATAGGAAGAAGGATTCTAAAGCTTCTTTCTACATTTTCCAAGCAATACACGAGCATTTTCCCTAGAGTTGGAGCAGCAATAAAATCGAAGCAAGCATGTGATATTCTTCAAACTGCATACCAAGGTATAGATAAAGTGAAAATTGCAAAAATACAAATGTTAAGAAGGGATTTCAAAACTATGTATATGAAAGAATCTAAATCTATAGATTCTTTTTTTACTCAAATTATTGGGCTAGTCAATCAAATTAGATCTCATGGTGATACTCATGAAGATAAAAGAATAGTTGAAAAGATTCTAAGAAACTTACCTAGAAAGTTTGAATCTATTGTTGTGACTATTGAAGAAACAAAAAAAAATTCTCAATACTCTATAGATGAGCGTCATGCCTCTCTATTTTCTTATGAGCATAGACCTATTCATTCTTCTAACTCTTCTTTCGAGCATGCTTTTAAGTCACAAGTCACAATTTCTCATAGTAGAAGCATAGGCATATCTAACTTTAGAGTCAAGGAAGAAATTCATATAGAAGTGGAAGAACCAACCCAACCAATCCAAGTGGGTGAGCCAACAACCAAATTTTGAGTCAAAATTGATCCCCAAGTCAAAGGTATGACAAATCTCAAGTTCAGTGTCACTATTGTAAAATATATGATCATTATGGAAGTGAATGTAGAAAAAGACAATATCATTCCAACAAAAAAAGTTCAAATTTTTCTAGAGAAAATCAAAATCAAGGCAATATGTTTCTAGCATGTAATGTTGCATAGGAGAGTCAAAAGGATGTTTGGTTTCTAGATTTAGGTTGTAGTAATCATATGACAGGGAATGTAAGAATGTTTTCAAATTTGGATAAGTCTATAAAATCATATGTAACTTTGGGAAATGATAAAAATGTCTTAGTAATGGGAAAAGGAAATGTCAACATTGTAACTAAATAGTGGGAGAAAAAATTATTTTTTATGTTTACTTTGTTCCTAGATCAAAACATAATTTGATGAGTATTGGACAACTTTTTGAAAAGGGATATAGAATTTCTTTCAAAAATATGAATGTATAATCTTGGATCAACTCCCAAGAAATTAGTTAATAGAAAAAGTTCAGATGATGAACAAAATAATGTTTCCCTTAAGTATAACATCATATTTAAGGGTTAAATTTTCCCAAGAAATCACTCAAAATTTATCACAAGTAGTTTTTCAATCATAAATAAAAGATGAGAACTGGCTTGGGCATTTAAGATTTGTACACTTGAATTTTAGTGGCCTAGATGTGTTACATAAAAAGAATATGGTAAAAGCTTTTCCATTGATAGAAAACCTAGATAAAGTATGTGAGTGTTGTATTTTGGGAAAGCAACATAGAGAGACATTTCCCATTGGCAAGTTAATTAGAGAAAAGGCATCCTTAGAGATAGCTCACTCTTATTTGTGTGGACCAATGCAGAGACCCTCAATTGGTGGAAGTATTTATTTCTTGACATTTATTGATGATTACTCCAAAAAGGCATGGCTTTATTTCATAAATCATAAGTCTAGGGTTTTTAATATATTTTGTCAATTCAAGTCTTTAGTTGAGAAGCAAAGTGGATATTATATCAAAGTTCTATGAACTGATAAAGGTGGTGAATACATCTCAAACATGTTTCTCAAATTTTGCAAGGATCATGAAATACAAAAGAAATTTACTAAAAGGTACACTCCACAAAAAAATCATGTTACAAAGAGAAATAATAGAGCTATTATGGACATGGCTAGGAGTATGTTGAAGGCTAAGAATATGTCAAATGAGCAATGGGAAGAAGTTGTAGCACGTGCTTCATCTACGTAATGAATAGATGCCCAACCAAAATTGTTATGAATAAGGTTCCAGAGGAAGCATGGACTGGAAATAAGTCTATTGTTTATCATTTGAAAGTATTTGGATGTGTAGTATATGCTCATGTCCCAAACGAGTTGAGAAAGAAATTGGATAACAAGGGCAGAAAATGGATATATGTTCGTGATAGTGAGGATACAAAAGCTTATAAGTTTTTTATCCTATAACTAGAAAAGTGTTAATAAGTAGAGATGTACAATTCATAGAAGAGGCATCTAGGGATGGAAAAATTGAGAAAATAGTTAATGTTTTGGTATGTTTTTTGCAAGCGGATAGGGAAGTTACAATTCAACAAGTGCTCCCATAGAAAATCCTTCTGTACCAACTCAAACTCAATATAATCATGCACAAGAAATACCATCTCTAATAAGAACTCTTCATGGAGTACCATCAAGCCCACATGATTTAGGATCTACTCCAAATAAAACATTATCAGTCTCAAGTAGACCAAGAACAAGAAGCTTAAGTGACATATATGATCAAAATGAAAGTTAGAATAATGCTGATCTAATTTCTCTTTTTGCATTATTTTTACAAGTAGATGATGCAAAATATTTTGATGATGCAATTAATGATGAAAAATGGAAACATGCTATGGATGAGGAAATTGATTCTATTGAAAAGAATCATACATGAGACATAGTAAACATTCCAAAAGGAAAAAATGTGATAAGAGTAAAGTGGGTTTATAAGACTAAGATAAATGCAGATGGAGATATACAGAAGCATAAGGTAAGACTTATGGTAAACAGATACTCAGAACATACTAGATTTGAGTACAATGAAACATTTTCTCTAGTGACTCATCTAGACACAATGCAGACAATATTGCAATCACACCTTAGAACAAGTGGTTAGTATATCAAATAGATGTCAAAATTGCATTTTTAAATGGTTTTCTAGAAGAAGGGGTATATGTGAAGCAACCACAAGGATGTGAGGTTCTAGGACATGAAAATAAGGTTTACAAACTCAAGAAATCACTCTATGGACTTAAACAAGCTCCTAGAGCATGGTATAGAAGAATTGATTCTTATCTTATATAGGAAGGCTTTAGTAGGTATAATAGTGAGCCTATGCTATATACAAAGATGAATGACCAAGGTAAAATTCTAATTGTATGTTTGTATGTTCATGATTTTATATTTATGGGTGATCTATAAGGTTACTTGTTCAAAGAAGCTATGAAGAAGGAATTTGAAATCACTGATCTAGGTCTTATGAAGTACTTTCTTTGCATTGAGGTGAAGCAAGATGAGTATGGTATATTCATCTCAAAAGACAAATATGCTAATAATTTGAAAAGTTTCAATGTGATCAATAGAAAATCAACACCAACACTAGTTATGATAGGTTTGAAGCTAAGCAAGGATGATATGGGTCCAATGAAGATCCAACATTATACAAAAGACTTGTTTGTAGTCTAATGTATTTAACTGCCACAAGGCGAGATATAATGTATGGTTTGATTCTCATTTCAAGGTTCATGGAGTCTCTAAAAGACTCTCAATGGAAAGTAGGAAAATGAATTTTGAGATTTGTGAATAGAACGAGAAATTATGGAATGCACTATTCATGTTTGGATGAGTTCAAACTTATAGGGTACACTAATAGTGATCGTATTAGTAGAATTGATGATAGAAAAATTGCATCTGGTTATGTATTTCATTTTAGAATAGGTCTAGTATCTTGGGTATCCAAGAAACAACCTATTATGACTCTTTCATTAGCAAAGGAAGAGTATGTAGTAGCAATAGGAGTAACATGTAAAGCCATTTATATGAGAAGAGTGTTAGCAAATTTGAGGCATAAACAAGAGGAAAAAACACAAATCTTTTGTGATAATAACTCAGTGATTGCATTATCCAAGAATCACATGTTTCATAAGAGGAGCAAGAATATAGATACTCGACACCATTTCATTAGGGAACTAATTAACAATGGAGAGCTATATTTGGATTATTGTAGATCTGAAGAACAATATGTAGAAATTTTTACCAAGCCACTAGGACAAGAAAGCTTTGAGCACCAAAGAAATTTTTTGGGAATCGTAAGTGGTGGTAGTTGTGATTAAGGGAGAGTATTGGAAGTTTTAATCACAATCATTGAGACACATGCATCATCAAAGAGTTGCAGTTAAAAAAATTGAAAACTTTAACAAATATTTAACGGTCCTCATCCTTATTTGATTTCTCCAAGGATTATCATGTCAGATATTTATTGGACTATAAAATTAGAGTTATTATAATGCCAAGAATGCATGTAAAATAATAGAGTAGTTTTTCATTTTTTGAATAAGAACTTCTATTATAAATATAGATTTTGGGTTGCGTAGAAATCAGATTGAAGAAGAAAATAACAACTTTTCCTTCATGTGAGAGTATCAGCTCATTTTCTAGTTTTAGCAAGTTAGAACTTAGTTTATTTTTCTATCTAGTGTATGAGAGGTAGCTCTAATTTTTAAAATTGTAGTTTGATTTGTAAGAGCATGAGTTCTACATTATTAATAAGTATTGAAGATTATGGTTCAGTAATTTTCTTATGTGATAGAAAGAGTTAAGATGTTCTTTCTAAATCTACTTGTTTGAATTGATTGATGTATGTGTCTTGTAGAATTGAAAAAGCTCAATCTCCATATTAATCAAGTTATTATGGATCTATGTGGTTGATTTTTATGTTTTCTGATAAATCCATTCTACTCCTATTTCCTTCAGGATGGTCTTGATAGATTCAATAAAATGCATCTCTAACCAAAATTTAAAAAAATTAATTATCATGATGTCATATTTAAAATATATTGCTTGTAACTGATATTTAGAAAACTAATTGCAAAAATAATGAGTGTTTATTGTGATACTTGAATGATGTAAGCTAATCTAGAAAAATACAAGAGTTTCAACATATTGCAATCTATATCTTGTGATATATTAGAGTGAAATTTTAGGAATGATTTGATAGATAAAAGAGAAATATGAAATCAATGATAGTTTATTTTGAATATACTATATTTTCAAACATCTTTAAATGGTTGACATTGTGCCAAAGTAGATATACTACCCAAAGTCTGGCTTGCATAGTATCCTCTAAATTATTTAAGAACATGTATTTTGTGTCCATATTGAATCCTCCATTCACATGACCCAGATAGGTCTAGATGTATTAATTACACCTCTCAATGATGAGGTTGCTCTGAATTTTACCTAAAATTATGAAAAAACTAAAGGAGGAGAATGAGAAAAGATAATTATTCAACATTAAAGGTGGCACTACAAGGTGATGGTTGTTGCTTGAGCAGCAGATTGGCATCAATTGTATTGTGGCCTTTGTCACAAAAGGAGTTTTCCATCTACCGATTTTTAATAATGTATTACTAACCCCATATTTTATAGTTACATGAGATCTCATAAAAATATTCTTCATATATGTGGAAATTTTTGTTGATAATTGACGTTGGTCATAAAATAGAGTTTTTTCTAAGGAAAATTTTTATTAGTTTTTATTTTCTATGAAAATAAAGAATGTGTTGAAATATGCATATATTTAAGATTTAGTTTTATTTGTTCTAGGTTTTTTGATAATTTTTCTATGGGTATGAATTCTTTATATTCAACCCTTTGTAACCTTTTTAAAATAGTTGCAATAAAGATATATTCATAGTATTTAGTTCTTGTGTAAAATAAACATTTGGTATCAAAACACATGAATATGTTTGTGTGTAAAGAGGGATTGGAGTGGATGGATTGGATCAACAATGACAATTAAAATCAAAATACACACTACAGGCACTTATAGAAATTATAAAATCATTTCATTGCCTAATGATAAAATAACATTACATGGTGCCTCTATTTTATAGAGGTCTTTAATTGTTTGCGGAAACATGTAAATTAACCGACATAAGAAAAAAATACTTTTATAGAACTATCTACACATAAATTACTTCTAGAACTTTACAAACCTAAATATTAATTTTACCTAACCCTATTTGGTAATCTAGCTGGAGTTTCTAGATTCCTCTAGTATTCTTTTTACAATTTTATTTGAGGGGGAAATTACACATTCCAACATTTTCCCTTAATTTCAACCTCAAATGTTGTTGCATACAAATCCAAATCCTTTCTTTTTCTTGATGCCAAAATGTTATTTTTCAATAATATTCATATATGTTAATGCTTTCATGAATAGTATCATCCAAGGCTATGGCCTTTAATTTCTACAAACATTTTGTCAACAATTGGCTCGCAATGATTTCCACTTTTCATAGGATCCACTGATAATCTTGCCTCATCTGTCACAAATGTTGGTGATAGGGTTCACTAATAACCTTTTTCGTCTTTGATGCCTTGCTCTAATTTGTTTCCCAATGCTGTTGTATTCCTCCTAACACTTGAACATTTGTACCTAAATAAAACTTTGATCATTCCTAAAATTCTTTGCCAATTTGATCCATAGCTCCATCCACAATCCATTTTGATGCAACCTACCATAAAATCTTCATTGCACTCTCTATTCCAACATGTCTTATTACAATGATTTTTCAAGCCACAAATATTACAGGGATTTAAATCCAAACATCTATTATTTGTATGCCTTTTTCTATTACAATGTGAACATTCCACAATCTTTATGCTTTCAATTGATTGTCTTGAACCTTTATTCATCTTTCCATTATCTTTAGCATATCCAAGACTTGCACATTTTGGCCTGACTATAGTCTCAATCAGATTCCTTAATCCTTGTTCATCCTTTCCTAAACCTTTACCTTTGAAAATCATTCTTTTCATAATCTTAAAACCAATATTTTCATAGATAAAAGTTCTATCAATAGAATTTTCATGTTCATCATTACTCTCCTTTTTGCAAACAACTTCAGAAAAATCACATTTCTCAATCACATAATCACTCAAATAATTTGTGTGATCACATACAAATAGTTTCACATTCAAACATTCTTTCTCTTGTTTCAGAGTAGACAATTCCATCTTTAACATATTATTTTTCTCTTCCAATTTCTTCACATTTTCTTCTAAAACTTTGTTTTTTTTTTCTCAACATCATCAAACAACTTTAATTTTTCTCCTAATTCTTTATTTTTCTGTCTAAGCTTCCATATTTCCTTCACCTTCCAATTATATACTTCTTCCACAAATTTTAACCTATTTTCTAGCTCTTCAGTTTCCTCTATGTAGACACTAGTTTCATTTCACAATTTAGACTTGTCTTTTCCCATTTCATTTCTTACTTTTGCCAATTCCTCTTGTAAAATATCTTTTTCACATAATAATCTTTTCTTTTCTTTCTTCACCATCACTAATTCTTCTTCTAACTTATTGATATTCTCTTTCTGAACTCTCCCAGCTTTTCCCATTAAAACCAACAATTTAGCACACCTTACTTTTTCTTTTAGAAAACTCTAAATATCCTTTTACTTCAAGATTTTTTTAAAGTAAATCTTCAAACAACTTCAAACAAACCCTACATAAATATCAAACTTGACTCCATGTCATATCCATTTTTTTCTTTTAATGAAAATGGGAGAATTTCTGAAATGATCATACCTTTCTTTCTTTCTTTTGTCCTTTCTTCCATGCTTTACAAACACTTTGGTTCCTTCATAATCTTCATTAAAAGTCTTCTTTCCATTGATTGCGTTGTTCTCAATAATGTGTTTTCTTGCCAACTTGCCCTCTCTCTTTTTTCTTATAGCTGCTTAACACTTCATGTGTGGTCTTCATCAAAACAATTGTCTTTTCTATAACACAAAATAATCCTCCACAATTTATCTACACCAAAACATCGCTTCCTCTTTAATCAAAAATTTTGTCCTTCCGACTTTGACACCAAACTAATAGGAGTGGATGAATTGGATCCATAATGATAATTAAACATAGAATTCACACCAAAGGCACTTATAGAAATTATAAAATCATTTCATTGCTTGATGATAAAAAAAATTACACTGTCCCTCTCTTTTATAGAGGTCTAAATGATTATTTCTAGAAACATCTAAATTAACTGACATAAGGTAAAAATACCTTTCTAGAACTATCTACATATAAATGAGTTCTAGAACTTTACAAACCTAAATATTAATTTCACCTAGCCCTAGTCGGTAATTATAGTTGGAGTTTATAGATTCCTATACTATTCTTTTTATAATTTCATTTGAGAGGAAAATTATACATTCCAACAAAGAGTTTCTGTGAGAATTTTTAGGTTAGACATTTTGAAAACTATCAAAGCGTGAAAAAACTGATTTTTTGAATTCATAAGAGAAAATAAGGGTATTGAAAATTATTTATAGAAAAGTTTAAAAGATCTAGAAGAGTAGAAAGCATGCATAGTATTTGAAAACAAAAATGTTGAATATAAGTTTTTTCTTTAAATTTTTCAAAAAAGGTTAAAAATTAAGAACAATTAAAGGAGATCCTTTTTGTGTAGTCCAGGAAAAGTGCCCAACAACTAGAGGTAGTTCATTTATGTGAGACTTGTATTTATTTCAATGGGGAAGAAAGGTAAAAAAATTAAAGAAAGAATATGAAAATTAATTTCTGAGTAGGATAGTTTGAAAGATAAATTGATGAGTTTGGAAAACACAAATTCAAAATTGTGAAAAACTATCAAGGAGTTGAGAAAGAATGTTTATAAGAAAGTTTGTGAGAATGATAATCTCGAGGAATTGGAAAGGGCTAAAAAAGAAATTGGTAAATTAAAAGATAATTTAAAGTTGTTTCGCAAAGTTAACAAGGAAAATGAAGATTTGGGTAAGAAGGTGAACAATTTGGAAAAAGATATTAGATCTTGAAGTCGTAGTCATCAGCTTGTGATGTTGCATGTGAAACATGTGATTTTTGTCCACATAATATCGATGATATAGTTAAAGTTTCTTGTAAAGAGGATATAGATGAACATAAGCATACATTTTCACGATTGTTACGATGATAACAATGGATGTTTTAAAAATAAGAATGGTTTTAAGATTATGCAAAGAATGGGATTTCATGGAAGTGGATTAGGAAAATATGGGCAAGGTATGAAAGAGCCCATCCAATCTATTTCAAAGCCAAAATTTAAAGACCTCCGATTTTGTGTGTGTGTGTGTGTGTGTGTGTGTGTGTGTGTGTTTGAGAGAGAGAGAGAGAGAGAGAGAGAGAGAGATCTAACATTCCTAGTGTTGTAGGTTTGAACAAATCAATTCAAAGTAAGGAATGAAATACATGTTCTCAATGTCATAGAGAAGATAAATGTTGGGATCATCACCCTTAAAGAATTTGTGGGCTAAAGAGTCACAATGAAAAGACTTGTTGGAATAGAGATTTTGGTAACAAATCTACAAAAGGTTGTATGCCAATTGATTATGGATGGATCGACATATCTTGTTGGAAATAAGTGACAAAGATGTTGAAAAGGTTGCACAAACCTTAATGTACCAATGTCAAAAGAAATTGTGGTGGATCAAGGTTCTGATGTTTGAGTAAAGTAGTTGATGACTACTTGTTGTGATAAGCACATGGAAATGTCATGAGTCTTCTCTATACTAGAGAAAGGAGGGGAAAATTGAGCCTTGTGATCTCTCATGAAAGAGAGAAATTGATAAATAGTAGTTGAGTTCTATCAAAATTACTATGTGATTCTTTTAGAATCTAGTGATGAAGAATTAAACTTTGAGATGAATAGATCAGGTTGTGAAAATACTCAACATTATGGGGTAGTATATTGATAATTGATGTTGGTAAAAGATAGAGTTTTTTATTACATATTTCAAAATCCTTCCATCCCTTCATAACAATTCACATGAAGCATACAACTAGAATAATTGAATTTCAAGATATTCATGTCATGTCCCCATTTTCAAATAATTAAAAATAATAATCTTTGCTAAGGTAGGCAAGCTCAAAAAGGTGAAGTTTCGGAAAAAGGGGCTAATCTTTGGAAACCAATAGACTAATAAATAAAATTTATTATTAAAATATGTTTTATTAACCCATCTTGGTTGTGATTTAGGTTTATGCCCTCTTTTAAAGGGATTTGGAGGCATTTTGGGCTCATTCCAAAACTTAATTTTTGCTCATTGTTTTGTTGTTCTTCAGAGGCTACCAAACCTGTGGAGAAGGAGACCCGAGGATGGGAGTTTGTAGGTTTACAAGAAGGCTAAGGATGGGAGTTTAAATCCATTCCATGTGCAAGCTCATGAAGAGTTTTCCCTTGTTTTGAACAGTGCAAATTTGTGAGTTTTTGGTTGTGTTTTTTTGTAAGAGTTTGGTGTTTCCGGTTGAGTATTTCATATCAATTTGGGTTGCTACCATATTTTAGATATTTAGATATTAAAATAGATTTGAATATATGTATTGGGTCATGGTTATACTTCTATGGTAGATTATTAGTGTTTTTGTGGTGTTTCCCGGCTATTTTGTGTTATTTTCAGGAGCTCGATGAGCATTGTTTTTGTCCTCCATTTGGGAGCTGTTGTGTAAAATCTATACAGATCTAGAAATTTTATTTTTTAGGCTGTTATGCTGGTGAAATTTCTATAAAAATGACCACTTTCAGATTTATTAATAATATGTGAAGCTGTGAAGTTTTTGGTACTATTCCAGGCATACCCGATTTGGGTTTTATTGAGAAATTGGTGGATCTTTGAAATATTGGTTGTTTGATTTTAAAAAATCTTATTAGAGGCTTTAAATATCATATAAAATTAGGAAGGAGATATTTTAGTGGTATCAGAGTTATGATCTTGCCAGACTAAGGGTTTGTAGAAGTTTGCATCCAACTAAGTGAAAGAGAAAAGAGATATTCACAGGGAGAAAAGAATAAAGAAATTTTGATCAAACCTCTAGTTAAAAGTAAAATTACAAAATCCAAAGAAGGAAAAAGTATGGCTGACCCAGATGAGATGGCAAAGAAATTCTTTCAAGACATTTAGAATACTCTAAAGAAAATAGTGGATAGTTTGGCAGAAACTAGAGAGGCTTTGTGAATATTGATAGAAAAATTGCAAGGAGTTGGATCTACTAATGAGAAAGGGAGCACTTCAAAGGAGCCAAGAAATATGAAACCAACACCCTCTAAATCAACAAATACTATTTTCCTACCTATAGATGAGCCACCAGTACCAAATCTAACCTTTAATCCTGTGGAAGAGGTTACAGGTAACTTGATTGCATTAAGAGCTACTTACAATGGCTTAGATGATGACTTTCGTAGTTCAGTTCCTTTTAGAGAGTATGTGGATATGATGAACACTTTGATGCCCAAGAAAGAGTATAGGAGGGAGCATGACATAAGTGGAAGAGAGGTCAAAAATAAAATAAGAAAGTTTACAACACCTACTTTTAGGGAACAAATAAAATTTCAGCTAGAGCATGGCTACAAAAATTACATACCTTCTTCACACTTAACACCATGAAGTAGAGTGATGTTGTTCAATTTGCAAGTCTATACTTGGAAGATGCAGCCTATGATTGGTGGTATCATGGAATGACTACTCAAGGTCATGATCAAGTAACTACATTTGATGATTTCAGTCAAAGAGTGATAGATAGATTTGACCTCAAGGATGATGAAGAGTATTTTAAAGAATTTTCAATGATGAAGCAAACCAAATCAGTTAATGAGTATATGGAAGAGTTTCAAAAAGTGGTTGTTATGGTACCTAATATTGTAGACACCTAAAAACCTTTAGAAATTAAAGTATTTTTATTTTCTGAAAAATTTCTGATGACATCATCATTTATTAATTAATTAATTATTTAATTAATTTATTTATTTTTATGACATTAAATCCTTTTATCTTAATTAAAAATATTTAATTAAGGAATCCCTCCCAAAAATGTTTAAATCTTATTTAAACATTATTTCCTTATTTATTAATTATTTAATTAATAAATTGACCAAAAAACCCAAAATAAATAAAAAATTTATTTTTTGCCCAAAACTTGGCCAATTTCCTTAAGACCACTAACCTCTTCCAAAATCTTCTAATCCTTCTTTAATTTTGATTAAAGGCTAATCCCATCATTTCCTACCCCTAATCCCTACTCAAAATATTTAATTAAGATTAAATATTAATCCTCATGTTTATTAAAAAAAGTTTTAATAAATATCTCCTCAACCCAAACCCTTGAAATAAATAAAACTTTATTTATTTCCTAAAAATCTAATCAATCCTCATCCTAAGAAGTTCTAGACTCTTCTAGAAAGTCTTCATCCTCATCCTAGGAAATTCTAGACTATTCTAGAAAGTCTTTATCCTCATCCAAAATCTAGACTCTTCTAGAAGATGTCTTTAAAACTAATCCTAATCCCCTCCTAACCTTGTCACATTCCCTAAACATGGGTTAAGACTTACCAACCCAAGCCAAAGTTAACAACTATCTCCTCCTTCACCCACCCTCATTAAATGCCATCCACTTGCCTATCCCTAAGCTAATCCTAAACCATCCTAATCCATCCTCTAATCATTTGCACAATCCTAAGCAACCTTAAAACCCTCCTAATCAAGCCCAAGTCAAAATTGATCTCATCTCCCTCAAAATATCTCAACCATAAAACTTTATGTAGCCCACTAGGCCATAAATGAGTCTTCCAAGCCCTTTTATTGCTCTTACAAGTCATTATGAGGGTCTTTATGAAGATTTTATCCCTTGATCCTCCTTTGTTGACTCATCCTTCCCCTTTCCTCCATCCTCTCACCATGTGACATGTGTCACTCCTTGATTGGTTGTAAGGAAGCACAATCCATGTGCTCTCCTCTCATGCAATCTGAGCCCTCCATGAGCTTTTTCCCATCCTTGCATCTTAGCCCTCAATCCCTCAAGCCTCTTGCCTATAAATTAGATCCTTCCCCTTTGCAAAATAACACAATCCATGAAGTAAAGTCATAATGCCATTTTAAGAAGCCATTTTACATCAAAATCATACTCTCACACCCAAATTCCAACCCCATTTGAAGCCCTTTTTGAAGCATAATCTTGAGCGTACATCCTATCTATTTAGAAAAAGTCACTCAACAAGAGAGCTTCTTATTGAGAGAGCCCATTAATGGCTCATATTCTCAATTGAGAGCTCATCTTAGTCTATCTTGAAGTTTGTGAATTTTGTTTAGTTTGTAGAAGCTTTATTTAAATTTGGTTTCTATTAGCATACTAACATTGCTCATATACATTTTGGCACGCCCGGTGGGACCCCGCATGGGTCATCTTCATTAGCTTTTTTAGTCAAATTTTGTATGTCCTTTGCTAATTTTGGCTAATTTTGCTTGTTTTTGTGATTGGTAGGATTGTATAAATTGGTTTTGTAGGTTCACATGAGCATGAAGAAGACAAAGGAACTCATAGTCTATCTCATAGTGTTTGCAGATTTTTCAAGCTTATAGTTGGACAAAGCACTTGGAATTCTTCTTCCTCTTCTTGTCTATATTCTTCTTATTCCATCTACTTTTCCTTCTTGTTGTGGGAGATCTTGGCCATTTTTTTTTTTTTTAAGGAAGCAAAATCATACACACTTCTTTTTAGTGCTCAAAATGAACCCCCAAATCATACTTAAATCCATTAAAAAATTAAAAATTTGCAAAAAAGAAAAAATCTTTTAACAAGTGAAACTAAACCAATCCAATCATTTGCATCCTTGCAACATCAAGGTTTTAGATGCATTTATGCAAAGTTAGGAACACTTCATTTTTGGGAATTTAAAAAGAACTTCAAGTTTCCATTTCAAAAGGTTCAAAATCAACACTAAGTGCATACTAAAATCTAAATCAAACTCAAAGCATCAATCAAGGATAAAATGAACCTCATTTGCAAATATTTTAAAGTCCTTTTAAAAATCTCATGAAAACTAAGAGTCCTAAATGGTTGCCAAAAATTGTCCTAAAAGCTTTGTTATTTGTTCCAAACAAATGTCTTGTTGCAAAATCTTGAATGTTTCTTAGGTTTTTCATGCATCAAAACAATCAAGGAATATCATTTTTGGGCTTAAAATATGCAAACTAAAACACAAAATCTTGAATGAAAACCAAATTCCAAAGAGTCATTTTCACTTTTGAGTCCAAAACAATCTTGAATGATCTAAGGTTAAAACAAAGCACTTCAAAGTTCTTAAAACAACACACAAAATCTCAATCTTGAATGCTCAAAGGAAAAAACTTGAATGTTTAATCACTTGTCTTTGAATGCATGTTGCTAAAATCACTCTTGAGTGCCATGGATTAAAATCAAGTTTTTTTTTTTTATGAATGCATGATTAAAACAACAAATCCAATCTTGAATGCCAAAGATCAAATAATCATGTTTTGGGGCATAAAAAGAATCCACATTTTTGAAATATTCTAAGTTATAAAAACTAATAAAGATGCTTTGAGTAAGTTTATAGTTGGACTCACCCTCTTTAATCACCCATCAATTTAACCATTGGTTGTAATCTCAGCGCCATCTATGGGGATGGGTCTACCTAAGAGGGTGTTAAGTGCTCCACAAAGATCAAACTCCACTCACTTGGGTCTTTACTAGTTTTTCTAAGTTAGAAAATTCATTGAATGCGCATTAATCTTGCTCACACTTCATTTGGGCATAAAAATTGGACAAATCTTGACGTGGAGGGCCTCCGGGCATGCACTTGGAAATCGAGTTTCACACATCTTTGTTTTGGGCTTAAAACAAACTCACACTCAATCTTGAATGCCTAACAATCAATGAACATTGCATGCTTTGGACACATTTTCAATGACGCTCGCATTTCTTATGTTGACGATCTCTCGACTTTCATTATGCTGACGATGCTGTCAAATTGGAATGAACATTGTATGCCATAATCACAAGTGTCTTCAATCATAGCTTACAAAATCTAAATCATCAATTGGAATAAACATGTGTCTTTTAAAGGCCAAGATCATGTATGTGGTCTTGTTTTACACTTTTTAGGAGGCCTTCTTGGGGATTTCATCACCCCTTGGGACGACCTCAACTCCAGCGTTCCGGCGGAGTATAAAAATTGAGAGGTGAATCCAAAGACACCTCTCTTGGAATCAAGATTTTGTCACTCTGGCTAAGCCTCAAGGAACTTTATACCCTTGAGAAGTGAAAGAGGAGAAGTGGGTTACCGCTCCTCTCGACTGTGTGACATCTTTTTGGTTTCATCTATGGAATTGGGCCTCACGTACCTTGTGTATATCGAGGAATCCCTAGCTATAACAAATTTCATCATTGTAGAAAGCTTCCTAGGATGTTGGTGTGTTTGACGTGCTTGCTCCAAAATTTTGTCTGCTTGTTTGTTCATAGCTTTGGAATGAATGTTTGCCAACTTTGGTCAAAATCCCCAAAAAAAAAAAAAAGCAAAAACCTCCCAGCTCAAGGCATACTTAGTGTAGTCATTGCCTCATCAAAAAATCATCCAAGCTCCCCCGCTGCAACCAAATCTATCTAGTTCCTTGCTTTAGAACAATCCCAAATCCAAAGTCTCTCCAAATCATCCCCCCTAGCCAGCTAGCAACCCAATCCAAAATCAAACCCAAGCCTTTAGAGAGTTGTTGTCATTTTGCTAGAATTTGCTATCTAATAAATCCAACCAATCCACCAGCCTCACCAAGGTTATCCCTTTGACAGAGCTTTGTCTAGGGTAATCTAGCTTTTTCACTTGTTATCCCTCATCACCTTGAGCTAAAGGTTGGGATCCACAAGTGGTCAATCTCGTGTCATGCCCATAGGATCATTAGTCTATCCTTAAGTTGACACAATCTCCACCAATCCAGTGCATAGGAAAGCAAAACTCTCACTTTTTGATAGCATGCCCTTGAAGTCTTCCATCCATCCTCCGAAAGAACAACAGATCCCACCATCCCACTTATTCCCCTACATGATCCACTTTTACCATCCCCTCCATATCTAAATCCTACAAATTTTACTTACTCCATCTCAAGATCCTTTTCCCTTAGCCCACCCAACTCAAGATCCTATCCTCCCATCTCATCTGCTTCATGATCATACATCTCCCATAGTCCATGATGATAGATCCATTGAAAAAGAACTAATTATCATATCCGAAGCTCCAACTCCTTCAGCTAGTAATGGACTCACATCTTGTGTTCCAAATAATGAACATCATATTGAA
Organism: Cupressus sempervirens; assembly: GCA_028749045.1. Classification (NCBI taxonomy): domain Eukaryota; kingdom Viridiplantae; phylum Streptophyta; class Pinopsida; order Cupressales; family Cupressaceae; genus Cupressus; species Cupressus sempervirens. The sequence goes on along the minus strand of CM053786.1, from coordinate 242,072,599 downwards.
AAAAGAAATGAAAATGTATTTCTAGATGTTGGTATCCCCGCTATTCCTGCATGGTCCCAAGTCCTTCCATCTCCACCCCAAAGTTCCCATCCATCTGATTCCGCATCTGTTTTGGTCCCTCATCCTACTCCTTATCTCCAACCCTCCATTTTGGGTCCATATATCCCTTATCTAAATCGCACACCCTTTCCATCCATTTTGGGTCCTTACATACCTAATATGAATCCTTTATCCCCTCCATCTATTTTAGGACCTACACCTTCCTCGTTTCAATCTATTTTGGGCCCATATCCTTCCTTCCCTCCATCCATTTTGGGCAATTATATCCATCCATATCCTATGTTCCAATCTATCCTTCCATCCCCTCAAATCCACCAGCTAGATCATCAAAGGCACTCACCCTTGAATCCCTTCCAACCTTTAAACCCTATCACTCCATCAATTATCCCTCCACCTCCTCCATGCTCTTGTTCCCATCCCATGGCTAATAGATGCATATTGGATGCCAAAATACAAAAGCATAAATCCAAAAATCCACAAAAATCCAAGTCTCAACATGTCCCTTCTAAAATACATGTTCAAAACAAGAAACATTTAATCCCAATCAAAGAAAAAGTCAAGAGGCCACAAAAGCCCAAGCTAAAAAAGTCAAAAATCATGTGGATACCCAAGATGCTCATAAAAGAAATGCATCTCAAAGAAAAATCTCAATTGGCATCCATTCATGCTACTCAAAAAGCCTCATCCATCCATCCTTCATCCAAATCCCCATATAAGCATCCTTCATCCCCCCAATCCACTTTTAGTCCATATGCTTCTTATCCTAAATTTCCCATCCTCCATCTTCCAACTCTACTTTTAGTCCTTATCTTTCTCTTCGTCCATTTTCTCCTCAACCTCGCTCAAAACCATCTTTCCCACTACATTATCACCTCTCAAGGTGTGTGCCAATGATGATCTTTCCATTTCCCTCATCCATTTACCCACAAGCCTTATGTCTTCGCATCCATTATCTGTCAAACTCCCACCCACCATTCCACTTGTTCAATCCAATCCTTTTTCATCCATCCTACCAACATCTATGAGCCAAAAATAGCTGAAGAAAGCCAAAATCATTCCAGCTAAGTCCAAAGTCAAAAAGTCAAAAAAAGAAAAAAAGTAAAGAAAAATAAAGCGTCCACTGGTGAAAACTTGGCAATTCAAGCGCCTTGGACAAGTACCATGATGAAAACTTGGCAAACAAGCGTCATGCGTAATCCAGCCATCCCCAACTTAGCCTATCATCCTCATGCTTTTGGTCACATCTTGCCATCCAACTCCATCTTCCAATTTATCCACCTATCTTTCATCTTCCAGCTTTTATCTATCACTATCCACTGATCTTCTGCAGCTTCAGCCAATCATCCGAGCTATCATCCATCTCCCTAGCGCCTTTCACTTTTTCATCCTAGCTTGAATCCTATCACATCCATCGTAAGACCTCCTTCCACATGTCATCTTCTGACTGGGGGCACTGTATTCCTTGGAGATCTTGTCTTGTCCATCCTCCCTTGTCATTAGTATCCTGCTCTAGGCTATCCTCATGAAAATCCAATGTCATCCTCTCATTAGCCATTCACTCTAGCACCATCTATCCGTTCAGCTACCACCAATCTTAGCATTGTCCCTATCATCATCATTGGATGCATCTTGTCAAATCCATATCTTTCGTTATCACCTCATCCTTAGCTTCTGCCTCTTGCACAACATCGAACCATCCCACTATCCTATCATCCTGAGCTTTAGCCTGCTTGTAAATATCTTGGTCTGTCAGCTTGTACATCCTCTTTAGCTTAGTACCATTGTATCTATCCAGCGTTCATGTCAGTTCGTCCTTGATCAACATCTTGCACACATCACACAACCCTTGGTTAGCTATCCCAATGCATCCTTTAGGTAGATCTCCTATCACCAAAGTGTTATCCTTCTTAGTTCAGCTTGCTAGACGCATCACTCATCCAAATCCACCAGCTTAGGTGTTCTCCAATAGGTCCATGAAGGATATAGCTTTCCTCATGTCTAATCTTGGTCCGTTAGTACCTCGTCCTACCCATCTCGTTGGAAAACGGTTCTCTTTTGGATTTTTGCTTTCTTTTGATTTGGACTCTTCCCTATTGGGTCTTGAAATATCTTTTCCAAGCAATCTCCTTGTTCCCTCCTCAAGGTTGCCATGATCTTCCATATCATGGTATACTGCGAATGGGGCAATCAAAGCGTAAGGTCTTGATCATGTATTTTGCTTGTTTTCTTTTCTGCTTGTGGGTTACCCAGTGTCGGTTCCACGCTGCTTCCTTTAGGATTCATGTGTGATGCTAGGGCAATCCTTGCATTTTTGTTTTGAGTCAGTTCATCAGTCCTCTGGATAGTTGGTGAAAAGGCCTTGATGTTCTTGGTAACCTTGGCAATTAACCAACAGTCCTATAGCAAATCTAGTGCTCAACTACATGGTGGTACTTCTCTTTGAAGTATCCCCCTGCTCAAAAAGTTTCAATAGTTTTCCTTCATCTCCATTATACCCCATCCATATCCAACATCCATCTCTCTTACCCCAACTTATGCATTAGTATCTCTTTGAATCACTCCTTAGCTTTAGCTTTAGGGATCCACAATCTTAGTCTTAGGGATCCACCAATCCAAATCAATCCACCAAGCCTCATCTTTCGAGATTTGCAATCCTAGTCCTAGGGATCTCCAAAACCCATCTTCTGCTAATCTGACTCTTTAAAATCCTGTTGCATCAGCTTTTTAATCCCCTCATCCATCTCCCCATCCTAGATTATTTTTATAGCACTTCGCTCCTTCATCCTCTACAATCCCTGAGATCTTAAGCTTTCTTCCCCTTGTGCCTCTGATTCTCCCTTTATCATTCTCCCGTAGTGAGAGTTTGAGCTAACTAAACCTCTTCTCTTAAGCCAATCTGAGTCTTCTTGCTCATGTTGGATTCTTGTACTTTTCAAGAAGTCATCGAGCCTCGCTTTCTCTCCCCATCGCCTTCTTGAGGGGGCATCTTGCAGTCCATTCTCTCCTCTTCTGCTCTAGCCTTGGGCATCTTATTTTCTTATCTTTGATGCCATGCCACTTGCGGCATCACATCAAAGAGGGGCAAAATGTAGACACCTAAAAACCTTTAGAAAATAAAGTATTTTTATTTTTTGAAAATTTTCTGATGACATCATCATTAATTAATTAATTAATTATTTAATTAATTAATTTATTTTTCTGACATTAAATCCCTTTATCTTAATTAAAAATATTTAATTAAGGAATCCCTCCCAAAAATGTTTAAATCTTATTTAAACATTATTTTCTTATTTATTAATTATTTAATTAATAAATTGACCAAAAAACCCAAAATAAATAAAAAATTTATTTTTTGCCCAAAACTTGGCCAATTTCTTTAAGACCACTAACCTCTTCCAAAATCTTCTAATCCTTCTTTAATTTTGATTAAAGGCTAATCCCATCATTTCCTACCCCTAATCCCAACTCAAAATATTTAATTAAGATTAAATATTAATCCTCATGTTTATTAAAAAAGTTTTAATAAATATCTCCTCAACCCAAACTCTTGAAATAAATAAAACTTTATTTATTTCCTAAAAATCTAATCAATCCTCATCCTAAGAAGTTCTAGACTCTTCTAGAAAGTCTTCATCCTCATCCTAGGAAATTCTAGACTATTATAGAAAGTCTTTATCCTCATCCAAAATCTAGACTCTTCTAGAAGATGTCTTTAAAACTAATCCTAATCCCCTCCTAACCTTGTTACATTCCTTGAACATGGGTTAAGACTTACCAACCCAAGCCAAAGTTAACAAATATCTCCTCCTTCACCCACCCTTATTAAATACCATCCACTTGCCTATCCCTAAGCTAATCCTAAACCATCCTAATCCATCCTCTAATCATTTGCACAATCCTAAGCAAGCTTAAAACCCTCCTAATCAAGTCCAAGTTGAAATTGCTCTCATCTCCCTCAAAATATCTCAACCATAAAACTTTATGTAGCCCACTAGGCCATAAATGACTCTTCCAAGTCCTTTTATTGATCTTACAAGTCATTATGAGGGTCTTTATGAAGATTTTATCCCTTGAGCCTCCTTTGTTGACTCATCCTTCCCCTTTCCTCCATCCGCTCACCATGTGACATGTGTCACTCCTTGATTGGCTGTAAGGAAGCACAATCCATGTGCTCTCCTCTCATGCAATCTGAGCCCTCCATGAGCTTTTTCTCATCCTTGCATCTTAGCCCTCAATCTCTCAAGCCTCTTGCCTATAAATTGGATCCTTCCCCTTTTCAAAATAACACAATCCATGAAGTAAAGTCATAATTCCATTTTAAGAAGCCATTTTACATCAAAACCATACACTCACACCCAAATTCCAACTCCATTTGAAGCCCTTTTTGAAGCATAATCTTGAGCATACATCCTATCTATTTAGAAAAAGACACTCAACAAGAGAGCTTCTTATTGAGAGAGCCCATTAATGGCTCATATTCTCAATTGAGAGCTCATCTTAGTCTATCTTGAAGTTTATGAATTTTGTTTAGTTTGTAGAAGCTTTATTTAAATTTGGTTTCTATTAGCATACTAACATTGCTCATATACAGATATGACTAAAAAGAGGATTGTTTATCTTTTTCTTGATGGTTTGGAAGATTCTATTAAGGGTTTGGTTAAGGCTTTCTCACCCTTAACCTTACAATAAGCTATCAAAAGAAGCTTGCAACTTGAAACTTGCGTGCCTATGAAACTAGTCACTAATCAAAAACTCCCAAATCTTTGGCAACATAAGGGGAATTTTTAGAAATAGACTTTTCCAACACTACCACCAAAAGATGTGATAAATGTGGCAAAAAAGAAGGTAGATGAAGAGACCAAGAGTGAATTATGAAGTAAAAAGCTTTTTTTCACTTGTAGAGAACCATGGGTTCTAGGACACAGATGTTTGCAGAAAGGTCAAGTGCACTATATTGAAGTTGCTTCAGAATCTTATTTAAATGAGCATGAGGAATTTCATGACACTAAGGAGGAGGAAGAAGAAGAGAAATAAAAATAAATAATCAACGATGGCACTTTAGCAGCATTATCAAGAGTCCCAAGATACCATCCCTTTCAAATTTGAGGGGTACTAGTAGGGAAAAAGGTTGACAGTTCTTCTTGATAGTGGGGCAACTCACAAATTTATTGATGAGGGATTTGTCATGAAAAGAGGGCTTAAAGTAGAAGATTTTGAGGGATTCAATGTTACTATAGCTGATGGATTCACTATGCCTTGCACACAGATGGTGAAATAACTCAAGATGACCTTAGGAGATTATGAGTTATGTGATGACTTCTATGTTGTTGGCACTGGGGAGACAGATCTTGTATTGGGTGTTCAATGGTTGCACTCTATTGGAGGCTATTACATGAACCATCAAACTATGGAGTTTAAATTTGATTCCAATGGGAAAGAAGTCTTATTAAGAGGCTTATCGAATGGAGCACCTAAGGTGGTCTCTGTAAAGAGGATGGAGAGGACTTTTTGAAGAGGATAAGTAGCATGGGCTGTAGGAGTCATAATGCATCTAACAAGTTCTCCAAAAAATCAAGGTAATTTCCATTTTGAAATTCAAAATATTCTTGATAAGCATAGTATAGTTTTCAATGACTTGCCTCTAGGATTACCACCAGATAAAGGTTTTGAGCATGTTATAGAGTTAGAACAGGGTGCCAAACTAGTTATAACAACCCCATACTACCACCCAAGAGGTTATAAGGAAGAAATTGAAAAAACTATTAAGGAACTCCTGGACATGGGATTCATAAGGCCTAGCTCTAGTCCATTTGCATCATCTGTGGTACTTGTCAAGAAAAAGGATGGTACAATGAGAATGTGTATAGAATACAGGGCTCTAAATAAGAAGACCATAAAAAATAGGTTTCCCATATCATGCATAGATTAACTCATTGATGAGTTACATGGTGTTGTATATTTCTCAAAAATTGACTTAAGATCGGAGTACCATCAGATCTGAATGAGGAGTGAAGATGTGGAAAATACCGCTTTCAGATGTCACTATAGGCACTTCAAATTTCTTGTTATGCCATTTGGCCTCACTAATGCACCTGCAAAATTCCAATCTTGTATGAATAAGGTATTTAGCTAGCATCTTCAGAAATTTGTTTTGGTATTTTTTGATGATATCTTGATTTATAGTAAAACATGGGAAGAGCATCTAAAACACATAGACACTGTTTTGGGAATCTTGGAGCAGCAATCCTTCTATGCTAAGCTATCTAAATGTGAGTTTGGTTTGATAGAGATCCTATATTTGGAACATATTATAAGTTCTAAAGGAGTATAGGTTGATCAACAAAAAATTCCAGCAATTTTGGATTGGCCTCCACCCACTAATCTCACATAATTGAGAGGTTTCTTTGGGTTGTGTAGCTACTATAGGAGATTTTCCAAGGGATTTTCTTAGCTTGCTGCCCCCTTGATTGATTTGAGAAAGAAAAGAGCTTTTGTTTGGATAGAAGAGGCACCAAAAAAACATTTGATAAGCTTAAGGAGGTAATGAGTTCATGCCTTGTGCTTGCAATTTCAGATTTCTCTTTACCTTTTGATGTTGAATGTGATGCATCTATAGTAGGTATAGGGGCTGTCCTAACTCAAATGGGACATCCAATAGCATTTGAGAGAAGAAAATTAAGTAAATCAAAGAAAGGTTACTCCATCTATGATAAGGAAATGTTGACAATCATGCATGCACTTCATAAGTTTAGACAATATTTGGTATGTGGGATATTCATTGTAAAGATAAACAATAATAGCCTCGGGTTCTTCTTGAACCAAAGGGATTTGAATTATCATCAACAAAAATGGGTAAGACAATTGCAAGTTATGATTTTGATATTGAATACATGAAAGGAAATACTAATGTGGTTGCTATAGCTCTCTCAAGAAAGCGCACTTTGTGTTTGTTAACATCTATCTCTGTTGATTGGAAAGTCTCCATAATTTCAAAGTATGCTAAAGATTCCTTTGCCTCCAAGATTTTGGATTAGTGGATGATAACAGGTACAAGGTTGTTGATGAATTGATTTATCACAAGAAAAAGATCTTCTTAGTGCCAGGATCAAAAACTAAGAAGAGGATATTGAGGGCCTTTCATGACACACCTTTGGCTAGTCATCAAGGATACTTCAAGACATACAAGAAAATTCGAGAGTGGTTTTCATGGAAGGGTATAAAGGAGGATGTCCTTAAACACATTAAGAAATGTATGATATGCCAACAGAGCAAGAGTGAGAAAAATCTTCCTGTAAGGTTGTTGCAGCCACTTCCTATTCCTGAACAAAAATGGGAAAGTATTTCAATGGACTTCATCATTGGGTTGCCCAAGGTTCAAGGTGAGCATTGCATATATGCGGTGGTAGATAGACTAAGTATGCACATTTCTTTCCTAAAACATCTGATTTCAAGGCATCACAAGTGGCCGAATGGTTCTTCAAGAATTTTTTTAGATTACATGGCTTGCCTAGAAACATTATTAGTGACGAAGATAGTAGATCCTCAACACTTTTTGGAAGGAACTCTTTCATTTGGAAGGAAATGAACTCACTCCCAATACTAGCTATCACCCTCAAATAGATGGAGAAACAGAGATAGTTAATAAATGGATAGAGTGATATTTGAGGAACTATGTTTCAAATCAACAATATGATTGGGTGAAATGGTTTCACCTAGGGGAGTATTGTTATAATACATCACATCACATGTCTATTGGTATGCCTCATTTTTCTGCTCTTTATGGTTATGATGCCCTTTCCTTTTTTTATCTAGTACTTCCAGATAGCAGAGTACCTATAGCAAGTGATTTCATCAAGCAAAGCCAAGACATAATAAGGTCCCTCAAGGATAATCTACAACATACATAGAACCAACAAAAGTTGTATGCTAATAGGTAAAGGATTGAAATATCTTTTGAGGTGGGAGATTTGGTATTTTTCAGGTTGCAACCATATAACAAAGCACTTTGAAGAGGAGGGGGGCAGAGAAGCTCAAGCCAAGGTTCTATGGGCCTTTTAAGATCATCAAGAAGGTAGGAGAGGTAGCTTATGAATTGGAGCTCCCACCAAATAGAAAACTACATAATGTTTTCCATGTATCTTGCCTGAAGAAGGTTCTAGGCCAGCAAACCATAGTATCTACAGAATTACCACCTCTTGATGATGAAGGGAAATTAGTTTTGATACCAAAAGAGATTTTGGATACAAGAGAGAAAAGATTGAGGAATAGGAGCATCATAAAGCATTTGGTCAAATGGAAACGATTACCATTGGAGGATGCAAGTTGGGAAGGAGTGCATATTCTTGAGCATTCCAACCTTCATTTCTTAAGAACAACCAATATTTGGGAGGGGAGGACTTGTCATGTCCCCTTTTCAAATAATTAAAAATAATAATCTTTGCTAAGGCAAGCAGGCTCAAAAAGGTGAAGTTTCGGAAAAAGGGACTAATCTTTGGAAACCAATGGACTAATAAATGAAATTTATTATTAAAATATGTTTTATTAACCTCTCTATTTCATGAGTTTGGGTTATTCCCTCTTCTAAAAGGATTTGGAGGCATTTTGGGCTCATTCCAGAATTTGATTTTTGCTCATTGCTTTGTTGTTCTTCAGAGCCTACCAAACTTGTGGAGAAGGAGACCGAAAGATGGGAGTTTGTAAGTTTTTAGGAAGGCTAAGTATGGGAGTTTAACTCCATTCTATGTGCAAGCTCATGCAGAGTTTTTTCTTGTGCTGAACAGTGCAAATTTGTGGGTTTTCGGGTGTGTTTTTTTGTAAGAGTTTGGTGTTTTTAGTTGAGTATTTCTTATCAGTTTGGGTTGCTTCTATATTTCAAATAATTAGGTGTCAAAATAGAGCTGAATACATGTATTGGATCATGGTTCTACTTCTGTGATAGATTATAAGTGTTTTTGTGGTGTTTATGGGCTATTTTGTGTTATTTTCAAGAGTCTGATGAGCATTGTTTGTGTCCTCCATTTGGGAGCTATTGTGTAAAATCTATAGAGATATGGAAATATAATTTTGTAGGTTATTATGCTGGTGAAATTTCTGTAAAAATTTCCACTTTTTGATTTATTAATAATTTGTAAAGCTGTGAAGTTTTTGGCACTATTCCAGGCATACCCGATTTGGGTTTTATTGAGAAATTGGTGGATCTTTGAAATATTGGTTGTTTGATTTAAAAAAATCTGATTAGAGGCTTTAAATATCATATAAAATTAGGAAGGGGACATTTCAATTCATCACATCATTCTTTAAATGAATTTATTCCTTATTTATAATGGTTCTTATTTCTAGAAAGCATGGCTTCTTGAAGGCTTTCTATGACCAATTTATGGACAACACTTAGAAATATGTGATAGCTTTCCTTTGACTAGAATTAAGAGGCTATAGTTATAGAAATATTCATAATAAAGCTAAAATATTTGCTTAATCCAAAGTATAATTGAGATTGCTTAAAATTTCACAAATCTAAACACCAGAAGCCTCTTGAACATTTAATGGAAACTTCTTAAGCTTGGTATTATCCCCACATGATACTGAAGAGAGTTATTATTATTTTTTCTTCTCTGACAGATCCCTTCATCCATAAACTACATAAGACACAATCAAAAGTTGTTCTAGGGCCAAACCAATAGATTTTCACTTGTCTTCCAACTTTAGGACTTTATTGTAATTGACCATATTAGCTAATGCAATGTCTCCAATTTTAGAAGAATTTTATTTGGGTTGAATAATTAATTGGTTGAAAAATGAGGATCTATATAATTAATTAAAAAGGGGGCCAAATTAATAAAATAATGTCAGTGTGTTGTAAATATTTAGATTTTTTTCAAGACTTTTATAACAAAATGGATAGATATTGTAAATAATATTGAATGTATTTAACTCTTTTATTTATGGAAGCTAAAGGCCGATGGTAGTTTACATGCACCTAAGTACAAGATCCTCCCTATTCTATTGTTTTGGTCAATGGGAGTAAGTCCTTACTCCAATTTGTTTCTTAACATATTAGTTTAAATATTAAATACTTTGTACTTCATTGTGAAATCTATGTCATGAGGGAATATAATTGCAAATATCTAGCCAATCAATGTTGTTGGTGTATACTCTCTATAAATATTTCATACATGTATAAGTAATAATCTTAATTATCCACAATTATATTTTGTATGAGTCAAACTAGACTACCATTTGGAGTGAGTGCAGTAATTTAAGGGTCGTAGATGTCAAAGGTAGTTTTCCCTCAAGTGAATCCCTTGGGTAATTTCCCATGGCTTCTCCCTATAGGTATTTGGAAAAAAATGCTTCCCTCTGGTGCTTCTCCCATGTACTCACTTTGGGTTCTTCCTTGAAGTTCTTCCCTTTTTTATTTGTCATCGGTTACTTTTTCTTAGGTTCTTTCCTTTTGATACTTCTCTCGAGTGTTTCAAATAGGTTCTTCCTTCCAATACTTTCCCTCACTCCTACATAAAAGGGTACTTAAAGACAATTTTTAAAGATCAAATTATTATTTTATCTTAAATATTTAAGTAGTTTTTTCTAGTTATTAGTGCCACCTATATATAGGACAAGACTATAGTTTTCAAGTCTATTTGTGAAAAGAGTAAAACATTTTCTATATATTATGATTGTAAGATTAATTTTCATTAAAATATTTTATTCTTATGAAATTTCTAATTTTTCATTGGCTGAGGTATTTTTTCTTGGTGATCTTTTTAATTTTCTTTTCAAAAAATTTTGTGCATAAAATTGAGCTCACTAATTATGGCAATAGGTGAAGTGGTGGCAAGTGGTGGAAAGTATTTGGCATGGTCTTCTGCATGCAGACATTGCCACGAATATGTTTCATTCCTTCTACATTATAGAGCTAGGTACATTTGGTAATAAATGTATTATTTTTAGAACCATCCACCATTACAAGAAATATTATCTAGCAAGCTGGCAGCAGGAGTGTGAGGTTTTGTGATCTTGATGTTCTCATTTTAGATCAGCAAGTGGCTCATGGCCATGAGCAATAAATTACACAGAATTATCAATTATATTTTTTTATCAATTAAATTTTATTCAATTTTTTTCATATGTTTCCTTTTTCATCAAACTAAATGTTACTATTTTGTTATACTAGAATGAAACTTCCTTTATAATTTATAATGTTGTATAGAGATGTCTAATAAATTTTTTTATAATTCTTTTATGTTTGTAGTAAAAATATTCTATTTTTAAATCATGATAAAGCCAAATTCTAATTCATGTTGTATATGAAAACTCCAATGCTTGGATATATTTTCTTTTATAGAAGCCTAGATGATTCATGGTTCTAAGCTTTTCTAGCGCTATGCAATTGGGTTTCAAGTAGGTTACAAATTATTTTACATATTTCAATAGAAGATATTTCAACAAAATAAAGGCTTTGAGTTTTTTATCCTTTATTTTCTTGTCTAAGGTGTTTTTATTAATGTTCACTTATCCTTCTGGGCATACATTTGAGCATGAAGAGGGGAGAAACTTGGTTATTAGGGTTTGACTATAGATGAAACATTAAACACACTGTGTGTGTGTGTGTGTGTGTGTGTGTGTGTGTGTTTAGTAGGCTTCTTCTTATCACTCGGTAGTAGTGGCTTGGGTAGTGTGAGTGACATATCCAAAAGAGGGGTGGAGGCAGTTGATCAAGCACCAATCAAGGCAAGAGTAGTGTAACGCCTTGATAGGGAACCCAAGACAAATTAGTTCCCATAATGTCACTATGTTCTCTTATTTTTTTTTGAAAAATTAAATAATCAAGAGATAAAAAAAAGTGGAAGCAATAGCTCACATACATAAGCAATACAATAGAAGTTACATCTCTTAAGGTTTCCATAATATTAAATCACACACATAAGTTTAACTAAGATAAAATTTGATAAATGAACAAAGTCCATGTCATATAATAACTACGTGTACAAAATCACTTGAAAGATTATAAAAAAACATAAGATGCCACATCACATAACTAGAATGAATACTCATCCTTTGCACATGTCATAAATTGTGAAATGCTAAAAGAATATATTGCTGAAACAATGGGTGTTGCACACATTGCATAATATTGTTATATTATATTATATTATTTTATTATCTAATGTTGTATCTAGGATCACCTAGATGGATGTGCATCATATAAAGATTGTCATGGGGTATACTCGATGAGTTATATTGTAACATTGTGATAATATTTGATGTAATTATTTCATATTGGAAAAAATAATCAAATTTTCAATATTAAATGTGAGGTCAATGGGTTAGGTAGCACATAATTTTAGGACAAGGTTTATATAATACCTCTTGGTGGTTTTATGGGACTTGTTACTATATAAGTAGACACAAGGATAGTTTTAGAGATAAGACATGAGGCAAAAAGGGAAAGATTCAAGGAGGAAAAGGCTTGATAGATTGGCCAAGGGACCATTTGTGAAGGTTACAAGCATGACATGGGATGTGTGGTTTCATGCTTATTCACATGGATTTCTTAGTTGTGGCTATGGAATTGATGGCTTCCATGGCTGTATTGCAACGGTGCTTTTGTTGAATAATACATGGTGATGGATGCTTTTGGAGGCTGGGTTCTTTTTTCCCTTAATGAGGGTTTCCCAGGGTATATCTTGTGTCACAATTTTTTTGGGTAAGTTTCATCACATTCAAGTCAACTCTTAGATTAACTTGGTAGTCTCTTAAGATCCTGACTCTTTAGGGACTCTATGCGACATTAGTATCATTTCCTAAAGACAAGGCATACTAACAATGCAAGGCCACAACCAAGCATCCTCACTACTCCCATCCTAGTTTGTACTAGCACTCGAGGCATGGGTGAGGTAATACACTAAGTCTTGTTAATTTATTTTAATTACATTAATGAAATTTTATGACTTATTATTACAACTTAAAATGGTTTATCTGGGTAGCCTCTTTAGGGCTTTGGCCTCGATTACAAGCCATTTCCCAACATACATATAGATAATCTACACTAAGCTCATAAAAGTATAACTCATAAAATAGAAATATTTGCTTTAATCCTATACAAGAAAATAGAAAGAACCAATAGATAACTAATGAAAACCTCATAGGTTACACCAAAAATATCACAATGCATGAGCTTACAAAGAAGAACTAGATCTCATCTCAGAAATATGTGAATACAACACATTGGTTGGGAACAAAATAATTGTGACAAAACAACATCATAAAAAAAAAACACTTCCCAAGCCTTTGGTATACATTCCTATTTGGTCAAACTACTAGGTTTCCCAGAAAAAACCATCACAGGATACACATAACATCTCAACATGCATTTAAAATAATTGTTTATATTCTGTTATTTTAGTTTCTAATATAATTTCATAATAATCAATTTGAAATAAAGTTTTCATTTTCATTTTCATAGCTTTCCGGTTGATATAGTTCCAAGTTTAGTTTGATTACAAAGCCTTCCAATCTCTTTCATACTACACTGAGTAGGGATATGATTCCAGTTGATATGCTTCTAAATTTAGTTCAATCACAAAACAAACAATAAGGGCTCAAGCAAGAACATTAACTATTAAAGACCTAGCATGGCGATGCATTGTGTACTACATTGAGTAGGGATCTACAACAAGGTGTATAATGTTATCTTACATATTATCCATAATCAGGTTAAATAATTTATCCCTTATTTTTCAGATCAAATTTCTAACATCATTAACTTTTTTCGATTTTAAATGTCCGTGTTTAAGAGAAATTATAAATAATTTACATCTTTAAACTGTTGCAGAAATACAAAAATAGTTTTATAAAACTATTGTTCAATTGTTTAGTATATCGTCTCTGGAATTCTTCAATAGTTATTGAAGATTTTATGAAACTTTCATTTCTTCTTTATGAAGGAGCTTCGGATGTATCTTTTAGTTGCGACATTTCCTTTGAAGACACAAAAAATAGAGTGAAATATCACTAGGATTATCCAAGCCTTAAAATTTGAGGCGTCTTAGTGGCCCCAAACATACACTTCATTTATATTGACCATGACTTTGCTTTCTTTTGTCTAGTTACATAACTGTATCATTTTGAGCAAGAAAGCTGCTTGAGAAGTTTGAGAAAATTTTCAATTTTGTCCTTCATTCCTATTTTAGGAGCTACAAATTCTAAAACATATATGGGCAGTGTTGTTCAACAAAGAGGTCTTAACACTCATAGTCAAATTCATTACTATTTAATATCTTTAAAATGTCTGTCCTTATTACTGTTTTTATCTCAATAATTGTTTGAAATCGTGAATGTAAGAAATAAACAATTTATATTTTTAATAATGATAAATATTATTGAAACTTTTCAATCGTCTGAACCTGCTGAATATACCTTCCATTGAACTACCTATCAAGAGTAGTTTGTTTTGGAAATATTTTGTGTGCAGATATTGAGATCTCTATCTCTAAGAGATTTCCAACTAGTTCTTGATGTGTAGCACAAAGAGCCATTTTAAATTTTTCAATAAACTAATTTAGAATAGATTATTTTGAATTTTTTTTTTTGCGTGGGAAATTGAATATGCAATTCAAGACAAAAGGAATGAATAGTATTCGATTCAAGTGCTTTGCAGGAAATATAACGTTTTTTTTAGTTTAAATCTAAGTTAAACAATAGTTTAATGATAATTATGTTTGATATTTTGTCTGGAGACTAGCGATTGTTCTAGGAATTTTATAACTCCAAGTGATTAGCCATTAGAAAGACCACTAAGAAAGTCTAGATCTTGGAGCAGTGAATTGAAATTAGACAGAGTTCTAAGAACCTCCAAATCTTGTTGGTGCATCTCTAGATCACTGCAAGTAGTCAAATCTCAATAGTTTGTATTTTAAGATATTTTAGTTTATTTATTTTCTAATAAGTTTAGACATTATATAAAGTTGTAGAATAATGTGCATGTCTCTAGCTATATATTTGATCTCTCTTTACATTTGGTATTCTATTGCGTATTCCTAATGATTGGCAAATAGAGTTACAATCTATATATTTTTATTTTTATTTTTATTCTTGATTTGAAATTTAAAAATTGTCACTACCTTAACATGGGGATTTTAAATTGTTTACATGGTATTAAAGCTATTGTGGTTTTGAATCATTTTGTATTTGGATTGTTTTTCTAGGTGTTAAAGTTTCTTGTATACTACAAATGGCTGGAGAGAAAACCTTGGTTTAAGTCATGTGAAGACATTGAGAGGATCTCCATCTTCACCTAGCCCTTGAAATGCAACATTAATGGTAGATCCATTTTTCTAGTGAATTAATTTATACATGTGATTCTAAATTTTACTTTTATAACTGGAAAATTGAATGTATAACTCAAGAAAAAATGCCCCCTACCCTTTTCGTTGAGCTTAAAAAATAATTGTTCACCCATATTTTTTCCCACTTCTAAACTTCTTCTAACTTAGAATATGTATACTATTTCTACCACCAAAATTAAGCCCTCATATAAAAGAAAAATTAAAAATTATATCTAGCAGGAGAAGATGGTGGAAGTGTTAAATGAGTCAACTTTAGTTTCTTCCTAGTCTATAAGTCTTCATAGATCCCTAACAATTCTAACTCTAACTTGGTTCCCATATTCCCTTGACCACCTTCTTCTTGCCCTCCCCTAAAACCCAACTCAACTATTCTAGAGACCCTCAAATCATTAGGTCTTCCTCCCTTTCCCTTCTTCCTATGTCTCAAGGAATTTACCTATAGGCCCATTTTGTAAAGTGGATGTCCTATGAATATGGTACAAAAATTGTAAAGCTATTTCAAAACGACTCTTTTTCTAGCTACAAATCATAGTGGGGAAAATAAAAAGTTCAAAGCCCTAGCAGAGGCTAACCATAAGGTGGAAGACTCGATTAAGAGAAAGAGAGACACATCATTGTGGTAGGTTCGGAAAGATCTTGTGGAAAATATACATAATTGGGAAATGATAGAATAACACATCATTGGAACTAATGCTAGGATACCCTTAGAAGAAGAAAAGATTAATATCATTTACCCCTTGGTTTCCATGTAAAGTACCAAACAAAACTAGGTGAGAAAATGTTGGTTTTGGCTTCTCAACACAAGAAGGCTTAGGATAAATTGGAAAAAATTTGTTAGGGGAATCTAGGAGGAGTTGGAGTAGAGGATGTTAGAGAGGAAACAAAGAGAGGAAAGTCATGGAAGAGAAGAAAATTTCCAATTGGAAACTAAGTATAATGTGGTTTCAGGGGACATGGATTTTTCTATGCCTCCTTAATAGAAATTCTCAAGGAATCAAGCAAGTTCTAGCCCTAGTTTAAGTTTGTTTGGATCCTTTGTATTATTTCATAGTTTCTAGTCTCTGGGGTTTTTGTTTGGTTTTTTTAGCTTAGTTTCTTTTTGTTGGCTGTTTAGTTCAATAGTTGGGTCTCACTTCTTCAGAACCCCTTTTTGGTGTTAGCTATACTTTATGTCAATTTTTGGTTGTTAAGGGTCTCAACTCTCTCTTTCTTTGTCTAATAAAAACTCAAAACAAAAGGATAAAACATTATTCCAATTGAGTCATTCTATGCAAAAGAATGATTTTTTTTGTGAACAATAATTTTTAGTTTAAGAATGTCATAGAAATCACAACTATTTTTGTGATTGTACAAAATAAAAGTTATTAATATTATCATTTTGTGTCTTGAAGAAAGTAGAAACTAAATAGCGCTCTAGGAAGATCCGGATCTTGTCACGTGCAACTCTAGATCACTATGAATATGTAGTTATCAATAGCTTGTATCCTTTGAGATTTGTAGTTTCTTTTTATTATTTTGTAATAATTTTAGATTTGATAGAGAGGAATAACGAAAGTTTCATGTCTCTAGTTGTGTTGTTTTTTTATCTCCATTCATATTTGATATTCTTTTATGTGTTTTCAATGATCATCAAATAATGTTTTAATGTATGCATTTGTGTTCTTGATTTAAAACTAGAACTTTGTTTGTACATTGCTTTTGAGATTTTATATTACACATTTATAATTGAAAACTAAGTTTAATTGAAAATTGAATCATTATAATTATAAATCCTAGTGAGGAAAATAAAAAGTTTGAAGCCCTAGAAAAGGCTGACCATAAGGTGGAAGACTCAACTAAGAGAAAGAGAGACACATCATTGTGGTAGGTTCGAAAAGATCTTGTGGAAAATCTACATAATTGGGAAATGATAGAATAACACATCATTGAAACTAATGCTAGGATACCCTTAGAAGAAGAAAAGATTAATATCATTTACCCCTTGGTTTCCATGTAAAGTCCCAAACAAAACTGTGTGAAAAATTGTTGGCTTTGGCTTCTCAAAACAAGAAGGATTAGGATAAATTGGAAAACAATTGTTAGGGGAATCTAGGCAGAGTTGGAGTAGAGGATGTTAAAGAGGAAATAGAGAGAGGAAAGTCATGGAAGAGAATACAATTTCCAATTGGAAACTAAGTATAATGTGGCTTTAGGGGACATGGATTTTTCTATGCCTCCTTTCTAGAAATTCTCAAGGAATCAAGCAAGTTCTAGCCCTAGTTCAAGTTTGTTTGGGTCCTTTCTTTTAGTGGGTAGTTTCTGGTCTATGGGTTTTGTATTTGGTTTTTTTAGTTTAGTTTCTTTTTGTTGGTTGTTTAGTTCAATAGTTGGTTCTCACTTCTTCAAGACCCCTTTTTGGTGTTAGCTAGACTTCAAGTCATATTTTGGTTGTTAAGGGTCTCAACTCTCTCTTTCTTTGTCTAATCAAAACTCAAAATAGAACCATGAAACATTATTCCAATTAGGTCATTCTATGCAAGAGAATGACTTGATTTGTGAAAAATAATTTTTAGTTTTCAGAATGTCATAGAAATCACAACTATTTTTGTGATTATTTTAAAAGAAAAGTTATTAATATTGCCATTTTGTATCTTGAAGAAAGTAGAAACTAAAGAGAACTCTACAAAGATCTAGATCTTGTCATGTGCAACTCTAGATCACTATAAATACTTAGTTATCAATAGCTTGTATCTTTTGAAATTTGATTTTTTTTATTTCTTTCTTTTCTTAATTTTGTAATAATTTTAAATTTGATCAAAAGGAATAAATAAAGTTTCATTTTTCTAGCTATGTTGTTTTTTTTTTGTCTCCATTCATATTTGATAATCTTTTATGTTTTTCCAATGATCATAAAATAATGTTTTAATGTATGCATTTTTGTTCTTGATTTAAAATTGGTACTTTGTTTGTACATTGCTTTTGAGATTTTACATTGCACATTTATAATTGAAAACTAATCATTATAATTATAATTTTTTATGTTCAACAATTAAATGATTATTCAATTAATATAATAAAAATGGTATACTTTTATTCAAGGTAATAATTGTTTTGGTTTTCTTTTCTATTATAGGATCTGGTAGTAGTGGGTTGTTAGCATTTATGACTTCTAAATATTTTTGAAGTTAGAAATTTTAACTTATAATGATATATCTAGTGGTCCTCTACATAGTTTTTTGTTTTTTAATGATATGCGTGCTATTCTACAACCAAACAAAGTAAATATTTTGGAATCTAAAGTCTACAACGATAGTCCTTTGAATAAATATATTATTACATCTTTGTCTAGGGATCATTATTAATAAGGGTATCTTTAGATCTAAGTGGACAAAAGAGATATGAAGTTTTGAAACACAAAAATCATATTAGTCATATGACACTTGTTGATACAATACCAATATTTGTATAACAAATTACCAGGTTACAAATAATTAGATTTACACATGAATGCTCATTATATGTTGGTGAATTCTTGTAGACTACTTAAAAAGGCATGGCAGCAATCAACTATATATGAACATGAGGCATAATCAAAATAGACCCCATATATTGCTATGACAACCTAGATGAATCAACAAAAATATGTCATTTAGATAATATATGGTACATAAGTTCCATAAGAAAACTCACTCTATTAGCAAACAAGATTGCACAAAATGTCACAAGTAACTTTTGCATTGAAACTTCAACTAGTTGGACATATCGTGGAATACAATTAGAAACTTAATGTATGATAAGGTGACATTAGTTTTAAGTGACAAGCTACATAATAGATCATAAATTTGTGGTAAATGACATAAGGAACCACAACCAAGGTATTATTGTAGATTATCAATTAAACTGTAAAGATTGTCTAAATGTATTAATTGTCACATTAGATAACAAGTGCCACGTAGTGGCATGTACTTTCCTTTAAATTAATTAATTAATGTGTATTATATATAGTTACAAAAGATAAAACATAAAATTATTCAATTAGCCAAGTTCTAAATAAATAATTGAAATATTTAAGAAAAGAAAGTAACTGAATCATGAACAAAGATCGAAGCAAATAGTTTAATGTAGTAAAGTGACTGAAATATTAGAAAGATACAAATTATGTGTGATAGTTTATTGTTAATATTTGAATATTAAAAAAATAGATAGCTCTAAACTAATGATTAAAAAATACACTTTTCTAAATTCTTTATTTAATTGTTTTTGAAAAATAAATAATATTAATATATTTAATGTTCATATTTTTAATTAAATCACATCTTTTAATTCATTATTCCAAATTATTAAAGAAGCTCACTATTTTTATAGAAATATGAAAGAAGTAGGACTATATTAGCATTGAATAATCAATGTCTAAATTAGATAATTGATTTTCTTTTATATATTAAAATAGTAATTATAAAATAGATATAACTACAACATGAATAACTTGGAAACAAATAACTATGTTGAAAGCAATTCTTGAAAAGTTTAATATTTTCTATGAATAATATGTTATTTTAAATATTTATTTTTCAATATGTTACACCTCATTGTTGGATGGCTTGTGTAATAAAAAATGAAATGGATTAATAAGTCAATACACGTGCATAATACAATTGAGCTTAGATAATCTCCCAAAATCTTGCCAATTGAAATGTAATATGAATGGAGCTCTGAAAAAAGGAGTCCTATAAGACCAAACAAATTGAACCAATTATAATTGAAATAAATCATTTTTAACAATATATTTAATTGATAATAAATATGTAAACCTTAGTTTTACTAAAATGATGTAAATTACTTGAATGCAATTGGTTGATCTGTGCAAAATTAATTCACTAATAGTACAAAGTCAATGCTATAGTACTAGCCTACGGCAAGTACAATAACCTTTGATTAAAACAAATAACATAGAACACATATTAAAAATAAAGAAATAAATATATGATAATAACTTTCTTTACTACAGATGAATTGTGGAAAATACTCAATTTTCCTTTCATGAGTGTAATAAAGATAGTTATAAGAACAAAATTTTGCCATGATAACATTGACGATTCCATATTGGAGGGAGGTATCAATCTTCGACCATTTTCAAGGGCACTGTTTAGGGTGCAACTTATATGCACCCATTTTCAATGAAAATATAAGCCCTTTAGACTATTTAACACTTATACTAGTGCATATAAGTCCTTTAGACTATTCAACTAGTTGGCATATCATGGAATACAGTTAGGATTATAATGTATGATAAGATGACATTAGTTGTAAGTCATGAGCTCCATAAGAGATCATAAATTTGTGGTGAATGACAAAAGGAACCATGACCAAAATATTATTATAGACTATCAATTAAACTATAAAAAGTGTCTAAATGTATGAATTGTCACATTGGATGATAGCCTTTGATTAAAATAGACAACATAGAACACATATTATAAATAAATAAATATACGATAATAACTTTCTTTACTATAGATGAATTGTCAAAAATACTCAATTTTCCTTTCAAGTGTGTAATGAAGATAGTTATAAGAACAAAGTTTTGTCAGATTCCTACTGAAGATGGGTATCAATCTTCAGTGATTTTCAAAGGCACCATTTACGGTACAACTTATATGCACCCATTTTCAATGAAATATAAGTCCTTTAGACTATTTAACACTTGTACAAGTGCATATAAGTTGTCTAACCACTGACATTTTCAAGTGGCAATGCTGACTCATAATAGCATGAACACATTTTATGTTTACTTTAAAGTGCCGCAAGTGGAAGAAGAAACGTGGATAAGTGTTCAACAATAGAGTTGTACATTAATATGCTAACTAAGTTTCACATGACAATGGTTTAGGAAAATGAAAGGACGGGTCATTAATTGTGTGTATAATGTATCAGATTAGGGAGCTATGACAGTATAAACGTCTATGCTCTTATGTTTTAAAATATTATAAAATTAAAACTATTCATAGCATGGTAGAGCAGGTCCTTTAGACAATGTGTACAAAATTTGATAAATTTTGAAGTCAACTAACTCTATGCTATAAATAACAATTCGATTCCATTTTCTTTCGTAGCTATGACAAAAATCACTAATTCGTTCTAATGGTTCAATCCTACGTGCAAATGACTAATTCATGTCTAGCCACCATCGTTTGAAAAAGTATTCCAAATTAAAATGCTTTTCCTGAGATGAATAGTTATATTTCACCGCTCATTCAATCAATTTCCCCTATTAAATACCTGCTTTGGGGATGCTCAATCATAGCAAGCTCTTTTTTCCCATTTTTCATACCATACAATATTTTGGGCCAATTGTAAATTGAAACTTCTGAAACAATGATGAAGGCTTCCTTGAGCTGCATTTTATGGTTTTTTCTAATATTGTCAATTAATGCATCAGACCCAGATCCTCTGCAGGATTTCTGTGTGGCTGATCTTACTCAATCCAATGTGAAGTTGAATGGTTTTGTGTACAAAGACCCAATGGAAGTGAAGGCTTCAGATTTCTTGTTTAAGGGACTTGATACTCCACTCTCAACAAACAATAAGTTTGGATTCAATATCACAACCGGTACTGTGCAAACTTTCTTGGGATTAAACACGCTGGGCATATCTATTGGAATATTTATTGCATTTAGTCGTTTGCCTCTAGAGCCAAATGCCCACCTACCACCCCTAAATGTTCAAAAAAATTATTACGGGTAGGTGAGTTTTCAAATTCAGAAATGAGGGGGAAAACATTTTGCAAACAAGACAAAAGGAATGTTTGAGTCATTCATTTGTGATACAACCAGAGAGAAGTTGAAGTTGACGAGCTCAAAAGTTGCAGAGAAGGAAGAAGAAAGAAGTTGATCAATAGATCCAATGGTCAGAGTGCAGAGAAAAGGAAGTTCATTTCATGCCTGCAGTTGCACGTGTTTCTTTTCTGGTCATTCTATAAATTTATTATTTTGTTGAGTTCATTCTGTGTAGTAGTGTTTGCTCTAGGCACCATTGTATGCAGCCATTAGAGCTAGAAGTTTAAAGTTTATGAAGTTGTTCAAGTTTTAGTAGTTTAGGGTTATTTGAGGGTTTTCTGGTTGAAGCTGAATGCTCCTAAATTTTGTAATAGTTTCAATCAAAGTTGAATAGAAAGTAAGTACGCATATGTGAATCCATTGTCTTTCTTCTATAAATTCCATTTCTGAAGTTTATTGTTGAATATATTTAAGGTTTGGGTTGTCTAGTTTAATTGTGATATTATTCACGTTGGAAGTCTGTCACTCGGTTTGCTCTTTATTTGAGTTTTTAACTTTATTGTTATTGCCTAGTTCACTCAACATTTTCTTCTTCTGAGCTCCTCTCTTCAATGCTACCAAGTTCACTCAATAATCACACTACCGAGCTCTACCCTGCAGTGGCTACCAAGTTCACTTGGCATCTAGTGGCTTCTGAGTTGTTCTTCACCTACCGAGCTCACTCGGCACTCTCCTGCCACTCGATTTATTACAGTGCTAAGCAAATTTTGGCACTCGATAATAGTTTTTGCCGAGCATTATTTGGGGTTGTGAATTTAATTTTTAATATTTGTCACATGGTATCAGAGCTTTGAGGCCCCACATCCATAGTGAGTTAGGGCATTTGTTTTCTTGGGATATTTATCATTGCAGGAGATGCAAGAAAGATATGGTAGCAGCCACCACCCTTCAATGGACAAAATTATAATACATGGTCAAAGAAAATGAAGACCATAATGGTTGCTAATGATTTATGAGAGTTTGTAGTTAATGGGTTAAATGATGTGAAAAACCCAACATAGTATGTTGCTCTCCCAAATGCACAAAAGACTCATTTGAAAGAGTCAAGCAGGAAAGATGTTAAGGCATTAAGTTTGATTGAGGAAGCAATGACAGAGATCGTATTCTCAAAGATTGCAACAACAAATTATGCAAAGGAAGCATGAGATATCCTTGAGACAAACTTTAAGGGGGCTGGTAAAGTCCACACAGTAAAGCTACATAATATAAGGAGGGAGTTTGAGAACATTCAAATGAAGGAAAATGAATCAGTTGTAGATTTTAGTTCAAGAAACTCCAATGTGATTAATCAACTAAGATCAAATGGAGAAGACTATCAAGAGCAGAGGATAGTGGAAAAGATATTGAGGAGTTTACGTCATAAATATGACAATTTGGTCATAACCATAGAAGAGGCAAAAGACCTCACTGTTTTGACAATGGATGAGTTGATGGGTACTCTTCAAACCCATGAGCATAGGATCAATAGATCTGCATCTTCTTCTTCCCAAGAGCAAGCATTTAAGGCTCAGTCAAATCCAAGAGGAAGGGGAAGAGGAAGAAATGGCTGAGGTAGAAATTTCAGAGGCTGAGGCTGAGGAAATGGAGGACAAAGAAATGTTGTAGTAGAAAGCTCAGGAAGAGCAGATGGAGCAAGTAGCTCACAAAATACTTCAAGAGGAGGTAAGAAAAACTACAACTCAAATAAGAGTAATGTAGAATGCTACTATTGTCATAAATATGGGCATTATGCAAGTGAATTCTGGAAGAAGAAAAATGGTCAGTCAAGACAAGCAAATGTGGTTGATGTGAACATGGGAAGTGGAAATATTGCCATTGCTTTCATCATGTGTAATGTTGGTGAAGAAGGAATCCTTGAGGTTTGGTACCTCAACAATGGATGTAGAAATCACATGAGTGGTAATGAAACCTTGTTTTCATTCATTAACAAGAGTTTCAAATCTGAGATTAAAATGGGTAACAATGGAACCCTACTGGTAGTGGGCAAAACATCTATTATAGTCCGCACCAAGAAAGGTGAGAAGAAGGAAATACAAAATGTATATTTTGCCCCTAGTATGAACCACAATTTGATGAGCATTGGTAAGCTCATTCAAAATGGATACAAAGTGTTGATGGAGAATGACAAGTGTGTCATTCATGAAAAGGATGGGAGCAAGAACTTACTTGAAATAGTTCAAATGACAAAGAACATAACGTTTCCCTTGAGGATAGAGACATGTTTCTCATCTAAAGTTGGTGCTACACCTCCCACACAATCAGCTCTAAGGAGTGTGATTGAAGACCCCTTACGGCTATGGCACCTCAAGTATGGTCATCTTGGCTATGTTGATTTAAATTTATTGTCAAATAAAAGAATGGTAAAAGGTTTTCCACACAAGAAATTTATGTGACAAGTGTGAGGCTTGTATTTTGGGTAAGCAACACAGGCTTCCCAAATTTTAGGAGGGCTAGATATCCACTAGAGTTAGTGCACACTAACTTAGTCAGTCCTATGCAAGTTACTTCGATTGGGGGAGTACTTATTTTATGACATTTGTTGATGATTTTAGTTGTAGGACATGAGTATATTTCTTAAAGAATATATCTAAAGCATTTGATAAATTTGTTGAATTTAAAGCTCAGGCTGAAAGAGAATGTGGACATTATATCAAGGTCCTAAGATAAGATAGAGGAGGGGAGTATACCTCCAATTATTTTGAAATTTTTTTGCAAGAAACATGGCATAAAGAAAGAGCTCATAGCCAGCTATACACCACAATAAAATGGAGTGGCTGAAAGAAAGAACAAGACCATTGTTGAAATGGTAAAGAGCATGATGAAAGAGAAAGGTCTCCCAACTAAATTTTGGAGAGAGGCTGTGCCAACATCAGTTTTCCTAATTAATATGTGTCCTACAAAGGAAATTTGTGATAGAATTCCAATGGAAGCATGGTCACGAGGAAGATGGACAGTTTAACACCTAAGGGTGTTTGGATGTGTTGCATATGTACATGTGCCTACAGAGCAAAGGCATAAATTTGATGACAAAGGTCTGAAGTGCATCTTTATAGGGTACAGCTCAGAATCAAAGGCATACAGATTATATGACCCATTGAACAACAAGATGACTCTTTCAAGAGATGTTAAATTTTTTGAAAATCAGTCTTGGTATGGTTCAATTGATGAGTCACCAAGAACATCAAGTAAAGTGCCAATTATGAGTGAAGAAGACGCTGATGAATAGAAAGAAGAAGGAGTACGTAGAAGAAAAGGCAAGCGGCCTCAGTCATTGCTGAGCTCCTCTAGGTATGAATGAGTTTCAGTGTCGAGTAACAGTGAAGACCGAGCTGGTTGACAAAGTAGCAGCAGTGAAGATTTTAATCCCACACTCTCCTCCTTGTTACCAAGGAAGACCAAGAGTCTTAGGGAGATATACCAAGATGAAAGGTATGAAGATTATGATGAGAGTGTTAATTTTGCATTATTTTCTCATAGTGATCCCATATATTTTGAAGAAGTTGTTAAGAAGAAGAAATGGTGTAAGGCCATGGATGAGAAAATAGATGCTATAAAAAGAAATGAGACATAGGAGCTAACTGAATTGCCTCCCAAGAAGCAAGTGATTAGAGTGAAATGGGTGTACAAGACCAAATGCAGTGTTGAAGGCAAGATTGATAGGCATAAGGCAAGACTGGTAGTCAAGGGTTACAAACAACAATATGGTAGAGATTATGATGAGACATATCCTCCAGTTGCAAGAATAGAAACTGTGTGCTATCATAACAATTGTAGCTCAGCACAAATGGAAGGTATTTCAAATGGATGTGAAGTTCGCCTTCCTAAACGGTATATTGAAAGAAGAAGTCTATGTGGAGCAACCACCTTGTTATGAAGTTACAGGTGAAGAACACAAAGTATATAGATTGAAGAGAGCTTTTTATGGGCTCAAGCAAGCTCCAAGGGCATGGTATAGTAGGATTGACTCATATTTGATGAGAAATGGCTTTAGCAAAAGCAATGGTGAGCCTACTCTTTACATCAAGGCAGAAAATGGTAATGTGTTGATTGTTGTCTTGTATGTAGATGATTTAATTTTTACTGGTAATGACAAGGTTTTAATTGATGAGTTCAAAGAGGCCATGAAAAATGAATTTGAGATGGCAGACCTAGATCTCTTGAAATACTTTCTAGGCATAGAAGTAAAACAAATGCATAATGGCATCTTCACCTCTCAAGAAAAATATGCAAGGAAGATCTTGAAGAGATTCAAAATGTAGAATAGTAAGGCAACCCCAACACCAACATCAATAGGTTTGAAGTTGAGCAAGGAAGACTCTAGCAAGAGAGTGGATCCAACACTATACAAGAGTATGGTTGGAAGTTTAATGTATTTGACTGCAACTTGGCCAGACTTGATGCATGCAGTAAGTTTGATTTTCATATTTATGGAAACACCAAAAGATTTTCATTGGCAAGAAGGAAAGAGGATCCTAAGGTATGTGAATGGTAACAAGGGATTTAGAATTTTTTATAATGCAAAAAATGAATTTAAGTTGATAGGTTATACTAATAGTGATTGGGCTGGAAGTTTAGATGATAGGAAGAGCACTTTCGAATACATGTTTCATATGGGATCGGATGCAATTTCATGGGCATCCAAGAAGCAACCTATTGTTGCTCAATCTATAGTAGAGATTGAGTATATAGCAACAAATGTAGTAGCATGTCAAGCTATTTGGTTAAGAAGGATCTTGACAGATTTGAATGAAAGGCAAGAGGATGGAAGCACAATTTATTGTGACAACATCTCATCTATTGCATTGTCCAAGAATCCAGTCTTCCATGTGAGAAGAAAATATATATAGAGATCAGATATCAATTCATCAGAGAGTTGGTGGAGAATAAGGATATCAAAATAGAATTTTGTAAGTCTAAGCAATAACTAGTAGACATTTTCACAAAGCCATTAGGAATTGGAAGTTTTGTACACCTAAGAGAGTGTCTTGGTGTAGTTGATCTAGATTAGCAGTGATCCTTATTTTTTTAGCTTGGGACAAAGGGGGACTGTTGGAATATTAATTGCATTTAGTTATTTTCTCCTAGAGCCAAACACCCACCTACGACCCCTAAACATTTGTAAATTTATTATGGGTAGGTGAGTTTTCAAATTTAGAAAATGAGGGGGAAAAAAATTTTCAAGTAAGAAAAAAGGAATGTTTGGTTCAATCATTCGTGAGACAGGCAAATAGAAGTTGAAGTTGAAGAGCTCAGAAGTTACAAAGAAGGAAGAAGAAAGAAGTTGATCAACAGATCTAGTCGTCAGAGTGCAGAGAAAAGGAAATTCATTTTGTGCCTGTAGTTGCATGTGTTTCTTCTCTGGTCATTCTGTAAGTTTATTATTTTGTTGTGTTCATCCTATGTAGAAGTGTTTTCTCTAGGCACCATTGTATGCAACCATTAGAGCTGCAAGTTTAAAGTTTATGAAGTTGTTCAAGTTTTAGCAGTTTAGGGTTATTTTAGGGTTTTCTAGTTGAAGCCAAATGCTCCCAAATTTTGTAATATTTTCGATCAAAGTTGAATAGCAAGTAAGTAGGCATATGTGAATCCATTGTCTTTCTTCTATAAATTCCATTTGTGAAGTTTATTTTTGAATATATTTAAGGTTTGGGTTCTCTGGTTTAATCGTGATATTATTCACATTAGAAGTCAGTCACTCAATTTTCTCTTTATTTTAGTTTTTAACTTTATTGTTATATCCCAATTCACTTAGAATTTTCTTCTTCCAAGCTCCTTTATCCAGTGGCTACTGAGTTCACTCGATAATCATACTATCGAGCTCTACCCTGTAGTGGCTACTGAGTTCACTTAGCATCTAGTGGCTACCGAGTTGTTCTTCATCTACCAAGCTCACTTGGCACTCTCTAGCCACTCGGTTTATTAAAGTGCAGAGCAAATTTTGGCACTTGGTAATAGTTTTTGCTGAGCATTATTTAAAGTTGTGAATTTAATTTTTAATATTTCTCACAATATCAATAAACCCTGGTGTTTTCGCACCTAGTGGTTTGAATCCACCGCATATTCATCCTCGCGCTACTGAGATCATATTTGTAATGGAGGGCACTATTTTGGTTGGTTTTGTCACCACAAATAATGTTTTGTTCTCGCAAAAGTTGGAGAAGGGAGATGTGTTTGTGGTTCCAAGGGGGTTAATCCATTTTCAGCAGAATGTGGGGGCATCATTTGCAACTACAATTACTACTCTAAATAGCCAGCTGCCTGGTGTTCAAGTTGTTGCATCTACCGTCTTCAGAGAAAATCCTGTCATTCCTCAGGGTGTATTGAGCTAGGCATTTAATATCAATGACCAATAGCTCAAATAGTTGATTGCTGGAAAAACCTCATGAGCACCTGCAACACTGCCTGTAGAGTATTGATCTATCATCGTTGCTCTAAATTTATAAATGATTGTGTAAAGAGAAGATTTATGCTTATCTCTCTTGAGTCTATTTTTTGTCAATTTGATTAATTTCTTTCCTTTAGATGTTTTTTAAGGTGTACCCAATAAGAGCCTCAATCTTCTTTGAGGTCGAACCTCATAAATACTTCTCTTGTTTACATCGAGCCTAAATTGAAATGAATTTAACACATTATTTCATTAAAAGAAACTTATTTGTGCCTCTCTATGTATAATATAGTTTACTTGATTCTTGTTCTTTATAAATAATTGTATTTCTATTTTTTGTTTCAAGCGTTATGACATTCTCAAACTAAATTTCCACCATACAAAAATAAGTATTCTTAAGGTTGGTCTTGATTGATTCAATATAATGGATATGTATACATAGTCTAAAAATAGACAGTGCTTGTCACGATAGTTGAATGATACAAGGAAATCTATAACAATGAAAGTAACATATATTAAGGTTTAATTCTAAACTAAAAGTATTAAATAGTTAAAGTTGACTTAATGTTTTAGAGCTTAATTGTTACATTTATTTGAACTATCATATAAATATTCTGCATTGAAATGGAAAGTTTACCAACTCATATATCGACATCCTTTCATTCATTCCTAATAGTTTTCATGAAGTTTACAACCCAAATTATAAAATTTCAAGATATTCATCACCTTATTCGTGGACTGAATGAGCTCCTTATTTACAAGAAAATGAATGGCACCTATTCCCATTAAGCATGACTCTTATATGGATTTGAGGCAATGTGGATTCAACTATGGAGGAAAATCCATAGTTAAGCTTGTTTGAGCTGGACAAGTACTGGGATGGGTGACCTCCTAGGAAGTATGAATATCACTAGATCTAATTGATAGAGAGGTTGGATGAACCAATCATAGGTCCATGCTACTAGTCTTCCTGAAAGACTTCGAAGGTGTCTTCACCACACCACTTGTCACCTATAAACACTAAAAATATGTAAACACTACAAAGTGATTCATCTGTAAGAATATTCTACTTGGTTTGCATTAAAAATATATGCCTTCCCTCTATAAAATCCCTTTCATATTGTATGAAAACTAAGATCTACTATGATATCATTGAATTATTAAATTGCACTTCAATTTCTGATCCACCCAACATTATCAATTTGCTTGCCATTCTTAAACTATAACAATGCAGAGTTGACAAAGGATTACTCCATTAGTTGTTGTCTATGGATACAACATTTAGGATACAAATTAGTCACGACTATAAAAGATTACACTAATATTAACAAAACAAATATGAACTTCACAACAAAGATTAATTATTCAACTGTGATTTACATTGCAGTACAATAACCTCTCAATATAATTAGAGAAAAAGTTATATAAAGAAAACACAGATCATATTGCACCTGAAAGAACTCTAATGAAAAGGAGGAGTGCATGGACCTAATTTCACAGACCTATTTAAAGCTTTAAGCACTCTTCAATTTTCCTTCTGGAATTAAGTACATAATTGAAAAGAGATAAAAAAAAGTGATGCACATACCTTGAATTTGGGAAGAAGCGTGTCTAATTCCATGTGAGCATTGCATCTACAAAGAGTCTATTGATAGCTAACTAGAATTCCAAAGCGATAGATAGGCAACAAGCATCCTATGACATGAAATTTAATGGTAGTATTGGGTTCCAATGAACATTTCTCATCACTTATGGTATTCGAGTGGAGATTTTTCTTGAATTTACAATGTAATTGCAGTTCCATGCATGCTTTCCTCTCCATTAAAATATTCAATGTGATTGAGTAATTGAGATTGTTGTTGAATATAGTATGTCATTGGTTCTTCTTTCTATTTTCCTTCATGGGGCAGGACTGCAAATTTTAGTTGTCAACTTGCTACTTGAGTGTCTTGGATGTCTCCACATTCTGTATGGTATTGTGCAAGTCTATCAGTGTTATATACAAAATGAAAGAAAATTTTATAACTATATTAATGATTTGATCCATTGCCTTCTAGAGTAAATTCTGTGTAATATGTATGATAGTGTGTATATAAAATTTAAAATTTGGAAAAAACTTTAATTTTGTGCTAAATAACATCAAATTGACTATTTTTTTAAAGATCGAAAAGTTAAAACTCATCCAAAATCAGTTATATTTGAAAAAAAAAAAAAAAAACATTAAACTTTAAAAAACAGTATTATTTTTCCCTTTAGCAAACATCCAAACTGATTGATGCAAAAAATGAATCCAAGTATATCCCTAGCTATGAATAGATGGTAAAGCTATCCTATTTATTCATTGTATCAAATCAAATTTCTAGCTTAATCAGATGATCAAGGTTGTATAGTTATCTTAGAAATGGAAAATGGAAAATCTTACATAAATATCATTTATTGAAGATTTTTTCTTTTTTGAATTGAGGTAGATTCATGCTCTCCATATTAATAGTTAGTGGATAATATATATTTTACATCTAAATAAAATCCCTTGACTGCAATAAGTTAGGCGATAACTTTTGCTACGACTGCCAACTTTTACAAAGACCTCAAACAATATTAGACAAGAATAATTCTAATCATAAGAGTAATGACTAAAATCACCACAGTAGTTTCTCCTAGACTGATGTTACTCAAAAAATTAAGCCACCTCATAAAGCCATTTTAACTCTAAGCTACTTTGCAAGATAAGGTAATAGAGCCTAGAAAAAAGTTGTTGCTTTATGATAGAGAACAATGATGTATTTAAACTTAGTGGAATGTTGTTTCTATTTAATTGAATTAGGACTTTTAAAACAAAAACCTTAGTTACTGAATCTTTTTAGAACCATCTCTACCAATCAGGCCTAGTCAATAGCCAAGATGGCTTTGTATTTTTCCCAGGGTACCTTGGACAAACCCAAGTAAAGCCAGGGAAGCCCAAGGCTACACCTACCTGGCTATCTTTAAATATGTACCTTTGGAACCCTTTATCAAGTGTAGCCAATTTGTTGCAAATGAAGTTTAGGATTTCATTTGTGTGCACTCCAAGGATGTTGAATTACATGTATCTCTTTTGACATAAGAAACTAATTACAATGAGGGGGTGATAAAGAATCAAACTCTAATTTCGAGTGTGTTGAATTACGCATTATTGTTGCACAAATTGTCAAAATCTCTTTAGATGACAATAATTTCAACTCAACCTAGGTAAAATTTCCTTCCAAATTTTTTTACTATCTAATCGAGCAACTCTTATTTAGAAGTCTTTAAAAGTATGCTTTTTTGAAATTTATCTACTATCACAGAATTAGGGTAATTGGCTTGATGGTGATTTTCTCAACTTTCTTTTGTGAAACTTCAAATATCATTTTCAACCTCTTTTTGTAATGTCATATTTCACAATTCTTGAGCATTGAGTAATTCCAGTGCAAAGTTAAGTTGATCATGTTTACTACCTTGATTTATCATGAGAAGTAATAAGGAGCTAAGAAGCAAGATACTGGATGGCATATTATAAGAATCTTATTGACTCTCTTTACTAGGGTCCAAACTAAACATAGGTCATATGATTGGTATGGAAAATTTATGCTCAGATTTCATCGAAATTGATACTACAATACAAATAATTTTGTATTCTAGAAAATTTGGCCTTGAAATGTAATCATAAAACCTCTGTTACCTCTATAATGTTTACATAGTTCTTTATGGTTTGAGCCTTCACTTCCTACATAGCTAAAGTTACTATTACTAAATTATTGCCAATAAAATTATTAATTTAGATTTAGTAATAGTGTGTGGTTTGAATGAATTAGAAATATAATGTCCCTATGTATCTACTATTAGGGATATTGGGCTGCCAAGTCTATCTAGAAGGAGAGTGAGCTCAAGGTTACAATTCGTCAAAGACGGAGATCATCTAGATTTGGAATCATAATTTGGGAATTAAAAAAGTGTTCTAGAAGTTGGAAATATGCTGGAAAGATTTTTAAAGGATTTAAAGGAGCATCATCTTGGAGTGCTTTCAAAGATAATCTTTAGAGTTCTTTATTTAATCAGTAAAATAGATACACAAGAAAATTGAGAATCCTAACCTCCACCACAAATAAAAGGAAAAGAAACAAATCATTTTTTCAATGCAGAATTAAAACAAAAAAAGACCCAACAAACAATGTCCATTGCTAAATAGACTCCCCAACCAGAAGATATTGATGAGTCACACAAATGTAGAACTCATCTATTCCACATTAGAATGAATTTTAAAAAGTAAATTTGGGGAAAAAGTTGATTTCAGCGTAATGAATTATTTAGAAGTTGTCACAATATTCTCCAAAATCAATTTCTTTTAAAACGATTTCTTTCCAAATTCCATAAAAATCAAACAAAAACATTTGATTTCATATCATTGTGTTAGCACAAATATTTAATTCCAGAAGCTAAAACACATAAGGGTCTGGTTAACTAGATGAATAATCTAAAATACAAAACATTGGAAGAATTTATACCTCTTGATATAGAATTTCAAACCCTCAATAGGTAGTTTGTGAAAAGACTAGTCTTCTAGCATGCAATTACTCTTTCTTGTAGCCATTGTACAACTTTCAATGTGCAATAAGTGGTTGAAAAAATAAAGAAAACAATTCACTAAGCAACATTTAATAAAACCCATCCCCTCGAAGATGTACTTTCCTTCATAAAGACGTCTATAAATGGATTTAGGGAGTTACTTTTATCCAGTTAAGGAGGAGCCAAAATCATAAAGACTTTGTAAGTCAATATTAGTCTAAAATGCACCCAATCATGTCCAAAAATGTCACTTTGCATACAACCAAGCCTTAGCAATACAAAAAAAATCATATGGAAAAATATGATCCAACTAAAACCCACTCCACCATCATACAAATAGATACCTTAGAGTCCACTCCAAGTGTCTAGGTGTCTTCTACATGCAACCAAAATCATTCTCGTTTCTTCAGTTGTTTCTATGCTCTGTAGTTGACCATAATCCTAGGGTTAAAGTTTCTAATTTGGAAATGCCTATCAAAATTGTGTGTACGTCTCAAGGAGTGCATTCTCTACTAATAAAAAATTTATTCCATCCCCTTATGGAGCTATGATGACAATCACTCATCTTTATGTCCGTGTAAACAACTTAATAAAGTAAACCACTTTACTATTAAATACATTTTTTTTTACTATATTCTTTATAATAAATTATTGTCCAAAAGAAAATATTTTTTTTACAGTATTGTCTACTGTGGTTAAACAAAATATATAACTTGACAAACATCAATGATGTTTCCAATATTGATAAAAAAAAAGCCAATGATAATGATTCTTCATCATTGTACTTCAATAATATAATTATTTCAGAGGTATTTAAAATCATGAAAGTTAGGGATATCTACAGTCACATAAGTCAGAATTATCTATAGTTACGTAGGGGATTAAGCAATGTGTAAAGACACTTACAATCATATAATGGATTGAAGAACTTATTTTTGAAGTATATAGATAGCTATCAAGAGAGATGAGGGGCTGACCCTAGAGTACAAAAAGGCTAAAAGATGAGTTGGAGGTTACCTTCCTATCATCTAACCAATACCGGTTTGATACTTTAAAAAACTAGCATAATCCATAACAGCCCTAATAACATTAGTCCTTCTATGATCATATAGATAAACATGAAAAGTATTCCAATAGTAAAATACCATACTACTACTATCAGTCCAACAATTAAAATTGTATAAATAACAAGAAGCCTCATAGAGCATGAAGTTCGGATTACAAGATATCATTAAAGATAAGAGAAAAAAAACCAACTAGGATAATTTCCCTCCTTCTTATCCAATTCCTCAACATCCTTTGCCTCACATACATCCCTATCCATAGTCACCCCCTCCTCCTTGATAGGTTTGTCCAAGAGGGTGTTCATTTGGTCCTCTGCCAAGAAACTGTGTATGGAGAAAAATGTCTCTCTTTCCTTTCCCAAGTCATTCACATCCTTTTTTTCCTATAGAATGTAAAAGGTGTTAGCCGAGAATGCATCACTTTAGTGGAGAACCCAACCAAGGTTTCAAATCTTTGGCAGATGCTAGTATGATTATTTTTCAAATCCTTCATTGAGTGTTCTAGCCTGTCTTGCCAAGCCTTGTAATAACTCTGATCATGGCTATAATTTCATTTTTTCCCCCACTTTAGGAGTGTCCTTCCTCGAGGAAGTAATGTCCTCACTACCACTTCTATTCGAGGAAGGGTTAGCCTCAAGTGTATTAGAAATATGGGAGGGGATAGGAGGGTTGGATCCAAACTTCATGCCAATTTCCTGGTGGGGTTTCTCCCTCTTATGGGGTTTAATGTCACTTTTAGTAGACTCCAAATTGAGGACCTATTTGGGAGGGGACTTAACCTTCTCCATTTGGAGGTGTTTGTTGGATCTATGTTAGAGTCTATGAGACTAATTTTGACATCAAGATTGGGGGTTTCTTGATTTTTTTATGGCTAGGCCCAAGGCCAGGGTCAAGAGAGGCTTGGGGGTAGGAGTAGTTATAGGGTCAAAAAGGAGTGGTGGATTTTGGACAAGGTGATGGGTATACAACTTATTTGTTAAATCATGATCACTAAGGTAAAAAGGTTTTCCCTCCCCCTTCTTTACCCTAGCCTTGAAAATACTATCTTCCAAAGAATTCAACAAAATTAATGGAAAAAATATTTGATCCTAATTTCTAAAATGGTTGAAGATGGGGAAATGGTAGAAATAAAGTAGCTGAAATCAGTCCTCCAAACTTATGTATCTCATAATAGCATAGAAGATGATGTCCCCGGGCTTAGGGAGGTGTTCCTTGGAAAATCCACTGCGCATACAAACTAGTTCTTCATTAAATTTGAAGAATTTTCACACGTTGGTTTCATCATTCATGTGAGCTTTTTTGTGCTAGTTCTTACCACCCATGGGAAACCCATTGACCCTAGAAATAAGATCCTTAGTGATTTCAAAACTCATCCCATTGATGGGCACCCTTTTGTCATTCCATGAATTGAAGTAATGTAGAGAGATGTTTTTCTCATGTTTTATCACCCCTTCCAAAAAGGGTAATAGGTCACTCTCCCACATATAAATAGTCATTGCTTCACTCTTGTGAATGTACTCCTCCACTCTCACAACTTCAATATGATCACTAGTGCCCATATTGTTGGAATATTCAAATAGGAATAATGCTTCTGAGAGGGGGGGGTGGGTGAATCAGAAGTACTGTACTTTGACCATTAAAACTTTTAACTGAAAGTAGATTGCATGCATATAAACACATCAAACAATTATGAAAAACACATATGAATCACCACATAACACTTGAGATTTTGGTAACCCAGAAACCCTCCAGGAATAAGAAGGTAAAACTGGTGTGGGGATGATACCCACAAAAAATTACTGCAACAATAATGTTTAACCACTTCTAATGGTCTACCCTGTTAAAGGCCTTCCCTGTTAAAGGCTACAACACACTTTTAAATGTGACCTTGTTAGAGGATTTACAAACACTTTACAAGAAGTGTTACCTTGTTAAATGATTTAATCACCTATTTAAAGGATCTAAAAAATAGCTGTTAAGCTAACCTATCACCATAGGGTTTCTTTTCTAACACAATTTCTAGAAAGTATTAGGTATAATAAACTTGATAGCTTACAATCTTTCAATTGCTGGATACAGGCACTTGTTCTACTTTCTCTGATCTTGATCCTCTGTGATCTGATACTCTTCACTCTATAAAATAGTTTTCCTTACACACCCTCATCCATCCACACATATACAATGAGATTTAGTCTTCCTTATAAAGACATTCAAATACTTAGGGTTAGGTATGGATATACGATCCATATTGAATCTCTATTTCTCGCTCATTCCTTTCACATTTAATATTGGTTGCATGCCTTCTCCAT
The DNA here is from genome assembly GCA_028749045.1 of Cupressus sempervirens. Lineage (NCBI taxonomy): Eukaryota > Viridiplantae > Streptophyta > Pinopsida > Cupressales > Cupressaceae > Cupressus > Cupressus sempervirens. The sequence goes on along the minus strand of CM053786.1, from coordinate 242,036,038 downwards.
TTTTCTTATTGGCTGCATGTAGATTGCATAGGAAAGATAAAATATTCATTCTTATCTTTTTAATCCTTTGAGATTCGTCATATGTTAGCCATGAAAATGGTTTACATCTGCATTTGTAAAGTTACAAACTCATATGTGCATTCTGTGTTGCTTGGCACTTATTGATTCTAGATTCTTGGCACATGTAACAAACTAGCTTACTTGGCTCTTTTTGTATTTCTATATTGCTTGGCATCATTTATGACTCGGCACTCAAATACCACTTGGCACTTGTATCATGTTTGGCACCTAAAGACTACTCGGCAGCTAAAGATCACTTGGCACTTGATCTTCACTCAGCACCTGAAGGCTTTCCTGACTCGGTTGATGTTGTGGCTCGGCATACATGGTGTACTCAGCTCCAATGTAGAAAGTGGTTAAGTGTGTTGCCACTCAAGTGTCAAAAACCATTTTGAGGCTAACAATCTCCCCGCTTTGACATGAGTGACAAAAAAAATTAACTGACCTTATGAGTACATTTACTAGTCTGCTTGGTGTACATATAGAGGTTTTAAAATCTTAATCAAAATTTTGTAATTTACAATATATATACCTCAAAATTATTGTAACCCCCCCTGAGTTGATTGTGCCATTATCTGTGCTATCTTAGTAACCAAAATTTGATGCTGTATATCATGCTCTGCCTATTTATCTTATCTCCCCCATTCTCTCATCTCCTTCATTCTTGTCTCCCCCTTATCTTGCATCCCCCTTATCTACTCTCCCCCTTTTTGACACTTATGTTAGAGGGTTTTAAGGGTTAAGACCATATTTCACACAAAATGTGTTGTTTACCTCCATAATCATCCTGAGAGCTGCATCCTAATTATGTAAAGAAATCTCCAATGATTTATGCTAGAGGGCAGTCTCTGCAACAAGGTGAATAAGTCCATCTAAAGTAGAAATATTAGGGTCTTTCTTGAGAATAGTTTAAGCATAGACTTATTCTTTATGGAGGATTTCCAAATGTGGTGTAATGGAGGATTGGAGCTATAATAGTTTTTCCTTGATGGTGGCCTCTTCTACTATTAATACATCTATCTCTTTCTGAGTGTGAAGTGTTTGAGCAAAATGCTTCTCACTTTGAGCTGAATCTTTTGGTAGCTGCATGCTAGAAATATTCAAATTTCTCTCCAGGCTCATTATCTTTTGGCTGGTCTCTTGTGTGAAGTATGAAAAGCCACACAAATTTTTGTACAATGAGAATATATTCTCAAGTACCTTTTTCACTTTGTCTATGACCTTTGCCAATTCAATCTATGAAAGTGTTATTTCACTAGATATTTTCTCATTAACTTTTCCTTGAATTTTCTTTCAGACCATTCCATAAGTTTTGCATTTGCCTCTTGGTCTACATTTGTCACCTAGTGATTAATATCTGATAATGTCTCCATGATATGCTTTGACTCATCTAGTGACTGCAAATTGAAGGCATCCATAAAGATGTCTTTAATCTCATGCATTGTTTTCTTTTGTTTATACTCCTTCCTGAGTATTTCTTACCTCTTTCTTCGATGCAAGGTTTCCTGTACCTGATTGATTTGATCAATGTTTATTGTTTTTGAGTCATAACTTGGTATGACTATTTCCTCATATAATTCAGGGTCTCCATAGTGAAGTACCCTTGCAACTTTGGTAGAACTAGATCCTAGTGTGGATATTTGTAGTGGCTGTTGTGAAGGAGTTCCCAAGGTAGGAAAATTTATCAATGTTTGGATTGCCTCTTGCTCTTTAGGGGTTTCCTCTGTTTTCTCCTCTTGCTGTCTACCTTGATCAATTATTGTAATTTTAGGAAGTGCACCTTGAGTTTGTGCTATAGGATCAGATGTAATAGTCTGTCCTATTTGTTCTATTTCTTTTTCTCCTGCTATACTCGACTTCTGAACTATGGTGTCAACTATGCTTGTTGAAACAACTGTTGGCATTTGAAGTTGACCACTAGTAGCTATAGAGATGATGGAAGGTGGTTCTTGTGGATTCAACTTATCTCTAATTATGTTTTCTACTAGTTTTTGCAGTTCATCCACACTGACCAATACTGGATCTGTACATAATCTTGCTTATTGTGTGGATTGGTCAAGGATTCTTTTGAGATCCTCTATAGTTAATGGATTGATGTTCTGAGCAGAAATGTCAGGAACATCCTATATAATTACATTTTTTGCAGGTGTGATGGGTACATGAGGAGGGCTAGAAGGTGGCAATTGTGTGTCTTGCACACTCTGATCTTGTTGTTTCTCTTGCTCAACTGTTTCCATTTCATTTTTCTTTTCTGTCTCCTCCTCTATTTATTTCTTTTCTTCTTCCTTCTTCTTTTCTCTTTGTTTCTTTTCTTCTTCTTATTTCTTTTCTTCTTCCTTCTTTTCTTCTCTACCTTGCTCTACTTCTATCTTCTCTTCTCTCCTTTTTATTCTCTCTTCTGGTGGAGTAGTAGCTTCTTCCTTGTATTCTTCTTCAAGAAAATCTTCAATCTTTTTGTACAAGTTCTTCCATGATTTTGTTGTTCTTTGTACAATATCTTCCATTTTGTTTTGGATAATGAAGAATACCTTGTATTTAGGTGTAAACCTGGCATTGCACCTTTTGATTGCTTTCTCTATTTGCTCCTTAGTAAAAATCAGGCAGTATGCTTGCTAGGGTTGTTTCTCTCATCTCCTTCTCCATTCTCAAATATAAATGTCATCTATCTTCTACAATTTTAGACAGTTCATCTGGCAATTGTCCATCTAGTTCAAGAGGAGTGTACTTGAACTATGCCATCATTTCATAAACTGATTCTTCTATTCTATTCTGTTCTTCTTTAGTCAACTTATTGAAATCAACTTTATTTATGTTGCTTAAATCTCCATTTCCAATCTCTTACATAATTTATCAACTGAAAAATGGCTTACCTTTTTAGATTGATCTTCTTCATCAATATTAGGTTGAGCTACATATTTTCTTCTTTTCCTTGGCTCTTCTTGTGTCTTCTTGATTGGTTTATTCTTTGTAGCTTCCTCTTTAGCTTTTTGAGTAGAGGCCTTTGTTGTAGCTCTGGTTGTTGGCGTTTGGGGTGATGGCATGGTAGTTTTCTTTGGTTTGGGCTGAGCTGGAGGCTGATCTTTTGCCTTTCTCTTCTTTGGCTCGGCTTGGGTTGGTGCTTCCTTGGCTTCTTCTTCCTTAACACCTTCCTCCTTGTCTTAACCCAGGCCTTGAGTTAATTCCATTGGGCCTTGCTCTTGTTCATCCTCATTATCATTATCTTCTTCATCATCTTCTTCATCTTCTCCTTCATCTTCTTCTTCCGTTGCCTCAATTCCTTTACCAAATTTCTTCTTTACTTTCTTCACCATTTTATCTTTCTTCTTAATTATAGAGGCAATCTTTAATTTTGTTTCAATCTTGGATTTGACCATATCATATGTGCCAAAAGATTTGGTAGACTTATCTATTCCTTTTGCAAGCAAAGCAGTGATAGCTATGGATGCTTCATCCACATCTAATTCATAACCAAATGACCTTAGCCATCTCACCCTTGGAACTGCTACTTGAATATAGGTGGAATCAACATCAACTAGGAAACATATGTCATTGATGTGTTTTTCTACTAAGGAAACTAGTATTCTTACCCTTTGCTTCATGGATTTTTTGAAATCCTCAAAATAGCTTGTCATTTGGGCTTCAAAGTTATCACCCATCTGATCAATGAACTCATTTATTTGTGTCATTAGGGTTTTCTTAGAGTCCCAATTCACCTTTCCTTTAGAAGGAAACTCTTTCATAACATAAAAGAACATACACATAAGGACTGAACCAAATTTGCACTGTGCACCTTTTGATCTCCTTATAGCTTCTAGGTTTTCATTTATCTGTTGCAACATAAGTTTTGACAAGTCATATGAATGAATTTTCTTTACCAGTTTGAATGCTAAATCAATAGCTATGCATGGAACACTATTCAATTGACTAGATTGATAGAATTTGTGGAATATTATTCTAACAAAAAAATTTAGGAGAGGATCAGTGATGGTATCAATCGTCATACGTCTCTTATTCCATTTTTCCCTTGTATTTCTTTCAATGATTTCTTTGGAATCACTGCGCAGGGTCTTAGTTCGATCTAGGGTTGGGAAACCCATAACCCTATGAACTATCCCTTTAGTAAGCTTGACTGGACGTGTTTCCAACCAAAAACATCCATTGTGTATTCTGCTTAGAATAATCTGTATCCATTCAATTTTGAATACTGTAGGATAAACTAGGGCATTGGTCAAACCCTTTCTCTCGACTATCTAGAATTCATCCTTTAAAATCTTATTCTCACACAGTTTTTCATAGGCTTGGAAAATTTCAAGATCACCTATTGTGCCAATTTTACATTTGTAACACTTCCTTACATCCTGCACCATAACTACTTTGGATGGAATAATGGAGAATGCACTAGCAAGGTTGTTTTTGTAGGGGACTTCTTGAATGGGCTTGAATTTAGGTTGTTTGACTTTATTATTGACCAGTTGTATTTCATGACTTTCATTCCCCTTAGTGGTTATAGACCCAAATGCCATTGTTTACTAAGCTAGGATTTCAAAATGTAAACAAGCTTTCAAACTCTACGTAGCTTGGCACTTGAATGAAATACATCAAGATCAATGAAAATGCATCGTAAGAGGTTGAAATTTTCTTGAAATGCTGGATTTTCTGCTGTGAAGTTGCTCTATGCTCTTTATCTTCTTTGCTTCTTGATCACAATGAAGAAAAATGATTGAAATCGTGATAATATACCCTATTTCCATCGCATTAAATGCTCAACTACAAACTCAGCTTGCACTACATTTCCACTTCACTCGGCTTTCATAGGAGTTACTCAACTCAACATCAGTCATCAAGTTTGTCACTGTTAGGAACTCGACATTCACTAGAATTTTGCTCAGCATCCAAACACTGCTTGACATCATCATTTTAAATTTTGTCTTGGCATCTTGTTTCATGCAGATTTATACTTTGCATTGCTTCTTTATGGTTTAGGGCTGATGTATGATGCTTCCTAATATGTATCAACCCCATAGACTCATCTTGAGATTAATTGGATGAGAAATGATCACTTGACCTTGTGGGTGAAGTGACCCTTTCATTGAATGTACTTGATTCATTCTTTTTCTTCCATGTCTTCTTCATGTCTGTTCTGATGTGTTCCACATCAATCTTTTCTTTGCCCTTGTTTGATTCAATTTTTGGTGCTTTTGACCTTGTAGGACAATTTTTGCTAATATGACCAATTTTTAGGCAACTGAAACATGTGGTTTGGCTTAGCCACTAGCTATAATTCCCTCTGAAATGTGTTCTTATGCAATTCTAGGGTATATGTCAATATTCCTAACAATAATGACAACTATACCTGGTGTTGTAATCCCAATGGTACTGACTTTCATTTCCTTTTGTTTTTGTTGGTTGATTTGATGTCCACATAAGCTTTGATTTGCATTCAAATGCTCTGTGTCCATACTTCTTACAATTATGACAATGTCCATCAAATCTTTGTGTCCTTGTAACTCTAGATCTGCAATCTTGTGTCATATGTCCTTGCATGTTGCACTTGTGACAGTAACTCTTGTTTTTGGGTGTGTTTGTCTGATTGATTCTTCTACTCCTGCAAATGTTAGCAGTATGCCCATTTTTATTATAGTAATGACAAGTAGGTTTAGAATCCTTACCTTTGTCACTTCTTTGCTCAACACTCTTTGATGATTCTCCAATTTCAGTGCTGTTGTATCCAAGTCCTGATGTATCATGGGCTGATCTTGGAAATTTCATCAACTGTTCAAAGTACTTGATGGCTTCACTTGATTTGTTGAGATTCTCTGCTACCTCTTTTTCTCTATTCAATTTGTTCTACAATTTTTCACTCTACATCTTCAAAGTAGAGATCTCAATATCTTTCATATTGAGTTCATGATGAAGATTCATCATTTGGGCAACTGTATCTATCTGCATGTTTGAGATCCTTGATAATTTAGTATATTTTTCTTCAAGTCTGTTTGCAAGATTTCTTTTGTCATCTTCCATCATGACTCTATCCTCAATTGCTCTTTTCTTTTGTTCAATGATTTCACATAAAATTATGGCCTGTGATTCATGTCCATCTTGAGAGATCTTATCTCATCTATTTGAATTTTGTTTTTCTCCATCAGTTTTGCTATTTATGCATCAAACTCTTTAGTGTCTCCATTGGAAAATAGTTTTGTGGTATCTATCTCCTTGTAGTTTGTATCATTTTCAGTTATGGCTATATCCTTTCTTCTTTTCAAGGATTTTTCTCAGTTCCTCCCTTGCTTCCTCTACTTTGTGTAGAGCCAGTTGCACATCAATCACTTGATTGTCAATAATCTTTCCAAGTTTGAAAACTTCCATCTTTATATCTTTTCCTCTAAGCTATTAGGCTTCCTTCTTGTGAGAACTTGCAGGCTCTGATACCAATTTTTGGAATATTCAAATAAGAATAATGCTTTTGAGAGGGGGGAGTGAATCAGAAGTACTGTACTTTGACCATGAAAACTTTTAACTGAAAGTAGATTGCATGCATATAAACACATCAAACAATTATGAAAAATAGATATGCATCACCACATAACACTTGAGATTTTGGTAACACAGAAACCCTCCAAGAATAAGAAGGTAAAATTGGGGTGGGGATGATACCCACAAAAAATTACTGCAGCAATAATGTTTAACCACTTCTAATGGTTTGCCCTGTTAAAGGCTACAACAAACTTTTAAATGTGACCTTGTTAGAGGATTTACAAACACTTTACAAGAAGTGTTACCTTGTTAAAGGATTTAATCACCTATTTAAAGGATCTACAAAATAGTTGTTAAGATAACCTATCACCATAGGGTTTCTTTTCTAACACAATTGCTAGAGAGTACTAGGTATAATAAACCTGATAGGCTACAATCCTTCGATTGTTGAATATAGGCACTTGTTCTACTTTCTCTGATCTTGATCCTCTATGATCTGATACTCTTCACTCTAAAAAATAGTTTTCCTTACACACCATCATCCATCCACATATATACAATGAGATTTAACCTTCCTTATAAAGACATTCGAAGACTTAGGATTAGGTATGGATCTACGATCCATATTGAATCTCTTTTTCCCACTCATTCCTTTCACATTTACTATTGGTTGCATGCCTTCTCCATTTTTCTTATTGGCTACATGTAGATTGCATAGGGAAGACAAAAGATTCATTCTTATCTTTTTAATCCTTTGAGATTTTTCATATGCCAGCCATGAAAACAGTTTACATCTACATTTGTAAAGTTACAAACTCATATGTGCATTCTGTGTTGCTCGACACTTACTGATTCTGATGCTCGACACATGTAACAAACTAGCTTACTCCGCTCCTATTGTATTTATATATTTCTCGACATTTTCTATGAATCGACAAACAAATACCACTCGACACTTGTATCATGCTCAGCACCTAAAGATCACTTGGCACTTGATCTTCACTCGACACTTGATCTTCACTCAGCACCTAAAGGGTTTCCTGACTTAGCTAATGTTGTGGTTGGGCATACATGGTATAATCGGCTTCAATATAGAAAGTGGTTAAGTGTGTTGGCACTCAAGTGTCAAAAACCATTTTGAGGCTAACACATACCACCACTCAACACAACCACCAACTCTTTAGATTTTTCCACCAAATCCTCTGAATTTTTTGACATTGCCAAGTTGTAGGAAAGATAGTTTTCAGAAGTTAAATAAAATATACTCAAGATGCAAATGTAGGGTTAGTAGAAAGCCATCACAAGGCCACAAGGTATTGCAAAGCCCAAAAAATATCTTTCCATGGCACGTGTGAAATGTCACTTTCTTTCCATAATCGCATGATGCCAGTTGTAACTATAGTGGGGTATGAGCGAGGTGTCATTATTATATTTTACAATAAATTTTTTGAATCTAAGTAAATCCATTGCCTTTATCCTTTTGTGGAAATAAATAAAATTTACAACAACGAGATCATAAAAGAGTATCCACATATTGTATTTCTAAATGTAAACTTTATGAGACCTTTTTCTTTCCCACCCATGCAAAAACTTGAAGGTGTGCCACTTAGCGTGATAATTCATATGATAGTGTTAGAAGTATGTTCACATTCCATCAACAATTTAGTTGATGATGGAATTAGTCAAATGTCCTCTCATTCAGTTAGCCTCGTGATACTATGTCTGAACTTAGCCAACTCATCCACCATGCCATTACCTTCATGGTAAATATGATCTAGCTAGATTTCCTGGTATTCCTCTACCATCTTACAAATTTCTTCAATTATCACCTTGATCACCAAACAACTCTGACTATCCCCTTTAGTGGCTTTGATAATTAGCATTGAATCTACCTCAACCATCAACTTGTTTATTCCATGTTTTCTCATGAGTCCCAATCCCTATAGAAGATTCAAGGCTTAAACTTTATTATTCTAGCCACCCCCACAACTCCTAGAATAAGCCATGATCTAACCATTTTCCTTGTAGAATTGCATAAAACACCTTTGGTAGCAGAAATTCACATCATCACCAAGCCATCAAAATTAAGCTTAAATCATGAAGGGGCGAGTTTACACACTGTATTCTACCTATATAAGGATTTAGAGTTATCAAACTATGCCACCATATGGTCCACTCCCCAAGGAGAAGTCCACTACCTATCAAGTCTACTTGGGAGGTTCGAGAAGGGTGGGGGGATTTCCACTGCTAGACTCTACTATATTCCTTTAGTAATCTGATAACCTACTCTACCACCCCCAAACTTGTAGTAGCTTTATCCCTAAATATTCTATTATTCCATTCTTTCCAGATTTCCCATAAAACATAAGGAGGAATTATTAGCCATAATTTCTCTAGGTATGGGCTGGAAGACATGCCATTGTAGTGAAAAATTTGTTGTAGACCTTCATTAGCACATCACTAGATTCCCCATAAGGAAAGTAGCTCCCTCCACACCATCAAGAATAAGGGTAGTGAATAATAAGGTGCGATATAGATTCTACATCCTCAAGAAAAAGGACACAACAATTTACTAGCTGACATTGTCTCCTTTTGTGATTGTCCATATTAAGGATAGACCCATGAAAAGTCTTCTACTAGAATAAAATAATCTTTGGAAGGATCCATAGGTGCCAAAAATTTCTTCAATTTCTATGGGCCATCTCCCTCCTCCCCCCCACCAAGGAAATACTATTAAGATGACTTCATCGTGAAATCCTACGAGGGAGTAAGCTTCCAAAGCATGGAGTCCTCAACTAGAATGAGGGTGATCCTATAATTGTTCAGTAGGTTTTAAAATTCCAAAAAAAGACCCACCCCTCAGGAGCCTAATGCTAGATCCCAATCCATTAGTTATGTTGGATGATATAGTTTTGGGTCATGGATCCATAAGATTTGGTGTATATCTCATTCAACGGGAGGAGTTTAGTGTGCTTGAGTGGATAATCTTGGAGCCCTTGATCTTCCCAATAATCAATAGTGTCATCGCTCCCAAAAATCCAATGGTACACCATCTTCACAATTTTTTGAGTGTGCACCAAATTATCTAAAATTTTAGAGCTCTAGGGGAGAGCGTACATCCATAGGGAATGATGAAATGATTCTCCTCCAAGGTACTTGGCCCTCACAATTTTGCACCAATTACCCACTAAATTTATCAACCTCCAGCCAACTTTGGTTAGGAGATCTTTATTCATATGTCTAATCCTTCTAATATTTATACTTTCAAGGTCCTTAGGACGTCAAACCTTTTCCTAGCTTAGCAAAGTCATCCTAGTACGTTCTTCAATGTTGGACCACAAGAAGTTCTACTACATTTTTCCTAGGATATTTTTGAATCTACGAGGGAGTTTGAAAATGGATAGGAAGTAAATTAGGATGTCCTTTAGGGAGGTAGAGAGAAGTTTGAGTTTCTCAGTGCTACTCAAAATCTTACCTTTCCATCGCACTAGTTTTATTTGGAAGCATTCAACAAGACCATTCCAAAACTGATTTGGAACTTCTTTAATCACGAGTGGGAGCCCAAGATAAAAGTCTAGGACAAATGCCTCCTAGCATTCTAGAAATTCAAGTTACCTTACCTCTCAGACTAGAAATAATGTTAAATAAATACAATTTTCTTTTCTTATAATGTATGCATTGTTCATAGACCTCTACATACTAATTTAGGACAAGTTTCCACTCCCTCGCTTCATGGATGGAGGAGATACCAAATAAGAAGGTATCATCCACAATTTGTTGAATAATTTTAGGAGGACACATGGATGTGGGTCAAAAACCTCTTAACCTACCAACATTGTTCATGGAAACCAAATATTTATCAAGGACTGCGGCCACAATAATGAAGAGATATGGGGATAGTGGATCACCTTGGCACAACCCTTGGGACAAAGAAAAAAACCTCTAGGAGTCCCATTAACAAGCACAAAAAAGGTGACAGCATTAACCACATTTTTTTATAATTTTGATAGTATTTTAATTAAAACTAAGTTTAGAGAGAATAGAAATTATATATTTCCTCCTAAGCTTATCATAGGCTTTAGAAATATCCAGTTTGAGAGCAATACCTAAGTTCTTGCTCCTATACATAGAGTGGATAACCTAATAAGTGGTTACAATTGCATCTAGAATCTACCTCCCAAGGATGAAACCATTTTGGTAGGGACCAATGAACTTATAAGGGAGGCATTTGATTTAGTTTACCATAATCTTAGGAAGGATTTCATCAATTGTGTTGCACACACTGATAGGTCGAAAGTCCTCTAGATGACAAAGTTTATCAGTATTAGGGACAAGAACAATGAAGGTTTGGTTGAGTTCTTTTAGTAAATTACATGTTTTTATGAAGTCTCTACCGGCATGGATCAAATTATACTTGACAATATCCTAGAATTCTTGAAAAAAATCCAGGGTAAAACATCAGGACTAGGGGCTTTTTGTTGATTCATGCTAAACACAAATTTTTTGACATACTCCTCCTTGACCTTAGTAGTCATGTCCTCATTCATCTAATTATTCACAACTAGGTGAAAAGATGTCAAAATATCATTTTGCATTTTTTTTTTGATCTACATAGTTGGGGGGTTAAAGAGCTCATTTAAATAGATATATACTTTACCTCCTATCTCCTCCATATCATTAATATCATAACCATTATCATCCACCAACATGTTTATGGTGTTATGTTTTTTTTTTTCTTGATGCTAATCTATGGAAAAAAGTCATATTTTAATCACCCTTCTCCAACCACTAAACTCTTGATTTCTATTTTCAAAAAACTTCCTCTTGATCTAGGAGTATCTTCCATAAATTTTGACACTCCCTCTCCTCTTGATATTTTTCAGCATTAGTATTGCCCTAAATAAGCTGGTTTTGGAGGGATTCCAACTTCTTCTAAGTAGAGTTCTTTTCTTTAGAGATGTTCCCAAATGAAGATTTTCTCCATCCACACTTCTTTTCAGATTCTTTCAAGTTTTTTGGCAATATGGTACATGACCATTCCCTCAACTAGATCCTTCCACTACTATGAAATAAATATCTAAACTCAATATGTGAGTGCCACATGATTCCATACCTAAAAGACCTCCATCTAGTAGGTTGTTTCTCCAACCAAGAGAACACCAACATAGAGTGATCCGAAATGGTCCTCAGGTTTGCCTTTAAGGAATAATGTCCCAAACAGAAGAAATAAGAGCCCTATCAAGTATAACTTGAATCAAAATTTTCCCCAATCTATTATTTGACCAAGTGAATGCAAGACCCTAAAGATCAATACAATCAAGTCATTCCTTCCAAGAAAGCCCTCCAAATCTTGCATGCTATCAAATTTTTTTTCCAAACCCCCTTGTTTCTCTGACAAATATAGAGGGGTATTAAAATCCCCCATGCACACAATTCTCTATTGTCTCATAGTCTCAGCCACTTAGTAGCCTCATCCCAGACAACTAGTCTACTATTCCTAGTTTTGGGGGCATAAAAATTGAAAAATATTCTAACTAACAACATGGGTGGTGAAACTCATGACCAAAAAATGGGGATTAATGTAGGTGACCATTCCTACCACCTTGCATGGGTTCTACATCATGGCAATGCCACTAGAGGCCCCATTATTCTAAATATAAGAAAATTTAGCCCTTGACCAAATGTAAGTAGCAACTCTAGAGAAAACCTTTTTAATCATTTTAATTTTATGCAAAAGAATCAAGTCATACTTAAGCACTATGATCTTTTTTTTTATTTCATACTATATCCTAGGGCTATTTAGCTCTCTTACATTTGAAGATGTGAGCATCATCTTTTATGATATTGATTTTCCTTTAGGATTTTTTGTTTCCCCTATGCTATTTCCTTCTCATTTTCCTTTTGACAGACATTCTTGGTTGGAGGTCTCCCAATCCTCATGGATGACACTACATCCTCCTTATATCCTCCTCTAGGCTTCTACTTTAGGACCATCTAGTCAACATCATTATTGAGAAGGTCAAGATTTGGTAGCTCAGTTGTGGGGTAACACATTTCAACAATACCTGGAAGTGAAACAATGAAGGTATCATCAATGAGTGGTGATCCATTCCCTAAGAGGTTAGGTGAACAACATCGTGTAGCACCACTGTTAGCCTCCATCACTTTAATCATTTGTCCTTCCTTAGGATGGAAAAACTGTAGAGTGAGCATGTAAAAAGTATCCCCTGCTTCATGGTCAATAGTATCATCCATAACAATTTGCACTTCTCCAACCTGTCAAACAGCATCCACCTTCACAGGCATTCTTACCTTCTCACTATTTTTGCTAGGGGTTTCAACTAGGTCCTGAGAGGCATCCTCACAAGTTTCCTTCAAGTTGATTGGTTCCTTATTCACTGGACTTTCAACCTTTTTAGCCATCTCAATAGTTTTTGAGCTCTCAACTACCACCATTCCCAGTGAGGAGACTTTGTCTTTTTATTTCTTACCCTTTAGGAAATCCACAACCAAATGACCAAACATGTTGCACTTTTGAAAAAAGGGGGTTACATACTCATAGATTATCAGTTATGATCAGTTGCCCCATTTATATTTTATGTCAACCATTGTCGGCAAGGTTTTATTCATTCCAACATTGATACAAAATCTAGAAAAAACCAATTTATTCTAGAGCTAGTCATATTGTCTATTTTGATAAACTGACCAAAGGAGTTGCCAATCCATCTAAATACCCACTCATCCCAAAATTCTAAATGGATATTGGGAAACCTTATCTAGAACAGAGCAAACATGTAGACATCACTCTCCTAGTTGAATTTTGGTTTCCATTTTTCCATCAAAAAGGGTTGCTTGTCAAAATTCTAGGAGCCCTCCATAATTGAGTCACAATCCTTTTTTGCGGTGAAGTTTAACAAGAAGAGGGGGCCTATCATAAAAGAGATAAGTACTGACCCCAAGAGTTTCCACTTCATAGAGTGCCACTTCCTTACCATATCAACCATGGGTCTGAATGAGATACAATTTCCAACTAGACAAAGCGTAAATCCCAAGGCGATTGAGTCAATCACTGAATCTAGAAGAGCATTCATGGGACTAGTGACCCCTGAGGAGATGAAGGGTTTCACACCAGAGTCCATAGGAACCTTGGATCCAACAATAGCCCCCAACTAGTTTGACTTAGGGGATGTCATTGATATAGATGTCAATGAGGGACCACCAAGGGGTTTGGGGCCCAAACAAGCATAGTTATGATGGACAGTGCAAGTTTTTGTCAGAGGAATATCTTTCTAGAGCAAGTCATGAACATTCTAGGCCTTAGCGAATAAAACTAGTTCTAGGTCCAGACACACAAGTCTTGTTGGCTCTAGCAAGGTGGGGGACCAACCCCCTGAGGTTAGAGAAGGTAGAGAGCTTTGGAGGAAGCCAAGAGTGGGAAAAGAGTTGTAGAGAAAAAAATGGTATTAAAATTTTTGTTGTCTATATGGAATGGTTTAGTTGAAGAAACTTGTTGATGCAAATCTTTTAACAACATTTTTATATAGGACCTTTTCGTTGATTTTTAAAGTTTTTAATGGCTTTAATTTTTTCTTAGAAAGTATATTTAATAATAATTTTAAAAATCTACTCGTAATATCAAATTTTAGTTTGTAGCTCATCTTACCTTAGTTTTATGAAGCTTTATAGAAAAATTCAATTTCTTTGAATTGTTTTAAAAATTACCAAAAATGACAAAAAAAGTTTAATGAAAAGAATTTCCAAAAAATGGTAGCTATTTATTTAATTTTAAATTTATATCTGAAGTTGGATGAATAATTTTTTAAAAAATTATATGATTTTTTTTTGTTTATGTATTTTCTCTCTTATGTTTATGTTAATTATCTAAGGAATTTTGGTTGCATCATCTTGTACCAGAGCACAAAAGGTCTAAAAAAATGAAATATTTGTGGTTTTGTGTTGTTACAAGTTTATATTTATGCAAGTTGAGAAGAGAAAAAAGTTTCCAAAAGATTTGGTAGAGAAGACAAAAGACCTAGTTGAGGTAAAGACAAAGAAGAAATATGATTAATGGACTTGCTTGAGGAGATGGATGTATTGAAGAAGTATTTGTATGCCAGGGATTCATTAAAGAATAAATAAGAAAGAAGAGAATTTAAAAAATAGAAAGAAAGAGAGGAAGTTGAAGTTGGAAGAGATGAGGCAATTAGAGTTAATAGAAAAATTAAGAGTAGTAATAGAAGGTTTTGGAATTATTAGGAAAGCTACTAGATCTAGAAATGTAAAAATGTTACCTACCAATACATGTCATGTTCAATAGATTATTCAAATGAGGAGAAGGTAAGAAAAGATTAAAAATATAGAGGAAGAGGTAAAAAATAAATCTTCATTACACCTATGACTATTTTGGTATCAATAATTGAAGAAGATAAGTTAAACATAACTTCAGAAGAGTCTTTCTATCATTTAAAATGTTATGTTCAAAATTAGAAACTAAGAATGATTATTTATAATAATATTTCTAATGAAGATGTTTTATATTTTTTTCTTGATTTGGAATATCTATATTTGCAAGGGTATTACAGAACGTGTGGTAATGAAAAATATACCATATTAGATATTGAAGATATAAATGTTAAACCTACAAAGGTATACATAAAAGAAAAAAAAATTGGTCTCTAAAGACTTAGAAGATGTTGAAAAGAATACAGGTTTGGAAAAACAAAATCAAGAGATATCTATTGACAATTACAAAGATGAAGGACAAAATGTGAAAAATATGTAAGACTAGAAAGAATGAGTAAATTTTCATTCAAGAACACTTGAATTTGTTTTCTCTAACTCAATACAATAGATATTTGGTACAATAGGAAGGATATGATTATTGGAAGTACTTGCAATTCTAAGAGGGAGAGTGAATCAAAACTATGTCTCCAATTAGTTTAAGATCTTTTACATAAAGAAAAATGCATAAGTAACACTTCATTCATGTCATCTTTTTAAAAAAAGAACTTTGCAAGATATCAAAATAGAAAAGATACAACTCACAAAAGATAGAGACACAAGATTTGTATTGAGTGGGAAACCCTCAAAAAATCCTTTCAATTTTGTCATAGGGAGAAATACACACTCCATTTGAATCTTCTATTTTATTGAGTTACAAGTCCTTTAACAATCACAACTACAACTACTATCGAACTACAACTCTTCTTTCCTTTCTGAAAAATTGGTTCCAATATTATATACATATATAACTATATGCTTTGAATTTCCTACAGCTATACATGTAGATAATCTTATAAATGAGCTTTTAGATTCATCTCGGCTGTTTTGAAAAAATAGATGTGTCTCTACTAAAATTTTTTTTTTTTTTGAACTCCCATCAACATTCTCTTAAATAGAGAAGCAATTTTAGTTACAATAATAATTATTGCATAATATATTACTCAACTGGTAATAGTTTGAAGAAACTATACATGAACCACTTTGATGAATCAACATAGAGTTTTACAAATCACACTCTTAAAAATGAAAGTAAGTATCAAGAATTACCAAGAACTATCAAGGACATCACTTCTTGATTTGGATAAAAGATAAACTTTGGACAAGAAATCCAAACAACCAACCATCGCCTCTTTTGACAGAGCCGCAAGGATATATAGAAAAATAAATTATTTTCTTTTCTCAACCACAAAATAATAATAATAGAGAGATAGATTATCATTTCATCTTTTCAAATTTCAAAAAATAAAACATTCATTTTTACTAATTGTAATAAACAAATAAATCAAGAGCATTTCTCCAAATAAATTTGCAAACATTTGTTGAATCTCATACTTGCAATAGCAAATAAATTTGATCTCTTTCTCTTTATGAAGATCTCATGAAAATAAAAAATCCTTGTTTCTTGTTCTTTAAATTTTCTCAAGCATATGAAGCTCACACAAACTACATATTGAATAAGTGCATATCTAACCAGAAGAAGCACAAAATCCATTAACATTGAGTGCCTTTCAAACTAAAAGACAACACCTGATCAAACTATAACACAATATGTTACCTTGACAAAGAAATTCCATAAAGACTATTCTACAACACACAATCATGGTGGCATAGAAAAACTTCCAACACAACCATCATGAATTCCTTATTCAATTCAAGCAAATAGTCTCCAATATAGGATTTATTTTTGTTTTGAAACAAAGAAATCGAGAAACATATTTTTGAAAGCAACTTTACAATAAAGTCCTAAAATGTATTTCACAAACCTTTCGATTCTGCCATACAATTTTGACATGCAGTGCTTTACTTACCAAGTGAATATAAATCGACTTTAATAAATCTAACTACTTCCCATGATAAGTGAGAAGAATATTTGGATATACTAAACAAATGTCTTCAACAATGTTATAATAAGATATTTCACATTACCACTGTCATGAATGCTACATCTTCATATTATTTTTCATGTCACCTTTTCAGGTTTTGCATCAAAGAAAACATTAGTCAACAATCTACCCCATTTTCAACAATCTACTTCCTTTATACATCACACACACACACACACACACACACACACACACACACACACACACACACACACACACACACACACACACACACACACACACACACACACACACACACACACACACACACACACACACACACACACACACACACACACACACACACACACACACACACACACACACACACACACACACACACACACACACGAATGAATTTTTAAAGCAATCTCTAGCATATGAACAAATAGGTATATCAGTTCAGGATGACATATGTATTATCTCATATGACAACATTCAAAAGTATATGAAAAATAGTATGACCTACAAAGTTGATCAAAAATTTCCATAAAGATATCATTTTTATATTGAAATATTGAAATGATCATGTTAGCACTTTCCCTGGTCTTTGTAATACTAATCTTTGATCCTTGTATCACTATGACTACCCATGGATCATTGTCACTAATTGCAAATAAAAAAATACTATTTTACACCACACTATAGAAGGGAGAGTTTCTCCCCCAAATTTTTGCATCAAGGAAAAAAAAGCATTTATTCTTTTAAACAACATAAATGTCTTTGAATAGGAGTAGAAACCTCTTATAGACTCCCCCAAAATAAGAAATTTAGGACATAATTAATTTAGAGAAAACTCCCAATCAAGTTTGTAACCTTTCAAAAGAATCCCTTGGTAGGGCTTTAGTGAAAATATCTACTACCTATCCAAGAGTAGAAGCATAAATCAATTTAAACTCATTTTCAAGAACTTTGTCATGTAAAAGATGAATTTTGATGGCCACCTATTTATTGTGTGAGTGCATCAATGGGCTTTTACTTAATTGGATGGCACTTATATTACCACACATGATAGAAATAGGTTTTGGTATTTGAATATCTAGATTAGATAAATGATAATGCATCCAAATTAATTGAATACAAAATTTTATAGAAGCAACATATTTAGATTCACAGGTAGATAAACTTACACACTCCAATTTTTTACTATGCCAAGAAACTAAATAATCTCCAAGGAAAAATGCAGCACCACTAGTGCTCTTCTTATCTTTAGAACCACCCCAATCTGCATATGTATAGCCAAGAAATGTGAAATCATCAGTGTGTGGATACCATGAACCAAAATCAAGAGTACCCTGAATATATCTAAATATTTGGTTAACAACATTAAGATGTGATTGTTTTGGAGAAGACTAAAACCTTGAGACCATACAAACTACTTGCACTATATTAGGTCTTTAATTTGTAAGATACAATAGTCTATCAATCATGGATCTATATGAAGTTTAGTCAACAAATGGTGAGTTATCTTCCTTAACCAACTTGCAACTTGTTTCGATCAATGTGCTAATTTATTTGCAGTCTGCCATCTTGAAATTATTCAAAATTTCTTTGGCATATTTTTTTGAGAGAAGAATAAATCATGTTGAAGTTGTAGCACTTACAAACAAAGAAAGAAGGTAAGTTCACCCAAAAATGACATTTCAAATTCAAATTCTATTATGTTAGAGAAATTCTTTGATAATTCATCATTGGTGGATCCAAAGATAATATCGTCATTGACAACTTAAATATATAAAGTGCTATATGCACTAACATGAGTGAAAACATTAGTAATAAGATGCTTATCTAGTCTAGAGTACCAAGCTCTAGGAGCTTCTTTTCAACCATATAAGACCTTTTTAAGATGACAGACATAATCAAGTTTATCAGAAGATTCAAAACCTTCTAGTTGTTCCATATAAACTTCCTCATCGAGATAGTCATTTAGGAATGTTGTTTTAACATCCATTTGATAAACTATGAATTTTTTATAGCTGACACATGAAAGAAAGATTCTAATGGATTCCTTTCATGCAATAGGTGCAATAGTTTTACTGAAGTCAATACCTTCCTGTTGAGCATAACCCTTACATACAAATTTTTCTTTGTTCCTTACTACTTTACTATCTTCATTGAGTTTATTTTGAAATACCCATTTTTATCATCAAGTTTAGGAACAAGTTGCCATGTTTTATTTTTCACAATTTGATTTATTTCACCCTACATAGAATTTAACCAAAAAGTACCTATTAATGAATTCAATCTCATTTTTAGGTTCAAAATTTACTATCAAACAAAAATGTTCAGCAATATGAGCATCCTCATCTATTTTGGTTTTTCTTCTAGTTAGGATCCCTCTTTCTACATCTCTAATAAATTGAGACTCAAGATGTGATTTAGCAATATTTTGTTTGAATTATAGATGGAATAACAGAGAGAGGGTGGGGGTGGTGAATCAGTTACCACAAAAACAAATCCACAGATCCCTTATATGTCTTCAATACCTATTTACTACTAATACTTGGTAAACACATAAGATTGTTGTCACTCGGTAGATTAATTAGTTATTGATCATCTAGCATTTATAATTATTAATATGCATGCAAAAGTTAAATAAAATGAACACAAGAGACACTAGATTTAACGTGGAAACCCAATATGGGAAAAACCACCAAGTAACTAGCTACCAATTTTTCACTCTTCTAAAGTGAGCCCTGCTAGGAGCCAACCTTGTTAAAGGTTACAATACACACTATTAGGTGTGACCCTATTAGAGGGTTTAATCACTCTATTAGGAGTGGACTTTCTAGAGGTCTTTAGAACAATTCAACTAAACTATCACCTTGCTAGAGGATTTAAAAAATGGCTATTAAACCAACTTTGTTAAGAGATTTGAAATCACTACTACAATGGTTAGAAAGTAACAATGAATTGACCTGAATAAGATGCAACTAAATTTTCTAATAACAGATCTCCATTCTGCACTATTAGATCCTTCTTGATCAAATATAGCTTTACTGCTCCTCAATGATCTCTGATCATCCTTCAAAATTTGCTCTTAGTCCTTCTTTCTCATTCACATCCCTCACACACCTAGAATTCACAACTTGATCTCTTGTATTTACCATTTAGATTATCAAGTTAGCTCATTCACAAGTTACATTTACCAATAAACCATAGATCAGTCAGCTACAAATATTACATTAAAATAATCAACTTTATTTCACAAAATAATGGAATCCTTCACTGGCTGACCCTGCTCGGTAAATACTACTTCTAGAAATAATTTCCTGAGTTAACCGTCTTAACTGGGTTAACACTGCAAAAACATTAAAATCCTTTGGCTATCAGGTTAACTTGGTAAGAACTAGATTTCCTTCACTATCCATGAAAGCTCGGTTAGAACTATTTTTTGCACTATTTTCTCTTGATGATCGAGTGAGCTCGGTAACAACTGAATTTCCTTTGCTAAACTTTCAAATCTTGGTAGGAACTGCCTGTGCAAGGTAAAGCCTGAGAATGCTTGGTAGACAATGTAAAGCTTCTTTGCTAACCTTCTAAACTTGGTAAAATTTGAATTTCACCTTGCTGACCATCTGAGCTCGGTAGACACTGTAAACCTTCTTTGCTAACCTTCTGAACTTGGTAAAATTTTTCTTTTGCCTTGTTGACCATCTGAGCTCAGTAGACTCTGATTCATAATTGATATGACATTTGTGTAACATCAAAGAGAACACACAATTGAACAATTGTATCCAATAATCTTCCTCTTTGGCATTGATGGCAACACAACATGTCATAGTAGAATGAAATTTGAAAATGGGTCTAAATATATCTTTTTCTTTACAAAAATCTCTCTCTATCATAATAATCTCTCCCTCTTGCACAAGCTCTCATTTTCTTTCAAATTTTAGAAAGATATGATAATATAATCTCCCTCTTTGACAACACATGCCAAAGACAATAGAAATCAAATGAATAGCATTGTACCTAGTGCACTGATTCATATGCAACGTCTTCATTACTTTGCTACATCAACTAATAGATCTTACATTCTATTCCTATTGATGCAACCTCTTAGATACAAGAATGTATCCTTAGGTAAAGGTTTTGTAAATATGTCAAAAATTTGTTCCTTTGTATGAATATATTCCAATCTGATTTCCTTTTCTTGTACCAATTCTCTAATAAAGTGATACTTTATAGCAATATGCTTGGTTTTTGAATGCATCACTGGATTCTTGGATATGTTGATTGCACTTGTGTTGTCACAAAACATAATAATAGGTTCTTTGATTTATTGCTTCATACCTTTCGATAGTTGTTTGAACCATACAATGTTTGAGTAGTTTGCTACTGCTGCAACATATTTAGCCTCTGTTGTGGACTGGGATGTATAGTTCTACTTTTTACTTGTCCAAGAAACCAACCTCTTTCCAAGAAAGAAACCTCCTCCACTTGTACTATTTGTCATCAACATTCCCTGCCCAATTTGCATGGTGAAAACTTTTAAATCCACATTTCCTCCAAGTTTATACCATAATCCATAATCTTCAATTCCTTTTAAATATCTCATGATCCTTTTGATTTCCATCATGTGATTTTCTTTTGGTTTTTCTATGAATCTTGCCACAATTCCTACTGCAAGGGCAATGTTCGATCTTGTATGCACTACATACTGCAATTTTCCAATCATAGATCTATACAATGTATGATCCACTTCCTTTGATTCATCATCTTTGGTAAGTTTCAATCTAATACATGTAGGAGTCCCAACTAGTTTGTCATCTTCCATACCAAACTTTTTTAGTATCTCCTCGATGTATTTAGATTGAGTCATATAGATTCTATTCTTATTCTATTGAATTTGAAGACCAACAAAGAATTTTATTTCACCAAACATTAACATTTCAAATTCCTTGTTCATTTGTTTTGAAAATTCTTTGCAAAGATCATCATTTCCTATAAACAAAGTATCATCTACAAATATCTCTGCTAAAACAATTTTATTATCTGGTCCTTCCTTTATGTACAACTACTGTTATCATTAGTTCTTTGAAAACCAATCTGAATAAAATAGTTATTCAATCTTTCATACCATGCTCTAGGGGCTTGTTTCAGACCATATAATGCTTTATGTAGTTTACAGACCATGTCCTTCTTGTTTAGATCAACAAAACCTTCAGGTTGTTCAATGTAAACCTCTTCATCCAATATGCCATTGAGAAATGTTGACTTGACATCCATCTGATAAACTTTGAATCCTTTGTATGCAGCATATGCAAGTAAGGTTTTGACACCTTCCAATCTTGTAATAGGAGCAAAAGTCTCACCATAGTCTACACCTTCTTCTTGAGAGTATCATTTTCATACTAGTCTAGCTTTGTTCCTTGACACCTTACCATCTTCATTTAACTAATTTCTAAATACCCACTTAGTTCCAATTACATTTTTTTCTTTAGGTCTAGGTACAAGAGTCCATGTTTTGTTTTCTCTATTTGTTCTATCTCTTCATTCATAGCTTCAATCCAACTTTCATTTTCTAATGCATCTTTGACATTTTTAGGTTCAAAATCAGCAAGTAAACAAGTGCCTTTCAACTTACTTCTTGTCATTGTTCCTTTTGATTTATCTCCAATGATCTGATCTGGTGCATGATGCTTCTTGACATACTTGGATAACACAGGCTCCTTGCCTTTTGAATGACATGCATTGTTATCCTTCCATGTCTCAACTTCTGGTTCTGGATCTAGTTGCTTGGGCTTGGCAGATGTTGATTCAGTAGCTTTTGTTTGCAACTTGGGTTCTTGCAACTTGGTAGGCATTAGCTCGGTTTGAACTTCCTATGAGTCAGTTACTGAAGACTCTAGAGTTTAAGATTCCTAATTAATAGGTATATTTGGCATTTTATTAGGTTCAATGTAAATAATCTCCTATAATCTTCAGGTTCCCTTTTGCTTTCTTCTTCATTTCTTTCTACAAATTCATCAACTTTCACATGTGCACTTTCTATGACTTTGTGAGTAGACAGATTCAAACATCTATATGATTTACTTTTGCAAGAATATCCCAAAAATATTCCTTCATCACCCTTTACATCAAATTTATCTTTTCTAAATTCTTTCAAAATGTAACATTTGCTTTGAAATACTTTTAGGTATCTTACATTGGGTTTGTAGCCATACTACAACTCATAGGGGGTCTTGAATAAGTCATTTTTCAGCTATACTCAGTTCAAGGTATGAACTACAGTTATGATAGCTTCTTTCTAGTACTTGATAGCAATGCTCTTCTCAATCATTAAGGTTCTTGCATAGTCCATGATAGATCTATTCCTTCTTTCAGCTATTCCATTTTGTTGAGGAGTTCCAGGTGCTGAAACCTATCTTTTGATTCCCCTTTCAATGCAAAAGTTATTCATGTCAAACAAATTCACCACCTCTATCAGACCTTAAACATTTTAGTGTTTTTCCTATTTCCTTTTCCAGTCTGGCCAAATACCATTTAAACTTTTCAAATGCTTGTGATTTCTTTCTTAGGTACATGATAGTCATCATTCTTGAATAATCATCAACAAAATAAATGAAATTTTTTTTCACCAGTATAACTTTCAGTGCCAATAGGTCCACATAAATTAGTACGCACAATTTGTAAAATTTCTTCAAACTTATAGTTCTTGCTTTTAAAACTAATTTTTCCCATTTTACCAATTTGACAATTCTTGCATAGACCAACCTCAAGTTTCTTTATGTTAGGAATACCTCTTACTTTCTTGAATTTACTTATCTTTATCAAGTTTTCAAAGTTTACATGACATAACCTCCTATGCCATAACCAATTTTCTTCAACTTGAGCAATAAAACATGAACATTCACCAAGTTCAAGATAAAACAAGTTACCTTTTGTTTAAGTGCCTGATCCAATTAGCTTCCCTTTGCCATCCGAAAGTCTTGCCTTTCCATGCATAAATTCCACTTTGAATCCATTATTGAGTAGTTGTGCCAAACTCACCAAATTGTTCTTTAGTCCTTCTACCCAATATGCATTATCACATACAAGTTCCTTGGTCAGTGAGATTCTTCTTTTTCCTCTTATACAACAAGGTTCATTGTTACCAAATCTTATACTACCACCATTATAGTCTTCAAAGTGTTCAAACTTAGTTGTATCACCAATCATGTGATGAGAACAACCACTATCTATAATCCATGTATCATTTTTTCTCACATGAGAAATGAGTTCCATTTCTTCATCATTATTAGATTCATCCTTTATAGTAATGTAAACAATTTCATCTTATTCTTCATCATTAGAATCATTAGAATCTTTTGCCATGAAACATGTTTTCTTACCTTTATCCTTGAATGATTTGAAGTCTTTCTTGTCATTGCATTTATGACCTTTTTTCTCATCCTTGTTCTACTTATTTGGGCACCTAGCAACAATATGTCCAATTTCTTCACAAGAAAAATAGATTAGAGGAACCTTACCTTTGTATTTTCTTTTGTCTCTTGAATATTTCCTTGCTAGCATAGCTTCAACCAACTCAAGATCACTATCTGAGCTCTATTCTAATTCTTCATCACTATTTAATTGAGGATCCTTTAACTTTTTTCCTTTTTCTTTGAGTGAAAAGTTGGCTTCAAATGCTGATTCAATGTTCTTGGCAGCTGGAACATAATTATCATAGTTGTCTACCTCAAATGTAGTCAATCTTCTAACTATGGCCTCTAAATTTATCTTATGATTTGCTTCACATCTTCTTTCTTGAATAGTAGAGACTCAAATTGCATAAATGGGAAGTAGAGTTCTAAGAACTTTATTTATAACTATCTCCTCCTTGATATCTCCTCCAGATGCTTTGATTGCACTAACACATGCTTTAACTCTTTTAGCATATTTTGCAATGTTTTCATCCTCTCTCATCCTTATTTGATCAAACTGTCCTCTCAAAAAATGTACTTTGGCTCTTCTCACATTATCATCTCCTCCATAGATCTCTTTCAGCTTGTTCCACATTTTAAAGGCAGTTTTACAATCCTTGATGTCATCAAATTCTTCATAACTCAGAGCAGTTGCTATATCAATCATCATGTTATTGTGAGCCTTCTTTTTAGCAATATCATTGACAGATAATGTACCATAAGGTTTTGCATATTTTTTATCAAGGTACTTTAGCCTTGTATCACCAATAGAAGCCAAATGAAGTCTCATCAACCCTTTCCATGCTAAGAAGTTGTCCCTATTAACTCTTTGAATTTCCCTCTTATAAGACATCTTGACCTTTCACTTAGATCCTTGAAATATTTTCCTGCAAGCACCAAAAGCTCTGATACCAATTATTGGAATTATAGATGGATTAACTGAGAGTAGGGTGGTGGTGGTGGGGGGGCGGGTGGGGGGGTGTTGAATTAGTTACCACAAAAACAAATCCACAGATCCCTTAGATGTCTTAAACACCTATTTACTATTGATATTTAGTAAACATTGTAAGATTGTTGTAACTCGGTAGATTAATTGGTTACTGATCATCTAGCATTCATAATTATTAATATGCATGCAAAAGTTAAATAAAATGAACACAAGAGACACCAGATTTAATGTGGAAACCCAATATGGGAAAAACCACCAAGTAACTAGCTACCAATTTTTCAATCTTCTAAAGTGAGCCCTGTTAAGAGCCAACCCTGTTAAAGGTTACAATACACACTATTCGGTGTGACCCTATTAGAGGATTTAATCAACCTATTAGGAGTGGCTTTGCTAGAGGTCTTTAGAATAATTCAACTGAACTATCACCTTGTTAGAGGATTTACAAAATGGTTGTTAAACCAACTCTTTTAAGAGATTTGAAATCACTGCTACAATGGTTAGAAAGTAACAATGAATTGACCTGAATAAAATGCAACTAAATTTTTTGATAATAGATCTTCATTCTGTACTATTAGATCCTTCTTGATCAAATATATCTTTGATGCTCCTCAATGATCTCTGATCATCCTTCAAAATTCACACTTAGTCCTTCTTTCTCATTCACATCCCTCACACAGTTAGAATTTGCAACTTGACCTCTTGTATATACCATTCAGATTATCAAGTAAGATCATTCATAAGTTACATTTACTAATAAACCATAGATCTATTGGCTACAAATATTACATTAAAAAAATAAACTTTATTTCACAAAATAATAGAATCCTTCATTGGCCAACTCTGCTTAGTAAATATTGCTTCCAAAAATAATTTTCTAAGTTAACCATCTTAACTCGGTTGACACTACAAAAGTTACAAAATCCTTTGGTTGGAAAGTTAACTCAATAAGAACTAGATTTCCTTTACTGTCCATGAAATCTTAGTTAGAACTATTTCCTGCACTATTTTCTCTTGATGACTGAGTGACCTTGGTAACAACTGAATTTTCTTTGCTAACCCTTGAAAGCTCAGTAGCAATTTCTTGTGCAAGGTAAAGCCTGAGAATGGTTGGTAGACACTATAAACCTTCTTTGCTAACCTTCCAAACTTAGTAAACTTTATCTTTTTCCTTGCTAACCATCTGAGCTCAGTAGACACTCTAAACCTTCTTTGCTAACCTTCTGAACTCAGTAAACTTGTCTTTTGCCTTGCTAACCATCTCAGCTCGATAGACTCCAACTGATAACTGATATTACATTTTTGTAACATCAAAGACAAGACACAAATGAACAATTGTATCTAACATATTTTTGATAAAGTTTTAGTCTTTTTCAAACTAGTATTTGTTATTTTAGGGGTTGAACAACTTTCTTCTTCATTTTCATCAGTTGTGTCTAAATCAATATCATCTAATTTTTTATCATCATATAAGGTTTATGTTCTTTGAAAAGATTTTTTTTCAAGATCATTACTATTATTTCTCTTTAACAACAAACTTTCATCAAACACCACATTTATAGCTTCTACAATCTTATTTAGATTTCTATTATAGCACTTGAATGCTTTACTATGTGTAGAATACCCAAGGAATATTCCTTCATTAGATCTCTTATTAAAGTTTTTCCAAAGAATCATTGTACTTTTAATAAAACATTTACAAACAATAATTTTAAAGTTTTGAGTTACATTTGTTTTTTTATTTTGTCACAACTCATAAGGAGTGTAAGTAATCCTTATTCTAATCTGAGCCCTATTTAGAATATATATGACTGTATGAACATCTTATTTCTAGTATTTGTCAGGAAATTTTGTTTTATCCAACATAGTTCTATCCATTTCTTTACAAATTATGTTCTTTCTTTCCACAACACTATTTTGTTATGGTGTATGGGCAATTGAATACTGCCTCTTAATGCCACATTTTTCACAATGTTCAATAAATTCTTGAGTAGTGAATTCTCCACCTTTGTTTGACCTTAAACATTTCAACTTCACTTTTGTTCCCCTTTCTACCATTTTTCTAAATATTTTGACTCGTTCCAAAGCTCTAGACACATGTCTCAAAAAGGTTACCCAAACCATTCTTGAATAGTCATCTACAAACAACATAAAATATTTTCACTATTTAAGGATGCATTCTTAGTTGGACCACATAGATCTGTATGAAAAAGTTCCAATGGTATACTAGATGAGTACTATTTAGTTTTGAAGGATGCCCTTGTTTGTTTTTCTTTTACACACAAATGTTAACTGGTTCACTAATTGGAGATAAACCTCTAATCTTTTGGTTCTTACTGATCCTAGCAAGATTATCAAAATTTTGATGTCCCAATCTTTGATGCCATAACCAGTTGTCTACAACTTGACTTACAAGACAAGTATTCACTAGTGATGATTCATGAACTATTGAATTAATCAAATCATAAATGTTTCTACCTATTTTTAAGCTACTATAAATAACTTTATTTATTTTATTTTTTATTGAACAACCTTTAGCATTGAAGGAAATTGAATATCCACTATCACAAATCTGACTAACACTTAGAAGATTATGTTTTAAACCTTCTATAAAGTATGCATCATGAATAGGTGTATCTTTGTTTAGAATGATTGATCTATGACCTAGTATATATGCACTTGAATTATCACTAGAATTAACAAAACCTCCAACAAACTCTTCATGAGTTTTGAACTTTTTTCTTCACTTGGTCATGTCGTGTCAACAACCACTATCTAAAACCCAAGTTATAGGTTTGTGGATAAGGAAAGTTATTTCAAGAATGAGAGATTTTTTACTAATTTATTTCCATATTATTTTTGGTTTCATATTCCATTTACACGAATTTTCATACGACTCATAATGAAAGCAATTGAAGCATCTAACTATTTTCTTAATACCATACTCATTCTTACTTAGACTACATTGATATGCCTTATTGCCAAAAATATTGTAGCTGAAACAATATCATTTGAAATGATATTTTGAGCTTTGTTATGAAGTTTTATCTATTTCAATATTAAAAATAGATTGATCAATGAGTTTTTGCAAAGAAATCAGTTTCTTTTCTTTTTCATCAAGTAGGAGATTTTGATTTTCAATAGATCAATTTTCATTTTCTAATTCATCTTGGAGTCTTTTATTTTGATTTTCATGATTTGAGATCAATTTCTTTAATCTCCTTAGTTCTTGTAAAGATTGAAGAAGTTCTTCTTCAATCTTAACTTTTTTTTCTAAATCAGATGAAGATTCTGATTGACTAGATTCTGACATGGGAATATTTATTATTTCAGCCATAAATATCCTTTCTTCTTCCTTGTCTTGATCACTTGACTTATCATTTTAGTCTTCTTTTGACAAGAGACTCTTCTTTTGAAATTTTTTGAATCTCTTATTTTGATTTGAAGGTTTCTTTTTGGAAAACTTTTCATATTTCTCATCATTATCATCTTGATTAGTATGGGGACATCTCACTGCAACATGTCCTAATTCGGTACAACTAAAACATTTAGGTTTTCCTTGACACTTCTTTTTCATTTTTTTGACTAGCAATGCTTCTAAAGGATCTCTTAGATTTGTATCACTTTCATCCTATTTCTCAGCCTTAAAGGTTGTCCCTTTTATTGAAGTATTGGTTTTATTATTGATTCTCATTTCATAAGTAGTTAAAGTTCCTTGCAAATGATGTATAGTTGTTTTTGAGCAATTTTTCTTCTCTTCCAATTTGGGGATTTTTGTTTCAAACTTAGGTAAGACAGAGCTTATAACTTTGAAACAATGGCACCTTCTTCAATTTTATCTCCCAAGCTTCTTCTTGCACTTACTACCTCATCTACTCTCAAAATGTATGCTGTTGCATTTTTATCTTCACTCATCTTTAGATCATCAAACCATATTTTTAGAGTCAACAAATTTTGACTCTTTGACCTTTTCATCTCCTTGATAAATGGTTTCTAATTTAACCCATATGTCATTTGTACATTGAAAATATACTTCTTTAGTAAACACATCTTTAGTAAGACCACATAAAAGATCATATCTTTCCATTTTGTCCAATTTATATGTAAGCTTATCATTTGGATTAGTAGACACTTTTTTTGGAATAGTATTTTGTTTAACATCAACATCACACAATCTAACATCTAAGCAATGTATGAAATCTTCCATCATAACTTTCCAAAACACATACTCATTACCATCAAATAATAGAGCCCAATTAATAGAAGCTCCTTTAGGCTAAGCCATTTATACTTCAAAAAATCCTTGGAACAATTCTAATAGGCATGCCTAGGAAGGAATTCTAAGCCTTGATACCAGTTGTTGGAAGTAGTTGTTGTTCTAAGTCGGGCGGGGAGGGCAGGCGTGGTGAATTAGAATAATGTCTTCAATTACTTTAAGCTCTTTTTGCATAGAGAAAAATGTGTAACAATTCATTCATATCATCTTTTAAGAAAAATATTTTTTCAAGATATCAAAATAGAAAAGATACAACTCACGAAAAATAGAGACACAAGATTTGTGCCTAGTGGGAGACCCTCAAAAATTGTTTCAGTTTCATCATAGGGAGAAAATCCAGTGTTTGAATACTTTAGAATAACTAAGAGGTGGGGGGTGAATCGGTTATCTAAGGTCTAGATGTATAAATAAAACTTTTCATATCTTAGTGAACCCATAAAACATTTATACTCATGCATGCATGCATAAGATTTTTCAACCACTAAATTTTTTTAGGTTACTATCAAATCAACTTATAGAAATCTAAAGCATGAAACATAATAAATTCATTGACACACTTGACACAATAATTTACATGGAAACCGAATTTGGGAAAACCAAAAGTAACATGCTACTCTTTTTCACTCTTCTAAAGTGATGCCCTGTGAAAGACCAACCCTGTTAAAGGTTACAATACACACTATTAAATCTGACCCTGTTAAAGGTTTCAATCACCCTGTTAGAAGTGAGCCTTGTTAGAGGACTTTAGGCCATTCACTTGGAATGCCACCACATTAAAGGATTTACAAATGACTACTAGTGTTAGGTTAAAACCATGGACAGAAAATAATAATTACATGAAAATATAACTAGTAATAGAAAATAATAGATCACATAGAAAATAACACAAGACACCAAGATTTAAAATGGTTCACCCAATCCTTAGACTACGTCCACAAAATTGCAAGTCCAATATTATTAACAATCTAGTGATTACAACATGATTACAATCCGTAATCCCTTATAGCTCAATACCACCACAAGAAGTAATTTTGCATCATAACATAATGAAAATACCTAACCCTAAAACCTTTTAAACAAGTATTTTATGCCATTTTAGGGTTACAACATGTCGGCCATATGTTAGCCATATGTCAACTACAATGTCAACCATGGCCCAAATTTTTTTTAGGGCAATGCCTCGAACCCCAAAGAATTTATGAAGTATGTACAATACTTTCTTGATAAATCACCAGAATCTAACAATCTCCCACTTGGGGACTGATCAGGCTCCACACTAAACAACAATCTCCCACTTGGAGAATGATCCTATAGCAATACCACTACAACATGGGGCTGCCACTTGATCAAACCAACCTCGACTCTACTATTCTTTTATTCATGTTCAGTCTAGAAGACCAACCAAAGCTAAAGAGGATTTTAGCTTCTCCCTTGTTAAAACCTTTATCAACATATCTGTTGGATTGTCATTTTTTTGTATCATCTCCAACTTTAACTATCCATCCTCTAAAATTGACCAAATGAAATGGTACTACAGCTATATGTGTTTGGTCTTAGAATATAGAGCTGAATTCTTTGCAAGATGAATGACACTCTGACTATCTATGAACAAATAATTATCCTTTTGAGGATGTGCTAATTATTCCAAAAATAACTAAAGCCATATCATCTCCTTGGATACCTCTATAGTAGCAACATACTCTACCTCTACAGTGGATCAAACATTAATCTTCTATAACATAGAAACAGAGCTCATGGCTTGCCCACCAATCGTAAAGAGATAACCTATAGTACTCCACCTGGTATCAATATCCCCTGCCAAATTTGAGTCAACATAGCCCTATAAATAAGTAGTAGAGCCCCCAAAGTGTAAACACTTATTGGATGTGCCTCTCAAATATCTGAGAATCCATTCGATTGCATTCCAATGCTCAATTTCTAGATGACTCATATACCTACTAACGACTCCCATTGCATGTGCAATATCTGGCCTAATGCATACCATAGCATACATCAAGCTTCCTATAGCTGAAGCATAGGGTACCTTGGACATCTTATCCTCCTCTTCTTGTGTCTTGGGACACATCTCCTTAGTCAAATTCAAATGACCAGGTAAAGGTGTGTTGACAGCTTTAGCATTCTCCATAGAGAAACATTGTAACACCTTCTCAACATAATCAGCCTGAGATAGTGTCAATGTTATGTTCTTCCTATCTCTGTAAATCTTCATACCAAGGATTTATTTTGCTACCCCCAAATCCTTCATAGCAAATGCATGTGCTAACTGGAATGTTAGCCCCTTAATATGATCCATGTTGGACCCAACTACAAGTATATCATCAACATATAAGCATAAAATAATGTAGCTATCATCATCCAACCTCTTAAAATAAACACAGTAATCTGAATGACACTATTATATCCATGCTGATGCATAAAACTATCAAATTTTAGATACCATTGTCAAGGTGCTTGCTTCAAGCCATATAAACTTTTCTTCAATTCACACACTAAGTTCTCCTTACCTTTGACCTCAAAACTGTGTGAATGAACCATATATATTTCTTCATCCAAATCACCATGAAGGAAGGTTGTTTTAACATTAAGCTGCTCTAAATGAAAATCTTCAATAGCCACAAGACTTAAAACAGTGTGGATAGAAGTCATTTTACCAACAGAAAAAAAAATCTCATCAAAATCAATTCCCTTTTTTTGTGCAAATCCTTTTACAACTAACCTAGCTTTAAATCTTTTCTTACCTCCTTTTGCTTCTTTCAACTTGTAAACCCACTTATTCTATAAAGCTCTTTTATCAGCAGACAACTTGCACAAATCCCATGACTTATTCTTCAACAAAGAGTCCATTTCATCTTTCATTGTAGACTCCCACTGAATCTTAGTATCCACCTGCACAACTTCATCATAACTTTTAGGTTCACCAACACCAATAAGTAAAATAGAATACAAAGACTGAGAAAATCTTATTGGAGGTCTAATTTGCCTCATTGACTGTCTAACATTCATAGGTGTGTGTGGTATTTGTTGTTGCAGTTGTTGCACATCATGAGGAATGGATGGAGCATTAGCTTTTGGAGTATCATCTAGCACTACATAATCATCTTCTTTCTTTTCATGTTGCTACAACAGATCTTTGTACAACACTTTCTCATTGAATATGACATCTTGGCTTCTTACAATTTTATAATTTTCAAAATCCCAAAGCCTATAACCAAATTCATTAATGCCATATCCAACAAAGACACATTTCTTTGATTTAGCTTCTAGCTTGGTTCTATTTGCAGAGTCTATATGAGCAAAAGCTTCACAACCAAACATCTTGAGAAAAGAATAACTCACCTTCTTACCAGTCCATGCCTCCTCTAGAATACCATAGCCCAAAGGAGTAGAAGGACCTCTATTAATAAAATGTATAGCAATATTGATAGCCTCCACCCACATGTGTAAGGAAAACCTAGCATGCAACCTCATGCTCCTTGCACGCTCCATTATAGTCCTATTCATGCGTTCAGCCACTCCATTTTCTTGTGGAGTCCTTGGAATAATTTTCTATCTATGAATACCATTAGTGGAGCAATAATCTTCAAATTCATGACTGCAATACTCACCACCATTATCAAATCTAAGACATTTTAATTTCTTACCAGTCTCATTTTCAACCAAGAATTTCTATTTCTTAAAAGTTTGAAATACATCAAATTTCTTTCTAAGGAAATAAACCCATACTTTTCTAGTTGTGTCATCAATAAAT
Source organism: Cupressus sempervirens (assembly GCA_028749045.1). Classification (NCBI taxonomy): domain Eukaryota; kingdom Viridiplantae; phylum Streptophyta; class Pinopsida; order Cupressales; family Cupressaceae; genus Cupressus; species Cupressus sempervirens. The sequence goes on along the minus strand of CM053786.1, from coordinate 242,002,722 downwards.
GGAACATAATAATGAGAGCCACCAAGGGAAGATACTTAAGCAGGTCCCCATACATCTGTATGTACGAGCTCTAATTTCTCCTCTTTTTTTATCTTCCTATTCTATACAAAACTCACTCTCTTTTATTTTCCATACACACAACTTTCACAGAAATCCATATTAACACATTTTACTCTTGGTAAAATTTTCTTTGAATGAAGTACTTTCATACCATTCTCACTCATGTGCCTAAGTCTATTATGCCACAACACTGTATCAAAATCTATAGTAGCTATTTGTACTCCCTACTCAACTACAAAAATTGTTCTTGAACACTCATTTTTCTCTGAAACAATCAAAGTAGAAGGAACAATATGACCTGTACAGAGATATAAGGTGCCTACTTTTAGACCTTTTTCTACAACAAGGGAACCTTTTGAAACCTTCCAATTTTTATCATTAAAAGTAACTACAGAGCCCTCATCATTGAGTTTCCCTGCTAAAATTATATTCCTACTCAACTTTGGAACATGTCTTACCTCATGTAGTAGCCAATGATTCCCATTCTGCAACTTAATCTTAATTTTTCTGTTTCCAACAACCCGACAGGGTTCATCATCTCACAAATAAACAAGCCCAAAATCCCCTTGGACATAATCAATGAAATAACCTCTATGAGGTGTAGCATGAAATGAAGCACCAAAATCTAAAACCCATGAATCATCAACACTTTCTAAAGAAAAAATAAAAGCATCCTCTTTGGATTTGTTATTTACCACATTTACCTACTTGTCTCCATCTGATTTATCTCCTTCATTTTTCTTTTGATTCCAGCAATCTTTCTTTTTATGACTTGGTTTCCCATAGTACCAACAGTTGTTTGGTCCTCTCAATTGAGACCTCTTCCCCTTTCACTTTCCTCTTGATTTCCCATGATTTCTAGAGTTACTTCCTCTCTCAGTTGTTCTGCCCCTGCTTTGTGCATCCACAACACTTCCTGATGTAGATCCACTTGAGGATTTCCTACGGGTTTCCTCACTCAAAACAACACTAATCACATCATCATATTTTAGGATACTAGATCTAGGAACAAAATTACTCACCACCACTAACAAGCCATTCCAGGTTTCAGGCAAAGAACACAAAATCAAGAGAGCCCTAACTTCTTCATCAAAATTAATACCCACAGAAGATGACTGACTAGTAATAGTATTAAACTCATATAAATGATCTGCAATAGATCCACCTTCTGCCATTTTCATATTAAATAAACACTTCATGAGAAATACCTTGTTTGAAGTGGAGGGCTTTTCATACAGTGTCACTAGGGTTTTCATCAACTCTTATGTCATCTTTACTTTTGTAATATTAAATGCCACTGATGGTGCCAAGCATAACTAAATGCTTCCAAGTTCCTTTTTGTCCAAAAGACCCCATTCATCATTTGACATAGATCCCCGATTCTTGGCTTTGGCTTCCAATAGCTTCCATAAATCCTTTTGATAAAGATAGTCTTCCATTTGCATCTTCCATAATTGGAAGTTCTACCCATTAAACCTATCAACCCTTAGCTTACCCTCATCTGCCATTGCTCCCACTCAACTATGAGAGTCCCACTTAACCCTGAGACTTTCCTATAGAGGATAATTGAAAGACAACCTCACTCTGATACCACTTGTTCGGTTAAAACCAGAGATAGAAAATGATAATTACATGCAAGTATAACTAGTAATAGAAAATAATAGATCACATAGAAAAGAACACAAGGCACCAAGATTTAACATGGCTCACCCAATCCTTGGGCTACGTCCACCAAACTGCAAGTTTGATATTATTACAATCCAATGATTACAACTTGATTACAATCCATAATCCCTTATAGCTTAATACCACCACAAGAAGAAATTTTGTATCATAAAAAAATGAAAATACTTAACCCTAAACCCTTTTATACAAGTATTTTATGCCATTTTAGGGTTACAACATGTCAACTACAATGTCAGCCATGGCCTAAATTTTTTTTTTGACTTGATGCCCCGAACCCTAAAGAATTTATGAAGTATGTACAATATTTTCCTAATTAGTCACCACAATCTAACATCTAGATCAACCTTAATCCAAATAATTTACCCTAGATTGATCCACAATTGTTAGAGTAACAGTAAGGCTTTGATCTGATACAAATTACAACTTCTCTTGTAGATTATAGATCTCTATTCAGCCCTGAATTTTTCTTGGCCTTCATACTTTGCAACATTGATAGCTTGTTCATGATTCAAGCATTCATCTCCTTAAGCCTTCTTGTTTAACATGTCATTGTAGGCTCTTCTCTTCGGTCACTTCAAGAAGCAAAACCTTTGACTCCTTAACTCCTTGTCTCCCTTAGGTTCTTGCATATGACAACTTTTCTTCATGACTAGACATTCCTAAAAATAGGAAATTAAGATATTTTGTCACTCATTTTCCATCATCCAAATGAAGGGTTTGGATGGATTACATAGGATACTATGTATCTACCCCATATCTAATATCTCTTCTAGAAAATTCTCCTAGAAAACACTTTGATTTCACCTTAAAATGGTTAACCTCAAATTCTTTACCACTAGCTCATTAATCTTATCTTCCACCTAGTTCACAAATTTCAAGAAAAAAAACTTGTCATCTTAGATTCATTGAATCTTCAATCTTTTAAATAATGCAACAGCTTGGCATTATCAACCTTCTAATGCTCAACACATACTATGTTGCTCAACATCCACTATAAAATTACTCAGAACCTACTAAAGTTTACTGGTGCTTGGCATCTTCTAAACTTTAATTGGCATCAACTATTTTTCTCAACATACACTAGAATGAACTTTTACTTGGCTCGAACTAAATTCTATTTAGGTTGCACTAACTTTTCTCAACACCTACTATCCACTCGGTCAAGCTTGGTAGTCAAACTTTGTGTAACTTGTTCTTCTAAACTTTCTAAGTCTAGCCAACCTTTGTAACCTTAAGTAGATTATCAATACATCATGTCATCACCGTCTTAACTGATCCTTGTACTTCATTACATAATAATAACTCAACCTTTCCTCTTGGTGGTATTGTTACATCTTTCGATCAATTTTTTTTTATCAATCAACTAAGTGATAGTACTTGAATCTTATAAGCACTTATCTTACCAATAAATAGCAGGTTTGATATCAATGACAAAAGAATGATTAAAATGCATAGTCTTCTTTGACAATATCCCTCTTTCAATAATCTCTCTCAACAATGATCTTTTCAAGTAGATCTCAACAATATCTCTCTTTGGCATTGATGGCAAACTAAATTGATCAACCAAATCAACAAAATGGTAAACAACTTTGTTCAACCAAATTAACTAGGTTAAAATAGTAAGACAATACCAAAAGAAAAAGTTTTATTGTTATTTGTTCCTCTATCAAAAACTTCCATCTTCTTATCAGATTACAAAATTCACTCTTTCTTATAACTCCCTCTTAACTCCTTCTATCTTATATTTTTCTCTATCTCCTTGACAACAATCTCTTGATATCTCTCCTCCAACATTCATACTGGCTTGATCTATCTCTTTCTTGATCAATAGAATATCTCCCTCTTTGACAACAATGCCAAAGATATATACCAAAAACTTGTCATCTTAAATATACAGATATAGGCTTTTTTAGCTTCTTTAGTTTCTCCCTCTATCACCTTGCATGTGACTGATTTGAAGTTTAAGTTCTATGATTACTTTAGGTAGCTCTTAAGGTAAGATCCTTTGCATCAATGTGTATCCTATGAACATCTACTTGTTTGATGTAGGGCACTCCTATTTTTACTTAAATAGCCTTTGATATGGGTATCACCCTTAGTTTACCTCTTAGATACTTATGAGCATCCTTAGGTAATGGTTGTGTGAAGATATCAATAATTTGCTCCTGTGTATTAATATATTCCATATTCACCTCTTTATCTTGATCTAAGTCTCTCAAGTAATGATACTTAATTGCAATGTGCTTTGTCTTTGTGTGCATCAGTGGATTCCTTGATATATTAATATCACTTGCATTATCACAATAAAGTATCTCTAGTTCTGTGATTTCTTCCTTCATTCCTTTGAGTAGCTATTTGATCCATGCAATGTTTGTACAATTTATAGAAGCAACAACATATTCATCTTCAATAGTAGATCAAGAAGTACAATTTTGTTTCTTACTAGTCCATGTAAGTAGTATCTTGCCTAAGAAAAATGCTTCTCCATTGGTTCTCTTTTTGTCATCAATGTTTCTAGCCCAATCAACATCAATGTAGGCTCTCTATTCAAATTTTTCATTCTTCTAGTAGTATAGACCAAACTTGTTTGTTCCTTTCAAATATCTCATTATTCTCTTCACAATCATTAAATGATTCTCCCTGGGATTAGAAGATTATCTTGCAACTATCCCTATAGATAATGCACTATCAGGTCTTCTATGTACTACATATTACAATTTTCCAATCATAGACTTGTACGATGTTTGACTCACCTTAGTTGAATCATCATTCTTTGAAAACTTGTGTCCTATCACCATTGGTGTACTTACTAGTTTAGAATCCTCTAATCCAAAAGTTTTCAATACTTCCTTGACATACTTTGACTAAGTGATGTGTATACCATATTTCATTTGATATACTTGCAACCCACAAAAATTTGATCTCTCCAAACATGGACATTTCAAATTCTTGCTTCATTTAATTTACAAAATCCTTACATAAAGCATCTTGACCTCCAAATATGATATCATCAATAAGTATTTTAGATAACAAAATACCTTTTCCTTTCTCTATCTTCATGTACAGATTGTTTTTATCATAAGTCCTTTCCAATCTTCACAAGATAATTATGAAGTCTCTCATATCATGCTCTTGATACATGCTTCAAGCCATGTAGAGCTTTGTGTAGTTTACATACCATGTTCTTATTGTCAGCATCAACAAAACCTTCTAGCTATTCTATGTAAACTTCTTCCTCTAATATGCCATTTAGAAATGCATATTTAACACTCATTTGATAAACTTTGAAGCCTTTATATGTAGAATAAGCAAGTAGAGATTTTACTCCTAATCTGGCAACAAGGACAAATGTCTCTCCATATTCAATTCCTTCTTCTTGTGCATATCCTTTTCAAACTAATCTTTCTTTGTTCTATGTCACTTCACATTTTTCATCAAGCTTGTTTCTAAATACCCACTTGGTACCAATCACATTTTTGTCTTCTGATCTAGGAACTAAACTCCATGTTTTGTTCTTCTCTATTTGCTCAATCTCTTCTTCCATGGCTTTATACTAGTCAACATCTTCTAATGCCTCTCTTACCAAGTTGGGTTCCTTCATGCTTAGTAAACATATTTGACTTCTCATTTTGTGTCTTGTCATTGGTCTAGCATCTTTAGCTCCAATGATTTGAGTAGTAGGATGATGGCTTTTGACATACTTAGACAATCTTGGTTCAACTTTTGTTTATTTATTTTGTTGTTCAACTTTAGTATCATAGTGTTCACCTCTGTCAGGTATTTTAGTTTCTCTTTCATGTGTACTAGTCTTAGAATTAGAATGTACTCCCACTTCATTTTGTAACTTGACATTTGAATGTATTTCAGCTCTTAAATGAAACTCGGCATTCATAGGGTGTGACCTTGCAATCCCTGTAACTTTCTATTGATTTGTAACTTGATTTGCAACATCTTCTTCAATAGGCATAAATTCATAAAAGTATACAAATGATTTGTGTTCTTCTAGTTCTTTCATAGTTTCAGCCTCATACAGTTTTGTATATTCATCAAAGTTGAAATTTGCACTTCCCACGATTTTGTTAGTGTTAGTATTCAAACACTTATAAGCTTTACATCTTCTAAAGTAACCTAGAAATATACGGTCTTCACTTTTTGCATCAAGCTTGTCATTCCTAATATCTTTAAGAATTCAATACTTACTTCCAAATATCTTAAAGTATTTTATATTGGGTGAGTATCCATACTATAATTCAAAAGGTGTTGAATGAGTACCTTTCATGATTTGCATACGGTTCAAGGTATAGATAGATGTACTTACAACTTTTCTCTAGTATTCCAAAGAAACATTCTTCTCCATCATGAGTATTCTAGCATAGTTCATTATAGATCTATTCCTCCTTTTAGCTATTCCATTTTTTGGAGGGGTTCTAGGGGTAGATGTCTATCTTTTGATACCTCTTTCATTATAGAACATCTCAAATTCATTTGATGTGAATTCTCCTCCTTTGTCAAATCTCAAACATTTTATACTTTTACCTATTTCCTTTTCAACTCTTGCTAAGTACTACTTAAACATTTGAAAAGCATCAAATTTTTGTTTCAGAAACATAACTGTCATCATCCTAAAATAGTTACAACAAATAGCTTTATGTACTTTTCTCCCTTGTAGATTTGCACATCAATTGGTCCATACAATTCAGTATAAGTAGTCTCTAGTATTCCTTTATAGGTATAAATTTTATTCTTAAAACTTGACTTTATCATTTTTCCTAGCTGACATTGTTTGCACATTACATTATCAGGCTTCTTCAACTTAGGAAAACCTCTAACTTTCTTCATGTTACTAATACTAACCAAATTATCAAAATTAACATAATATGGCCTCTTGTACCATAGCCATACATTATCAAATTTTACAAGACAAGTAGCATCATCTATATCAAGATAGAATAAATTACTTCTAGTTTGATCACCCTTTCCAATTACTTTCTCATTTGTGTCATATATCTTGGCAATATTGTTTTCAAATTTAACCTTACAACCCAAATTTTTTAATTGTGACACACTCAACAAATTATAGTTAAGTCCTTCAAAATAGTAAGTATTGTCACATAAAATCTTATCTGTGAGTTTGATTGAACCTTTTCCTTTGATCAAATATGGTGCATCATTACCAAATTCTACACTATTTCCATCATAAAAATTCAAGGTAATGAACTTAATTTTGTCTCCAATCATGTGATGTGAACATCTATTGTTAATGATCCATCTATCATTCTTCTTCACATAAGTCACAAGTGCAGTTACATCATCTTCATCAAATTTCTCCCTCATTGCAACATATACTACCTCATCATCATGTTCATCAAAATCATTTTCTTCAGTAATGTAGCAAGATTTCTTATCTTTTTCTTTGTAATCTTTGTTCTCTTCATCTCTTCTATTCTTGTACTTGTCACTACCTATGTAGTTCTTCTTTCCTAGGCATCTAGTAGCAATATGACCAACCTCATTGCAATTGAAACAAATAATGGGTAAATTACCTTTGAAATTGTCTTTTCCTTTGTGGAATCTTCTTGTGAGTAGTTCTTCATGTTGTTCAACATCTTCCTCATCTATATCACTATCACTGGATAAATACTTCTTCTTTTTCTTCTTCTTCTCCTTCTTCTCATTAGGTTCCTTTAATGACACTTTATTTTTGAAAGAAAATTCAATGTTTTTAGGTTTGTAATTATCAAAGATAGATAGCTCAAAAGCAGCGAGTCTACCTACTCAACCTTCAAGTGATAGGTTATTCCATGGAATACATGTTAGCTCTTGAATTGTAGAAACACTAATAGCATATATAGGTACCAATGTTATCAAAACTTTTCTTAAAGTAGTACCATCTAGTTTTCCATTTGCTCCTCTTATTGCATCAACCACTTCTTTTGTCCTTTCAACATATTGAGCAATATTCTCACCTTCTTACATTCTCATTTCATAAAGCTTACCTCTAATGCTTTTAACTTTGGCTCTAAGAACATTGGTGTCTTCTCCATAGATGGTAGCTAGGGCATCCCAAATTTTCTTTGCATTGTCAAGACTTCTGATATCATCAAATTTGGCATACCTTAGGGTAGAGGCAATCTCCAACATTGCCTACTTGTTTTCTTTCTTTTTCCTCATATCTTCAACTGTTGGGGCACGAATTGGATTGGTGATCAACGTGTTCCACCAAAATGGTAGATTGTGCATGATCTCCAAGTCCTCCAAGGTGTAGCTTCATTAAACATTTCCATGTAGGAAAGTTATCTCTATTGAGCTTGTGTACTTCCCTTTTAGACATCTCAATCTTTGTGCTTCTAGTACTTTCAAAGTAGTTTTCTCAAGTAGATGGGTCTGATACCAATTATTGGAATACTTTAGAAAAAATGAGAGGGTGAGGTGAATTAGTTATCCAAGGTCTAGATATATAAATAAAACTTTTTATAGCTTAGTGAACCCATAAAACATTTATACTCATGCATGCATCCATAAGATTATGCAATCACTGAAAACCTATCGGTTACTGTCAAATCAACTTACAAAAATGTAAAGCATGAAACATAAAAGATTCATAAATACACTTGACACAATGGTTTACGTTCAAATGCAATTTGGGAAAAACCACTAGTAACATGCTACTCTTTTTCACTCTTCTGAAGTGATGCCCTGTGAAAGGCCAACCCTATTAAAGGTTACAATACACACTGTTAAATGTGACCCTATTAAAGGATTTCAATCACCCTTTTAGAAGTTAGCCTTTTTAGAGGACTTTAGGCCATTCACCTGGAATGCCACCTGGCTAAAGGCTTTACAAATAACTATTGGGTTAACCTTAATCCAAATGATTTACCCTAGACTGATACAATTGTTAGAGAGTAATAATAAGGCTTTGATCTAATACAACTTACAACTTCTCTTGCAGATTACAGATCTTTGTTCAGTACTCAATTCTACTTGGTCTTCATACTTTGTAGCACTGATAGCTTGTTCACCATTCAAGCATTTATCTCTGTAAGCCTTCTTGCTTAACATGTCATTACAGACTCTTCTATTAGGTCACTTTATGAAGCAAAACCCTTGACTCATTGTCTCCCTTAGGTTGTCATACATGACAACTTTGCTTCATGACCAGACATTCTTATAAATAGAAAATTAAGATATTTTGTCATTCATTTTCCATCATCCAAATTTAGGGTTTAGATGGATTAGGTAGGATATAACGTATCTACCCTATATCTCATATCTCTTCTAGAAACTTCTCCTAGAATCCACTTTGAATTCACTTTAAAATGGTTTACCTCAAATTTTGTGCCACCAACTCATCAACCTTATCTTTCACCTGGTTCACAAAATCCAAGAAAATAAAATTTTCAGCTCGAATTCATTGAATCTTTGATCTTTTAAATAATGCAACACATCAGCATTATCAACCTTCTGATGGTCGGCACATACTGCATTACTTGGCATCCACTATGAAATTACTCAACACCTACTAAATTTTACTGGTGCTCAACATCAACTAAAATTTACTTAGCATCAACTATTTTGCTTGGCATAAACTTCAACTAATTTTTTCTCTGCTTGCACTGACTTTTCTCGGCACCTACTATCCACTAGGTCAATCTTGGTAGACAAACTTTGTGTAACTTGTTCTTCTAAACTTTCTAAGAGTAACTAGCCTTTGTAACCTTAAGTATATTATCAATACATCATGTCTTCATTGTCCTAATTGATCCTTGTACTTCATTACATAATCATAAATCAACTTTTCCTCTAGGTGCTATTGTTATGTCTTTTAATCAAATCCTCTTCATCAATCAACTAAGTGTTAGTACTTAATCTTATAAGAAGTTATCTTACCAAAAAATAGTAGGTTTGACATTAGTGACAAAATAATAATTGAAACACATAGTCTATTTTGACAATCTCCCTCTCTCAATAATCTTTCTCAACAATGATCTTTTCAATTAGATCTCAACAACCACTCCATTTGAATCTGGTATTTTACTAAGTTAAAACTCCTTTTACAATCATAGCTATAATTGCTTTGGAGCTATAACCCATTTTTCCTTTTTCAAAATTTGGTTCCAATAAT